>OY757143.1:6255827-6990306 GCA_963583835.1 Drosophila immigrans
AATCATTTGCTCCGCTTAGCAATTCGACACAACAACCCAAAGACTTCCAATCATACGCTCAAGCTGCTGCAGGAAATAGTATCTCAAACACGTCTCTAGAAAGAATAGAACAGCTTCTAGAGAAACAATTCCAACTTACCAATAATTTATTTAACATGATAATGTTACTCGTAAATAAGCTATGCAAGTAAATCTAAACTTAGGAATATGGAATGCCGACGGGCTTTCCAACCGTTTAAATGAAATAACTTTATTTTTAAAAACAAATGCCATTGACGTCATGCTTATTTCCGAAACACACTTCACTAGCAAATCCTTTTTTAGAGTTATTGGTTACGACACAGTAAGAGCTGACCATCCGTCAGATAGAGCTCATGGAGGTGCCGCAATTATTGTCAAGCACGGCCTTAAATTTAAAATCATGGACAGTACTAGGGAAAATGCTATGCAGGCTGCGACAACTGAGATAAAATGTATACATGCTGGTGTATCAGTTACTGCGATTTATCTCCCACCAAGATTCTCAATAAAAGTACTGGACTTTAAAAACTTTTTCGAAGGACTGGGAACAAAGTTCATTATGGGAGGTGACTTCAATGCCAAACATCCATGGTGGGGATCCAGATTGACAAACCCGAAAGGATCGGAGCTATACAAATGCTTACGAAATAATAATATAACCACATTGTCAACGGGAAAGCCTACATACTGGCCAACAGATAGTCGAAAAATGCCAGATTTGATTGATTTCGTAATATTATCTGGAATTCCACAATCACACATGCATGTAATGGAAAGCTTCGACCTCAGATCATTCTCCAATAATAGCAACTTACAGCACAATAGCCCATATGGTGGAAAAGCCCTATAAAGTCATTACAGCCTCTACAGACATTAATGCATTTAAAAGCTATTTAGACTCAGCTATAAGCTTGGACATTTCGTTAAAAACAGGAGAGGAGATAGACTATGCTGTGGAGCTTTTCACAAATACAATACATACAGCGAGCTACAGAAACACGAATCATTCTCCTAATCATCAATATCCAAATCAATTGTACCTTTCAACCGAACTTCGACAAAAAAATACAAAACAAAAGGAATCTGCGAAAACGCTGGCAAGAAACTCACTACCCTGCTGTCAAAAGATTAAACAACAAGGCTGCATCTGAGCTCAGACAACTGCTGTCGAACTTACGTAATGAATCTCTAGCTGCGTATCTGAGAAACTTAGACCCTAATTCCTGCAACAATGAATACAAGCTGTGGAGGGCGACCAAATACCTAAAGAGACCAATTAAAAGAAACGTAATCATTCGTAAAATCAATGGAACTTGGTGCAGGTCTGACAATGAACAAGCGGAAGCATTTGCACAACATCTGCATTCTGTGTTTCAGCCAAACGATCTAAATAATCCAATAACAGAGACTGAAGTAGAAAACTTTCTTGAGTCACCCTGTCAAATGAGCTTGCCTATTAAAAGAATCAAGTATGAAGAAGTTGTGACAGAAATCAAATGCTTGAACAACAAAAAAGCACCAGGCCCTGACAAAATAGACAGCATTACCCTAAAAACTTTTCCACCAAAATGCATTCGATTTCTCACCCTCATATTCAACGCAATTCTCAGACTAGAACACTTCCCAAGTCAATGGAAATGCGCAGAGATCATTATGATCCTAAAGCCACACAAAACAGAAACAGAATTGACATCATACCGTCCCATTAGTCTGCTGACAATATTCTCGAAAGTATTTGAAAAAATACTATTAAAGAGAATGTTGCCAATTTTGGACGAACTTTCCATCATTCCCAAATATCAATTTGGATTCAGGAGAGGACACGGGACAACTGAGCAATGTCACAGGGTCCTTAATGACATAGTATCTACATTTGAAAACAAAAAATACTGCACTGCAGCATTTCTTGATGTACAACAAGCGTTCGATCGAGTCTGGCACAATGGTTTATTATACAAGATAAAGAACTGGCTACCTGCTCCATACTATTTATTAATCAAGTCATATCTGACTAAAAGATGCTTTTAGCGTGAGCTAAACTTAATTGAAGACTGGTTTCTTCGATGGAAAACTACAATCAACTCCCTGAAATCCGTCCAAATCACTTTTTCATTAAGACCAGGCAGCTGCCCAAATGTTGCACTTAACGTCTCACCAACTCCACAAACTACATGTGTGGAGTACCTCGGGTTGCATCTCGACCGCAGATTAACATGGAAAAATCATATAAAAGCAAAGTGTCAACAGCTGAGACTTAAAACACTAAAAATGTCCTGGCTGTTAAGTCGAAAATCAGAAACCACTCTGGAAAATAATTAATAATAACTAACATGGTGTTGGAAATTAAAACAATAATTTAATACTAGCTAACTAACCTACCATCTGACCTGATTGGGTTTTTTCTGGGTTTTCCCCAATCCATGCAGCGAATGCTGGGTTAGATTAATATTGCTTAAACACCCCCAGAGATTTCAAATTTTAATTTTAATTGAATTATTTTTTTTCTATTTTAAACTATAAAAATATTTTTAATCATACTGTTACTCTTTTAGTCATAATTATATTAATTTCTTCAATGTCGACTGTTCATAGTCGACTTTAAATAAATAAATAAATAAAAATAAAAAAAACAAAATCCGCCTCTACAAATCCATACTACAGCCTGTCAGGAGCTACGCTATACTGCTCTGGGAAACTGCTAGCAACCCGAATATTGAAATACTTTAGCGTTACCAATCCAAAACATTGAGACAAATTGTCAATGCTCCCTTCTACGTATCTAATGCAAACATTCACAAAGATCTCAACATCCCAACCATTAAAGAAGAAATAAATAAAATCGCTAAGAAATACATCGACAGACTCCATAATCACGAAAATAATGTAGCCTTAAATCTAGTAGACAATAGCTTAACAGTAAGAAGACTGAAAAGATACCACATCCTCGATCTCCCCGAAAGATAAATTCAAAATACTGTAAATATGTAATATATAATAGCAGGGCTCATTGGAAAACTGATATTTCTGTTAACTTAACATTCCTCATAAAATTTACTTATTGTTTAAATAAACAGATTGTAAATAAATAAATAAAATTAAAAAAAAACAAGTAAGAAAGCTACAGTCGAGAGTGCTCGACCGTATGATACCCGCAACCCATTTCGAGAGAAAACAAAAAACTTAAATGATATTTTAACAAAAAATATACCAAATATACTAAAACTATTTTTTTGTATATATTTGAAAATAGCGGGTGAAAATCACAACACCGTTATGGTCACACTGTCAACTAAACAAACAAAGCGCGGGCAGCTGCAAGTGAATTTTGCATATTTTTTCTTATGTTGGACGTTGACGTACATTGTAGGCACATTCAAGTGGCCCAAGCGATACCAAGCCAATGCTTGTTACGCGCGGATCCCAATAAACCCTCCTCCCGCCCAACCGACCGAGAGGCGCTGTCGCAGGACGAACGACACGATTCGCGTTCGGACAGGATAGATTCGGGCATGCAAAAAAAAAAAACGCGGATAGCATAAAATAGAAATTCAGGATCGGACATAAGAAATAAACGGGAGGAATGAAAATTTTTTAATTTATTACTATAAGCTAAATTCAGTCTAATTATTAATTAAATAGGTTAGTAGTAAAGTTTTAAGATTAAAAGCAGTGTTAGCTCTCGAAAATACATGATAAAATCTATTATAGTTATAACATAAAACTCTAAAAGGGTCATGCAATGCACAGGGACAGCAAGCGAGATGTAACTACGGGTTAGTCTAGATGGAACGGAAAAGGTTAGTCGCGATATTAACTCTGAAGAGTCAATATCACCATTAATAAGATTAAAAATAAATAAAATGCCAAGCATTATTCTACGGTTAGCTAAAGAAGGTAGGTTAATTAAAAGAAGTCTACTACTATATGACGGCATTCTCACTTCAGCATTCCAGTTCAAGCCACGCAAAGCAAATAAGAGAAATTGTTTTTGAACAGATTCAATGCACAGAATACTGTGGAGACCATACACACGAACCATATTCCAGAATCGGACGAACAAGTGATGTATAAAGGGTCTTAGTAATATAAGTATTTAAAATTGATTCTTTAATAACTTCCTTGTTTTTCATTCGATCTCAACCAAATTCACAGGAATCATTGAGAATATAATTATTATTATGCATACCAAAATTCAATGCTCTAGGTCTATTATTACGGCTTTTACACACTTTTGTGGGCGGAAAGGGGCGTGGCATCCAACTTTTGAAATAAACATGATCTGCGTAGGACCCATAGGAGTACTGTCCGTAAATTTGATAGCTCTAGCTCTTATAGTCTCTGAGATCTAGGTGTTCATACAGACGGACAGACGGACAGACGGACAGACGGACATGGCTATATCGTCTCGGCTGTTGACACTGATCAAGAATATATATAGTTTATGTGGTCGGAGATGCCTCCTTCTGCCTGTTACATACATTTTCTGTTGGCACTAAGTTATAATACCCTTCTACCCTATGGGTAGCGGGTATAAAAAATCATTACTGTTCAGTGAGTTGACCAAATGTGGACCCTTTAAATTGAAAAGTGTCAAATTAGAACAGGAATATGTTGGCTTAAATGCTACCCTGTGCATCAGCTATTTCTGGTTTATTTACAATTGCAAATATAATTAAATGTTAAGTTTGTAAAATTCGCTGCTGCCCAGTCGAATGTTGTCGAATGCTTGAACTTTGTTAAATTTGTTGCTGTCATGCTAAGATGCAACGATCCAGGGCATCGAACCTCCAAATTTAAAGGTTCAGTTTGGTCTTGTTCAATCGCAAAATGAACGACCTTAGAAGACGTTTCGTAACCGTGTACGAAACATGAACGTGTGTTTCTCGATGAAGTTTTGGCGACCCTATTAAAAGTCGTAAACTGTAATATAACCAATACAGACAAGAGTTTTATTGAAGACGTATGTCTTTTTAATGATTCTCTATTAAATCATCTTTGGCTAAGTAAATGAGAGTGGATATACACTGGTCGATAAATACATTGTGTCATAGTGTTTATTTGACTATTAGACTCTTGAAGAAGATTATTACAAGTTTTCAATAATATTGGATAAAGTCGAGTTTTTAATATTTAAAATGGTTAAAAATCTAAGCTTTGCACCATCGAAAATTGTTATCAAAAATAACTTGGGTGATTCCGTGATAAACATCGCTAAGGAATATTATTTGTCTCGTCAAACCATTTATTTAAAAGAAAAATAAAAAATGATGTGATCAGTGTTCGCCGCAAAGGCAGAGATCGAAAAACAGGAGCTGATGCAGACCTTCTAACCTTCCGTGCTTTTAGGAAGTACCCTCTAAAAATGTGGAATATATTTAATGCACAACACTGAGTACAGTGTGATATTCTATAGCTGTGTTCATATGCGCTCCATTCGACTGCTAAGCAACAAATATTTGTTTTATTTTTTTCAGTTTACCGCAGAGACTACGTTTGATATGTTGTCTGCAGGACCATCTTTAAACAGAAGAACAAAATCGAAAGTGGGAAAGAAACGCCACGGTCCCCCAAAAGATTTACGTGAGGGTGTTGCAAATGCGAATACAATTGTAAAAGAGGTATTTAAACCATTATAATGACTTTCTTTCGTTGTGGGCAATAAGTAAGGTGCATCTTTAAATTAAAAATTCGCGAGCTTAACATTTTGGACTAGTTCTTTTTTTCTTGAGTTGGCAGGACTGTTGATGACATCTGGGGGTAATTTCATGTCAACGTCAGTATCAGTACTATATCTACGCTTTTCGTCTCTTACAATGTCTGATTTAATTGAGCAGAGAAGTGCCATTAAATTTTGTTTGCGGAATGAAGTTTCGGCTGCGGAAACTTAGAAGATGTTGCGGAGTGCCTTTGGTGATTCTACCATGACCCAGTGATTCAAAGACTTAAAAGGGGGGCGAGGCCAGACCAAAAAGTTCACGTCAAAGTCGTTCAAAAATCAAGGTCATGATGACATTTTTTTTTATTTTCGTGGTGTGGTGCACTTTGAATTTCTTCCCTACCACTTCGCCAAACTGTTAATAAGGAATATTATTTGAGCGTTATGCGTCGTTTGCATGAACAAATTCGTCTAAAAATACTAGAATTATGGGTTAACAACTCTTGGTTTTTGCATTACGACAATGCACCGTCTCACACTTTACTCGTTCTTCGCGACCATTTCGCCAAGAACTCGACGCATATCGTTCCACAATCACTGTATTTTCCTAATTTGGCTTCGTGTGACTTCTGACTATTCCCAAAACTCAAGAAACCACTCCGAGGAACGTGTTTTGAGTTGATTGAGGAGATAAAAGCTGAATCGAAAACGGCGCTATGGCTATACCCGAAAGGGACTATTTGGCATGCTTCGAGGATTTGAAAAAAGCGTTGTCATAATTGTATTTTGTCAGCAGGGAATTACTTGGAAGGGAATGAAGTTGAGTTAGAAGAATAAATAAAGATTCTTCATTTTAGAAACATCTTACTTTATGCCCATTGTATAACCAGGAACATTATTTACAAAACACCAAAACTTGCAAATAACTGTTGACCGTTTTTATACCCCCTACCCATAGGGTAGAAGGGTATTATAACTTAGTGCCAACAGAAAATGTATGTAACAGGCAGAAGAAGGCATCTCCGACCCCATAAAATATATATATTCTTGATCAGTGTCAACAGCCGAAACGATAGAGTCATGTCCGTCTGTCTGTATGAACACCTAGATCTCAGAGACTATAAGAGCTAGAGCTACAAAAACAATAGTTATAACGGCACGCAGATCAATTTTGTTTTAGAATTTTGTCACGCCCACTACATTCTTTATGAAACATACATAAAAGGTGTTGCCGTATAGCTGTAGCTGTGATTCGCACATTTATGAAATATACTAACATGGACGTTTCCTAAAAATTTTAATGAAATCGCGTGAAAAACATGGAAGATATAAGCAAAAAAATATGACATTTTAACTGCGCCTTTCTTATCTACATGTATGATAACACGCTCCACGGCGTGTTCAAGTCACGCTCACGGTTCGAGTCACGCTCCAGAAAACTTTCTACTTATATTTTTACTTTTTAAAATTATCTATGGTTTTTATAATGGATATAATAGTTGAAAACACTGTTATAAATTGCCTTGTAATACAAAAAAGTTCAAATTAAAACAAAAATTTAAAATAACACATTTTACATTTTGTTGTGTGACCCGAGTTTCTGTTCATGCCAAAGTAACGTAACATCACCCCAGTAAATTTTCAACCTAAAAAAAAAAAAAAATTGGTGGTGGTGTTCTTATTGCCGTTGACCTTAAGTCGGAATTAATCTGCTCGCAATCCGGCATTAAATTTGTCGCCATTAAGACAACGTTTGTTCAAACATCAGCCTTTATCACTTGTTCGTACATCCCACCTCAATCTGATATTTCTGTTTATCTTGAACACTTTTCTATTTTACAGTCTGTATCCTCTAAACTACTAGTTAGTGAATCTTTGTTTGTGCTTGGCGGTTTTAATTTACCAAATGTATCTGGGTTTGCTGTAGATAATAATCTAGTTCCTTCTTTTTCGCATGCGTTTCCAAATGGCCTCCTTTCTCTTTCACAAATTAACCATATTTATAACTGTAATAACCGTCTTCTTGACTTAATATTTGTATCTATTGAATTACCGGTTTCTATGCACATTGGCATTCCTAAGACAATAAATAGACCACTGTGTTTGAAAAAGGAAAATACTTATAAATTAAATGACCTCATCTTAAATTATGATTGGTCTCTTTTTCATGCTTATTACTGCACAGGAAGGCTGGCGAAAATCCTCTGACTGAACCCTCCACGAGGGTGCCGGCTGGGCAATGGATACTGCATCGTCTCGGGCGACCGAGAGATGTCAGCATCACTTGCTCGCTCATGAGACCTTGCAGTTTCTAGCTAAGGGACTGGGTCCAAGCTTTTTAGATTTACTCTGGAAAGCTGAGGTCCAGGACCTTGGTCAGAGGTACTTGGCAGCAAGTATAAAATGCATCATGAATCCTTGGATTCAAGAATGGAGGATGACATAGAGGCGTCAACTCGGGCTGGGATGTCAGCCCAAACGTCGGTGGGAAGTGTGACCGCTACCACCGGCGGGCACGGGGAGGAGAAATCCTCTCTGCGTGTCGCCAGTGGTCACGACGGTGGAGTGGACAAACTCCATCGACAGGAGGGTGTGGACCTGGAAACAGCTGCCACGGAGTCGGAGTCTTTGCTTACAGGCTCATCGATAACGGAGTCGAGCACTGATGAAGACGAAGTGACAGCAGTCCAGGGACCATCCAGCAAGAAAGGCGCAAACCTCAAGCGCAAACAACGCTCAGGGTATAAGAGCACTCTCAAGTTCCTTAAGGGACTGGAAGGCCGCAACCCAGAGACGTTGAACGAGCGTGAGAGGAAATTGCGCAAAAAGTACGAATACAACGTGCGGCGGTATTTGAGGCTCGCTGGCGTGACCGGCAACACTCAGTCCGCTGAGTGCACGGTGCCAGGGTGACAAGGGGTTTCATGCAGTAGCCGTAGCCAACCCGACGGAGGAAGTCAAACCTTCCACGTCAAAGTTGGTGGAACCAAAGAAACCCAAGTCACCCTTAGAAGGAAAAAGGCGTGCACCAGGTATGCTTGCAAAAACCACACCTCCTGGAAAGGAGAGAACGGTGAGCAAGCTACCGAAAAAGGCCAACCCACCTGTCAACAAGAGGAAGAGGTCAGACGACTCGGCAAAGGCTTCGGAGAGCAAGCGGGTGTGTCCAGGGGACATCCTGGCCAGCTTGAGCACGAAGCCGGAGCTACAGGTAGCCATCATCGACAGAAGCAACCCGGATGGGAAGCTTTCTATTGATAACTGGCTTATCCTGGAAGGGTTAATTGACCCGGGGATTGCTGATGCCATCACTCGACCGCTGAATCCGTTCGTGGCAGAGTTTGATGGCATCAACTGGTACAAAGGTGTTAAAGTGGTGGCATGTGCCAACGAGGAATCCCTGCGATTCCTCAAAGACACACTGCTGAAACTGGAAGCGCCGTGGCCAGGAGCAAGAATTGACGTCGTCCCTGTAGACCAAATTCCTGAGCGGACGATCATTAAGGTCTGGATCCCACCTCCCATCAGGGAGGATCGAACCACCCTTATATTGATCAAAAGCCAGAAAGCGGACTGTCACACAGCGAACTGGACGATCAAACGAGGTCTCGCCCGAGACAAAGGAAACGGCAAGGATCTATGGATAAGCATTGGTCCAGAGTCCAAGAGCCAACTCCTTAGAAAGCAAGGCCGGCTGAAGATGGGAATGGGTTGCGTTCGGGCAATCATTCCTGGAGGCGCTGGGCGCGTAGATGTTAGGTCGACCGGATAGAATTCTGGCAGTGCAGATTAATCTGCACCACTTGAGGGTTCCTTCCACAGACCTACTACGGTGGATGGACAAGGAGAGGGTGGATGTGGCTCTCAGCATATCTCCCGTACAAAGAAAAGGACCCACCGTCGGAAAGTATTCGAGCCCTCATTCAGCATGTGATGCTACCCACAATACCTTTTGGGGGAGCAAAGACACCAACGAGAGAGGGGAGTCCCTGCTTGAATTCGTGATGCTCACCAATCTTAATGTGTGTAATCGGGGTAGAACCGAGCTGAGGTTATAGATTTAACTCTAGCGACCAACAGCGACTCCCTCTCCGTAGAAGACTGGCACGTATCCACGGAATGCTCCTTTTCGGATCATTACAGGATAGTGTTCGAAGTTGGATGGTCCAAAGAGGCAAATGCGCCCTTCAGGAACCCACGAAAGGCAAACTGGGTCAAATACTCAAAGCTTGTTATGGAATCTATTCCCAACCACCCAGTGGGAAGGCTAGACAACCCAGACAAATTGGAGGAATCGACCCAGAATGTCACAGATACTCTATGTAAGGCCTTCATCAAATCCTGTCCAATCAGCCGTCCACCGAATCAAACCGCAACAAGTGGTGGACTTCGGAACTCGGCCAGATACGAAAGGAAACGAGAAAGCTTTACAACAGAGCAAAAGACGGAAACTGCCAGGTAGACTGGAATGCCTACCATAACAGTTTCAAGACCTTCAAGAAGGAAATCAGAAGGGTAAAAAGACCAACACCACTGAAGCGTCCAGACTTCGAAGGTTGTTGGCGAAAGATCCAGCCACACCGGGGCTGCTTTGCAACCTGGATGGCACATTCGCTAAAAATAGTCAGGAGTCTCTGCAACTCCTCATGAACGCACACTTTCCAGGCTGCACACAAGCTGAAGACGAGAATGGGATCCCCACCTCTCACATCAGCGGCGAGCCGGAGGGAAACGCGCTTCATGAGAGTCAAGTCCTAATTGACGAAATTGTCAACACTGAGAAGATAATCTGGGCTATCAAGTCGTTCCACCCCTACAAATCAGCAGGACCGGATGACATCAGACCGGTCATGTTACAGATGGTATGCGTACATCTGTCGCAATGGCTATTAGAAATCTTCAGGGGATGTCTCCTTACGGGATACATTCCAAAATCCTGGAGAGAAGTGAGGGTGGCATTCATTCCCAAAGCAGGAAAGATAAACCACTGCTCAGCAAAAGGCTATAGGCCCATAAGTCTTTCATCGTTTTTATTGAAAACACTAGAGAGACTTCTGGACCTTCATCTCAGAAGTAAGCTAACACCTCACACTTTTAGCACGTCCCAACACGCCTACCTCAAAGGTAGATCAGTAGAGACGGCTCTGCACGAGGTGGTTAGCACAATTGAAGGCACACTGCAAAGGATGGAGTTTACGTTAGCGGCATTTCTCGACATAGAGGGTGCCTTTAACAATGTCTGGGTCGAGTCTATAACGGCAGCACTTGTCAACATAGGCTCACACCTGACAATCACTCGATGGCTTAGCAACATGCTTCGCCAAAAAATGATAAACGCCCAACTCTGCGCCTCAACTATCAGGAGAAGGGCAACCACTGGCACCCCGCAAGGGGGAGTCATATCTTCCTTGTTATGGAACATTGTCCTTAATGACCTTCTTCTCAAACTGAAGTATAAGGGATGCAGATTGACTGCTTATGCGGACGACCTGGTTCTAATGGTAACTGGCAGATTCCTGCCAACAGTCAGTGAGCTAATGAACGCCGCACTGAGCGAAACTCTGCGATGGGCAGAACACAACGGTCTTGGGGCCAACCCACAAAAGACCGAACTTGTTCTGTTCACTCGAAAATACAAGATACCGAGCTTCAAGCTTCCGTCACTGGGAGGGACAGAGCTCAAGTTATCAAAGGAGGCAAAGTACCTTGGAGTAATCCTGGACTCCAAACTCTCTTGGAGGAGAAACTCGGAGGAAAGTTTGAAGAAAGCGTTACAAGCCTTCTTTGTGTGCAAAAAGACCTTTGGTAAAGGATGGGGATTGCAACCGTAGATCCTTCACTGGTTCTACACTGCAATTGTCAGACCTATACTGACGTACGGGGCTCTTGTATGGTGGGAGGCGGGACACAGCGACTCCTATCTAAACAATCTCCGCAAAGTTCAGAGACTAGCATGCTTGGGAATAACAGGATGTATTCGTTCTACCCCCCAAGCAGCGCTGGATGTAATGTTAAATCTGGAGCCCATCGGAGTCTTCCTCAAGCACGCGGCAGCAAGGAGTGCGGTCAGGCTTCACGCCCAATGCCTCCTTAAGCCTGGTGCAGGTCACAACTCCATTCTACTTACAGTAGAATTGACTGTGGCTGAGAACGACTACTGGGTACCAGAATATAAGTGGGATGACAGGTTTACAGCTGAATTCCCTGACAGATCCGATTGGCAACAGGAATCTCCTTTGAGGCAGAATGAGTTGTCAATCTACACAGACGGATCAAAGACGATAGAAGGCACTGGATCGGGGGTCTTCTCCGAAGACCTCGCAACCAAGCTTTCCTTTCGTCTTTCTGACTGGTGTAGTGTGTTTCAAGCGGAGATTTACGCTGTTTGGCAAGCGACCAAGTTGGTACGGACACTGGGCGGGAGCCCGAGGGACGTGACCATCTATGTCGACAGCCAATCAGCGATAAAAGCACTCGCATCGAACACCATTAGGAGTAAACTAACCCGAGACACAGTGATGTCACTGAACCTATGCCAACCACACTTTATCAGACTTGTCTGGGTACCTGGGCACATGGGAGTACCAGGTAACGAGGCGGCTGATGAATGTGCTCGGCGGGGATCAGCGTCATCAGAAACTCTCGCGGTGAACGATATAAAGAGACCTATTCAGCACGTGCTATCGGAACTTAATTGTTCCATGAGAACGGCGGCTGAGAGACACTGGGCAGCATCATCGGGCTGCGAGGTGTCAAAAGCACTCTGGCCAAGATACAGTCCCAAGCGAACAACCGAGCTCTTAATCTTTAAAAGGAACAAGATAAGGTTACTGACAGGAGTCTTAACGGGACACTGCTACATCGGCCGTATGGCTCAACGGTACGGTGGACGGTGTCGCAGCTGCGGGGACGAAGAGGAAACCGAGAGTATCCAGCATCTTCTCTGCGACTGCCCTGCACTTCTTAGAAAGCGGACCCAATTTCTGGGCAAGCCTTTCTTTGCGGAACTGGGCAGTCTTGGGAATATTTGGCTGGAGAACATGGCGCTTTTCCTCGACTCTACTGGCTGGTTCCAGAGGCTACCGCAGCCCAACAAAACTGGCCAGTAGCACGTAGACCATCAGAGCCTTTTCCTCCAATATCCCAACAATCCCTCCCAATCCCTTCTACTCCTACAGTTCACTCAGATCAGGCATCACAATGGACCATATGGTCTCCGGGTGCTCTCGACTCCGGTCGAGCTGCCTGCTCAACCTAACCTAACCTAACCTACTGCACAGGAAATTCTTCTGATTTCGCGCGATATGCTATTGGAAAGAATCCTAGACAGTTCTATTATTTTGTTAACTCTAAGCGAAAGTGTTCTTCACTACCTTCCTTAGTTTCATTTCAAAATAAGACTGCATGCAATCTACTTACTCAATTGACAGGTACTCACCTCATATATCATATCCCTATAACTTGCAAAAGTCTAACTTTATTCCTGAACCTGTGATCACTGATTACTCTGTTTTAAGCGAATTCAATCAAATTAAACCTGTATTTTCACCCGCTCCAAATGGTATTCCAGGCTGAGTACTTGGTATTGTGCTGAATCATTGCATTTACTTTAACATAAATTATTTATTATGTCAGCCTCTTTCCCTGCTATATGGAAGGATTCATTCATAATCCCCTTGCAAAATATGGTTCAAAACTTAACGTAAATAATTATAGAGGTATTTTCAAATTGTCCGCTATACCGAAAGTCTTTGAGAAAATTATTAAATCTCAACTTAGTCATTTTTGTAGATCTATTGTCTCTCCCTTCCAGCATGGTGTTGTGTAACAGAGATCTACGACTAATAACCCTAATAGGTTAGGTTAGAGATTTATTCACTAGTTATCAAAGGTTTTCAAAATAAGTTGCAGACTGATGTTATTTATACTGACTTTAGTAAAGCTACTGAGTCTGTTAACCATTGCCATTTAGTTACAAAATTAAACATGATAGGTTTTCCATATAATTTTCTGTTATGGGTATCTGACTTTCTTGATAATAGAATTCAAACAGTAATATTTAAATCGGCAACTTCTAAACCTTATTATACTCTTAATATGCTACCTCTGAGATTTATTCACTAGTTATCAAAGGTTTTCAAAATAAGTTGCAGACTGATGTTATTTATACTGACTTTAGTAAAGCTACTGAGTCTGTTAACCATTGCCATTTAGTTACAAAATTAAACATGATAGGTTTTCCATATAATTTTCTGTTATGGGTATCTGACTTTCTTGATAATAGAATTCAAACAGTAATATTTAAATCGGCAACTTCTAAACCTTATTATACTCTTAATATGCTACCTCTGATTAGAGTAGACAATGTGAATGATTTAGGAGTTATTCTTGATCATAGGTTTGACAAAAACATTTTAATTACTGTTAACAAAGAGACTCAAGTTCTTGGGTTCATCAAACGATGGGCAAAGGAATTTGATGACCCTTATACGACAAAGCTTCTTTTTGATTATTAAAATAAACTTTTTTGGTTTATATAGCATGAAATTCAGCAAATCAAATTATTGGGAAATCCAAGGGAAATCAAGCGTATATAACAAATGAGAATGATTAACTAAGTCAAAGGCTTTACTAATATCGGTAGAGATTACGTCAGTTTGTTCGTTTTTAAAGAAACCCTGGTTAACGAACGAATATTGCTCGAGAAGATTACTAACAGTGGATCAATGCTTCACAAATGCGTGCTGGTAGGGGGAAATGATAGAACTACATAAATGTTGTAAATGACTTGTTAATATCTTCTCAAAAACTTTTGGTATGGCAGACAATTTACATATCCCTCTATAGTTTTTGGCGTCCGACTTACTTCCCTTCTTATGGAGAGGAATAATGAAGGACTCCTTCCATAAAGAGGGAAAAGTCGATGACTCAAGCGATACATCAATAAAATAAATAAAAACGGTCTGCATAAAGCCTCGGCTCCATCTGGACCGGGCAAAACATCGGCTTAACCATTTGAAGATATCGAATCAGAGACTCCTCACTGATTAAGGGACTGAAGATACAATTCGACCGAGACAGGCTGTAAGGATAGGCGCGTTAGAGTAGGAAGAAGAAGAATAAGTAGTTTGAAGAAAAGAAGCAAATAGATCAGCGATCGCCTGACCAGAATTTGCTTTCGAATTTTCGTAAGATAAGACTTACGCTTAGTGTTTACAAAATTAAAAAACTTTCATGGGTTTTCAGAGAAGCTAACCCGACAGCGAGCTAAGTAATTTTTATAACACAGCGTTAAGCTCGATAAAATTAGACCGAGCAATTATATATTGCGAAAAAGTTAAGGTAGGGCCTGAAATTTTAAACTTTTTGTAAAGTCTAGACTTCAGGTTCTTAAGGTTAGAAAGTTGCTTACAAAACCAAGTAGTTTTATTAGACCTATGCGGCAAATAAGAAGGAATACTGGCATCAAAGCAAAGATTTAATTTATTATAAAACAAATTCATGGCGGCACTTATATCACTGCAGGAATACAAATAAGACCTAATGGATTAATTTGGGGAAGTTAGCCTTTCGAAAGCAACGAACTCGATCGGCAGGTACATCAGAATTAGTGAGTACAGATCTGCTAAGTTCGATCCTTAACTCCAGAGTTGGATGAGAAGGGTCTTCAGAAGATGTAAGGGGTTAAGATCTAGATAGAAGTACGCTGGTAGGTTCAAAGGCAAATCACAGATCTAATTGTCGGCAAAGAGAATTTCGTACCATAGGGTAGAAGGGTATTATAACTTAGTGCCAACAGAAAATGTATGTAACAGGCAGAAGGAGGCATCTCGGACCACATAAACTATATATATTCTTGATCAGTGTCAACAGCCGAGACGATATAGCCATGTCCGTCTGTCCGTCTGTATGAACACCTAGATCTCAGAGACTATAAGAGCTAGAGCTACCGAATTTGGGGACAGTACTCCTATAGGTCCTACGCAGATCAAGTTTATATCAAAAGTTCGATGCCACGCCCCTTTCCGCCCCCAAATGCCTGTAAAAGCCGTAATAATAGACCTAGAGCATTGAATTTTGGTACGCATAATAATAATTATATTCTCAATGATTTCTGTGAATTTGGAAGTTATTAAAGAATCAATTTTATATGCAAAATTCACTTGCAGCTGCCCGCGCTTTGTTTGTTTAGTTGACAGTGTGACCATAACGGTGTTGTGGATTTTTACCCGCTATTTTCAAATATATACAAAAAAACAAGTTTTAGTATATTTGGTATATTTTTTGTTAATATATCATTTAAGTATTTTGTTTTCTCTCGAAATGGGTTGCGGGTATCATACGGTCGAGCACTCTCGACTGTAGCTTTCTTACTTGTTTTTTTACTAGGCAATTTATAACAGTGTTTTCAACAATCACATAAGTTATAAATAACATACATAATTTTAAAATGTGAAAAAAAAATAGTCTGGACGTCACTCGAACAGCTGTTGTCTGCTTAACTGTAAGTGTTTTCATACATGTATGCGTAAGAAGGACTATCTGAAACATCTCTGTATCTTAAAGGATGCACATCGTTCTTTAGCGTGAATCTCCGCCTAGAAAAAGCTGGCGAATTTCCCTAGTGATTCAGAGTATTTTAATCTGGCCCCACAGACTCCTACCCCTGCCCCTTCATTGGTGAGTAAGCCATCTATATACCACCTAATGGCGTGGGTTACCACACTGTAAGTGGTAGAGAGACTGCTCCACTCTTGTTTGCTGTTCAGCTCAGCTCGAGATACAAACGCAGGTAGCCTCTGGACTTTACCCAGTTGTATTTTAGTGTTAGCTCGCTCAGTGCGTCTGGCCCAAGCTACCGCACCATACTCATCCGGTTTAGTCTTTGATCTAGTATTATACCTAGATATATATATATCGGTATATATACGTCAACGACCTCATTTTTTAGCGATTTGTGAATGCAACAATTGTGGTTTTGGATGGGTTAATGTTTAGCCCCACTTCATTACACAACGCTAAACTCTGATATAGGCCATACGATATTCTTTCACATAGCGTGTGCTCGTATTTGCCCGAAAATACTATGGATATATCATCGGCATGACCCTGGCACTCAATGCCCGCCTCTGCGAGTCTAACTAGAAGATCGTCGACAACTAGGCTCCACAGCAAAAGAGACAAGACTCCGTCCTGTGGACAACCTCTAGTTGTGAGTGCTCTCAGTATGGTGTTGTTTACATCCACCTCTGCTATCCTGGTATGAACCAGCTGTGCTCCCCAGCTCAATTCCTCTGTTAGATAAAGCCATTTCGACTACACCTTCAAAAGCTCCCTCAATATTCATAAAGGCACAAAGTGCCACCTCTTTGGACTTGATGGAGCGGTCTAGAGTGCTTGTGAGTTCTATTAATGCAGACTCAGTCGATTGTCCAGTGCGGTAGCCGTCTTCTGTTTAGTGGTCTGCTCACTAAGTGGTGAGTTCATATGTCCACTATTTTCTCTAGAGTCTTTAGCATGAAAGTGGTCAGGCTGATGGGCCTAAACAATTTGGGGTGAAAAGGGTCCTTTTTGCCCACTTTAGGTATACAAATTACCCTGGTTGTCCTCCAAGCCGTACCCCAGAGCTAAACTTCATCTAAAGATACTTATCAGGTATGGCAGAAAGTATTGTAGCCGCTTCTGTAGATGGATAGGGCGAATGCCATCCGTACCTGGTGTTTTATAAGGTAGAAAGGTACTCAAAGCCTACCTTATCAGAGGCTCCTTAATAATATTAGTGGCCAGATACAAGAGTGCGGCACTGTGGACTAGCCCGGCTGCCTCGCTAATACTCTCACATGACGTATCATTTATAATCTTACACAGTGGAAAATTAAACATGATAGGTTTTCCATATAATTTTCTGTTATGGGTATCTGACTTTCTTGATAATAGAATTCAAACAGTAATATTTAAATCGGCAACTTCTAAACCTTATTATACTCTTAATATGCTACCTCTGATTAGAGTAGACAATGTGAATGATTTAGGAGTTATTCTTGATCATAGGTTTGACAAAAACATTTTAATTACTGTTAACAAAGAGACTCAAGTTCTTGGGTTCATCAAACGATGGGCAAAGGAATTTGATGACCCTTATACGACAAAGCTTCTTTTTGATTATTAAAATAAACTTTTTTGGTTTATATAGCATGAAATTCAGCAAATCAAATTATTGGGAAATCCAAGGGAAATCAAGCGTATATAACAAATGAGAATGATTAACTAAGTCAAAGGCTTTACTAATATCGGTAGAGATTACGTCAGTTTGTTCGTTTTTAAAGAAACCCTGGTTAACGAACGAATATTGCTCGAGAAGATTACTAACAGTGGATCAATGCTTCACAAATGCGTGCTGGTAGGGGGAAATGATAGAACTACATAAATGTTGTAAATGACTTGTTAATATCTTCTCAAAAACTTTTGGTATGGCAGACAATTTACATATCCCTCTATAGTTTTTGGCGTCCGACTTACTTCCCTTCTTATGGAGAGGAATAATGAAGGACTCCTTCCATAAAGAGGGAAAAGTCGATGACTCAAGCGATACATCAATAAAATAAATAAAAACGGTCTGCATAAAGCCTCGGCTCCATCTGGACCGGGCAAAACATCGGCTTAACCATTTGAAGATATCGAATCAGAGACTCCTCACTGATTAAGGGACTGAAGATACAATTCGACCGAGACAGGCTGTAAGGATAGGCGCGTTAGAGTAGGAAGAAGAAGAATAAGTAGTTTGAAGAAAAGAAGCAAATAGATCAGCGATCGCCTGACCAGAATTTGCTTTCGAATTTTCGTAAGATAAGACTTACGCTTAGTGTTTACAAAATTAAAAAACTTTCATGGGTTTTCAGAGAAGCTAACCCGACAGCGAGCTAAGTAATTTTTATAACACAGCGTTAAGCTCGATAAAATTAGACCGAGCAATTATATATTGCGAAAAAGTTAAGGTAGGGCCTGAAATTTTAAACTTTTTGTAAAGTCTAGACTTCAGGTTCTTAAGGTTAGAAAGTTGCTTACAAAACCAAGTAGTTTTATTAGACCTATGCGGCAAATAAGAAGGAATACTGGCATCAAAGCAAAGATTTAATTTATTATAAAACAAATTCATGGCGGCACTTATATCACTGCAGGAATACAAATAAGACCTAATGGATTAATTTGGGGAAGTTAGCCTTTCGAAAGCAACGAACTCGATCGGCAGGTACATCAGAATTAGTGAGTACAGATCTGCTAAGTTCGATCCTTAACTCCAGAGTTGGATGAGAAGGGTCTTCAGAAGATGTAAGGGGTTAAGATCTAGATAGAAGTACGCTGGTAGGTTCAAAGGCAAATCACAGATCTAATTGTCGGCAAAGAGAATTTCGTACCATAGGGTAGAAGGGTATTATAACTTAGTGCCAACAGAAAATGTATGTAACAGGCAGAAGGAGGCATCTCGGACCACATAAACTATATATATTCTTGATCAGTGTCAACAGCCGAGACGATATAGCCATGTCCGTCTGTCCGTCTGTATGAACACCTAGATCTCAGAGACTATAAGAGCTAGAGCTACCGAATTTGGGGACAGTACTCCTATAGGTCCTACGCAGATCAAGTTTATATCAAAAGTTGGATGCCACGCCCCTTTCCGCCCCCAAATGCCTGTAAAAGCCGTAATAATAGACCTAGAGCATTGAATTTTGGTACGCATAATAATAATTATATTCTCAATGATTTCTGTGAATTTGGAAGTTATTAAAGAATCAATTTTATATGCAAAATTCACTTGCAGCTGCCCGCGCTTTGTTTGTTTAGTTGACAGTGTGACCATAACGGTGTTGTGGATTTTTACCCGCTATTTTCAAATATATACAAAAAAACAAGTTTTAGTATATTTGGTATATTTTTTGTTAATATATCATTTAAGTATTTTGTTTTCTCTCGAAATGGGTTGCGGGTATCATACGGTCGAGCACTCTCGACTGTAGCTTTCTTACTTGTTTTTTTACTAGGCAATTTATAACAGTGTTTTCAACAATCACATAAGTTATAAATAACATACATAATTTTAAAATGTGAAAAAAAAATAGTCTGGACGTCACTCGAACAGCTGTTGTCTGCTTAACTGTAAGTGTTTTCATACATGTATTCGTAAGAAGGACTATCTGAAACATCTCTGTATCTTAAAGGATGCACATCGTTCTTTAGCGTGAATCTCCGCCTAGAAAAAGCTGGCGAATTTCCCTAGTGATTCAGAGTATTTTAATCTGGCCCCACAGACTCCTACCCCTGCCCCTTCATTGGTGAGTAAGCCATCTATATACCACCTAATGGCGTGGGTTACCACACTGTAAGTGGTAGAGAGACTGCTCCACTCTTGTTTGCTGTTCAGCTCAGCTCGAGATACAAACGCAGGTAGCCTCTGGACTTTACCCAGTTGTATTTTAGTGTTAGCTCGCTCAGTGCGTCTGGCCCAAGCTACCGCACCATACTCATCCGGTTTAGTCTTTGATCTAGTATTATACCTAGATATATATATATCGGTATATATACGTCAACGACCTCATTTTTTAGCGATTTGTGAATGCAACAATTGTGGTTTTGGATGGGTTAATGTTTAGCCCCACCTCATTACACAACGCTAAACTCTGATATAGGCCATACGATATTCTTTCACATAGCGTGTGCTCGTATTTGCCCGAAAATACTATGGATATATCATCGGCATGACCCTGGCACTCAATGCCCGCCTCTGCGAGTCTAACTAGAAGATCGTCGACAACTAGGCTCCACAGCAAAAGAGACAAGACTCCGTCCTGTGGACAACCTCTAGTTGTGAGTGCTCTCAGTATGGTGTTGTTTACATCCACCTCTGCTATCCTGGTATGAACCAGCTGTGCTCCCCAGCTCAATTCCTCTGTTAGATAAAGCCATTTCGACTACACCTTCAAAAGCTCCCTCAATATTCATAAAGGCACAAAGTGCCACCTCTTTGGACTTGATGGAGCGGTCTAGAGTGCTTGTGAGTTCTATTAATGCAGACTCAGTCGATTGTCCAGTGCGGTAGCCGTCTTCTGTTTAGTGGTCTGCTCACTAAGTGGTGAGTTCATATGTCCACTATTTTCTCTAGAGTCTTTAGCATGAAAGTGGTCAGGCTGATGGGCCTAAACAATTTGGGGTGAAAAGGGTCCTTTTTGCCCACTTTAGGTATACAAATTACCCTGGTTGTCCTCCAAGCCGTACCCCAGAGCTAAACTTCATCTAAAGATACTTATCAGGTATGGCAGAAAGTATTGTAGCCGCTTCTGGAGATGGATAGGGCGAATGCCATCCGTACCTGGTGTTTTATAAGGTAGAAAGGTACTCAAAGCCCACCTTATCAGAGGCTCCTTAATAATATTAGTGGCCAGATACAAGAGTGCGGCACTGTGGACTAGCCCGGCTGCCTCGCTAATACTCTCACATGACGTATCATTTATAATCTTACACAGTGGAAAATGAGTCTCAAGTAGAAGGGGACTGCCTTGTATCATTGTCCTTCTTTAGGCAGAGTTGTGAGATATCTTTGCATTTAGAAAGAGATTTTTTCTCATGTCAGGGGTAAAATGGACTCGCTTACACTACCGAAATTATTTGTTGTACTCAGTGAGTTTGGATGTGTATACATTCCACCTTGCCTCACTTTCTCTGGCCTTGTTGTACAGCTTACTCACTGTCGTCCTAACCAAGCTGAGTTTGCTGTTCCACCAGGGATTATCCCTGTAGGAGGCGACCGTTCTTTCGGGATGATCCTGTCATCTAACAGATAGTTCCTTGGAGCTACTGTGCTACCCCAGACACTACTGTGAGCATTAGCGTCACAGTCTACGACAAGTGGTATTCCGTTGGCACGGCAGTGCTTTGCCAATGCCATTCCACTGGGCGGTGGCGCTTTGTCCTGGTCACCAGGGAAGTAGGCAGAGGCCACGACGATCCTACACCTCGTATATGCCGTATTGGCTTGCACTGCCACTAGGTCTCTGTTCAAAAATTGGGAGAGACAGAGAAATTTAATGTCCTTTCTTACTAAGATACAGGCTCGTGGAGTCTGTTCTCTTATATCCGAAATGTCTTCGTCGTGCTTACCTGGTCCTGGTCAGAGCAGACGGCTCGACCGGAGTCGAGAGCACCCAGAGACGAAATGGTCTATTGTTATATGTATAAACTGGAGGAATAGAAGGGATTGGGAGGGTTTGTTAAGATAGTGGAGGAAAATTCTGGTTATTTTATTGTGTCTGTGTGCTACTGGCCAGTCCTGCTGGGCTGCGGTAGCCCCTGGAACCAACCAATATAGTCAAGAAAAAGCGCCAAGTTCTCCAGCCGAATATTCTCAAGACTACCCAGTTCAACGAAGAAAGACTTGCCCAGAAATTGAGTCCTCTTTCTAAGGAGTGCAGGGCAATCGCAGAGAAGATGCTGGACACTCTCGAATTCCTCTTCTTCCCCGCAGCTGCGATAGAAGTCCTGTTCGGATCCACCGTACCGTTGAGCCATGCGGCTGATGTAACAGTGTCCCGTCAAGACTCCTGTCAGTAACATTATCTTGTTCTTTGTGAAGTCCAAGAGCTCGGTTGTTCGCTTAGGGTTATATTGTTTGACGTTGACATACATAGTATGCACATTTAAGTGGCCCAAGCGATACCAAGCCAGTGCGTGTTACGCGCGGATCCCAATAAACCCTCCTCCCGCCCAACCGGCCGAGAAGCACCGTCGCAGGACGAACGACACGATTCACGTTCGGACAGGATAGATTCGGGCATGCAAAAAAAAAAACGCGCATAGCATAAAATAGAAAAACAGGATCGGACATAAGAAAGAAACGGGTGAAATGATAAAATTTGTATTTATTACTATAAGCTAAATTCAGTCTAATTATTAGTTAAATAGGTTAGTAGTAAAGTTTTAAGATTGAAAGCAGTGTTAGCGCTAGAAAAAGGTCATGCAATGCAAAATTAGATCTACATAGGGGGAGAGCAAGCGGAAAGTAACTACGGGTCAGTCTAGATGGAATGCAAAAGGTCAGTCGCGATATTAATTCTGAAAAATCAATTTTACCATTAATAAGATTAACAAGTAAGAAAGCTACAGTCGAGAGTGCTCGACCGCTTGATACCCGCAACCCATTTCGTGAGAAAACAAAAAACTTAAATGATATTTTAACGAAAATTATACCAACGAATTTACTAAAATTTGTATTTTTTTGTATATATTTGAAAAAATCCATAACATACCGACATGGTCACACTGTCAACTAAACAAACAAAGCGCGAGCAGCGGCAAGTGAATTTTGACTATGAAATTGATTTTGGCAAATATCTTAAACAAACTTGATCTGCTTGAGACCTACACCAATACAGTCACCAAATTTGAAATATCTTGGTCATTCACACACTTAAAATGTCCATATGTATTTGGCACAACTATTTTGATAAATAATTTAACAAATACATAACTTTTGTTCTACTTATCCGATTTTTACCAAAAGTACAGGGTATATTAAGAGTGTTAAGCACAGAAGGCTTATAACACAAATAACACATAATTACACTAAGAACTTTTATAGTTATACGCGATTAACATAAAAAAACTTGACGTGTTCTAGATTTATGCATATTGTGGACGAAGGGGGCGTGGCATCCAACTTTTAAAATAAACTTGATCTGCGTAAGGAATGCAAGAACCTATGTACCTCTGAAATCTAGGTGTACATACAGACAGACGGACAGACTGACAGACGGACATGGCTATATCGTCTCGGCTGTTGACACTGATCAAGAATATATATACCTTATGGAGTCAGAGATGGCTCCTTCTGCCTGTTACATACATTTACTTCCCTTCTACCATATGGGTCGCGGGTATAAAAATAAATAAAATGCCAAACATTATTCTATGGTTAGCTAAAGACTGTAGGTTTATTAAAAGATCTGCATGTGTCAAATGTGGATTAACTCTATAGAAGGACATCATAACACATTTAGAGCAGTTTAAATTTAACAAGTTCACTTTGCACCATGACTGCACCATGACTGTACTGCAGACATATTTTAACATCATCTGCATACATTGCGTCAACACAGTAGGTAGATCATTTGTGAACAATGTGAAAACTAAGGGACTGAGATGACTACTTTGGGGAACTCCAAAGGTAACTCGGAATGTATAAGAAGGAAAATTATTAAAATAAACTTTTTTGGTTTATATAGCATGAAATTCAGCAAATCAAATTATTGGGAAATCCAAGGGAAATCAAGCGTATATAACAAATGAGAATGATTAACTAAGTCAAAGGCTTTACTAATATCGGTAGAGATTACGTCAGTTTGTTCGTTTTTAAAGAAACCCTGGTTAACGAACGAATATTGCTCGAGAAGATTACTAACAGTGAATCAATGCTTCACAAATGCGTGCTGGTAGGGGGAAATGATAGAACTACATAAATGTTGTAAATGACTTGTTAATATCTTCTCAAAAACTTTTGGTATGGCAGACAATTTACATATCCCTCTATAGTTTTTGGCGTCTGACTTACTTCTCTTCTTATGGAGAGGAATAATGAAGGACTCCTTCCATAAAGAGGGAAAAGTCGATGACTCAAGCGATACATCAATAAAATAAATAAAAACGGTCTGCATAAAGCCTCGGCTCCATCTGGACCGGGCAAAACATCGGCTTAACCATTTGAAGATATCGAATCAGAGACTCCTCACTGATTAAGGGACTGAAGATACAATTCGACCGAGACAGGCTGTAAGGATAGGCGCGTTAGAGTAGGAAGAAGAAGAATAAGTAGTTTGAAGAAAAGAAGCAAATAGATCAGCGATCGCCTGACCAGAATTTGCTTTCGAATTTTCGTAAGATAAGACTTACGCTTAGTGTTTACAAAATTAAAAAACTTTCATGGGTTTTCAGAGAAGCTAACCCGACAGCGAGCTAAGTAATTTTTATAACACAGCGTTAAGCTCGATAAAATTAGACCGAGCAATTATATATTGCGAAAAAGTTAAGGTAGGGCCTGAAATTTTAAACTTTTTGTAAAGTCTAGACTTCAGGTTCTTAAGGTTAGAAAGTTGCTTACAAAACCAAGGAGTTTTATTAGACCTATGCGGCAAATAAGAAGAAATACTGGCATCAAAGCAAAGATTTAATTTATTATAAAACAAATTCATGGCGGCACTTATATCACTGCAGGAATACAAATAAGACCTAATGGATTAATTTGGGGAAGTTAGCCTTTCGAAAGCAACGAACTCGATCGGCAGGTACATCAGAATTAGTGAGTACAGATCTGCTAAGTTCGATCCTTAACTCCAGAGTTGGATGAGAAGGGTCTTCAGAAGATGTAAGGGGTTAAGATCTAGATAGAAGTACGCTGGTAGGTTCAAAGGCAAATCACAGATCTAATTGTCGGCAAAGAGAATTTCATACCATAGGGTAGAAGGGTATTATAACTTAGTGCCAACAGAAAATGTATGTAACAGGCAGAAGGAGGCATCTCGGACCACATAAACTATATATATTCTTGATCAGTGTCAACAGCCGAGACGATATAGCCATGTCCGTCTATCCGTCTGTATGAACACCTAGATCTCAGAGACTATAAGAGCTAGAGCTACCGAATTTGGGGACAGTACTCCTATAGGTCCTACGCAGATCAAGTTTATATCAAAAGTTCGATGCCACGCCCCTTTCCGCCCCCAAATGCCTGTAAAAGCCGTAATAATAGACCTAGAGCATTGAATTTTGGTACGCATAATAATAATTATATTCTCAATGATTTCTGTGAATTTGGAAGTTATTAAAGAATCAATTTTATATTTGGTATATTTTTTGTTAATATATCATTTAAGTATTTTGTTTTCTCACGAAATGGGTTGCGGGTATCATACGGTCGAGCACTCTCGACTGTAGCTTTCTTACTTGTTTTTTTACTAGGCAATTTATAACAGTGTTTTCAACAATCACATAAGTTATAAATAACATACATAATTTTAAAATGTGAAAAAAAAATATTCTGGACGTCACTCGAACAGCTGTTGTCTGCTTAACTGTAAGTGTTTTCATACATGTATGCGTAAGAAGGACTATCTGAAACATCTCTGTATCTTAAAGGATGCACATCGTTCTTTAGCGTGAATCTCCGCCTAGAAAGAGCTGGCGAATTTCCCTAGTGATTCAGAATATTTTAATCTGGCCCCACAGACTCCTACCCCTGCCCCTTCATTGGTGAGTAAGCCATCTATATACCACCTAATGGCGTGGGTTACCACACTGTAAGTGGTAGAGAGACTGCTCCACTCTTGTTTGCTGTTCAGCTCAGCTCGAGATACAAACGCAGGTAGCCTCTGGACTTTACCCAGTTGTATTTTAGTGTTAGCTCGCTCAGTGCGTCTGGCCCAAGCTACCGCACCATACTCATCCGGTTTAGTCTTTGATCTAGTATTATACCTAGATATATATATCGGTATATATACGTCAACGACCTCATTTTATAGAGATTTGTGAATGCAACAATTGTGGTTTTGGATGGGTTAATGTTTAGCCCCACTTCATTACACAACGCTAAACTCTGATATAGGCCATACGATATTCTTTCACATAGCGTGTGCTCGTATTTGCCCGAAAATACTATGGATATATCATCGGCATGACCCTGGCACCCAATGCCCGCCTCTGCGAGTCTAACTAGAAGATCGTCGACAACTAGGCTCCACAGCAAAAGAGACAAGACTCCGTCCTGTGGACAACCTCTAGTTGTGAGTGCTCTCAGTATGGTGTTGTTTACATCCACCTCTGCTATCCTGGTATGAACCAGCTGTGCTCCCCAGCTCAATTCCTCTGTTAGATAAAGCCATTTCGACTACACCTTCAAAAGCTCCCTCAATATTCATAAAGGCACAAAGTGCCACCTCTTTGGACTTGATGGAGCGGTCTAGAGTGCTTGTGAGTTCTATTAATGCAGACTCAGTCGATTGTCCAGTGCGGTAGCCGTCTTCTGTTTAGTGGTCTGCTCACTAAGTGGTGAGTTCTTATGTCCACTATTTTCTCTAGAGTCTTTAGCATGAAGGTGGTCAGGCTGATGGGCCTAAACAATTTGGGGTGAAAAGGGTCCTTTTTGCCCACTTTAGGTATACAAATTACCCTGGTTGTCCTCCAAGCCGTACCCCAGAGCAAAACTTCATCTAAAGATACTTATCAGGTATGGCAGAAAGTATTGTAGCCGCTTCTGGAGATGGATAGGGCGAATGCCATCCGTACCTGGTGTTTTATAAGGTAGAAAGGTACTCAAAGCCTACCTTATCAGAGGCTCCTTAATAATATTAGTGGCCAGATACAAGAGTGCGGCACTGTGGACTAGCCCGGCTGCCTCGCTAATACTCTCACATGACGTATCATTTATAATCTTACACAGTGGAAAATGAGTCTCAAGTAGAAGGGGACTGCCTTGTATCATTGTCCTTCTTTAGGCAGAGTTGTGAGATATCTTTGCATTTAGAAAGAGATTTTTTCTCATGTCAGGGGTAAAATGGACTCGCTTACACTACCGAAATTCTTTGTTGTACTCAGTGAGTTTGGATGTGTATACATTCCACCTTGCCTCACTTTCTCTGGCCTTGTTGTACAGCTTACTCACTGTCGTCCTAACCAAGCTGAGTTTGCTGTTCCACCAAGGATTATCCTTGTAGGAGGCGACCGTTCTTTCGGGATGATCCTGTCATCTAACAGATAGTTCCTTGGAGCTACTGTGCTACCCCAGACACTACTGTGAGCATTAGCGTCACAGTCTACGACAAGTGGTATTCCGTTGGCACGGCAGTGCTTTGCCAATGCCAGGCCACTGGGCGGTGGCGCTTTGTCCTGGTCACCAGGGAAGTAGGCAGAGGCCACGACGATCCTACACCTCGTATATGCCGCATTGGCTTGCACTGCCACTAGGTCTCTGTTCAAAAATTGGGAGAGAGAGAAATTTAATGTCCTTTCTTACTAAGATACAGGCTCGTGGAGTCTGTTCTCTTATATCCGAAATGTCTTCGTCGTGCTTACCTAGTCCTGGTCAGAGCAGACGGCTCGACCGGAGTCGAGAGCACCCAGAGACGAAATGGTCTATTGTTATATGTATAAACTGGAGGAATAGAAGGGATTGGGAGGGTTTGTTAAGATAGTGGAGGAAAATTCTGGTTATTTTATTGTGTCTGTGTGCTACTGGCCAGTCCTGCTGGGCTGCGGTAGCCCCTGGAACCAACCAATATAGTCAAGAAAAAGCGCCAAGTTCTCCAGCCGAATATTCTCAAGACTACCCAGTTCAACGAAGAAAGACTTGCCCAGAAATTGAGTCCTCTTTCTAAGGAGTGCAGGGCAATCGCAGAGAAGATGCTGGACACTCTCGAATTCCTCTTCTTCCCCGCAGCTGCGATAGAAGTCCTGTTGGGATCCACCGTACCGTTGAGCCATGCGGCTGATGTAACAGTGTCCCGTCAAGACTCCTGTCAGTAACATTATCTTGTTCTTTGTGAAGTCCAAGAGCTCGGTTGTTCGCTTAGGGTTATATTGTTTGACGTTGACATACATAGTATGCACATTTAAGTGGCCCAAGCGATACCAAGCCAGTGCGTGTTACGCGCTGATCCCAATAAACCCTCCTCCCGCCCAACCGGCCGAGAAGCACCGTCGCAGGACGAACGACACGATTCACGTTCGGACAGGATAGATTCGGGCATGCAAAAAAAAAAAACGCGCATAGCATAAAATAGAAAAACAGGATAGGACATAAGAAAGAAACGGGTGAAATGATAAAATTTGTATTTATTACTATAAGCTAAATTCAGTCTAATTATTAGTTAAATAGGTTAGTAGTAAAGTTTTAAGATTGAAAGCAGTGTTAGCGCTAGAAAAAGGTCATGCAATGCAAAATTAGATCTACATAGGGGGAGAGCAAGCGGAAAGTAACTACGGGTCAGTCTAGATGGAATGCAAAAGGTCAGTCGCGATATTAATTCTGAAAAATCAATATTACCATTAATAAGATTAACAAGTAAGAAAGCTACAGTCGAGAGTGCTCGACCGTTTGATACCCGCAACCCATTTCGTGAGAAAACAAAAAACTTAAATGATATTTTAACGAAAATTATACCAACGAATTTACTAAAATTTGTATTTTTTTGTATATATTTGAAAAAATCCATAACATACCGACATGGTCACACTGTCAACTAAACAAACAAAGCGCGAGCAGCGGCAAGTGAATTTTGACTATGAAATTGATTTTGGCAAATATCTTAAACAAACTTGATCTGCGTGAGACCTACACCAATACAGTCACCAAATTTGAAATATCTTGGTCATTCACACACTTAAAATGTCCATATGTATTTGGCACAACTATTTTGATAAATAATTTAACAAATACATAACTTTTGTTCTACTTATCCGATTTTTACCAAAAGTACAGGGTATATTAAGAGTGTTAAGCACAGAAGGCTTATAACACAAATAACACATAATTACACTAAGAACTTTTATAGTTATACGCGATTAACATAAAAAAAACTTGACGTGTTCTAGATTTATGCATATTGTGGACGAAGGGGGCGTGGCATCCAACTTTTGAAATAAACTTGATCTGCGTAAGGAATGCAAGAACCTATGTACCTCTGAAATCTAGGTGTACATACAGACAGACGGACAGACTGACAGACGGACATGGCTATATCGTCTCGGCTTTTGGACACTGATCAAGAATATATATACCTTATGGAGTCATAGATGGCTCCTTCTGCCTGTTACATACATTTACTTCCCTTCTACCCTATGGGTCGCGGGTATAAAAATAAATAAAATGCCAAACATTATTCTATGGTTAGCTAAAGACTGTAGGTTTATTAAAAGATCTGCATGTGTCAAATGTGGATTAACTCTATAGAAGGACATCACAACACATTTAGAGCAGTTTAAATTTAACAAGTTCACTTTGCACCATGACTGAAAAGAGTCAAGATCACTCTGCAACTTGATATGGCATGACCAATCCTGTACTGCAGACATATTTTAACATCATCTGCATACATTGCGTCAACACAGTAGGTAGATCATTTGTGAACAATGTGAAAACTAAGGGACTGAGATGACTACTTTGGGGAACTCCAAAGGTAACTCGGAATGTATAAGAAGGAAAATTATTAAAATAAACTTTTTTGGTTTATATAGCATGAAATTCAGCAAATCAAATTATTGGGAAATCCAAGGGAAATCAAGCGTATATAACAAATGAGAATGATTAACTAAGTCAAAGGCTTTACTAATATCGGTAGAGATTACGTCAGTTTGTTCGTTTTTAAAGAAACCCTGGTTAACGAACGAATATTGCTCGAGAAGATTACTAACAGTGGATCAATGCTTCACAAATGCGTGCTGGTAGGGGGAAATGATAGAACTACATAAATGTTGTAAATGACTTGTTAATATCTTCTCAAAAACTTTTGGTATGGCAGACAATTTACATATCCCTCTATAGTTTTTGGCGTCCGACTTACTTCCCTTCTTATGGAGAGGAATAATGAAGGACTCCTTCCATAAAGAGGGAAAAGTCGATGACTCAAGCGATACATCAATAAAATAAATAAAAACGGTCTGCATAAAGCCTCGGCTCCATCTGGACCGGGCAAAACATCGGCTTAACCATTTGAAGATATCGAATCAGAGACTCCTCACTGATTAAGGGACTGAAGATACAATTCGACCGAGACAGGCTGTAAGGATAGGCGCGTTAGAGTAGGAAGAAGAAGAATAAGTAGTTTGAAGAAAAGAAGCAAATAGATCAGCGATCGCCTGACCAGAATTTGCTTTCGAATTTTCGTAAGATAAGACTTACGCTTAGTGTTTACAAAATTAAACAAGTAAGAAAGCTACAGTCGAGAGTGCTCGACCGTTTGATACCCGCAACCCATTTCGTGAGAAAACAAAAAACTTAAATGATATTTTAACGAAAATTATACCAACGAATTTACTGAAATTTGTATTTTTTTGTATATATTTGAAAAAATCCATAACATACCGACATGGTCACACTGTCAACTAAACAAACAAAGCGCGAGCAGCGGCAAGTGAATTTTGACTATGAAATTGATTTTGGCAAATATCTTAAACAAACTTGATCTGCTTGAGACCTACACCAATACTGTCACCAAATTTGAAATATCTTGGTCATTCACACACTTAAAATGTCCATATGTATTTGGCACAACTATTTTGATAAATAATTTAACAAATACATAACTTTTGTTCTACTTATCCGATTTTTACCAAAAGTACAGGGTATATTAAGAGTGTTAAGCACAGAAGGCTTATAACACAAATAACACATAATTACACTAAGAACTTTTATAGTTATACGCGATTAACATAAAAAAACTTGACGTGTTCTAGATTTATGCATATTGTGGACGAAGGGGCCGTGGCATCCAACTTTTAAAATAAACTTGATCTGCGTAAGGAATGCAAGAACCTATGTACCTCTGAAATCTAGGTGTACATACAGACAGACGGACAGACTGACAGACGGACATGGCTATATCGTCTCGGCTGTTGACACTGATCAAGAATATATATACCTTATGGAGTCAGAGATGGCTCCTTCTGCCTGTTACATACATTTACTTCCCTTCTACCCTATGGGTCGCGGGTATAAAAATAAATAAAATGCCAAACATTATTCTATGGTTAGCTAAAGACTGTAGGTTTATTAAAAGATCTGCATGTGTCAAATGTGGATTAACTCTATAGAAGGACATCATAACACATTTAGAGCAGTTTAAATTTAACAAGTTCACTTTGCACCATGACTGCACCATGACTGTACTGCAGACATATTTTAACATCATCTGCATACATTGCGTCAACACAGTAGGTAGATCATTTGTGAACAATGTGAAAACTAAGGGACTGAGATGACTACTTTGGGGAACTCCAAAGGTAACTCGGAATGTATAAGAAGGAAAATTATTAAAATAAACTTTTTTGGTTTATATAGCATGAAATTCAGCAAATCAAATTATTGGGAAATCCAAGGGAAATCAAGCGTATATAACAAATGAGAATGATTAACTAAGTCAAAGGCTTTACTAATATCGGTAGAGATTACGTCAGTTTGTTCGTTTTTAAAGAAACCCTGGTTAACGAACGAATATTGCTCGAGAAGATTACTAACAGTGGATCAATGCTTCACAAATGCGTGCTGGTAGGGGGAAATGATAGAACTACATAAATGTTGTAAATGACTTGTTAATATCTTCTCAAAAACTTTTGGTATGGCAGACAATTTACATATCCCTCTATAGTTTTTGGCGTCCGACTTACTTCCCTTCTTATGGAGAGGAATAATGAAGGACTCCTTCCATAAAGAGGGAAAAGTCGATGACTCAAGCGATACATCAATAAAATAAATAAAAACGGTCTGCATAAAGCCTCGGCTCCATCTGGACCGGGCAAAACATCGGCTTAACCATTTGAAGATATCGAATCAGAGACTCCTCACTGATTAAGGGACTGAAGATACAATTCGACCGAGACAGGCTGTAAGGATAGGCGCGTTAGAGTAGGAAGAAGAAGAATAAGTAGTTTGAAGAAAAGAAGCAAATAGATCAGCGATCGCCTGACCAGAATTTGCTTTCGAATTTTCGTAAGATAAGACTTACGCTTAGTGTTTACAAAATTAAACAAGTAAGAAAGCTACAGTCGAGAGTGCTCGACCGTATGATACCCGCAACCCATTTCGAGAGAAAACAAAAAACATAAATGATATTTTAACAAAAAATATACCAAATATACTAAAACTTAATTTTTGTATATATTTGAAAATAGCGGGTAAAATACACAACACCGCTATGGTCACACTGTCAACTTAACAAACAAAGCGCGGGCAGCTGCAAGTGAATTTTGCATATAAAATTGATTCATTAATAACTTCCTTGTTTTTCATTCGATTTCAACCAAATTCACAGGAGTCATTCAGACTATCATTGTTATTATGCATACCAAAATTCAATGCTCTAGGTTCATTATTACGGCTTTTACAGTTTTTGGGGGCGGAAAGGGGCGTGGCAAAAATCTAAAATAAACTTGATCTGCGTAAGACCTACACGAATACTGTCACCAAATTTGATATCTCTAGGTCAATCAGACACTTAAAACGTCCATATGCATTGGGAACAACAATTTTGATAAATAATTACGCGAATAACTTTTGTTCTACTAATCCGATTTTTACCAAAATTACAGGGTATATTAAGAGTGTCAAGCGCAGATGGGTTACCAGATTACACATCATTACACAAAGAACTTTTGGAGTTATACGCAATTTACATAAAAAAAAACTTGTCTTTTTCTAGATTAATGCTTATTGTGGGCGAAGGGGGCGTGGCATCCAACTTTTGAAATAAACTTGATCTGCGTAGGGTATGAAGGAACATTTTTGCCAAATTTGGTGTCTCTATGTCTTATAGTCTCTGAGATCCAGGTGTTCATACGGACAGACAGACGGACAGACGGACATGGCTATATCGTCTCGGCTGTTGACGCTGATTAAGAATATATATACTTTATGGGGTCGGAGATGCCTCCTTCTGCCTGTTACATACATTTTCTGTTGGCACTAAGTCATAATACCCTTCTACCCTATGGGTAGCGGGTATAAAAACTTTCATGGGTTTTCAGAGAAGCTAACCCGACAGCGAGCTAAGTAATTTTTATAACACAGCGTTAAGCTCGATAAAATTAGACCGAGCAATTATATATTGCGAAAAAGTTAAGGTAGGGCCTGAAATTTTAAACTTTTTGTAAAGTCTAGACTTCAGGTTCTTAAGGTTAGAAAGTTGCTTACAAAACCAAGGAGTTTTATTAGACCTATGCGGCAAATAAGAAGGAATACTGGCATCAAAGCAAAGATTTAATTTATTATAAAACAAATTCATGGCGGCACTTATATCACTGCAGGAATACAAATAAGACCTAATGGATTAATTTGGGGAAGTTAGCCTTTCGAAAGCAACGAACTCGATCGGCAGGTACATTAGAATTAGTGAGTACAGATCTGCTAAGTTCGATCCTTAACTCCAGAGTTGGATGAGAAGGGTCTTCAGAAGATGTAAGGGGTTAAGATCTAGATAGAAGTACGCTGGTAGGTTCAAAGACAAATCACAGATCTAATTGTCGGCAAAGAGAATTTCATACCATAGGGTAGAAGGGTATTATAACTTAGTGCCAACAGAAAATGTATGTAACAGGCAGAAGGAGGCATCTCGGACCACATAAACTATATATATTCTTGATCAGTGTCAACAGCCGAGACGATATAGCCATGTCCGTCTGTCCGTCTGTATGAACACCTAGATCTCAGAGACTATAAGAGCTAGAGCTACCGAATTTGGGGACAGTACTCCTATAGGTCCTACGCAGATCAAGTTTATATCAAAAGTTCGATGCCACGCCCCTTTCCGCCCCCAAATGCCTGTAAAAGCCGTAATAATAGACCTAGAGCATTGAATTTTGGTACGCATAATAATAATTATATTCTCAATGATTTCTGTGAATTTGGAAGTTATTAAAGAATCAATTTTATATGCAAAATTCACTTGCAGCTGCCCGCGCTTTGTTTGTTTAGTTGACAGTGTGACCATAACGGTGTTGTGGATTTTTACCCGCTATTTTCAAATATATACAAAAAAACAAGTTTTAGTATATTTGGTATATTTTTTGTTAATATATCATTTAAGTATTTTGTTTTCTCTCGAAATGGGTTGCGGGTATCATACGGTCGAGCACTCTCGACTGTAGCTTTCTTACTTGTTTTTTTACTAGGCAATTTATAACAGTGTTTTCAACAATCACATAAGTTATAAATAACATACATAATTTTAAAATGTGAAAAAAAAATAGTCTGGACGTCACTCGAACAGCTGTTGTCTGCTTAACTGTAAGTGTTTTCATACATGTATGCGTAAGAAGGACTATCTGAAACATCTCTGTATCTTAAAGGATGCACATCGTTCTTTAGCGTGAATCTCCGCCTAGAAAAAGCTGGCGAATTTCCCTAGTGATTCAGAGTATTTTAATCTGGCCCCACAGACTCCTACCCCTGCCCCTTCATTGGTGAGTAAGCCATCTATATACCACCTAATGGCGTGGGTTACCACACTGTAAGTGGTAGAGAGACTGCTCCACTCTTGTTTGCTGTTCAGCTCAGCTCGAGATACAAACGCAGGTAGCCTCTGGACTTTACCCAGTTGTATTTTAGTGTTAGCTCGCTCAGTGCGTCTGGCCCAAGCTACCGCACCATACTCATCCGGTTTAGTCTTTGATCTAGTATTATACCTAGATATATATATATCGGTATATATACGTCAACGACCTCATTTTTTAGCGATTTGTGAATGCAACAATTGTGGTTTTGGATGGGTTAATGTTTAGCCCCACTTCATTACACAACGCTAAACTCTGATATAGGCCATACGATATTCTTTCACATAGCGTGTGCTCGTATTTGCCCGAAAATACTATGGATATATCATCGGCATGACCCTGGCACTCAATGCCCGCCTCTGCGAGTCTAACTAGAAGATCGTCGACAACTAGGCTCCACAGCAAAAGAGACAAGACTCCGTCCTGTGGACAACCTCTAGTTGTGAGTGCTCTCAGTATGGTGTTGTTTACATCCACCTCTGCTATCCTGGTATGAACCAGCTAAAGACTAGCACTATCCTGTGCTCCCCAGCTCAATTCCTCTGTTAGATAAAGCCATTTCGACTACACCTTCAAAAGCTCCCTCAATATTCATAAAGGCACAAAGTGCCACCTCTTTGGACTTGATGGAGCGGTCTAGAGTGCTTGTGAGTTCTATTAATGCAGACTCAGTCGATTGTCCAGTGCGGTAGCCGTCTTCTGTTTAGTGGTCTGCTCACTAAGTGGTGAGTTCATATGTCCACTATTTTCTCTAGAGTCTTTAGCATGAAGGTGGTCAGGCTGATGGGCCTAAACAATTTGGGGTGAAAAGGGTCCTTTTTGCCCACTTTAGGTAAACAAATTACCCTGGTTGTCCTCCAAGCCGTACCCCAGAGCTAAACTTCATCTAAAGATACTTATCAGGTATGGCAGAAAGTATTGTAGCCGCTTCTGTAGATGGATAGGGCGAATGCCATCCATACCTGGTGTTTTATAAGGTAGAAAGGTACTCAAAGCCCACCTTATCAGAGGCTCCTTAATAATATTAGTGGCCAGATACAAGAGTGCGGCACTGTGGACTAGCCCGGCTGCCTCGCTAATACATACACAGTGGAAAATGAGTCTCAAGTAGAAGGGGACTGCCTTGTATCATTGTCCTTCTTTAGGCAGAGTTGTGAGATATCTTTGCATTTAGAAAGAGATTTTTTCTCATGTCAGGGGTAAAATGGACTCGCTTACACTACCGAAATTCTTTGTTGTACTCAGTGAGTTTGGATGTGTATACATTCCACCTTGCCTCACTTTCTCTGGCCTTGTTGTACAGCTTACTCACTGTCGTCCTAACCAAGCTGAGTTTGCTGTTCCACCAGGGATTATCCCTGTAGGAGGCGACCGTTCTTTCGGGATGATCCTGTCATCTAACAGATAGTTCCTTGGAGCTACTGTGCTACCCCAGACACTACTGTCAGCATTAGCGTCACAGTCTACGACAAGTGGTATTCCGTTGGCACGGCACTGCTTTGCCAATGCCAGGCCACTGGGCGGTGGCGCTTTGTCCTGGTCACCAGGGAAGTAGGCAGAGGCCACGACGATCCTACACCTCGTATATGCCGCATTGGCTTGCACTGCCACTAGGTCTCTGTTCAAAAATTGGGAGAGACAGAGAAATTTAATGTCCTTTCTTACTAAGATACAGGCTCGTGGAGTCTGTTCTCTTATATCCGAAATGTCTTCGTCGTGCTTACCTGGTCCTGGTCAGAGCAGACGGCTCGACCGGAGTCGAGAGCACCCAGAGACGAAATGGTCTATTGTTATATGCATAAACTGGAGGAATAGAAGGGATTGGGAGGGTTTGTTAAGATAGTGGAGGAAAATTCTGGTTATTTTATTGTGTCTGTGTGCTACTGGCCAGTCCTGCTGGGCTGCGGTAGCCCCTGGAACCAACCAATATAGTCAAGAAAAAGCGCCAAGTTCTCTAGCCGAATATTCTCAAGACTACCCAGTTCAACGAAGAAAGACTTGCCCAGAAATTGAGTCCTCTTTCTAAGGAGTGCAGGGCAATCGCAGAGAAGATGCTGGACACTCTCGAATTCCTCTTCTTCCCCGCAGCTGCGATAGAAGTCCTGTTGGGATCCACCGTACCGTTGAGCCATGCGGCTGATGTAACAGTGTCCCGTCAAGACTCCTGTTAGTAACATTATCTTGTTCTTTGTGAAGTCCAAGAGCTCGGTTGTTCGCTTAGGGTTATATTGTTTGACGTTGACATACATAGTATGCACATTTAAGTGGCCCAAGCGATACAAAGCCAGTGCGTATTACGCGCGGATCCCAATAAACCCTCCTCCCGCCCAACCGGCCGAGAAGCACCGTCGCAGGACGAACGACACGATTCACGTTCGGACAGGATAGATTCGGGCATGCAAAAAAAAAAAACGCGCATAGCATAAAATAGAAAAACAGGATCGGACATAAGAAAGAAACGGGTGAAATGATAAAATTTGTATTTATTATTATAAGCTAAATTCAGTCTAATTATTAGTTAAAAAGGTTAGTAGTAAAGTTTTAAGATTGAAAGCAGTGTTAGCGCTAGAAAAAGGTCATGCAATGCAAAATTAGATCTACATAGGGGGAGAGCAAGCGGAAAGTAACTACGGGTCAGTCTAGATGGAATGCAAAAGGTCAGTCGCGATATTAATTCTGAAAAATCAATATTACCATTAATAAGATTAACAAGTAAGAAAGCTACAGTCGAGAGTGCTCGACCGTTTGATACCCGCAACCCATTTCGTGAGAAAACAAAAAACTTAAATGATATTTTAACGAAAATTATACCAACGAATTTACTGAAATTTGTATTTTTTTGTATATATTTGAAAAAATCCATAACATACCGACATGGTCACACTGTCAACTAAACAAACAAAGCGCGAGCAGCGGCAAGTGAATTTTGACTATGAAATTGATTTTGGCAAATATCTTAAACAAACTTGATCTGCTTGAGACCTACACCAATACTGTCACCAAATTTGAAATATCTTGGTCATTCACACACTTAAAATGTCCATATGTATTTGGCACAACTATTTTGATAAATAATTTAACAAATACATAACTTTTGTTCTACTTATCCGATTTTTACCAAAAGTACAGGGTATATTAAGAGTGTTAAGCACAGAAGGCTTATAACACAAATAACACATAATTACACTAAGAACTTGTATAGTTATACGCGATTAACATAAAAAACTTGACGTGTTCTAGATTTATGCATATTGTGGACGAAGGGGGCGTGGCATCCAACTTTTGAAATAAACTTGATCTGCGTAAGGAATGCAAGAACCTATGTACCTCTGAAATCTAGGTGTACATACAGACAGACGGACAGACTGACAGACGGACATGGCTATATCGTCTCGGCTGTTGACACTGATCAAGAATATATATACCTTATGGAGTCAGAGATGGCTCCTTCTGCCTGTTACATACATTTACTTCCCTTCTACACTATGGGTCGCGGGTATAAAAATAAATAAAATGCCAAACATTATTCTATGGTTAGCTAAAGACTGTAGGTTTATTAAAAGATCTGCATGTGTCAAATGTGGATTAACTCTATAGAAGGACATCATAACACATTTAGAGCAGTTTAAATTTAACAAGTTCACTTTGCACCATGACTGAAAAGAGTCAAGATCTCTCTGCAACTTGATATGGCATGACCAATCCTGTACTGCAGACATATATTAACATCATCTGCATATATTGCGTCAACTCAGTAGGTAGATCATTTGTGAACAATGTGAAAACTAAGGGACTGAGATGACTACTTTGGGGAACTCCAAAGGTAACTCGGAATGTATAAGAAGGAAAATTATTAAAATAAACTTTTTTGGTTTATATAGCATGAAATTCAGCAAATCAAATTATTGGGAAATCCAAGGGAAATCAAGCGTATATAACAAATGAGAATGATTAACTAAGTCAAAGGCTTTACTAATATCGGTAGAGATTACGTCAGTTTGTTCGTTTTTAAAGAAACCCTGGTTAACGAACGAATATTGCTCGAGAAGATTACTAACAGTGGATCAATGCTTCACAAATGCGTGCTGGTAGGGGGAAATGATAGAACTACATAAATGTTGTAAATGACTTGTTAATATCTTCTCAAAAACTTTTGGTATGGCAGACAATTTACATATCCCTCTATAGTTTTTGGCGTCCGACTTACTTCCCTTCTTATGGAGAGGAATAATGAAGGACTCCTTCCATAAAGAGGGAAAAGTCGATGACTCAAGCGATACATCAATAAAATAAATAAAAACGGTCTGCATAAAGCCTCGGCTCCATCTGGACCGGGAAAAACATCGGCTTAACCATTTGAAGATATCGAATCAGAGACTCCTCACTGATTAAGGGACTGAAGATACAATTCGACCGAGACAGGCTGTAAGGATAGACGCGTTAGAGTAGGAAGAAGAAGAATAAGTAGTTTGAAGAAAAGAAGCAAATAGATCAGCGATCGCCTGACCAGAATTTGCTTTCGAATTTTCGTAAGATAAGACTTACGCTTAGTGTTTACAAAATTAAAAAACTTTCATGGGTTTTCAGAGAAGCTAACCCGACAGCGAGCTAAGTAATTTTTATAACACAGCGTTAAGCTCGATAAAATTAGACCGAGCAATTATATATTGCGAAAAAGTTAAGGTAGGGCCTGAAATTTTAAACTTTTTGTAAAGTCTAGACTTCAGGTTCTTAAGGTTAGAAAGTTGCTTACAAAACCAAGGAGTTTTATTAGACCTATGCGGCAAATAAGAAGGAATACTGGCATCAAAGCAAAGATTTAATTTATTATAAAACAAATTCATGGCGGCACTTATATCACTGCAGGAATACAAATAAGACCTAATGGATTAATTTGGGGAAGTTAGCCTTTCGAAAGCAACGAACTCGATCGGCAGGTACATCAGAATTAGTGAGTACAGATCTGCTAAGTTCGATCCTTAACTCCAGAGTTGGATGAGAAGGGTCTTCAGAAGATGTAAGGGGTTAAGATCTAGATAGAAGTACGCTGGTAGGTTCAAAGGCAAATCACAGATCTAATTGTCGGCAAAGAGAATTTCGTACCATAGGGTAGAAGGGTATTATAACTTAGTGCCAACAGAAAATGTATGTAACAGGCAGAAGGAGGCATCTCGGACCACATAAACTATATATATTCTTGATCAGTGTCAACAGCCGAGACGATATAGCCATGTCCGTCTGTCCGTCTGTATGAACACCTAGATCTCAGAGACTATAAGAGCTAGAGCTACCGAATTTGGGGACAGTACTCCTATAGGTCCTACGCAGATCAAGTTTATATCAAAAGTTGGATGCCACGACCCTTTCCGCCCCCAAATGCCTGTAAAAGCCGTAATAATAGACCTAGAGCATTGAATTTTGGTACGCATAATAATAATTATATTCTCAATGATTTCTGTGAATTTGGAAGTTATTAAAGAATCAATTTTATATGCAAAATTCACTTGCAGCTGCCCGCGCTTTGTTTGTTTAGTTGACAGTGTGACCATAACGGTGTTGTGGATTTTTACCCGCTATTTTCAAATATATACAAAAAAACAAGTTTTAGTATATTTGGTATATTTTTTGTTAATATATCATTTAAGTATTTTGTTTTCTCTCGAAATGGGTTGCGGGTATCATACGGTCGAGCACTCTCGACTGTAGCTTTCTTACTTGTTTTTTTACTAGGCAATTTATAACAGTGTTTTCAACAATCACATAAGTTATAAATAACATACATAATTTTAAAATGTGAAAAAAAAATAGTCTGGACGTCACTCGAACAGCTGTTGTCTGCTTAACTGTAAGTGTTTTCATACATGTATGCGTAAGAAGGACTATCTGAAACATCTCTGTATCTTAAAGGATGCACATCGTTCTTTAGCGTGAATCTCCGCCTAGAAAAAGCTGGCGAATTTCCCTAGTGATTCAGAGTATTTTAATCTGGCCCCACAGACTCCTACCCCTGCCCCTTCATTGGTGAGTAAGCCATCTATATACCACCTAATGGCGTGGGTTACCACACTGTAAGTGGTAGAGAGACTGCTCCACTCTTGTTTGCTGTTCAGCTCAGCTCGAGATACAAACGCAGGTAGCCTCTGGACTTTACCCAGTTGTATTTTAGTGTTAGCTCGCTCAGTGCGTCTGGCCCAAGCTACCGCACCATACTCATCCGGTTTAGTCTTTGATCTAGTATTATACCTAGATATATATATCGGTATATATACGTCAACGACCTCATTTTATAGCGATTTGTGAATGCAACAATTGTGGTTTTGGATGGGTTAATGTTTAGCCCCACTTCATTACACAACGCTAAACTCTGATATAGGCCATACGATATTCTTTCACATAGCGTGTGCTCGTATTTGCCCGAAAATACAATGGATATATCATCGGCATGACCCTGGCACTCAATGCCCGCCTCTGCGAGTCTAACTAGAAGATCGTCGACAACTAGGCTCCACAGCAAAAGAGACAAGACTCCGTCCTGTGGACAACCTCTAGTTGTGAGTGCTCTCAGTATGGTGTTGTTTACATCCACCTCTGCTATCCTGGTATGAACCAGCTGTGCTCCCCAGCTCAATTCCTCTGTTAGATAAAGCCATTTCGACTACACCTTCAAAAGCTCCCTCAATATTCATAAAGGCACAAAGTGCTACCTCTTTGGACTTGATGGAGCGGTCTAGAGTGCTTGTGAGTTCTATTAATGCAGACTCAGTCGATTGTCCAGTGCGGTAGCCGTCTTCTGTTTAGTGGTCTGCTCACTAAGTGGTGAGTTCTTATGTCCACTATTTTCTCTAGAGTCTTTAGCATGAAGGTGGTCAGGCTGATGGGCCTACTCTCACATGACGTATCATTTATAATCTTACACAGTGGAAAATGAGTCTCAAGTCCTTCTTTAGGCAGAGTTGTGAGATATCTTTGCATTTAGAAAGAGATTTTTTCTCATGTCAGGGGTAAAATGGACTCGCTTACACTACCGAAATTCTTTGTTGTACTCAGTGAGTTTGGATGTGTATACATTCCACCTTGCCTCACTTTCTCTGGCCTTGTTGTACAGCTTACTCACTGTCGTCCTAACCAAGCTGAGTTTGCTGTTCCACCAGGGATTATCCCTGTAGGAGGCGACCGTTCTTTCGGGATGATCCTGTCATCTAACAGATAGTTCCTTGGAGCTACTGTGCTACCCCAGACACTACTGTGAGCATTAGCGTCACAGTCTACGACAAGTGGTATTCCGTTGGCACGGCAGTGCTTTGCCAATGCCAGGCCACTGGGCGGTGGCGCTTTGTCCTGGTCACCAGGGAAGTAGGCAGAGGCCACGACGATCCTACACCTCGTATATGCCGCATTGGCTTGCACTGCCACTAGGTCTCTGTTCAAAAATTGGGAGAGACAGAGAAATTTAATGTCCTTTCTTACTAAGATACAGGCTCGTGGAGTCTGTTCTCTTATATCCGAAATGTCTTTGTCGTGCTTACCTGGTCCTGGTCAGAGCAGACGGCTCGACCGGAGTCGAGAGCACCCAGAGACGAAATGGTCTATTGTTATATGTATAAACTGGAGGAATAGAAGGGATTGGGAGGGTTTGTTAAGATAGTGGAGGAAAATTCTGGTTATTTTATTGTGTCTGTGTGCTACTGGCCAGTCCTGCTGGGCTGCGGTAGCCCCTGCAACCAACCAATATAGTCAAGAAAAAGCGCCAAGTTCTCTAGCCGAATATTCTCAAGACTACCCAGTTCAACGAAGAAAGACTTGCCCAGAAATTGAGTCCTCTTTCTAAGGAGTGCAGGGCAATCGCAGAGAAGATGCTGGACACTCTCGAATTCCTCTTCTTCCCCGCAGCTGCGATAGAAGTCCTGTTGGGATCCACCGTACCGTTGAGCCATGCGGCTGATGTAACAGTGTCCCGTCAAGACTCCTGTTAGTAACATTATCTTGTTCTTTGTGAAGTCCAAGAGCTCGGTTGTTCGCTTAGGGTTATATTGTTTGACGTTGACATACATAGTATGCACATTTAAGTGGCCCAAGCGATACCAAGCCAGTGCGTGTTACGCGCGGATCCCAATAAACCCTCCTCCCGCCCAACCGGCCGAGAAGCACCGTCGCAGGACGAACGACACGATTCACGTTCGGACAGGATAGATTCGGGCATGCAAAAAAAAAAACGCGCATAGCATAAAATAGAAAAACAGGATCGGACATAAGAAAGAAACGGGTGAAATGATAAAATTTGTATTTATTACTATAAGCTAAATTCAGTCTAATTATTAGTTAAATAGGTTAGTAGTAAAGTTTTAAGATTGAAAGCAGTGTTAGCGCTAGAAAAAGGTCATGCAATGCAAAATTAGATCTACATAGGGGGAGAGCAAGCGGAAAGTAACTACGGGTCAGTCTAGATGGAATGCAAAAGGTCAGTCGCGATATTAATTCTGAAAAATCAATATTACCATTAATAAGATTAACAAGTAAGAAAGCTACAGTCGAGAGTGCTCGACCGTTTGATACCCGCAACCCATTTCGTGAGAAAACAAAAAACTTAAATGATATTTTAACGAAAATTATACCAACGAATTTACTGAAATTTGTATTTTTTTGTATATATTTGAAAAAATCCATAACATACCGACATGGTCACACTGTCAACTAAACAAACAAAGCGCGAGCAGCGGCAAGTGAATTTTGACTATGAAATTGATTTTGGCAAATATCTTAAACAAACTTGATCTGCTTGAGACCTACACCAATACTGTCACCAAATTTGAAATATCTTGGTCATTCACACACTTAAAATGTCCATATGTATTTGGCACAACTATTTTGATAAATAATTTAACAAATACATAACTTTTGTTCTACTTATCCGATTTTTACCAAAAGTACAGGGTATATTAAGAGTGTTAAGCACAGAAGGCTTATAACACAAATAACACATAATTACACTAAGAACTTTTATAGTTATACGCGATTAACATAAAAAACTTGACGTGTTCTAGATTTATGCATATTGTGGACGAAGGGGGCGTGGCATCCAACTTTTGAAATAAACTTGATCTGCGTAAGGAATGCAAGAACCTATGTACCTCTGAAATCTAGGTGTACATACAGACAGACGGACAGACTGACAGACGGACATGGCTATATCGTCTCGCCTTTTGGACACTGATCAAGAATATATATACCTTATGGAGTCATAGATGGCTCCTTCTGCCTGTTACATACATTTACTTCCCTTCTACCCTATGGGTCGCGGGTATAAAAATAAATAAAATGCCAAACATTATTCTATGGTTAGCTAAAGACTGTAGGTTTATTAAAAGATCTGCATGTGTCAAATGTGGATTAACTCTATAGAAGGACATCATAACACATTTAGAGCAGTTTAAATTTAACAAGTTCACTTTGCACCATGACTGAAAAGAGTCAAGATCTCTCTGCAACTTGATATGGCATGACCAATCCTGTACTGCAGACATATTTTAACATCATCTGCATACATTGCGTCAACACAGTAGGTAGATCATTTGTGAACAATGTGAAAACTAAGGGACTGAGATGACTACTTTGGGGAACTCCAAAGGTAACTCGGAATGTATAAGAAGGAAAATTATTAAAATAAACTTTTTTGATTTATATAGCATGAAATTCAGCAAATCAAATTATTGGGAAATCCAAGGGAAATCAAGCGTATATAACAAATGAGAATGATTAACTAAGTCAAAGGCTTTACTAATATCGGTAGAGATTACGTCAGTTTGTTCGTTTTTAAAGAAACCCTGGTTAACGAACGAATATTGCTCGAGAAGATTACTAACAGTGGATCAATGCTTCACAAATGCGTGCTGGTAGGGGGAAATGATAGAACTACATAAATGTTGTAAATGACTTGTTAATATCTTCTCAAAAACTTTTGGTATGGCAGACAATTTACATATCCCTCTATAGTTTTTGGCGTCCGACTTACTTCCCTTCTTATGGAGAGGAATAATGAAGGACTCCTTCCATAAAGAGGGAAAAGTCGATGACTCAAGCGATACATCAATAAAATAAATAAAAACGGTCTGCATAAAGCCTCGGCTCCATCTGGACCGGGAAAAACATCGGCTTAACCATTTGAAGATATCGAATCAGAGACTCCTCACTGATTAAGGGACTGAAGATACAATTCGACCGAGACAGGCTGTAAGGATAGGCGCGTTAGAGTAGGAAGAAGAAGAATAAGTAGTTTGAAGAAAAGAAGCAAATAGATCAGCGATCGCCTGACCGGAATTTGCTTTCGAATTTTCGTAAGATAAGACTTACGCTTAGTGTTTACAAAATTAAAAAACTTTCATGGGTTTTCAGAGAAGCTAACCCGACAGCGAGCTAAGTAATTTTTATAACACAGCGTTAAGCTCGATAAAATTAGACCGAGCAATTATATATTGCGAAAAAGTTAAGGTAGGGCCTGAAATTTTAAACTTTTTGTAAAGTCTAGACTTCAGGTTCTTAAGGTTAGAAAGTTGCTTACAAAACCAAGGAGTTTTATTAGACCTATGCGGCAAATAAGAAGGAATACTGGCATCAAAGCAAAGATTTAATTTATTATAAAACAAATTCATGGCGGCACTTATATCACTGCAGGAATACAAATAAGACCTAATGGATTAATTTGGGGAAGTTAGCCTTTCGAAAGCAACGAACTCGATCGGCAGGTACATTAGAATTAGTGAGTACAGATCTGCTAAGTTCGATCCTTAACTCCAGAGTTGGATGAGAAGGGTCTTCAGAAGATGTAAGGGGTTAAGATCTAGATAGAAGTACGCTGGTAGGTTCAAAGACAAATCACAGATCTAATTGTCGGCAAAGAGAATTTCGTACCATAGGGTAGAATGGTATTATAACTTAGTGCCAACAGAAAATGTATGTAACAGGCAGAAGGAGGCATCTCGGACCACATAAACTATATATATTCTTGATCAGTGTCAACAGCCGAGACGATATAGCCATGTCCGTCTGTCCGTCTGTATGAACACCTAGATCTCAGAGACTATAAGAGCTAGAGCTACCGAATTTGGGGACAGTACTCCTATAGGTCCTACGCAGATCAAGTTTATATCAAAAGTTGGATTCCACGCCCCTTTCCGCCCCCAAATGCCTGTAAAAGCCGTAATAATAGACCTAGAGCATTGAATTTTGGTACGCATAATAATAATTATATTCTCAATGATTTCTGTGAATTTGGAAGTTATTAAAGAATCAATTTTATATGCAAAATTCACTTGCAGCTGCCCGAGTTACCACCACTGCTTCTTCCCCTACCTCTGTCTCGCCTCCGCCCAACAAACCGCCACGAGCGACCCATATGGGTCACTCGATATGCTAGCATGTTGCAACATTGTTGACATCCGCTGGATATGCTGATCCACGTCTGGGCTGTTTTGCCGACTAAGCGAAATAGCCCAACGGCAGCGATCAAGCCAGCTGCCTGTCGAAATCTGCCGACGATGCAGATTTTCTTATTAAATGTACTATAGAACCTAAGCATTTATTCAATAAAGATTCATTCCCAACAAGCAAGCTAGACGAGAAGGTTATTTTGGGATTAAATCGCATATTCTTTATTGATACTTGGACTCGAGACTCATAACTGGCGCAGCCGCTTTACGAACTTCTCCCGGAGGATGAGGATAACGATAATATTCCTAATGTAAGATAGTTATTAACAAAATGTGCAAAAAAAAAAAAAGAAAGAAAGAAAAAGAAGAATGTATACATAACGTAATAATGAACAAAAAAAAAAAAAAAAAAAAAAGAAAAAAAATGTTGGGACAGTGAGTACGGAAATATCAAGTTATAATAAATGCCAAACAGTGAACTCTTAACAAAAATAAGTGAAACAAAGTTGTTTGTGTATGTGTAAAGTGTAATTTAGTTTCAACGTCAATCGAGAAAATCGTGAGTGAGCCGACGCATTAACCGCCGCACGAACGTTGTGCCAACAATTTGGTTTGATCATTTAGTGCAAATGTTCGAATCAAACTTCTTGTTGGATCCGATACGGTCTGACGCAGGTTCAGGGCGAACATGTGTTGACAGTTAGTGTGATGCAACATGTTGTGAGGTTGGTGTTGGCTCAAATCACAACAAGTGCACAGCCATTTAGGGCAAATGGTTTGAGCTACTCGATGTCGTGTGTTGGGGTTGCTACTGCAGGTTCAGGGCGAACATGTATTACGCCGCTCCAACGCAACGACTGCGGAAAAGTTATTCAGTGCGAATATGCTTTTTTTGTATGATGTTACATGTTCAGTGCGAACATGAGGGTACACAAGGTTCAATAATAATAATAATAAACACACTTATATACACTCAAACGAAACAATCAATATAAAACTAATTTATATTGCTTTATTTTTTTTTTAGTAAATAAAAACATAACAACACTACCGGTCTATCACACAGCACCTAATGGTGCTAAAACACAATTCGCAAGTATAACAAATATTCACTGAATTCTAAGGCTTATACTAACTTTGATATTTTAATTACAGAATCCGACTCATTGTCCTAAGTAAACGGCGAGTAAGCCATTAAGATAGTATACTAAGCTACTTTTAAGCTACACTTACACCTTGAACACACAGTAATTTTATTAAAAGTTCAGTACTCGGACACCCTTTCTATTTAATGTCGACAATAAAGGGCAAACTGTTACCAAGCATCAGGACTAGGGCTACGAGTAACTTACCTGAGAACAGTGCATCAAATTCGAACCAAGACTTATTACCTAGGGCACCTAGTGACACGTCTAATATGAACTCTTCCTCTAGTTCCCCACCTCCTAACCAGAACATGACTATCGACCGACCCGCCGACATCTTCCAATCCTTGAGAGTCCCGGACCAAATTAGGTTTTTGAAGGTTTTTGACGGTAAACCCGAGGATCTTAACGATTTCATTTCCAATGTAGAAGAGATTCTACTGTTCATCAGGGGGACTGATCAGACCCCCTACGGACAAATGCTCCTCAGGGCAATCAGGAACAAGATTGAAGGGAAAGCCAACGACATTCTGAAAGAAGTAGGAACTACTCTAAATTGGGACGACATTAAAGAAACATTACTTATTCACTGTACGGACAAAAGAAACGAGCCAACCTTAATGTGCGAACTGCACGGTTTGGTTCAAAAGAACCTCTCTATTCAAAACCTTTATGACCAGATTTCAAGCTGCAATGCAGCACTCCATAGGTTAGCGGAAAACGAAGAGTCTGAACCATTATTGGTTAAGACTAAAAAGCAAATGTTTTCCAGTGCAAGTCTGCACGTATTTTTGACGGGCCTTAGAGGTCCACTTGGAGGCACGATTAGGTCTATGAGACCAGAGAATCTCAGAGAAGCTTACAGATTGGCAACTAAGGAAAGGGATATTTACATTAGACAGAGACAAGACAATTCCGGAAAGCGGAATTGGAATAGTGCTAATCCAGCTTCAGACACTAACTCAAACAATAACCAAATTAGAAAGTGGAAACATAATCAACAGGGAAATAACCAAAACAATCAATACGGATATAATCAACAGGGAAATAATCAGTACAAACACAATCAACAGGGAAATAATCGTTACAAATATAACCAACAGGGTAATAATCAGAACAGAAATGGCCAACAGGGATACAGCAATAGCAACCCTTTTAATCAGAAGAATCATTCTAATACCAGGGCAATTCGAGGCCCTCCGACTCCCACAACATCGTCAGGAAACGCAAACTCACATTTTACCGAACAATAACAATACGAACAACACAACATTAACGAGGGAGCAAATTTTCAAGGACCGGCCTCGATCCACAATCAGGGTACTTAAACAAAGATAAATATGGCCCTATACTTCCCTACGTAGTTATCAATTTGAATAACAAACCCTTACGTTTTCTGGTAGACACAGGGTCATCCGTCTCTTTTATTAACCCTGACTTAATCCCTATAACAGAACACATAGAATTGACCAATCCCGTCATAATAAAAACAGTTATTAATACACACAAACTCTACACAAAGGCCGATGTTCCTCTATTCAAAGAATTCAAACACCACCAACGCTTCTCCATGATTTTATTTCACTTCCATGATTTCTTCCATGGCTTGATAGGCATGGACATACTCTCACCAATTAACGCCGTTCTCAACCTGCCTGAATCAAGTCTTCAAACTACACTATGCAAATTACAGATTTTTCAAGAAAAAAAACCCGCTACCAAAGTTCACATAATCGAAGAATTTTCTAAGGTCGTGTTACCTTTACCTGTAAATTTGACTAACGGCACTTTCTTCTGTGAGGATTTTCAAATTAATAACAACTTGATAATTTCCGGTGGCCTTTATGAAGCCAAAGATAATAATAGCTTGATGGAGGTGGTAAACTATGCCGACCAATGACAGAACTTTGTACTAGATTCACATTTAAAAGTCGATCAATATCATAGAGATCAATTTTTAGAATTTGATCCTAAAACCAAATCAAAGACGATCCAACCACAAAAGGTAAAAGACGAATCAATGTGCATTAAATGCGATCATTTAAACGCCGAAGAAGACTCTGCTTTAAGGAAGCTTTGCAAAGAGTTTACTTATCTCTTCCATACTGAAAACCAAAAACTTTCTTTTACAAACCACATTAAACACCAAATCAAAACCACTGACGACATTCCTATCTATAATAGACCGTTTAGATACAGTAGAGTCGAAAGTCAGGAAATCCAAACGCAACTAAACAAATTACTCGACCAAGACATAATTAAGCATAGCCATAGCCCCTGGAGCGCTCCTATATTTCTGGTGCCCAAAAAATCGAATAACCCTACAGAAAAGAAGTGGAGATTGGTCATAGACTATAGAAAGCTTAACGAGAAGACCATAAAGGATAAATATCCAATGCCGAATATTAACGAAACGCTAGACAAGATCGGTCGAGCAAAATATTTCACGGCTCTTGATTTAGCAAGTGGTTACCACCAAATCGAAATGGAGCCAAAAGACTCACCCAAAACAGCCTTCACGGCAGAAGGTGGTCACTACGAGTTCATAAGAATGCCATTTGGGCTTACTAACGCCCCAGCTACCTTTCAACGTATTATGGATAATATTCTAGCCGATCTCAAGGGCAAATGTTGTTTAGTATATTTAGACGATATAATTGTCTTCTCATCATCTCATTGCAAGAACACATAAATGATTTACACAGAGTACTCTCGAAACTAGCTGAGGCAAATCTTAAACTTCAACCGGACAAATCCGATTTTTTCCGTAAGGAAATCGAATATTTGGGACACGTAGTCACGAATGAGGGGATAAAACCTAACCCAAAGAAAATTCACGCGATTAAAGCGTTTCCAATTCCCAAAACCAAGAAGGAAATTAAATCATTCTTAGGCCTCTTAGGTTATTATAGGAAATTCATTAGGGACTTTGCTTCAATCACCAAACCTTTGACACAGCAACTAAAAGGAAAGACAATGGTCAAGATTGATGAAGAATACATCAGAGCCTTTGAAAAATGCAAAATCTTACTTCGCAATGACCCAATCTTACAATACCCTGATTTTACAAAACCATTTGTACTAACAACTGATGCCAGCAACGTGGCAATCGGGGCAGTACTATCGCAGGGCCAAACAGGTATAGAACGACCCGTAACATTTGCTAGTAGAACACTGTCCGACACAGAGAGAAATTACTCTACAGTGGAAAAGGAAATGTTAGCCATCATCTGGGCGACAAAATACTTCAGACCATACCTGTTCGGCAATAAATTCAAAATCAAGACGGACCACCGACCCTTGACATGGTTAATGAACTTTAAAGAACCCAATTCCAAGTTAGTTCGTTGGAAACTCCAACTTTTGGAATACGACTATAAAGTGGAATACAAAAAGGGAGCTGAAAACGTAGTGGCTGACGCGCTAAGTCGCGTCGAAACTAACGTCCACGACTTGACGCCCACAAACAACCAGGACATTAAAAGCTCCAATTCCCCCCTGAACGAATTCAATTTACAAATTATACTCAAAATAGGACCCAAACCAAACAAACTCACACAGTCAATATTCAAGAACAAAATCAGGAAAACCTTCACCGAAAAAGAATTTACAGAGGAGATTATGGTCAAAATTTTCAAAGATCAAATCACCCCGCATAAGTCCTACGCTATCATGACGAATAACGACATATTCCACATTTTCAATCAAACATATACAAAATATTTTGCGAATTCAGGGTTATACAGAATAGTTAGGTGTAACGTACTACTAAAAGATTTAACTACGACAGAGGAGCAAGACACTCTTATCAAAGAATATCACTCCCGCACAAACCACAGAGGTATAGATGAAACACATAATCAACTTAAACGACAAGCGTACTTCCCATATATGAAACAGAAAATTGCCAAAATTATAAATGACTGTGACATTTGCCAGTCCCTAAAATACGACAGACAGCCCCAGAAAAACAAATTCCAAGTAACCAAAACACCGGAACTACCATTATCGATTGTCCATATCGACTTGTATACCATAAACGGAAAGACAATTTTAACCACAATCGACAAATTCTCTAGATTCGCTAGTGGTTATACAGTGCCAGCTAGGGATTGTATAAATATTGTAAAGGCTCTTACAAACTTTTTGAATACATTCGGTATACCCAAAAAAATAGTTCATGACCAAGGAGCCGAATTTTCTGGGAAGATTTTTAAAGAGTTCTGTTCTCAATACAACATAGATACACACATTACTTCTTTCCAACAGTCTTCAAGCAACGCTCCAGTCGAAAGACTCCATTCCACATTGACAGAAATTTACCGTATTATATATGAAGGTAAAAAGAGGGAAAAACTAGAAATCAATCATGATGATATTTTGAACGAAACTTTTATAACTTATAACAACAGCATACACTCTGCTACGAAACTGACACCTCACGAGCTCTTTACTGGAAGAACACACACATTCCTAAGGGAAATAGAATTCAACAACGAACATGACTTTTTAAAGGAATTAAACGAATTTAGAGCCAAACTATACCCAGAAATAGCACTAAAGGCCCAAGAAAGGGCCAAAATTAGGAAAGACAAACTCAACTTGGACAGGGAAGACCCTATTCCTGTAGAACAAGATGACATAATATTTAGGAAAGAAAACAGAAGGAACAAACTAACACCTAGGTTCTCTCAACACAAAGTGTCGGAAGACAATGGGGCTACAATTACCACCACTAAAGGACAAAAATTACACAAAGACAAGATTAAAAGAAGAACTAAGAAGAAAAGTGACTAATCTAATTCCCCTATTTCCTCAAACTAACTTTCAGGATGAGCCTGTTTTCGGCCCAAGAATTCCAGATTCGACATCCTGCACCCCAATCCCCTTTCATAAAAATCGATCTAGGAGATGCAAAGGTAATACGTTCTTTCCGAACTATAGCGCACACAATAGATTTAAACGATTTCATAAAAAATATTAAAAAAATTGAGGAAAACATTAAGATTACAATGGATATGACTTTTTCCAAAGAATTAATTGCATCCTTACAAATAAAAATTAAACAATTATATGATAGGATTCATTCTATTCAACCGAATATCAGGAAGAAACGTGGAGCCATAAATGGTCTCGGTAGTTTAGTTAAGATCATTACGGGCAATATGGATGCCGCGGATGAAATTAAAATTAACAACAAATTCCAAGAAATTGAAGGAATAGAATATAATTTAAGTAATACCATTAAGAATCAACTTATTATTAATAACAATATAATCGATAGATTTAAGAATATTACTGAACATATAAACAATGAACAAAACACTATCAACACATTTGTAAACAATTTTAAAGACAACGTATATACTAAGTTAACACTAGAACACAGAGAAATACACATGTTACAATACTTTAATCGCATGGGCTATAGTATAGACGTTTTAAGTAATCATTTGAATAATATTGCCGAAAGTCTTCTCTTAGCTAGATTACAGATCATTCCGAAATTCATTTTGAGTCCATTAGAAGTCCAAATTATTAAAGACATTCTTTCGGAACAAAACATTAACATAGAAAATGAGGAGCACATTTACAGGCTCATCAACTTGGAAACAACTAATGAAAACAATAAAATCATTTTTAGAATTAAAGTACCAATATTCGAAAAAGAAGTCTATACCCTAGCACACATGGTCCCATTACCCTTAAATAATACACAATTTGTAATACTTCCTAAGTTTTTATTGTTCAATCCAAAATTTAAATTTATGTACTTAGAATCTAAATGTCCTAAAATTCATAATTTGTACGTTTGTAATAATGAGGAGTTTGGGCGGACGAGCAACGGAGACTGCATCAGGAAAATTTTGGAGGGATGGCCTGCTACCTGCGACATGCAAGAATCCGGAAACGACGAAAATATAATCGAGCCGGAAATTGGACACATTATCATCATGAACGCCATGAACGTCAACATCAACTCTTCGTGCGGCCCTTATACCACTATCAACGGCTCAGCGGTTATTAGCTACAAGAATTGCACCGTAGAGATAAATAATATCACCTATGACGATTCCGAAGTTAATTTCCTTGAGGATATGAAGATCTCCTTACCCAACCCAAGCCTAATACTGGTTAAGAATTACACAAGAAAACTTAATCTACGTCACTTGGAGCTGCAAAATCTGAACAACACTCAAGAAATTTTAGAAGTCAAGGAGGCAACAACAAGTCATCTAATCTCTCTGTACACATGGCTAGGAATAGCTAGTGTACTGCTAATCATCATATGTCTGCTAAAAGGAAGAACCATAATTTTCACTCCAGAGACACAACAACACGTCGTTCCGACCGTTCCTTCGTTCTGGCCGTCACTATATTCCAGGGGGGAGGAGTTACCACCACTGCTTCTTCCCCTACCTCTGTCTCGCCTCCGCCCAACAAACCGCCACGAGCGACCCATATGGGTCACTCGATATGTTAGCATGTTGCAACATTGTTGACATCCGCTGGATATGCTGATCCACGTCTGGGCTGTTTTGCCGACTAAGCGAAATAGCCCAACGGCAGCGATCAAGCCAGCTGCCTGTCGAAATCTGCCGACGATGCAGATTTTCATATTAAATGTACTATAGAACCTAAGCATTTATTCAATAAAGATTCATTCCCAACAAGCAAGCTAGACGAGAAGGTTATTTTGGGATTAAATCGCATATTCTTTATTGATACTTGGACTCGAGACTCATAACTCCCGCGCTTTGTTTGTTTAGTTGACAGTGTGACCATAACGGTGTTGTGGATTTTTACCCGCTATTTTCAAATATATACAAAAAAACAAGTTTTAGTATATTTGGTATATTTTTTGTTAATATATCATTTAAGTATTTTGTTTTCTCACGAAATGGGTTGCGGGTATCATACGGTCGAGCACTCTCGACTGTAGCTTTCTTACTTGTTTTTTTACTAGGCAATTTATAACAGTGTTTTCAACAATCACATAAGTTATAAATAACATACATAATTTTAAAATGTGAAAAAAAATAGTCTGGACGTCACTCGAACAGCTGTTGTCTGCTTAACTGTAAGTGTTTTCATACATGTATGCGTAAGAAGGACTATCTGAAACATCTCTGTATCTTAAAGGATGCACATCGTTCTTTAGCGTGAATCTCCGCCTAGAAAAAGCTGGCGAATTTCCCTAGTGATTCAGAGTATTTTAATCTGGCCCCACAGACTCCTACCCCTGCCCCTTCATTGGTGAGTAAGCCATCTATATACCACCTAATGGCGTGGGTTACCACACTGTAAGTGGTAGAGAGACTGCTCCACTCTTGTTTGCTGTTCAGCTCAGCTCGAGATACAAACGCAGGTAGCCTCTGGACTTTACCCAGTTGTATTTTAGTGTTAGCTCGCTCAGTGCGTCTGGCCCAAGCTACCGCACCATACTCATCCGGTTTAGTCTTTGATCTAGTATTATACCTAGATATATATATCGGTATATATACGTCAACGACCTCATTTTTTAGCGATTTGTGAATGCAACAATTGTGGTTTTGGATGGGTTAATGTGTAGCCCCACTTCATTACACAACGCTAAACTCTGATATAGGCCATACGATATTCTTTCACATAGCGTGTGCTCGTATTTGCCCGAAAATACAATGGATATATAATCGGCATGACCCTGGCACTCAATGCCCGCCTCTGCGAGTCTAACTAGAAGATCGTCGACAACTAGGCTCCACAGCAAAAGAGACAAGACTCCGTCCTGTGGACAACCTCTAGTTGTGAGTGCTCTCAGTATGGTGTTGTTTACATCCACCTCTGCTATCCTGGTATGAACCAGCTGTGCTCCCCAGCTCAATTCCTCTGTTAGATAAAGCCATTTCGACTACACCTTCAAAAGCTCCCTCAATATTCATAAAGGCACAAAGTGCCACCTCTTTGGACTTGATGGAGCGGTCTAGAGTGCTTGTGAGTTCTATTAATGCAGACTCAGTCGATTGTCCAGTGCGGTAGCCGTCTTCTGTTTAGTGCTCTGCTCACTAAGTGGTGAGTTCTTATGTCCACTATTTTCTCTAGAGTCTTTAGCATGAAGGTGGTCAGGCTGATGGGCCTAAACAATTTGGGGTGAAAAGGGTCCTTTTTGCCCACTTTAGGTAAACAAATTACCCTGGTTGTCCTCCAAGCCGTACCCCAGAGCTAAACTTCATCTAAAGATACTTATCAGGTATGGCAGAAAGTATTATAAGTATTATAAGTATGCCTTGTATCATTGTCCTTCTTTAGGCAGAGTTGTGAGATATGCATTTAGAAAGAGATTTTTTCTCATGTCAGGGGTAAAATGGACTCGCTTACACTACCGAAATTCTTTGTTGTACTCAGTGAGTTTGGATGTGTATACATTCCACCTTGCCTCACTTTCTCTGGCCTTGTTGTACAGCTTACTCACTGTCGTCCTAACCAAGCTGAGTTTGCTGTTCCACCAGGGATTATCCCTGTAGGAGGCGACCGTTCTTTCGGGATGATCCTGTCATCTAACAGATAGTTCCTTGGAGCTACTGTGCTACCCCAGACACTACTGTGAGCATTAGCGTCACAGTCTACGACAAGTGGTATTCCGTTGGCACGGCAGTGCTTTGCCAATGCCAGGCCACTGGGCGGTGGCGCTTTGTCCTGGTCACCAGGGAAGTAGGCAGAGGCCACGACGATCCTACACCTCGTATATGCCGCATTGGCTTGCACTGCCACTAGGTCTCTGTTCAAAAATTGGGAGAGACAGAGAAATTTAATGTCCTTTCTTACTAAGATACAGGCTCGTGGAGTCTGTTCTCTTATATCCGAAATGTCTTTGTCGTGCTTACCTGGTCCTGGTCAGAGCAGACGGCTCGACCGGAGTCGAGAGCACCCAGAGACGAAATGGTCTATTGTTATATGTATAAACTGGAGGAATAGTAGGGATTGGGAGGGTTTGTTAAGATAGTGGAGGAAAATTCTGGTTATTTTATTGTGTCTGTGTGCTACTGGCCAGTCCTGCTGGGCTGCGGTAGCCCCTGGAACCAACCAATATAGTCAAGAAAAAGCGTCAAGTTCTCCAGCCGAATATTCTCAAGACTACCCAGTTCAACGAAGAAAGACTTGCTGGACACTCTCGAATTCCTCTTCTTCCCCGCAGCTGCGATAGAAGTCCTGTTGGTATCCACCGTACCGTTGAGCCATGCGGCTGATGTAACAGTGTCCCGTCAAGACTCCTGTTAGTAACATTATCTTGTTCTTTGTGAAGTCCAAGAGCTCGGTTGTTCGCTTAGGGTTATATTGTTTGACGTTGACATACATAGTATGCACATTTAAGTGGCCCAAGCGATACCAAGCCAGTGCGTGTTACGCGCGGATCCCAATAAACCCTCCTCCCGCCCAACCGGCCGAGAAGCACCGTCGCAGGACGAACGACACGATTCACGTTCGGACAGGATAGATTCGGGCATGCAAAAAAAAAAACGCGCATAGCATAAAATAGAAAAACAGGATCGGACATAAGAAAGAAACGGGTGAAATGATAAAATTTGTATTTATTACTATAAGCTAAATTCAGTCTAATTATTAGTTAAATAGGTTAGTAGTAAAGTTTTAAGATTGAAAGCAGTGTTAGCGCTAGAAAAAGGTCATGCAATGCAAAATTAGATCTACATAGGGGGAGAGCAAGCGGAAAGTAACTACGGGTCAGTCTAGATGGAATGCAAAAGGTCAGTCGCGATATTAATTCTGAAAAATCAATATTACCATTAATAAGATTAACAAGTAAGAAAGCTACAGTCGAGAGTGCTCGACCGTTTGATACCCGCAACCCATTTCGTGAGAAAACAAAAAACTTAAATGATATTTTAACGAAAATTATACCAACGAATTCACTGAAATTTGTATTTTTTTGTATATATTTGAAAAAATCCATAACATACCGACATGGTCACACTGTCAATTAAACAAACAAAGCGCGAGCAGCGGCAAGTGAATTTTGACTATGAAATTGATTTTGGCAAATATCTTAAACAAACTTGATCTGCTTGAGACCTACACCAATACTGTCACCAAATTTGAAATATCTTGGTCATTCACACACTTAAAATGTCCATATGTATTTGGCACAACTATTTTGATAAATAATTTAACAAATACATAACTTTTGTTCTACTTATCCGATTTTTACCAAAAGTACAGGGTATATTAAGAGTGTTAAGCACAGAAGGCTTATAACACAAATAACACATAATTACACTAAGGACTTTTATAGTTATACGCGATTAACATAAAAAAACTTGACGTGTTCTAGATTTATGCATATTGTGGACGAAGGGGGCGTGGCATCCAACTTTTGAAATAAACTTGATCTGCGTAAGGAATGCAAGAACCTATGTACCTCTGAAATCTAGGTGTACATACAGACAGACGGACAGACTGACAGACGGACATGGCTATATCGTCTCGGCTTTTGGACACTGATCAAGAATATATATACCTTATGGAGTCATAGATGGCTCCTTCTGCCTGTTACATACATTTACTTCCCTTCTACCCTATGGGTCGCGGGTATAAAAATAAATAAAATGCCAAACACTATTCTATGGTTAGCTAAAGACTGTAGGTTTATTAAAAGATCTGCATGTGTCAAATGTGGATTAACTCTATTGAAGGACATCATAACACACTTAGAGCAGTTTAAATTTAACAAGTTCACTTTGCACCATGACTGAAAAGAGTCAAGATCTCTCTGCAACTTGATATGGCATGACCAATCCTGTACTGCAGACATATTTTAACATCATCTGCATACATTGCATCAACACAGTAGGTAGATCATTTGTGAACAATGTGAAAACTAAGGGACTGAGATGACTACTTTGGGGAACTCCAAAGGTAACTCGGAATGTATAAGAAGGAAAATTATTAAAATAAACTTTTTTGGTTTATATAGCATGAAATTCAGCAAATCAAATTATTGGGAAATCCAAGGGAAATCAAGCGTATATAACAAATGAGAATGATTAACTAAGTCAAAGGCTTTACTAATATCGGTAGAGATTACGTCAGTTTGTTCGTTTTTAAAGAAACCCTGGTTAACGAACGAATATTGCTCGAGAAGATTACTAACAGTGGATCAATGCTTCACAAATGCGTGCTGGTAGGGGGAAATGATAGAACTACATAAATGTTGTAAATGACTTGTTAATATCTTCTCAAAAACTTTTGGTATGGCAGACAATTTACATATCCCTCTATAGTTTTTGGCGTCCGACTTACTTCCCTTCTTATGGAGAGGAATAATGAAGGACTCCTTCCATAAAGAGGGAAAAGTCGATGACTCAAGCGATACATCAATAAAATAAATAAAAACGGTCTGCATAAAGCCTCGGCTCCATCTGGACCGGGCAAAACATCGGCTTAACCATTTGAAGATATCGAATCAGAGACTCCTCACTGATTAAGGGACTGAAGATACAATTCGACCGAGACAGGCTGTAAGGATAGGCGCGTTAGAGTAGGAAGAAGAAGAATAAGTAGTTTGAAGAAAAGAAGCAAATAGATCAGCGATCGCCTGACCAGAATTTGCTTTCGAATTTTCGTAAGATAAGACTTACGCTTAGTGTTTACAAAATTAAAAAACTTTCATGGGTTTTCAGAGAAGCTAACCCGACAGCGAGCTAAGTAATTTTTATAACACAGCGTTAAGCTCGATAAAATTAGACCGAGCAATTATATATTGCGAAAAAGTTAAGGTAGGGCCTGAAATTTTAAACTTTTTGTAAAGTCTAGACTTCAGGTTCTTAAGGTTAGAAAGTTGCTAACAAAACCAAGGAGTTTTATTAGACCTATGCGGCAAATAAGAAGAAATACTGGCATCAAAGCAAAGATTAAATTTATTATAAAACAAATTCATGGCGGCACTTATATCACTGCAGGAATACAAATAAGACCTAATGGATTAATTTGGGGAAGTTAGCCTTTCGAAAGCAACGAACTCGATCGGCAGGTACATCAGAATTAGTGAGTACAGATCTGCTAAGTTCGATCCTTAACTCCAGAGTTGGATGAGAAGGGTCTTCAGAAGATGTAAGGGGTTAAGATCTAGATAGAAGTACGCTGGTAGGTTCAAAGACAAATCACAGATCTAATTGTCGGCAAAGAGAATTTCGTACCATAGGGTAGAATGGTATTATAACTTAGTGCCAACAGAAAATGTATGTAACAGGCAGAAGGAGGCATCTCGGACCACATAAACTATATATATTCTTGATCAGTGTCAACAGCCGAGACGATATAGCCATGTCCGTCTGTCCGTCTGTATGAACACCTAGATCTCAGAGACTATAAGAGCTAGAGCTACCGAATTTGGCGACAGTACTCCTATAGGTCCTACGCAGATCAAGTTTATATCAAAAGTTGGATGCCACGCCCCTTTCCGCCCCCAAATGCCTGTAAAAGCCGTAATAATAGACCTAGAGCATTGAATTTTGGTACGCATAATAATAATTATATTCTCAATGATTTCTGTGAATTTTGAAGTTATTAAAGAATCAATTTTATATGCAAAATTCACTTGCAGCTGCCCGCGCTTTGTTTGTTTAGTTGACAGTGTGACCATAACGGTGTTGTGGATTTTTACCCGCTATTTTCAAATATATACAAAAAAACAAGTTTTAGTATATTTGGTATATTTTTTGTTAATATATCATTTAAGTATTTTGTTTTCTCACGAAATGGGTTGCGGGTATCATACGGTCGAGCACTCTCGACTGTAGCTTTCTTACTTGTTTTTTTACTAGGCAATTTATAACAGTGTTTTCAACAATCACATAAGTTATAAATAACATACATAATTTTAAAATGTGAAAAAAAAATAGTCTGGACGTCACTCGAACAGCTGTTGTCTGCTTAACTGTAAGTGTTTTCATACATGTATGCGTAAGAAGGACTATCTGAAACATCTCTGTATCTTAAAGGATGCACATCGTTCCTTAGCGTGAATCTCCGCCTAGAAAAAGCTGGCGAATTTCCCTAGTGATTCAGAATATTTTAATCTGGCCCCACAGACTCCTACCCCTGCCCCTTCATTGGTAAGTAAGCCATCTATATACCACCTAATGGCGTGGGTTACCACACTGTAAGTGGTAGAGAGACTGCTCCACTCTTGTTTGCTGTTCAGCTCAGCTCGAGATACAAACGCAGGTAGCCTCTGGACTTTACCCAGTTGTATTTTAGTGTTAGCTCGCTCAGTGCGTCTGGCCCAAGCTACCGCACCATACTCATCCGGTTTAGTCTTTGATCTAGTATTATACCTAAATATATATATCGGTATATATACGTCAACGACCTCATTTTATAGCGATTTGTGAATGCAACAATTGTGGTTTTGGATGGGTTAATGTTTAGCCCCACTTCATTACACAACGCTAAACTCTGATATAGGCCATACGATATTCTTTCACATAGCGTGTGCTCGTATTTGCCCGAAAATACTATGGATATATCATCGGCATGACCCTGGCACTCAATGCCCGCCTCTGCGAGTCTAACTAGAAGATCGTCGACAACTAGGCTCCACAGCAAAAGAGACAAGACTCCGTCCTGTGGACAACCTCTAGTTGTGAGTGCTCTCAGTATGGTGTTGTTTACATCCACCTCTGCTATCCTGGTATGAACCAGCTGTGCTCCCCAGCTCAATTCCTCTGTTAGATAAAGCCATTTCGACTACACCTTCAAAAGCTCCCTCAATATTCATAAAGGCACAAAGTGCCACCTCTTTGGACTTGATGGAGCGGTCTAGAGTGCTTGTGAGTTCTATTAATGCAGACTCAGTCGATTGTCCAGTGCGGTAGCCGTCTTCTGTTTAGTGCTCTGCTCACTAAGTGGTGAGTTCTTATGTCCACTATTTTCTCTAGAGTCTTTAGCATGAAGGTGGTCAGGCTGATGGGCCTAAACAATTTGGGGTGAAAAGGGTCCTTTTTGCCCACTTTAGGTAAACAAATTACCCTGGTTGTCCTCCAAGCCGTACCCCAGAGCTAAATTTCATCTAAAGATACTTATCAGGTATGGCAGAAAGTATTGTAGCCGCTTCTGTAGATGGATAGGGCGAATGCCATCCGTACCTGGTGTTTTATAAGGTAGAAAGGTACTCAAAGCCCACCTTATCAGAGGCTCCTTAATAATATTAGTGGCCAGATACAAGAGTGCGGCACTGTGGACTAGCCCGGCTGCCTCGCTAATACTCTCACATGACGTATCATTTATAATCTTACACAGTGGAAAATGAGTCTCAAGTAGAAGGGGACTGCCTTGTATCATTGTCCTTTTTTAGGCAGAGTTGTGAGATATCTTTGCATTTAGAAAGAGATTTTTTCTCATGTCAGGGGTAAAATGGACTCGCTTACATTACCGAAATTCTCTGTTGTACTCAGTGAGTTTGGATGTGTATACATTCCACCTTGCCTCACTTTCTCTGGCCTTGTTGTACAGCTTACTCACTGTCGTCCTAACCAAGCTGAGTTTGCTGTTCCACCAGGGATTATCCCTGTAGGAGGCGACCGTTCTTTCGGGATGATCCTGTCATCTAACAGATAGTTCCTTGGAGCTACTGTGCTACCCCAGACACTACTGTGAGCATTAGCGTCTACGACAAGTGGTATTCCGTTGGCACGGCAGTGCTTTGCCAATGCCAGGCCACTGGGCGGTGGCGCTTTGTCCTGGTCACCAGGGAAGTAGGCAGAGGCCACGACGATCCTACACCTCGTATATGCCGCATTGGCTTGCACTGCCACTAGGTCTCTGTTCAAAAATTGGGAGAGACAGAGAAATTTAATGTCCTTTCTTACTAAGATACAGGCTCGTGGAGTCTGTTCTCTTATATCCGAAATGTCTTCGTCGTGCTTACCTGGTCCTGGTCAGAGCAGACGGCTCGACCGGAGTCGAGAGCACCCAGAGACGAAATGGTCTATTGTTATATGTATAAACTGGAGGAATAGAAGGGATTGGGAGGGTTTGTTAAGATAGTGGAGGAAAATTCTGGTTATTTTATTGTGTCTGTGTGCTACTGGCCAGTCCTGCTGGGCTGCGGTAGCCCCTGGAACCAACCAATATAGTCAAGAAAAAGCGCCAAGTTCTCCAGCCGAATATTCTCAAGACTACCCAGTTCAACGAAGAAAGACTTGCCCAGAAATTGAGTCCTCTTTCTAAGGAGTGCAGGGCAATCGCAGAGAAGATGCTGGACACTCTCGAATTCCTCTTCTTCCCCGCAGCTGCGATAGAAGTCCTGTTGGGATCCACCGTACCGTTGAGCCATGCGGCTGATGTAACAGTGTCCCGTCGAGACTCCTGTTAGTAACATTATCTTGTTCTTTGTGAAGTCCAAGAGCTCGGTTGTTCGCTTAGGGTTATATTGTTTGACGTTGACATACATAGTATGCACATTTAAGTGGCCCAAGCGATACCAAGCCATTGCGTGTTACGCGCGGATCCCAATAAACCCTCCTCCCGCCCAACCGGCCGAGAAGCACCGTCGCAGGACGAACGACACGATTCACGTTCGGACAGGATAGATTCGGGCATGCAAAAAAAAAAACGCGCATAGCATAAAATAGAAAAACAGGATCGGACATAAGAAAGAAACGGGTGAAATGATAAAATTTGTTTTTATTACTATAAGCTAAATTCAGTCTAATTATTAGTTAAATAGGTTAGTAGTAAAGTTTTAAGATTGAAAGCAGTGTTAGCGCTAGAAAAAGGTCATGCAATGCAAAATTAGATCTACATAGGGGGAGAGCAAGCGGAAAGTAACTACGGGTCAGTCTAGATGGAATGCAAAAGGTCAGTCGCGATATTAATTCTGAAAAATCAATATTACCATTAATAAGATTAACAAGTCGAGAGTGCTCGACCGTTTGATACCCGCAACCCATTTCGTGAGAAAACAAAAAACTTAAATGATATTTTAACGAAAATTATACCAACGAATTTACTGAAATTTGTATTTTTTTGTATATATTTGAAAAAATCCATAACATACCGACATGGTCACACTGTCAACTAAACAAACAAAGCGCGAGCAGCGGCAAGTGAATTTTGACTATGAAATTGATTTTGGCAAATATCTTAAACAAACTTGATCTGCTTGAGACCTACACCAATACTGTCACCAAATTTGAAATATCTTGGTCATTCACACACTTAAAATGTCCATATGTATTTGGCACAACTATTTTGATAAATAATTTAACAAATACATAACTTTTGTTCTACTTATCCGATTTTTACCAAAAGTACAGGGTATATTAAGAGTGTTAAGCACAGAAGGCTTATAACACAAATAACACATAATTACACTAAGAACTTTTATAGTTATACGCGATTAACATAAAAAAACTTGACGTGTTCTAGATTTATGCATATTGTGGACGAAGGGGGCGTGGCATCCAACTTTTGAAATAAACTTGATCTGCGTAAGGAATGCAAGAACCTATGTACCTCTGAAATCTAGGTGTACATACAGACAGACGGACAGACTGACAGACGGACATGGCTATATCGTCTCGGCTTTTGGACACTGATCAAGAATATATATACCTTATGGAGTCATAGATGGCTCCTTCTGCCTGTTACATACATTTACTTCCCTTCTACCCTATGGGTCGCGGGTATAAAAATAAATAAAATGCCAAACACTATTCTATGGTTAGCTAAAGACTGTAGGTTTATTAAAAGATCTGCATGTGTCAAATGTGGATTAACTCTATTGAAGGACATCATAACACACTTAGAGCAGTTTAAATTTAACAAGTTCACTTTGCACCATGACTGAAAAGAGTCAAGATCTCTCTGCAACTTGATATGGCATGACCAATCCTGTACTGCAGACATATTTTAACATCATCTGCATACATTGCGTCAACACAGTAGGTAGATCATTTGTGAACAATGTGAAAACTAAGGGACTGAGATGACTACTTTGGGGAACTACAAAGGTAACTCGGAATGTATAAGAAGGAAAATTATTAAAATAAACTTTTTTGGTTTATATAGCATGAAATTCAGCAAATCAAATTATTGGGAAATCCAAGGGAAATCAAGCGTATATAACAAATGAGAATGATTAACTAAGTCAAAGGCTTTACTAATATCGGTAGAGATTACGTCAGTTTGTTCGTTTTTAAAGAAACCCTGGTTAACGAACGAATATTGCTCGAGAAGATTACTAACAGTGGATCAATGCTTCACAAATGCGTGCTGGTAGGGGGAAATATTAGAACTACATAAATGTTGTAAATGACTTGTTAATATCTTCTCAAAAACTTTTGGTATGGCAGACAATTTACATATCCCTCTATAGTTTTTGGCGTCCGACTTACTTCCCTTCTTATGGAGAGGAATAATGAAGGACTCCTTCCATAAAGAGGGAAAAGTCGATGACTCAAGCGATACATCAATAAAATAAATAAAAACGGTCTGCATAAAGCCTCGGCTCCATCTGGACCGGGCAAAACATCGGCTTAACCATTTGAAGATATCGAATCAGAGACTCCTCACTGATTAAGGGACTGAAGATACAATTCGACCGAGACAGGCTGTAAGGATAGGCGCGTTAGAGTAGGAAGAAGAAGAATAAGTAGTTTGAAGAAAAGAAGCAAATAGATCAGCGATCGCCTGACCAGAATTTGCTTTCGAATTTTCGTAAGATAAGACTTACGCTTAGTGTTTACAAAATTAAAAAACTTTCATGGGTTTTCAGAGAAGCTAACCCGACAGCGAGCTAAGTAATTTTTATAACACAGCGTTAAGCTCGATAAAATTAGACCGAGCAATTATATATTGCGAAAAAGTTAAGGTAGGGCCTGAAATTTTAAACTTTTTGTAAAGTCTAGACTTCAGGTTCTTAAGGTTAGAAAGTTGCTTACAAAACCAAGGAGTTTTATTAGACCTATGCGGCAAATAAGAAGAAATACTGGCATCAAAGCAAAGATTTAATTTATTATAAAACAAATTCATGGCGGCACTTATATCACTGCAGGAATACAAATAAGACCTAATGGATTAATTTGGGGAAGTTAGCCTTTCGAAAGCAACGAACTCGATCGGCAGGTACATCAGAATTAGTGAGTACAGATCTGCTAAGTTCGATCCTTAACTCCAGAGTTGGATGAGAAGGGTCTTCAGAAGATGTAAGGGGTTAAGATCTAGATAGAAGTACGCTGGTAGGTTCAAAGACAAATCACAGATCTAATTGTCGGCAAAGAGAATTTCGTACCATAGGGTAGAAGGGTATTATAACTTAGTGCCAACAGAAAATGTATGTAACAGGCAGAAGGAGGCATCTCGGACCACATAAACTATATATATTCTTGATCAGTGTCAACAGCCGAGACGATATAGCCATGTCCGTCTGTATGAACACCTAGATCTCAGAGACTATAAGAGCTAGAGCTACCGAATTTGGGTACAGTACTCCTATAGGTCCTACGCAGATCAAGTTTATATCAAAAGTTGGATGCCACGCCCCTTTCCGCCCCCAAATGCCTGTAAAAGCCGTAATAATAGACCTAGAGCATTGAATTTTGGTACGCATAATAATAATTATATTCTCAATGATTTCTGTGAATTTTGAAGTTATTAAAGAATCAATTTTATATGCAAAATTCACTTGCAGCTGCCCGCGCTTTGTTTGTTTAGTTGACAGTGTGACCATAACGGTGTTGTGGATTTTTACCCGCTATTTTCAAATATATACAAAAAAACAAGTTTTAGTATATTTGGTATATTTTTTGTTAATATATCATTTAAGTATTTTGTTTTCTCACGAAATGGGTTGCGGGTATCATACGGTCGAGCACTCTCGACTGTAGCTTTCTTACTTGTTTTTTTACTAGGCAATTTATAACAGTGTTTTCAACAATCACATAAGTTATAAATAACATACATAATTTTAAAATGTGAAAAAAAAATAGTCTGGACGTCACTCGAACAGCTGTTGTCTGCTTAACTGTAAGTGTTTTCATACATGTATGCGTAAGAAGGACTATCTGAAACATCTCTGTATCTTAAAGGATGCACATCGTTCTTTAGCGTGAATCTCCGCCTAGAAAAAGCTGGCGAATTTCCCTAGTGATTCAGAATATTTTAATCTGGCCCCACAGACTCCTACCCCTGCCCCTTCATTGGTGAGTAAGCCATCTATATACCACCTAATGGCGTGGGTTACCACACTGTAAGTGGTAGAGAGACTGCTCCACTCTTGTTTGCTGTTCAGCTCAGCTCGAGATACAAACGCAGGTAGCCTCTGGACTTTACCCAGTTGTATTTTAGTGTTAGCTCGCTCAGTGCGTCTGGCCCAAGCTACCGCACCATACTCATCCGGTTTAGTCTTTGATCTAGTATTATACCTAAATATATATATCGGTATATATACGTCAACGACCTCATTTTATAGCGATTTGTGAATGCAACAATTGTGGTTTTGGATGGGTTAATGTTTAGCCCCACTTCATTACACAACGCTAAACTCTGATATAGGCCATACGATATTCTTTCACATAGCGTGTGCTCGTATTTGCCCGAAAATACTATGGATATATCATCGGCATGACCCTGGCACTCAATGCCCGCCTCTGCGAGTCTAACTAGAAGATCGTCGACAACTAGGCTCCACAGCAAAAGAGACAAGACTCCGTCCCGTGGACAACCTCTAGTTGTGAGTGCTCTCAGTATGGTGTTGTTTACATCCACCTCTGCTATCCTGGTATGAACCAGCTGTGCTCCCCAGCTCAATTCCTCTGTTAGATAAAGCCATTTCGACTACACCTTCAAAAGCTCCCTCAATATTCATAAAGGCACAAAGTGCCACCTCTTTGGACTTGATGGAGCGGTCTAGAGTGCTTGTGAGTTCTATTAATGCAGACTCAGTCGATTGTCCAGTGCGGTAGCCGTCTTCTGTTTAGTGCTCTGCTCACTAAGTGGTGAGTTCTTATGTCCACTATTTTCTCTAGAGTCTTTAGCATGAAGGTGGTCAGGCTGATGGGCCTAAACAATTTGGGGTGAAAAGGGTCCTTTTTGCCCACTTTAGGTAAACAAATTACCCTGGTTGTCCTCCAAGCCGTACCCCAGAGCTAAACTTCATCTAAAGATACTTATCAGGTATGGCAGAAAGTATTGTAGCCGCTTCTGTAGATGGATAGGGCGAATGCCATCCGTACCTGGTGTTTTATAAGGTAGAAAGGTACTCAAAGCCCACCTTATCAGAGGCTCCTTAATAATATTAGTGGCCAGATACAAGAGTGCGGCACTGTGGACTAGCCCGGCTGCCTCGCTAATACTCTCACATGACGTATCATTTATAATCTTACACAGTGGAAAATGAGTCTCAAGTAGAAGGGGACTGCCTTGTATCATTGTCCTTCTTTAGGCAGAGTTGTGAGATATCTTTGCATTTAGAAAGAGATTTTTTCTCATGTCAGGGGTAAAATGGACTCGCTTACACTACCGAAATTCTCTGTTGTACTCAGTGAGTTTGGATGTGTATACATTCCACCTTGCCTCACTTTCTCTGGCCTTGTTGTACAGCTTACTCACTGTCGTCCTAACCAAGCTGAGTTTGCTGTTCCACCAGGGATTATCCCTGTAGGAGGCGACCGTTCTTTCGGGATGATCCTGTCATCTAACAGATAGTTCCTTGGAGCTACTGTGCTACCCCAGACACTACTGTGAGCATTAGCGTCACAGTCTACGACAAGTGGTATTCCGTTGGCACGGCAGTGCTTTGCCAATGCCAGGCCACTGGGCGGTGGCGCTTTGTCCTGGTCACCAGGGAAGTAGGCAGAGGCCACGACGATCCTACACCTCGTATATGCCGCATTGGCTTGCACTGCCACTAGGTCTCTGTTCAAAAATTGGGAGAGACAGAGAAATTTAATGTCCTTTCTTACTAAGATACAGGCTCGTGGAGTCTGTTCTCTTATATCCGAAATGTCTTCGTCGTGCTTACCTGGTCCTGGTCAGAGCAGACGGCTCGACCGGAGTCGAGAGCACCCAGAGACGAAATGGTCTATTGTTATATGTATAAACTGGAGGAATAGAAGGGATTGGGAGGGTTTGTTAAGATAGTGGAGGAAAATTCTGGTTATTTTATTGTGTCTGTGTGCTACTGGCCAGTCCTGCTGGGCTGCGGTAGCCCCTGGAACCAACCAATATAGTCAAGAAAAAGCGCCAAGTTCTCCAGCCGAATATTCTCAAGACTACCCAGTTCAACGAAGAAAGACTTGCCCAGAAATTGAGTCCTCTTTCTAAGGAGTGCAGGGCAATCGCAGAGAAGATGCTGGACACTCTCGAATTCCTCTTCTTCCCCGCAGCTGCGATAGAAGTCCTGTTGGTATCCACCGTACCGTTGAGCCATGCGGCTGATGTAACAGTGTCCCGTCGAGACTCCTGTTAGTAACATTATCTTGTTCTTTGTGAAGTCCAAGAGCTCGGTTGTTCGCTTAGGGTTATATTGTTTGACGTTGACATACATAGTATGCACATTTAAGTGGCCCAAGCGATACCAAGCCATTGCGTGTTACGCGCGGATCCCAATAAACCCTCCTCCCGCCCAACCGGCCGAGAAGCACCGTCGCAGGACGAACGACACGATTCACGTTCGGACAGGATAGATTCGGGCATGCAAAAAAAAAAACGCGCATAGCATAAAATAGAAAAACAGGATCGGACATAAGAAAGAAACGGGTGAAATGATAAAATTTGTTTTTATTACTATAAGCTAAATTCAGTCTAATTATTAGTTAAATAGGTTAGTAGTAAAGTTTTAAGATTGAAAGCAGTGTTAGCGCTAGAAAAAGGTCATGCAATGCAAAATTAGATCTACATAGGGGGAGAGCAAGCGGAAAGTAACTACGGGTCAGTCTAGATGGAATGCAAAAGGTCAGTCGCGATATTAATTCTGAAAAATCAATATTACCATTAATAAGATTAACAAGTCGAGAGTGCTCGACCGTTTGATACCCGCAACCCATTTCGTGAGAAAACAAAAAACTTAAATGATATTTTAACGAAAATTATACCAACGAATTTACTGAAATTTGTATTTTTTTGTATATATTTGAAAAAATCCATAACATACCGACATGGTCACACTGTCAACTAAACAAACAAAGCGCGAGCAGCGGCAAGTGAATTTTGACTATGAAATTGATTTTGGCAAATATCTTAAACAAACTTGATCTGCTTGAGACCTACACCAATACTGTCACCAAATTTGAAATATCTTGGTCATTCACACACTTAAAATGTCCATATGTATTTGGCACAACTATTTTGATAAATAATTTAACAAATACATAACTTTTGTTCTACTTATCCGATTTTTACCAAAAGTACAGGGTATATTAAGAGTGTTAAGCACAGAAGGCTTATAACACAAATAACACATAATTACACTAAGAACTTTTATAGTTATACGCGATTAACATAAAAAAACTTGACGTGTTCTAGATTTATGCATATTGTGGACGAAGGGGGCGTGGCATCCAACTTTTGAAATAAACTTGATCTGCGTAAGGAATGCAAGAACCTATGTACCTCTGAAATCTAGGTGTACATACAGACAGACGGACAGACTGACAGACGGACATGGCTATATCGTCTCGGCTGTTGACACTGATCAAGAATATATATACCTTATGGAGTCAGAGATGGCTACTTCTGCCTGTTACATACATTTACTTCCCTTCTACCCTATGGGTCGCGGGTATAAAAATAAATAAAATGCCAAACATTATTCTATGGTTAGCTAAAGACTGTAGGTTTATTAAAAGAGCTGCATGTGTCAAATGTGGATTAACTCTATAGAAGGACATCATAACACATTTAGAGCAGTTTAAATTTAACAAGTTCACTTTGCACCATGACTGAAAAGAGTCAAGATCTCTCTGCAACTTGATATGGCATGACCAATCCTGTACTGCAGACATATTTTAACATCATCTGCATACATTGCGTCAACACAGTAGGTAGATCATTTGTGAACAATGTGAAAACTAAGGGACTGAGATGACTACTTTGGGGAACTCCAAAGGTAACTCGGAATGTATAAGAAGGAAAATTATTAAAATAAACTTTTTTGGTTTATATAGCATGAAATTCAGCAAATCAAATTATTGGGAAATCCAAGGGAAATCAAGCGTATATAACAAATGAGAATGATTAACTAAGTCAAAGGCTTTACTAATATCGGTAGAGATTACGTCAGTTTGTTCGTTTTTAAAGAAACCCTGGTTAACGAACGAATATTGCTCGAGAAGATTTTTAACAGTGGATCAATGCTTCACAAATGCGTGCTGGTATTGGGAAATGATAGAACTACATAAATGTTGTAAATGACTTGTTAATATCTTCTCAAAAACTTTTGGTATGGCAGACAATTTACATATCCCTCTATAGTTTTTGGCGTCCGACTTACTTCCCTTCTTATGGAGAGGAATAATGAAGGACTCCTTCCATAAAGAGGGAAAAGTCGATGACTCAAGCGATACATCAATAAAATAAATAAAAACGGTCTGCATAAAGCCTCGGCTCCATCTGGACCGGGCAAAACATCGGCTTAACCATTTGAAGATATCGAATCAGAGACTCCTCACTGATTAAGGGACTGAAGATACAATTCGACCGAGACAGGCTGTAAGGATAGGCGCGTTAGAGTAGGAAGAAGAAGAATAAGTAGTTTGAAGAAAAGAAGCAAATAGATCAGCGATCGCCTGACCAGAATTTGCTTTCGAATTTTCGTAAGATAAGACTTACGCTTAGTGTTTACAAAATTAAAAAACTTTCATGGGTTTTCAGAGAAGCTAACCCGACAGCGAGCTAAGTAATTTTTATAACACAGCGTTAAGCTCGATAAAATTAGACCGAGCAATTATATATTGCGAAAAAGTTAAGGTAGGGCCTGAAATTTTAAACTTTTTGTAAAGTCTAGACTTCAGGTTCTTAAGGTTAGAAAGTTGCTTACAAAACCAAGGAGTTTTATTAGACCTATGCGGCAAATAAGAAGGAATACTGGCATCAAAGCAAAGATTTAATTTATTATAAAACAAATTCATGGCGGCACATATATCACTGCAGGAATACAAATAAGACCTAATGGATTAATTTGGGGAAGTTAGCCTTTCGAAAGCAACGAACTCGATCGGCAGGTACATCAGAATTAGTGAGTACAGATCTGCTAAGTTCGATCCTTAACTCCAGAGTTGGATGAGAAGGGTCTTCAGAAGATGTAAGGGGTTAAGATCTAGATAGAAGTACGCTGGTAGGTTCAAAGACAAATCACAGATCTAATTGTCGGCAAAGAGAATTTCGTACATTGTTAATTTGCTAAATAAAGACATGTCGGTTCGAAGGAATAAGAAAACAAAAGTTATCACAAGGATACCAAGCTTTTTCAGGAAGGTTAAAGACTCCTAGAACAACAATATGATCTTTGTCGGGTAACAAGGCAAAAACAGATTTTATTGCTTCCAGGTGATCCTGGGATACAAATATCTTGGCCGTAGTACTTTCGACACTTCGCAGCCCGATGATGCTGCCCAGTTCTCATGGAACAATTAAGTTCCGATAGTATGTGCTAAATAGGTCTCTTAATATCGGTCACCGCGAGAGTTTCTGATGACGCTAAACCCAGTCGAGCGCACTCATCAGACGCCTCGTTATCTGGTACGTCCAGGTACCCAGACAAGTCTGATAGAGTGTGGTTGGCATAGATTCTGTGCCCTCTTTCTGCGCGTGCTGAATTAGCGCTCGGATACTTTCCGATGGTGGATCCTTCTCTTCATACGGTCAAATGACGCCAGGTATAGTTTTGGACCGTTCCTTCGCTCGCATAGCGCTACCGTCAAGTCCCTGTTGCTGTATCAGGAAGAGAAGAGCTCATAAAGCCGGTTCTTACCACGATACAGGTTCTGGACTTACACAGTTTTTGGGACAAGGAGATGGTATCCGCGGGCACCCAAACCACAAACCCTTTCACCTACGATCCAGGGTTCTTGGATGAGAGCCACATCCACCCTATCCTTCTCCATCCACCGTAGTAGGTCTATGGAAGGAACCCTCGAGTGGTGCAGTGGTCTCCTGTGGACCAGCGCCTCAGCCGGCCTTGCTTACGAAGGCTTTGACTTTTGGACTCCGGACCAATGCTGATCCAGAGATCCTTGCCGTTGTCTTTGTCTCGGGCGAGACCTCTATTGATCGTCCAGTCCGCTGTATGGCAGTCCGCATTCTGGCTCTTGATCAGTATAAGGGTGGTTCGGTCCTCCCGGAAGGGAGATGGGATCCAGATCTTAATGATCGTTCGCTCAGAAATTTGGTCCACTGGGACGACGTCAATCATTGCTCCTGACCAAGGTGCTTCCAGGTTCAGCAGTGTATCTTTGAGGAATCGCAGGGATTCCTCGTTGGCACATGCCACCACTTTGACACCCTTGTACCAGTTGATGCCGTCAAACTCTGCCACGAACGGATTCTGCGGTCGAGTGATGGCATCACCAATCCCCTGGTGGATTAACCCTTCCAGGATAAGGCAGTTATCGATAGAGAGCTTCCCATCCGGGTTGCTTCTGTCAATTATGGCTACCTGTAACTCCGGCTTCGTGCTTAAGCTGGCCAGGATGTCCCCTGGACATAACCACTTGCTCTCCGAAGCCTTAGCTGAGTCGTCCGACCTCTGCCTCTAGTTGACAGATGGGTTGGCCTTTTTCGGTTACTTGCTCATTGTTCTCTCCTTTCCAGGAGGTGTGGCTGTTGCAAGCTTACCGAGTGCACACTTTTTTCCTTGGATTTCGTTGTATTGGTGATTTTTTTCGCAGTTTCCTCTCACGCTCGTTCCACGACTCTGGGTTGCGGCCTTCCAGTCCCTTAGGGAACTTTAGAGAGCTCTTGTACCCTGAGCATTGTTTGCACTTGAGATTAGCGCCTTCCTTGTTGGATGGTCCCTGGACTACTGTTACTTCGTCTTCGTCCGAGCTCGATGACTTATCAAACAGCATCCTCGCTAATGCAAGCGCTAGCTCGGTCTCCGTCATCGATGAGCCTTTGAACACAAACTCCGACTCCGTGGCAGTTGGTTCCAGGTCCACACCCTCTTGTCGATGGACCACTGGCGACACGCAGAGAGGATTTCTCCTCCCCGTGCACGCCGGTGGTAGCGGTCCCACTTCCCACCGACGTTTGGGCTGACTCTCGTGGAGAGTTCAGCCAGAGGATTTTTGCCAGCACCTCCAGTGTAAGAATCTGGTCCTTTGGGACCGTCCCACCATGAGCTTGGGGACGGCGGCTTCCAGCTAGTCTTTCGACACACCGTCCACGCATTCCACCACAATCAGGCCTGGCCTTTAGTGGATGCCACTGAAGCCAAGGCTCTCAGCCCAGCCCATGCGCATCTCCACTATCATCTCCTCCAGCTCTATCGCTCCTAGTTCTTCCCTAGTGAGCATTCTTTGCGGGTACTTCGTAGCTAACACCGCCATCCTGTTGGCTTTAATGGCGTTGGCATACGAAACACCTGCTCGTTTGTGGGGCTGGATAGGAGATTGCCCTGCACCAGCCTCCTTTGGAGTTCGTCGCTGCCTTTTCATGTTGTGGCGATGTGTGGTGCAGCGAGCGTTTCCGCCCGCTAATAGACTCGCCATCCACCCTAGCTACCGGAGACACATTTGTCGCCTTGTGCACTAGGGCCTTCTACCTTGCCATATCTGGCATGAAGCCCTTCTTCACGTGGTGGTCAAACCACTTGCGTCCTGTTCCGCTGAGGCCATGCATCAGCGTGTCAGGGCCATCTGGTCCTCTCGCTACGAAAATAGGTTCCTTGCAGTAGTGGTTGCAAGCCCCCTTCCATAGTCCGTACGGCACCAGCAACAGCCGCAATCTCTGAGCCAGAGCTTAGAGTCCCTTTGGAGGTACTCGGACCAGAGTGCGAACCTCCAGGTACTGAGTCCCTCTTGCTGGGGCTAGGGGTAGTGCCCCTCGATAGCGTTGTCCAGCCACCTTCGTCCAGAACAGCATTTTCGTATTGATCCGCAAGCCTGCTCGTGATTTATCCCCGCTTCATCATTTCGTTCAACAGTTTGACCATAGATTTGGTCCCAAGGGTGCCATAGACCCCATTAGTCCCAACTATACTACCCGAGGCGTACAGGTATAGGGTTGGCTCCGGTCGAACACAGTAGCCATGGGTGCGGATCGCCAAACGCCCTGCACTTAGGGAGTGAGTTAACTCCATAGCTTCCGAACATTTTAAAGAATGTAGTGGGCGTGCATAATTTTAAAACAAACTCCATATCTAGGTTGTGTGAAAATTACAGCATCTTAGCTTTTACCGTTTGGTTGATAGTACTAGAGCTCTGTCAGTATCTACAAACTACTTTATATATATAGATAGGAATGAACTCCTTGACTCTAGCAATAAAATGATGTACAATTTTAAAAATTTTATTTGAGAATTTTATCATTTTTTACCATACAAAATTTAAAAAATAATCTTTATCTGCGTATGACCTACACGAGTACGGCCGTCAAAAATGGGTTATCTGACTCATATACGAGCAGTCTCGGAAATTAAGGTGTCTATACAAAACTGATAGATACACACCCGAACATGACTAAATCGCCTCAGCTTGTCAATATCTACGCAAATATTGCGAAAACTATGATTTTGTCAATTCTTGTCTATAATGGAATATAATTTTACTTTTTCTTCATAATAGGGAATAAATGAATCCGCAAATACATTAATGCAGGCTGCAGTTGTGGAGCATGACCAAAAGGGATATGGTGGCGCTGGTGGTGCTGTTGTCAGACAAATACCTCAACTGGTCGTTTGTCCGGCAGTTCTAGATACTCAAGCTACAACTAATATTCTTGGAGGTGCTAAGAGTTCCTTAGTTCCTGAAGCGAAAAGTGAAGCCGGAAATAAATGGAAATGCGAGAAAAATTAAATGAAATTGTTTGTTATTATTTGAAGCATTAACATTTTGTCACACTGTCAACTAAACAAACAAAGCGCGAGCAGCTGCAAGGGAATTTTGCATATAAAATTGATTCAATAATAACTTCCTTGTTTTTTATTCGAGCTCAACCAAATTCACAGGAATCATTGAAAATATAAATATTGTTGTGCATGCCAAAATTCAGTACTCTAGGTCTACTATTACGGCTTTTCCAGTTTTTGGGGGCGGAAAGGGGCGTGGCAAAAATCTAAAACAAACTTGATCTGCGTAAGAGCTACACGAATGCTGTCACCAAATTTGATATCTCTAGGTCATTCACACACTTAAAACGTCCATATGCATTTCCAAAAATTGTAAAAGCCGTAATAATAGACCTAGAGCATTGAATTGTGGTATGCATAATAACAATGATAGTCTGAATGACTCCTGTGAATTTGGTTGAGATCGAATAAAAAACGAGCAACTTATTAAAGAATCAATTTTATATGCAAAATTCACTTGCAGCTGCTCGCGCTTTGTTTGTTTAGTTGACAGTGTGACCATGTCGGTGTTGTGGATTTTTACCCGCTATTTTCAAATATATACAAACAAAACACAAGTTTCAGTATATTTTTGGTATATTTGTTGTTAAAATAACATAAAAATTTTTTTTTTCTCTCGAAATGGGTTGCGGGTATCATACGGTCGAGCACTCTCGACTGTAGTTTTCTTGTTTGATAAATAATTTAACGAATAACTTTTGTTCTACTTATCCGATTTTTACCAAAATTTCAGGGTATATTAAGAGTGTCAAGCGCAGATGGGTTACCGAATTGCACATCATTACACTTTTGGAGTTATAGGCAATTAACATAAAAACAAACTTGACTTTTTCTAGATTAATGCTTATTGTGGGCGAAGGGGGCGTAGCATCCCACTTTTGAAACAAACTTGATCTGCGTAAGGAATGCAGGAAACTATGTTCCAAAATTTGGTGTCTATGCCTTATAGTCTGAGATCTAGGTGTTCATACGGACAGACAGACGGACAGACTGACAGACGGACATGGCTATATCGTCTCGGCTGTTTACACTGATCAAGAATATATATACTTTATGGGGTCGGAGATGCCTCCTTCTGCCTGTTACATACATTTACTGTTGGCACTAAGTTATAATACCCTTCTAACCTATGGGAAGCGGGTATGAAAAGTGACTTTTTCAAGATGAATGAATATTGTGGGCGAATGGGGAATGGCAACCAACTTTCGAAATAAACTAGATCTGCGTACGGAATGCTGGAACCTATGTATGGTGTCTCTAGGTTTTATATTCTCTGCGATCTAGGTGGTCATATGGACGGACAGACGGACAGATGGACATGGGTATATCGTCTCGGCTGTTGACACTGGTCAAGAATATGTCGGCCCGCTCTAAGAGTGTGTGAATGAGGTATGAGTGTATGGGTGTATGGGTGTACAGTCGCGGGAATTTCAGTAGAAGACTAATTTCATAATTATGGTAATATTTCATCAGCCTATTTGTGTGCTGTGATTGGCTGTCGGTATATTGTCGATTTAAGAAGTACCGTTTTAGCGGGGCGACAGAGTAGTGTAGCTGTCGACGAGTGTAGTTTGGTGGTAAGCATGAAAAGAAGAAGGAACGACGCGGGCAGTTGCGTTTTGAATTTGATGCGTGAACAACCGAAACTCGCTGCGCTATTACAATGTCGAAAAGCAACAAGAACGCTGCAACATCAGAAGTGGGATCTGGCTCGCTATCTAACGAATCTGAGGGGCCATGGTGAATTTTAATGAAAATGCAAAATACAAATTTGATAGAACTTATCAAAGCCGTTTTAGCTGTCAAAAATCATCTGACTGAACCCTCCACGAGGGTGCCGGCTGGGCAATGGATACTGCATCGTCTCGGGCGACCGAGAGATGTCAGCATCACTTGCTCGCTTATGAGACCTTGCGGCTTCTAGCTAAGGGACTGGGCCTAAGCTTTTTAGATTTATTCTGGAAAGCCGAGGTCCAGGACCATGGTCAGAGGTACTTGGCAGCAAGTCTAAAATGCACCTTGAATCCTCGGATTCACAATGGAGGAAGGTATAGAGACTTCAACTCGGGCTGGGATGTCAGCCCAAACGTCGGTGGGAAGTGTGACCGCTACCACCGGCGGGCACGGGGAGGAGAAATCCTCTCTGCGTGTCACCAGTGGTCACGACGGTGGAGTGGGCAAACTCCATCGACAGGAGGGTGTGGACCTGGAGCGAACTGCCACGGAATCGGAGTTTGTGTTCACAGGCTCACCGGTCACGGAGTCCGAGCTAGCGCTTGCGCTAGCGAGGATGTCGTTGGATGAGTCATCGAGCACTGATGAAGACGAAGTGACAGTAGACCAGGGACCATACAGCAAGAAAGCGCCGTGGCCAGGAGCAAGAATTGACGTCGTCCCTGTAGACTAAATTCCTGAGCGGACGATCATTAAGGTCTGGATCCCACCTCCCATCAGGGAGGATCGAACCACCCTTATATTGATCAAAAGCCAGAATGCGGACTGTCACACAGCGGACTGGACGATCAATAGAGGTCTCGCCCGAGACAAAGGAAACGGCAAGGATCTATGGATCAGCATTGGTCCAGAGTACAAGAGCCAACTCCTTAGTAAGCAAGGCCGGCTGAAGATGGGAATGGGTTGCGTTCGGGCAATCGTTCCTGGATGCGCTGGGCGCGTAGATGTTAGGTCGACCGGAAAGAATTCGGGTAGTGCAGATTAATCTGCACCACTCGAGGGTTCCTTCCACAGACCTACTACGGTGGATGGACAAGTAGATGGTGGATGTGGCTCTCATCCAAGAACCCTGGATCGTAGGTGAAAGGGTTTGTGGTTTGGGAGCCCGCGGATACCATCTCCTTGTCCCGAAAACTGTGGGTAAGTCCAGAACCTGTATCGTGGTAAGAACCGGACTTAATGTGCTCTTCTCTCCCAGTTACAGCAACAATGACTTGACGGTAGCGCTATGCGAGCGTAGGAACGGACCCAATCTATACCTAGCCTCAGCATACCTTCCGTACAAAGAAAAGGATCCACCGTCGGAAAGTATCCGAGCCCTCATTCAGCATGCGCAGCAAGAGGGCACAGATCTAATCCTTGGGTGTGATGCTAATGCCCACAATACCATTTGGGGGAGCAAAGACACCAACGAGAGAGGGGAGTCGCTGCTTGAATTCGTGATGCTCACCAATCTTAATGTGTGTAATCGGGGTAGCCACCCCACCTTCTGAGGTTATAGATTTAACTCTAGCGACTAACAGCGACTCCCTCTCCGTAGAAGACTAGCATGTATCCATGGAATTCTCCTTTTCGGATCATTACAGGATAGTGTTCGAAGTAGGATGGTCCAGAGAGGCAAATGCGCCCTTCAGGAACCCACGTAAGGCAAACTGGCTCAAATACTCACAGCTTGTTATTGAATCTATTCCCAACCACCCAGTGGGAAGGCTAGACAACCCAGACAAGTTGGAGGAATCGACCCAAACTGTCACAAATACTCGATGTAAGGCCTATATCAAATCCTGTCCAATCAGCCGTCCACCGAAGTCAAACCGCAACAAGTGGTGGACTCCGGAACTCGGACGGATACGGAAGGAAACGAGAAAGCTTTACAATAGAGCTAAAGACGGAAACTGCCAGGTAGACTGGAATGCCTACCATCACAGCTTCAAGACCTTCAAGAAGGAAATCAGAAGGGCAAAAAGAGACTCATGGTCTAAATTTTGCGAGGAACTAACCAACACCACTGAAGCGTCCAGACTTCGAAGGTTGTTGGCGAAAGATCCAGCCACACCGGGGCTGCTTTGCAACCTGGATGGCACATTCGCTAAAAATAGTCAGGAGTCTCTGCAACTCCTCATGAACGCACACTTTCCAGGCTGCACACAAGCTGAAGACGAGAATGGGATCCCCACCTCTCATATCAGCGGCGAGCCGGAGGGAAACGCGCTTCATAAGAGTCAAGTCCTAATCGACGAAATTGTTAACACTGAGAAGATAATCTGGGCTATCAAGTCGTTCCACCCCTACAAATCAGCAGGACCAGATGACATTAGACCGGTCATGTTACAGATGGTATGCGTACATCTGTCGCAATGGCTATTAGAAATCTTCAGGGGATGTCTCCTTACGGGATACATTCCAAAAACCTGGAGAGAAGTGAGGGTGGCATTCATTCCCAAAGCAGGAAAGATAAACCACTGCTCAGCAAAAGGCTATAGGCCCATAAGTCTTTCATCGTTTTTATTGAAAACACTAGAGAGACTTCTGGACCTTCATCTCAGAAGTAAGCTAACACCTCACACTTTTAGCACGTCCCAACACGCCTACCTCAAAGGTAGATCAGTAGAGACGGCTCTGCACGAGGTGGTTAGCACAATTGAAGGCACACTGCAAAGGAAGGAGTTTACGTTAGCGGCATTTCTCGACATAGAGGGTGCCTTTAACAATGTCTGGGTCGAGTCTATAACGGCAGCACTTGTCAACATAGGCTCACACCTGACAATCACTCGATGGCTTAGCAACATGCTTCGCCAAAGAATGATAAACGCCCAACTCTGCGCCTCGACTATCAGGAGAAGGGCTACCAGAGGCACCCCGGAATAGGGGTGCGATGGGCGAAACACAACGGTTTTGGGGCCAACCCAGAAAAGACCAAACTAGTTCTGTTCTCTCGAAGATACAAGATACCGAGCTTCAAGCTTCCGACACTGGGAGGAACAGAGCTCAAGTTATCAAAGGAGGCAAAATACCTTGGTGTTATCCTGGACTCCAAACTCTCCTGGAGGAGAAACTCGGAGGAAAGGATGAAGAAAGCGTTACAAGCCTTCTTTGTGTGCACAAAGACCTTTGGTAAAGGTTGGGGATTGCAACCGTACATCCTTCACTGGTTCTACACTGCAATTGTCTGACCTATACTGACGTACGGGGCTCTTGTATGGTGGGAGGCGGGACACACCGACTCCTATCTAAACAATCTCCCCAAAGTTCAGAGACTAGCATGCTTGGGAATAACAGGATGTATTCGTTCTACCCCCAAGCAGCGCTGGATGTAATGTTAAATCTGGAACCCATCGGAGTCTTTCTCAAGCACGTGGCTGCAAGGAGTGCGGTCAGGCTTCACGCCCAATGCCTTCTTAAGCCTGGTGCAGGTCACAACTCCATTCTACGTACAGTAGAATTGACTGTGGCTGAGAACGACTACTGGGTACCAGAACATAAGTGGGATGATAGGTTTACAGCTGAATTCCCTGACAGATCCGATTGGCAACAGGAATCTCCTTTGAGTCAGAATGAGTTGTCAATCTACACAGACGGATAGAATGCACTGGATCGGGGGTCTTCTCCGAAGACCTTGCAACCAAGCTTTCCTTTCGTCTTCCTGACTGGTGTAGTGTGTTTCAAGCGGAGATTTACGCTGTTTGGCAAGCGACCAAGTTGATACGGACACTGGGCGGGAGCCCGAGGGACGTATCCATCTATGTCGACAGCCAATCAGCGATAAAAGCACTCGCATCTAACACCATTAGGAGTAAACTAACCCGAGACACAGTGATGTCACTGAACCTATGCCAACCACACTCTATCAGACTTGTCTGGGTAGCTGGGCACATGGGAGTACCAGGTAACGAGGCGGCTGATGAATGTGCTCGGCTGGGATCAGCGTCATCAGAAACTCTCGCGGCGAACGATATAAAGAGACCTATTCAGCACGTGCTATCGGAACTTAATTGTTCCATGAGAACGGCGGCTGAGAGACACTGGGCAGCATCATCGGGCTGCGAGGAGTCAAAAGCACTCTGGCCGAGATACAGTCCCAAGCGAAAAACCGAGCTCCTAAACTTTAAAAAGAACAAGATAAGGTTACTGACAGGAGTCTTAACGGGACACTGCTACATTGGCCGTATGGCTCAACGGTACGGTGGACCCCAACAGGACTTCTGTCGCAGCTGTAGGGACGAAGAGGAAACCGAGAGTATCCAGCATCTTCTCTGCGACTGCCCTGCACTTCTTAGAAAGAGGACCCAATTTCTGGGCCAGCCTTTCTTCGTTGAACTGGGCAGTCTTGGGAACATTCGGCTAGAGAACATGGCGCTTTTCCTTGACTCTACTGGCTGGTTTCAGAGGCTACCGCAGCCCAACAGAACTGCCCAGTAGCACGTAGACCATTAGAGCCTTTTCCTCCAATATCCCAACAATCCCTCTCAATCCCCTCTTCTCCTACAGCTCATAGATCAGACATCACAATGGACCACATGGTCTCCGGGTGCTCTCGACTCCGGTCGAGCCGTCTACTCAACCAACCAACCAACCAATCAAAGCCGTACAATCAGCGTCACCTGAAACAAAAAATACAAAAACAATTGTGCTACCAAAATTCAACGCAGACCTTGATGGCGCCGACGCATCGGCGCGTTGGTGATGGCTTTAAGTGCATCGTTGGAAGGTAGTGCGTCGCGGTGGCTTGCACAAATGTTATCCTGACATAACTTGGGACGAATTCAAACAACTTTTCAAGCAGCGTTTTGGCAGTGTAGAAACTCCAGCGGCTATGTTTCTGTCAATGTTAGCTAATTGTCCGACCGATGGCGAATACCTCTCCAATTATGCTAGTCGTATGGTGACGTCACTTATCACGAAATTGCGCAACATGGACGTGGAGGAAATTGTAAAAGATGGATAATGTAGATAACAGATTGCAGCGTCTTACCTTTACTTTAAATATGCGCACCAGAAGTGAACTGCAAATCGAGCATAAAGCATTCACATTCAACAAAAGAAAGAAATATCTATAAGAGGAAATATCTTCACCTGACGTAAATCGTCCGAAGCGTACAACAATCAAATGTCATTTCTGTGGAAAAATAGGCCACAAGATGATGGAATGCCGAGCTAGACAACAGCAAAATCATCCTTCGTGCATTTGGACACCAGCAAAAAGCAAATGTAACTTGTTTCAGGTGTGGCGAACTTGGTCATGTTTCAACACATTGTAGTAAGCCCAGAGTGGATAAGGTCAAGGATACCCCCCAGATGAAAAGAGGGTGGAGATATGTGAAGTTGTTGTGCCCAAAGGAGAGATGGTTCATCATGGTCAGACGTTTATGGCAACATTCGACTCTGGAGCGAAATGTTCATTGATTAAAGAAAAGATAAGTGTTAAGTTAGTTGGTAAAAGAATTAACAATGTAGTTATGCTGAAGGGTATTAGTAGTATGTTTACCTGATTGTGGGCACAAGTGACATTAATGGGGTAATTAAGATGATAATTTATGGGTTTAGCTGTCAAAAAAATGTCAAGTGGTAATTAAGAGTTTTGATGAGGGTCAAAAAGTAGTGTGGGTGTTTAGGGATCGTGGTGATCAAAGGGTTTGGTAAGACCTTCGACAGCTTCAACACCCGGAATCGATTGAATGTGTTGACAGATCTGGGTTGCGCGTCCGCAGCTGGCAACAGGGTTGGTGATTTTCGCCACCAGCATGCATTCGAACGCAATTCGAACGCAACAGGCAGGGGGCGGGCCTTTGACACGTGCAGTCGTTCGAACGCAACAGGCATCACACCGAAAAACGGGGGGGCGGGCCTTTGACACGTGCAGTCGTTCGAACGCAACATGCAGCTCATCGAATAACTGGGGACGGTGACCTCGAATAAGTTGACACCACCTACTATCGTGTGAACAATTTTCGTTTACATATCCCAATCCCAATCCCCAGTAAAATAACGGTTTTTCTTGAATTTGCCTTGTGATAGCGACAGTAAGCACTCTAAAAGAGGAGAGGACAATAAACATATTGTAATGTTGGTGTCATATATCGCAACAGGGACGCAAGGAAAATTAAGTGAGCGAGAGGGAAGATAAGTCCACGATCGTTGGAATGTGTATAAGCGCCCAACATTGAAAGGTCACATGACTCGAAAAATAATAAATAAACAAAATGCTATGTATGTTAAATTGTGATGCTGGTTCACTTGACCATGGAAGAGTGAAAACAATTTCTGAAAAGATCTGATGTATGCTGATAGTTTTTAGAAATCACTTCTAATTCGTCATTCGAAGCAAACCGTCCTAGTTTCCCAAAATTTGAAAATTGCTTAAACAAATTTAAAAATTTGAAAATATTTTGTGTAAAAATTTTGTGTAAAACAAACAACGACATCAACAACAACATCAACAACAACATCAACAACAACATCAACAACAACATCAACAACAAAACCAACAACAACATCATCAACAACAACACCAACAACACCCACATCAGCAACGTCATCAACAACAACAACACCAACATCATGAATTCAAATAACATTAGCAACTTCAACAACACCCATGCCAGCAGTATTTACCTGCAAATATGCAATGGCACCACCATGTTCGCACCGAGTTGCATAAATATAATGCAATCCGACCGGTGGATGGACAGGTGAAGCAAATTATTGATGGATACAAGGGACGTATCCTTCAATATATGTTTATTAATGAGGGAGCTGCTGTAAGGATTCCGGATGAATTCCTTAATGAAGCTGGAGTAGCACTGATTCCTCATTTAGAAAGGGTAATGAGCTCACATACAACATCAAAAGTTAATTTCGAGTTGTTTGCTGAGTACATGCTGCTGAAAGAGCATGATTCCCAAATAGAGGTGAAATCGTTCCAGAGCAAAATGTCATTGGTTTCCATGTATTCCAATTTCATGGAACTCTATGAAATGCACGCAGATGCAATGAAAACTAAGATGAGTGAGTTTCAGGAAAAGGATAGTGGATGGACGATGACTAGTCTCATCAGAGTGGAGTTAAACATGCTTCAATGTGATCCCATTAGAGGATCACAACATTTTAAAATTCCGTTGAAGCTTCAACACAAACGAGCTCTTATCAACGTGCAGAACAATGATGTGTTCTGCTTCAAGTGGGCAATAATATCAGCCCTTAAGCCAATTAGAAATGCACAGCGATGCTCCAGCTACAATATCAACATAGCTTCACAAATAATTCAAGTGGACAACAACTACAAGGTGGACTTCAGAGGACTATCATTTCCAATGGAACTTAGCAAAATGAATGAGTTCACAAGACGGAATCCACACATCAGCATAAATGTGTTTGGATATGATGAGGAAGCAAACAAAGTGTTTGGACCACTTTATTGTGCTGGATTTGAAGGGAAATCACACATCAACCTATTGCTATTGGATGGAGCAAATGGAAATGTACACGGACACTATGTGTGGATAAACAAGTAAGAATGCTACAGTCGAGAGTGCTCGACCGTATGATACCCGCAACCCATTTCGAGAGAAAACAAAAAACACAACACCGTCACACTGTCAACTAAACAAACAATGCGTGGGCAGCTTCAATGCTCTAGGTCTATTATTACGGCTTTTACAGACTTTTGTGGGCGGAAAGGGGCGTGGCATCCAACTTTTGAAATAAACTTGATCTGCGTAGGACCTATAGGAGTACTGTCCCCAAATTTGGTAGCTTTAGCTCTTATAGTCTCTGAGATCTAGGTGTTCATACAGACGGACAGACGGACAGACGGACATGGCTATATCGTCTCGGCTGTTGACACTGATCAAGAATATATATAGTTTATGTGGTCGGAGATGCCTCCTTCTGCCTGTTACATACATTTTCTGTTGGCACTAAGTTATAATACCCTTCTACCCTATGGGTAGCGGGTATAAAAATATATCTGCGTAAGTACAAGTAATAAAATAACAAGTAAGAAAGCTACAGTCGAGAGTGCTCGACCGTATGATACCCGCAACCCATTTCGAGAGAAAAAAAAATATTTTAATGATATTTTAACAACAAATATACCAAAAATATACTGAAACTTGTGTTTTGTTTGTATATATTTGAAAATAGCGGGTAAAAATCCACAACACCGACATGGTCACACTGTCAACTAAACAAACAAAGCGCGAGCAGCTGCAAGTGAATTTTGCATACAAAATTGATTCTTTAATAACTTCCTCATTTTTTATTCGATCTCAATCAAATTCACAGAAGTCATTCAGACTATCATTGTTACTATGCATACCAAAATGCAATGCTCTAGGTCTATTACGGCTTTTACAGTTTTTGGGGGCGGAAAGGGGCGTGGCAAAAATGTAAAACAAACTTGATCTGCGTAAGACCTACATGAATACTGCCATCAAATTTGATATCTCTAGGTCATTCACACACTTAAAACGTCCATATGCACTGGGGACAACAATTTTGATAAATAATTTAACGAATAACTTTTGTTCTACTTATCCGATTTGTACCAAAATTACAGGGTATATTAAGAGTACCAAGCGCAGATGGGTTACCAAATTACACATCATTACACAAAGAACTTTTGGAGTTATACGAGATTTACATAAAAAAAAACTTGACTTTTTCTAGATTAATGCTTATTGTGGGCGAAGGGGGCGTGGCATCCAACTTTTGAAATAAACTTGATCTGCGTAGGGTATGAAGGAACCTTTTTGCCAAATTTGGTGTCTCTATGTCTTATAGTCTCTGAGATCCAGGTGTTCATACGGACAGACAGACGGACAGACTGACAGACGGACAGACGGACATGGCTATATCGTCTCGGCTGTTGACGCTGATCAAGAATATATATACTTTATGGGGTCGGAGATGCCTCCTTCTGCCTGTTACATACATTTTCTGTTGGCACTAAGTCATAATACCCTTCTACCCTATGGGTAGCGGGTATAAAAATAATATTTAAATAACATATATCGAATTCTTTATAATTTCAGTCTGCTCTCATCACAATTGGGTAGGGAGTAGCCCAAGCGTTGGTTCTGCAACCAATGCTTGCGATATTCGACGAGTGAAGAGAGGGCCAGTCGACATGCAGAAATATGCAGTCCAACTGTCACGGAGCCACCTAAGCCCCACCAGACAGAGGTGTTCTTTAAAAATCACCACCGGCAGCTGAAGATTCAATTCAACGTGTATGCAGATCTTGAATGCATACTGGATCCTTCTAATATAGATGTAAGTGATAATTCACAAATTATTAATAAGCATGTGCCTGTAGCATTTGCTACTATATAAAGTGTGCATTTGATACAGCACTAGATAAGTTTGTTTTAAGAACGGGCGGGGATGTAAGCCGCACTTTCATTGAAAGTCTAACATCCTATTTGTCCGAATTATATCAGAGCCACATGAAGAATGAGTGAGAGATCACTGTCATTTTACTGGCACATACCGAGGTGCAGCACATAATTCGTGCAACCTCAACCATAGGAAAGGAAATGTTATCCCCATTCTTTCACAATTTGTCAAAATATGATGCACATTTGTTTGTGAAAGAGCTCGGGGAGATTAAGGGGGATAATAAAGTAATTCCTTTGAACAAGGAATTATATATTCGTATTTCAAAATTTGTGCCAGTAGAAGACGATACCCTGGAAATTAGATTTTTGGACTCTTTAACATTTATGCCCTCTAGTCTAAGCACACTTGCAGGAAATTTAAGTGAGAACAATTGTAATGTTCTCAAAACACAATACCCAGAAAAATCCGATTTTTACCTACTTCGTAGGAAAGGAGTATTCCCTTATGAATATTTAGATTCAGCTCAAAAGTTGGAAGAAACTTGTCTACCACCAAGGAGTGAGTTCTACAGCAATTTGACAGAGTCAGAATGTTCTGAGGTAGATTACAATCACGCATGAACAGTGTGGAATAACTTCAAGTGTCAAACTCTTAAAGACTACTTGGAGTTATATTTGAAAACTGATGTTTTATTGTTAACATACGTTTTCGAAAACTTTAGGGAAATTTGTTTAAGCATTCATCAACTCGATCCTGCTCACTATTACACAACTCCAGGATTGTCATGGGATGCGATGTTGAAAACAACAGAGATCCGCCTTGAGTTACTCACAGATATTGATATGATAAGACATATTCAGTGTGGAATTCGAGGTGGATTAGTTCAATGTAGTCATAGACACACCAAAGCAAACCACAAATACCTTAAAGAAATTGGTTCTACAAGAGAATCGGAATATTTAATGTATGTGGATGCAAATAACCTTTATGGTTGTGCCATGTCTGAACCTTGGCCTTACGGTGAATTCAAATGGTTAGAGCGGGCAGAAGTGCAATCATTTGAGATTGATAATATATCTGATAACAGTGAGTATGGATATATTCTTGAGGTTGACTTGGAATATCCATACTCACTCCACGATATGCACAATGATTTGCCCTTCTGCCCGTCCAATAAATTACCATCAAAATCATCAAAAATTCCCAAGCTAATAGCTGATCTCCGCGATAAGGAGAAGTATGTAATACACTACAAAACTCTACAGTAGTGTATTAAGCATGGGTTGAGGATAAAAAAGATTCACACCGTCTGAGAGTTTAAACAGAAGGCCTGGATTAAAAAGTATATTGACATAAACACTGAGCATAGGACTAGGGCAACAAATAATTTTGAAAAAGATTTTTTCAAATTGTTAAATAATGCTGTCTATGGTAAAACCATGGAAAACAGCGAAAAGAGGGTAGACATTCGGATTGTTACAGAATGGAATTCTCCAGACGTAACATAGGTCCACAAGGTGGGCGCCCTAGATTGTGTGCCAGAGACTTGATATCCAGGTCAAATTTTCATAGTGCAACAAAGTTTAATGAAACTATGTTTGCAATTCAGATGAAAAGATTACACAACATTTGTGATAAGCCAATATATTTAGGCTTTGCGGTGTTGGAATTATCTAAATTCAAAATGTATGATTATACCCGCTACCCATAGGGTAGAAGGGTATTATAACTTAGTGCCAACAGGAAATGTATGTAACAGGCAGAAGGAGGCATCTCCGACCCCATAAAGTATATATATTCTTGATCAGCATCAACAGCCGAGACGATATAGCCATGTCCGTCTGTCCGTCTGTCCGTCTGTCCGTCTGTCCGTCTGTCTGTCTGTATGAACACCTGGATCTCAGAGACTATAAGACATAGAGACACCAAATTTGGCAAAAATGTTCCTTCATACCCTACGCAGATCAAGTTTATTTCAAAAGTTGGATGCCACGCCCCCTTCGCCCACAATAAGCATTTATCTAGAAAAAGTCAAGTTTTTTTTATGTAAATCGCGTATAACTCCAAAAGTTCTTTGTGTAATGATGTGTAATTTGGTAAGCCATCTGCGCTTGACACTCTTAATATACCCTGTAATTTTGGTAAAAAACGGATAAGTAGAACAAAAGTTATTCGCGAAATTATTTATCAAAATTGTTGTGCCCAATGCATATGGACGTTTTAAGTGTGTGATTGACCTAGAGATATCAAATTTGGTGACAGTATTCGTGTAGGTCTTACGCAGATCGAGTTTGTTTTAGATTTTTTCCACGCCCCTTTCCGCCCCCAAAAACTGTAAAAGCCGTAATAATGAACCTAGAGCATTGAATTTTGGTATGCATAATAATAATTATATTCTTAATGATTCCTTTGAATTTGGTTGAGATCGAGTGAAAAACAAGGAAGTTATTAATGAATCAATTTTATATGCAAAATTCACTTGAAGCTGCTCGCGCTTTGTTTGTTTAGTTGACGGTGTGACCATGTCGGTGTTGTGGATTTCTTCCCGCTATTTTCAAATATATACAAAACACAAGTTTCAGTATATTTTTGGTATATTTGTTGTTAAAATATCATTAAATTTTTTTTTTTCTCTCGAAATGGGTTGCGGGTATCATACGGTCGAGCACTCTCGACTGTAGCTTTCTTACTTGTTTTCATTATGATTATATGAAACCTAAATTTAATAAAGCACTTAAATTAAATTATATGGACACCGATTCGTTTATATACTCTATAAAATCGAACGACTTCTATGAAGAAATTCGTGATGATGTCGAATTGAAATTTGATACATCTGATTATTCAAATGAAATGGCTACATTATACAATTTTAAACAGTGCAACAAGAAGCGTTTAGGATTCTTTAAAGATGAGATGCATGGTAAACCAATGAGTGAGTTTGTTGGGTTACGTTCAAAAATGTATGCATATAGGTGTGAAAATTCTGGTACTGCTAGGGAAATATGCGTAAAAAAGAATAAAGGAGTAAAGCGCAGTTGTCTGGAGAAGGTCACATTTGAGGGGTATAAAAATTGTTTGTACACAGGACAGCAAGCACGTGATAGCATTGGAGGAGAACTCACAAAGCACTCAAAGTAAAGTGAGGAAGGTAAATGCTTTAAAAAGAAAAGTTGAAATAAATGAAAGTGCGGTAGACATCCAAGAGGCTCAAAATGATAATGCATTTTATGTTATTAGATGGCATTAAAAAAATAAAACGATAGTTTTAAATTTATAATGTGATAGTTTATTTAAACAAAACAAATGTATACTTATAAGATATTTAGATAATAGTAATTTAATTTTAATAAACTTAAAAAATGTTGTTCAAAATATGATAAATGAATGATATAGATTGAAAAAGATAAGAAAAAATGTTTTACTTAAAGATTACAAAATTTCAGTTTTATGAATCCAGCTGTCTTCGGTTTTGGGGAAACCCAGCCAGCGGACCAGAGCTCTATTCCCTTTCCTTTTCAGCACTTTTTCAACCAGGTAAGTATTGGGAAAAGTTGTTTTTTTCAGTTCTTCTTTATAGAAACCACTTTTGATTGGATTCCCATTCCAGTCTTGCAGTAAGTATGTTGTTGGGTAAGTATTTTGTACTTTAGTTATTCTGAATATTTCAGTTGTCCAATTCGGGGTATATCCCTTTTCAAATACATGTTTATATTTGCTGATGCGTACATAGTCTCCCATCTTTAGTTTACTACCAGCAAACATTTTAATATTATTGTATGCAGTTTTCAAGATGAGTTTTTCATTCTCACTGTTTACATTGATGGGTGCAATTTTTATAGTTCTGTGTACTCTATTGTTGTATATGTCAATTAATTCTTTATACACATCAATCCATTTGTATGTTCCATTGAAACTGAATTCTCGCCACATGAGTTCTTTTAAAGACCTGTTGAATCTCTCAACAATTGAGGCATTTAGACTACTATATGTTGAATAGTGATTGATATCATATTGTTTGATCAGAGCTGTAAATTGAGTGTTAAAGAACTCTTTACCATCGTCTGATTGTAGATTCTTGGGTACTCCTCGTCCTGATTTAAATATTTTCTCCATTGCCTGAGCAACGTCCTTCGCATGTTTCGACTTTATTGCTTCACCCCAGGCAAATTTTGAGAATGTGTCTATTACTGTTAGCAAGTATCGATAACCATTATTTGATTTTGCGTACTTTCCCATTTCAACCAAGTCGACTTGCCATAAATCATTTATTCCCTTTGTGATGACTCTACGCCGTAGAAAATGTTTCCGCGAGGAAGCATGTAATTCGTTTACAATACCTCGTCTGCTCATATTTAGATGGTTTGTAATCAGAATAAGAGAAATTTACTTGAGCCGATAACCATATTTAATTTTTTCATAAATGCTTGACGTAAGTTCCTCAAGTCTCAATATTCTTTCATTAAGTTAATATAATATTAAAGTTCCCATCTGCATCGATGTAGTGTCCCGATAAAGTTTTCTCATCTCGTATTAAATGATTAGGGTTCTGCTTCTCATGTATGTAGTGTCCAAACTTGTCAACAGACATGATGATTATAAACTCTCTTGAATATTGACATGTCATATATATATTGTAAATAACTTAGCATATAATCTGAGCCTCTCTCAATTCTTCAATTATTGATGTAATGTCATTAGTGTGATTAGTATTTCAAGCTGATTGAGAGGCTATTAATAGCTGCAGTCGTTCAACCAACTCATTTGGATCATCCCAGTATACATAATTGGGTTATTCATATTAAGGGTCATAAATCCAGACCCAGATACACTTGCTTTAGAGCGTTTGGGTGTAGACTCGGCAGTAGGTGTTTTCGCTAAAAGTGGTTTTATAATTATACCCGCTACCCATAGGGTAGAAGGGTATTATGACTTAGTGCCAACAGAAAATGTATGTAACAGGCAGAAGGAGGCATCTCCGACCATATAAACTATATATATTCTTGATCAGTGTCAACAGCCGAGACGATATAGCCATGTCCGTCTGTCCGTCTGTCCGTCTGTATGAACACCTAGATCTCAGAGACTATAAGAGCTAGAGCTACTAAATTTGGGGACAGTACTCCTATAGGTCCTACGCAGATCAAGTTTATTTCAAAAGTTGGATGCCACGCCCCTTTCCGCCCCCAAAAGTCTGTAAAAGCCGTAATAATGGACCTAGAGCATTGAATTTTGGTATGCATAATAATAACTATATTCTCAATGATTCCTGTGAACTTCGATGAGATCGAATGAAAAACAAGGAAGTTATTAAAGAATCAATTTTATATGCAAAATTCACTTGCAGCTGCCCGCGCTTTGTTTGTTTAGTCGACAGTGTGACCATAACGGTGTTGTGGATTTTTACCCGCTATTTTCAAATATATACAAAACAACAAGTTTTAGTATATTTGGTATATTTTTTGTTTAAATATCATTTAAGTTTTTTGTTTTCTCTCGAAATGGGTTGCGGGTATCATACGGTCGAGCACTCTCGACTGTAGCTTTCTTACTTGTTTTCGTATATTTATGTGCTCTTGTTCCTTTCAACTGTCCACTTGGATGAAAGTTTCTTCGATATACATTAGTTTTTATCAAAATTTCTCTGTATATTTTCAAGTCATTTTGACTGTAATTTTGTGGTTGACGATGGAATATTAAAGAATATAAACCATTTGTCAGTTCCCAGTTTTTACCATCTTCAAATTAAATTTTATTGCCAGATACATTTTTGTAGTTACTTCCCATCATTAATTGACCGGTTGCATTTTTGTATGGTCCAAATGTCACATCCAAAAGAGGATTTGAGCTCTCATCATGATGTACACCGTGATGTGTTAATGAGGATGATGTATGAGGGTACACTTGACTCAATATCGCTCTTGATGTATGGGGCTCATCTTGATTCGGGAGTACAAATGATGTATCCTCTATTGCTGACTGAGAATAGAATTGATTATCATCATCATCATCATTATCATCACTGTCATCATCATATTTAGTTTTTAGTTTCTTCATTTTCATCTTTTTCGCATGTAGTGTGTTATCTCCACTAATGTTTTGTTTAGGTGTCATTTCAGTTTTAACATTTTTATAGTCTGTGGGTAACATATTCTGTAACTTTTTAGTGTCATTAACAAGTTCATGTAAAGGTTCCGTTATGGGTTTGAATGTTTCCTCCAAACCATCAGTATTCTGAGTTTTGAATGTTTCCTCCAAACCATGAGTATTCTGAGTTTTGAGTTGTTTTAGTTCAGAAAAATTTTTTTTAGAGCTTTTCGACTTTTGGTTAATTGAGCTAAAATATTTTGATTCATTGTACTTTAAATTCACTCAAGCTGTTAGAACTGAAACGGTTATTTCACTCTAGTTGAAATAACTCTGGTTGTGAATGGACTGTGAACTACTTGACGAATCATAAGCATATATAGCTGTAATAATTTGAATTAAAAAACAAAATTTTTTTGATTTATACTTCATTTTATTAAAAACAATTTGTAATATACAATTTATAAATTTGTTCTAAGATCAAAGTCTATGTTGTCATCTTCTCTTCTGGTAAGTATATATTTTTTTTCCTTAACCATCTCCAGGATGCTTTCTTCAATCGCATTAAACCGAGGAGGGAGGAAAACGAAATGGTTCTCCAGCTCAACCATCACGTTGGTGCAAAATTTTCCTTTAACCTTTTTTGCTTTCATGATATTGTATGGTGTGTTGATGAGGAGCTTCTTGATGTGAAGTTAACTCTTCACTTTAAGCGAGTTGAAGGCGCTCTTCACTCGGTCCTCATTGGCCTTTAAAAGATCTTCATTAATCTTTAAGTGATTATCATTGATTTTCAAAAGGTCATCAAAGTCCTCTCGGTTGTGTTCATAAAATGTTTGCTGGGATTCCATTTCCGTGAGATCAATTGCGTTGGATGCGGTGTTCTCGTTGTTGGACATATTTGATGATATTTGGTGTTGGTTGCTGGTTGCTGAGGTGGTGGACGCTGATTGCTGATGCTACCGAGACTGTTGCTGCTCACCGAATGATATTTTCCTTCGAGGAGCTGGTTGATTTTATACCCACTAGCGACATACACCACCGATTGTGATGTGGGGAACATGGGGATCATACAAAGGAATATGTCCCATGGAGTCTTCAAAGAAAATACACACACACACACACACGCTCAGGAGGAGCTGGTTGATTTTATACCCACTAGCGACATACACCACCGATTGTGGTGTGGGGAACATGGGGATCATAAAAAGGAATATGTGCCATGGAGTCTTCAAAGAAAACACACACACACACACACACACGCTCACAAATACACACAGGATCCACCCTTCACATATCGAGTTGGATTGTATACAAACTGAATCTAAAACTGATCTCTTGCCAATTTATATTAGATGTTTGTGTTAACCAGGTCTGATATCAACGGCTGTTTTTGTAAACCAGGTCTGATACCATTAGCTGTTTGAACCGACCAGGTCTGATACCAATAGCTGTTTGAACAGAACAGGTCTGTTGGTAATAGCTGTTTGAACAGAACAGGTCTGTTGGTAATAGCTGTTTGAACAGAACAGGTCTGTTTGTAATAGCTGTTTTTAGACCAGTTATATCCTGTAAATAAAAAGCTGAAAATGAAATGTATGGTAATAAAAATTTTAAATTTATATTTTTATATATTTATTTTTATTTTAAAATTTGTGTTTGCTTAAATATATATATACTTTATGGGGTCGGAGATGCCTCCTTCTGCCTGTTACATACATTTTCTGTTGGCACTAAGTCATAATACCCTTCTACCCTATGGGTAGCGGGTATAAAAATAATATTTAAATAACATATATCGAATTCTTTATAATTTCAGTCTGCTCTCATCACAATTGGGTAGGGAGCAGGCAAAGCGTTGGTTCTGCAACCAATGCTTGCGATATTCGACGAGTGAAGAGAGGGCCAGTCGACATGCAGAAATATGCAGTCCAACTGTCACGGAGCCACCTAAGCCCCACCAGACAGAGGTGTTCTTTAAAAATCACCACCGGCAGCTGAAGATTCAATTCAACGTGTATGCAGATTTTGAATGCATACTGGATCCTTCTAATATAGATGTAAGTGATAATTCACAAATTATTAATAAGCATGTGCCTGTAGCATTTGCTACTATATAAAGTGTGCATTTGATACAGCACTAGATAAGTTTGTTTTAAGAACGGGCGGGGATGTAAGCCGCACTTTCATTGAAAGTCTAACATCCTATTTGTCCGAATTATATCAGAGCCACATGAAGAATGTGGTACCCATCCAAATGAGTGCACAGGATTCATATAATTTCGATGAGGCCATTATTTGTCATATTTGCAAGGGTAGTTTGGGTAATGACAGAGTGAGAGATCACTGTCATTTTACTGGCACATACCGAGGTGCAGCACATAATTCGTGCAACCTCAACCATAGGAAAGGAAATGTTATCCCCGTTTTCTTTCACAATTTGTCAAAATATGATGCACATTTGTTTGTGAAAGAGCTCGGGGAGATTAAGGGGGATAATAAAGTAATTCCTTTGAACAAGGAATTATATATTCGTATTTCAAAATTTGTGCCAGTAGAAGACGATACCCTGGAAATTAGATTTTTGGACTCTTTAAGATTTATGCCCTCTAGTCTAAGCACACTTGCAGGAAATTTAAGTGAGAACAATTGTAATGTTCTCAAAACACAATACCCAGAAAAATCCGATTTTGACCTACTTCGTAGGAAAGGAGTATTCCCTTATGAATATTTAGATTCAGCTCAAAAGTTGGAAGAAACTTGTCTACCACCAAGGAGTGAGTTCTACAGCAATTTGACAGAGTCAGAATGTTCTGAGGTAGATTACAATCACGCATGAACAGTGTGGAATAACTTCAAGTGTCAAACTCTTAAAGACTACTTGGAGTTATATTTGAAAACTGATGTTTTATTGTTAACAGACGTTTTCGAAAACTTTAGGGAAATTTGTTTAAGCATTCATCAACTCGATCCTGCTCACTATTACACAACTCCAGGATTGTCATGGGATGCGATGTTGAAAACAACAGAGATCCGCCTTGAGTTACTCACAGATATTGATATGATAAGACATATTCAGTGTGGAATTCGAGGTGGATTAGTTCAATGTAGTCATAGACACACCAAAGCAAACCACAAATACCTTAAAGATTTTGGTTCTACAAGAGAATCGGAATATTTAATGTATGTGGATGCAAATAACCTTTATGGTTGTGCCATGTCTGAACCTTGGCCTTACGGTGAATTCAAATGGTTAGAGCGGGCAGAAATGCAATCATTTGAGATTGATAATATATCTGATAACAGTGAGTATGGATATATTCTTGAGGTTGACTTGGAATATCCATACTCACTCCACGATATGCACAATGATTTGCCCTTCTGCCCGTCCAATAAATTACCATCAAAATCATCAAAAATTCCCAAGCTAATAGCTGATCTCCGCGATAAGGAGAAGTATGTAATACACTACAAAACTCTACAGTAGTGTATTAAGCATGGGTTGAGGATAAAAAAGATTCACACCGTCTGAGAGTTTAAACAGAAGGCCTGGATTAAAAAGTATATTGACATAAACACTGAGCATAGGACTAGGGCAACAAATAATTTTGAAAAAGATTTTTTCAAATTGTTAAATAACAGCGAAAAGAGGGTAGACATTCGGATTGTTACAGAATGGAATTCTCCAGACGTAACATAGGTCCACAAGGTGGGCGCCCTAGATTGTGTGCCAGAGACTTGATATCCAGGTCAAAATTTCATAGTGCAACAAAGTTTAATGAAACTATGTTTGCAATTCAGATGAAAAGATTACACAACATTTGTGATAAGCCAATATATTTAGGCTTTGCGGTGTTGGAATTATCTAAATTCAAAATGTATGATTTTCATTATGATTATATGAAACCTAAATTTAATAAAGCACTTAAATTAAATTATATGGACACCGATTCGTTTATATACTCTATAAAATCGAACGACTTCTATGAAGAAATTCGTGATGATGTCGAATTGAAATTTGATACATCTGAGTATTCAAATGAAATGGCTACATTATACAATTTTAAACAGTGCAACAAGAAGCGTTTAGGATTCTTTAAAGATGAGATGCATGGTAAACCAATGAGTGAGTTTGTTGGGTTACGTTCAAAAATGTATGCATATAGGTGTGAAAATTCTGGTACTGCTAGGGAAATATGCGTAAAAAAGAATAAAGGAGTAAAGCGCAGTTGTCTGGAGAAGGTCACATTTGAGGGGTATAAAAATTGTTTGTACACAGGACAGCAAGCACGTGATAGCATTGGAGGAGAACTCACAAAGCACTCAAAGTAAAGTGAGGAAGGTAAATGCTTTAAAAAGAAAAGTTGAAATAAATGAAAGTGCGGTAGACATCCAAGAGGCTCAAAATGATAATGCATTTTATGTTATTAGATGGCATTAAAAAAATAAAACGATAGTTTTAAATTTATAATGTGATAGTTTATTTAAACAAAACAAATGTATACTTATAAGATATTTAGATAATAGTAATTTAATTTTAATAAACTTAAAAAATGTTGTTCAAAATATGATAAATGAATGATATAGATTGAAAAAGATAAGAAAAAATGTTTTACTTAAGGATTACAAAATTTCAGTTTTATGAATCCAGCTGTCTTCGGTTTTGGGGAAACCCAGCCAGCGGACCAGAGCTCTATTCCCTTTCCTTTTCAGCACTTTTTCAACCAGGTAAGTATTGGGAAAAGTTGTTTTTTTCAGTTCTTCTTTATAGAAACCACTTTTGATTGGATTCCCATTCCAGTCTTGCAGTAAGTATGTTGTTGGGTAAGTATTTTGTACTTTAGTTATTCTGAATATTTCAGTTGTCCAATTCGGGGTATATCCCTTTTCAAATACATGTTTATATTTGCTGATGCGTACATAGTCTCCCATCTTTAGTTTACTACCAGCAAACATTTTAATATTATTGTATGCAGTTTTCAAGATGAGTTTTTCATTCTCACTGTTTACATTGATGGGTGCAATTTTTATAGTTCTGTGTACTCTATTGTTGTATATGTCAATTAATTCTTTATACACATCAATCCATTTGTATGTTCCATTGAAACTGAATTCTCGCCACATGAGTTCTTTTAAAGACCTGTTGAATCTCTCAACAATTGAGGCATTTAGACTACTATATGTTGAATAGTGATTGATTTCATATTGTTTGATCAGAGCTGTAAATTGAGTGTTAAAGAACTCTTTACCATCGTCTGATTGTAGATTCTTGGGTACTCCTCGTCCTGATTTAAATATTTTCTCCATTGCCTGAGCAACGTCCTTCGCATGTTTCGACTTTATTGCTTCACCCCAGGCAAATTTTGAGAATGTGTCTATTACTGTTAGCAAGTATCGATAACCATTATTTGATTTTGCGTACTTTCCCATTTCAACCAAGTCGACTTGCCATAAATCATTTATTCCCTTTGTGATGACTCTACGCCGTAGAAAATGTTTCCGCGAGGAAGCATGTAATTCGTTTACAATACCTCGTCTGCTCATATTTAGATGGTTTGTAATCAGAATAAGAGAAATTTACTTGAGCCGATAACCATATTTAATTTTTTCATAAATGCTTGACGTAAGTTCCTCAAGTCTCAATATTCTTTCATTAAGTTAATATAATATTAAAGTTCCCATCTGCATCGATGTAGTGTCCCGATAAAGTTTTCTCATCTCGTATTAAATGATTAGGGTTCTGCTTCTCATGTATGTAGTGTCCAAACTTGTCAACAGACATGATGATTATAAACTCTCTTGAATATTGACATGTCAAAAAGTCTTGCGGTATTTTCGCTAGTTGGCGCTGAAAGCGCGTTGTTTTTGTTTTATTCGTTGCATCGGGTCATGCTATACCTTTTTGGAAAGCTCATTTCACGCGCTAACATGTGTTTGATTGATTGTCGTTTCTTTTATGTCGTTCGTGAGTTATAGCGTCGCAAACATGGAGCAAAATAAAGAGAAAATAGGCATATTTTACAGTACTACTACGATAAAGGCAAAAATGCATCTCAAGCCGCCAATAAAATTTGTGCCATTTATGGACTCGATACAGTTTCCATTTCCACCGCACAACGATGGTTTCAACGTTTTCGTTCTGGTGTAGAGGTGGTCGAAGATGCGCCTCGCTCCGGAAGGATTGTCATCGAAAATTGCGATAAAATCGCTGAATTGGCAAAAAAAAACCGGCATAGTAGCAGCCGTAGCATCGGTCAAGAGCTGGACATGAGTCATCAAAAAAAAATCAAAAAAAAAAAAAAAAAACGAAAAATTATAAAAAAAAATACCGCAAGACTTTTTTGACAACCTAATATATTGTAAATAACTTAGCATATAATCTGAGCCTCTCTCAATTCTTCAATTATTGATGTAATGTCATTAGTGTGATTAGTATTTCAAGCTGATTGAGAGGCTATTAATAGCTGCAGTCGTTCAACCAACTCATTTGGATCATCCCAGTATACATAATTGGGTTTATTCATATTAAGGGTCATAAATCCAGACCCAGATACACTTGCTTTAGAGCGTTTGGGTGTAGACTCGGTAGTAGGTGTTTTCGCTAAAAGTGGTTTTATAATTTTCGTATATTTATGTGCTCTTGTTCCTTTCAACTGTCCACTTGGATGAAAGTTTCTTCGATATACATTAGTTTTTATCAAAATTTCTCTGTATATTTTCAAGTCATTTTGACTGTAATTTTGTGGTTGACGATGGAATATTAAAGAATATAAACCATTTGTCAGTTCCCAGTTTTTACCATCTTCAAATTAAATTTTATTGCCAGATACATTTTTGTAGTTACTTCCCATCATTAATTGACCGGTTGCATTTTTGTATGGTCCAAATGTCACATCCAAAAGAGGATTTGAGCTCTCATCATGATGTACACCGTGATGTGTTAATGAGGATGATGTATGAGGGTACACTTGACTCAATATCGCTCTTGATGTATGGGGCTCATCTTGATTCGGGAGTACAAATGATGTATCCTCTATTGCTGACTGAGAATAGAATTGATTATCATCATCATCATCATTATCATCACTGTCATCATCATATTTAGTTTTTAGTTTCTTCATTTTCATCTTTTTCGCATGTAGTGTGTTATCTCCACTAATGTTTTGTTTAGGTGTCATTTCAGTTTTAACATTTTTATAGTCTGTGGGTAACATATTCTGTAACTTTTTAGTGTCATTAACAAGTTCATGTAAAGGTTCCGTTATGGGTTTGAATGTTTCCTCCAAACCATCAGTATTCTGAGTTTTGAATGTTTCCTCCAAACCATCAGTATTCTGAGTTTTGAGTTGTTTTAGTTCAGAAAATTTTTTTTTAGATCTTTTCGACTTTTGGTTAATTGGGCTAAAATATTTTGATTCATTGTACTTTAAATTCACTCAAGCTGTTAGAACTGAAACGGTTATTTCACTCTAGTTGAAATAACTCTGGTTGTGAATGGACTGTGAACTACTTGACGAATCATAAGCATATATAGCTGTAATAATTTGAATTAAAAAACAAAATTTTTTTGATTTATACTTCATTTTATTAAAAACAATTTGTAATATACAATTTATAAATTTGTTCTAAGATCAAAGTCTATGTTGTCATCTTCTCTTCTGGTAAGTATATATTTTTTTTCCTTAACCATCTCCAGGATGCTTTCTTTAATCGCATTAAACCGAGGAGGGAGGAAAACGAAATGGTTCTCCAGCTCAACCATCACGTTGGTGCAAAATTTTCCTTTAACCTTTTTCGCTTTCATGATATTGTATGGTGTGTTGATGAGGAGCTTCTTGATGTGAAGTTTACTCTTCACTTTAAGCGAGTTGAAGGCGCTCTTCACTCGGTCCTCATTGGCCTTTAAAAGATCTTCATTAATCTTTAAGTGATTATCATTGATTTTCAAAAGGTCATCAAAGTCCTCTCGGTTGTGTTCATAAAATGTTTGCTGGGATTCCATTTCCGTGAGATCAATTGCGTTGGATGCGGTGTTCTCGTTGTTGGACATATTTGATGATATTTGGTGTTGGTTGCTGGTTGCTGAGGTGGTGGACGCTGATTGCTGATGCTACCGAGACTGTTGCTGCTCACCGAATGATATTTTCCTTCGAGGAGCTGGTTGATTTTATACCCACTAGCGACATACACCACCGATTGTGATGTGGGGAACATGGGGATCATACAAAGGAATATGTCCCATGGAGTCTTCAAAGAAAATACACACACACACACACACGCTCAGGAGGAGCTGGTTGATTTTATACCCACTAGCGACATACACCACCGATTGTGGTGTGGGGAACATGGGGATCATAAAAAGGAATATGTGCCATGGAGTCTTCAAAGAAAACACACACACACACACACACACACGCTCACACATACACACAGGATCCACCCTTCACATATCGAGTTGGATTGTATACAAACTGAATCTAAAACTGATCTCTTGCCAATTTATATTAGATGTTTGTGTTAACCGGGTCTGATATCAACGGCTGTTTTTGTAAACCAGGTACCATTAGCTGTTTGAACCGACCAGGTCTGATACCAATAGCTGTTTGAACAGAACAGGTCTGTTGGTAATAGCTGTTTGAACAGAACAGGTCTGTTGGTAATAGCTGTTTGAACAGAACAGGTCTGTTTGTAATAGCTGTTTTTAGACCAGTTATATCCTGTAAATAAAAAGCTGAAAATGAAATGTATGGAAATAAAAATTTTAAATTTATATTTTTATATATATTTTTATTTTATAATTTGTGTTTGCTTAAATATATATATATATATTTTAAAAATAAACATTTTTTTCAATTTATTTTTAAAGAAAAAAATGCTGAAAATAAAAGCTAAAAAAAAAAAAGCTGAAAATAAAGCCAAAGTTTTAAAAATCCAAGATTAATGCAAAACACCTCCTCAATTAAACAATTTTGATTTGTTTTAAAATTTTTTTTTTATTTTAAAATTTTGTTTAAATATATATTTATATTATTTTTAAAAATATAAATTTTAAAAATAAAAATAGCTGAAAATAAAAGTTGCAAATAAAAGCTAAAATAAAAGCTGAAATAAAATACCTCCCCAATTCAAAAATTTTGTTTTGTTTGTATATATATATATATACTTACGTATTTACGAGGATTTTCGTATTTACGCGTTTGAATCGAATAAATGACCGGGCTGGAAGGCCTAAGGTCCTCGCTGAAATTATGAAGTTTAATAAAGAGAAACCACAAGAAGAATTTCTGTATGGTGTGCTTTATTCAAAGATCAGCTTAAGACTAAATAGAACATTTTTCAATGGGATGGTTTGTGGTTAATTGTTTACAATCCTTTTTGCTTACTTGGCTATTGCGCTAATATTCATTGTTTGGTTTGAGTGCAGCTCTAATTGAATTTTATTTATAAGTTCATTGCTCAGCTCTAGCTGAATGTAGCTATTGCTCTTATGTTTATTATTATTTTGTTTAGGTGCGCTGCGCAGCTTTAATTGAATTTCGCTTGAAGTGATGACTGCGATGCGCGGCTCTTATTGTATATACTTTGTCGAGTGTGGACGAGAATACGTCACTATATATATTTATAATTTTATTTAAAATTTATTTCTTATTATAAAACTGTCCCACGCTTATCTGGGTCCTCCTCAATGTCTTTCAAGAGGGCATCTAAGTCCTCTTGGGTTACCATATTGTTGTATGTCAACGGGTCGAGAAGGTTGAAGACACTTGTGTCTATGAACTCCTCCTCCTCCGTCACCTGAGATTCAGTTGAATCTTCCTCCGTTAGCATCGTGAATGGTAGGTTGTCTATCAACCTCCACAAAATGTTGAAATTTTTGATATTATCAAAGTTGTTGCATTCCATATTGTTGATGTTGCTGTGATGGTTTGATGTTTGTTGATGTTGTTGTTGTGGTTGTGGCTGTGATGGTGCTGTGATGGTTTGATGTTGTTGTTGCTGCTGATACTGCTGATGCTGTTGATGCTGTTGATGCTGCTGATGCTGCTGTTGCTGGTCACTGAATGATTTTTTCCTTCGAGGAGCCGGTTGATTTTATATCCTCCAACGATGACCAAAGGAGCATATTCTCGAGCATTTCTCGAGTGAGGTTCACAAAGGCCAACCGATTTTCAAGTGGTTCTGTAACGGGACACACAGTCCAGACATGTGCGTTCTTACAAGGAACACACATGCACACACACACACACATATCATAAACACATTCCACCAATCTTTAGTGCAATGAGTTGGATTGCAACAAAAATTGTAGACACAAATGTCCACAGTTAACTGTACCGAATTGTTGTGTACTTAATGCTTTCTCCCATATATTTAATTACTTCTAATGGTGGTTGTAAGATCCCAAAACTGTCAAAGTAATATGAAACAGAACCTCTCTTAAAACAAGTAAGAAAGTAAGTTTTGGGGAAACCCAGCCAGCGGACCAGAGCTATATTCCCTTTCCTTTTCAGCACTTTTTCAACCAGGTAAGTGTTGGGAAAAGTTGTTTTTTTCAGTTCTTCTTTATAGAAACCACTTTTGATTGGATTCCCATTCCAGTCTTGCAGTAAGTATGTTGTTGGGTAAGTATTTTGTACTTTAGTTATTCTGAATATTTCAGTTGTCCAATTCGGGGTATATCCCTTTTCAAATACATGTTTATATTTGCTGATGCGTACATAGTCTCCCATCTTTAGTTTACTACCAGCAAACATTTTAATATTATTGTATGCAGTTTTCAAGATGAGTTTTTCATTCTCACTGTTTACATTGATGGGTGCAATTTTTATAGTTCTGTGTACTCTATTGTTGTATATGTCAATTAATTCTTTATACACATCAATCCATTTGTATGTTCCATTGAAACTGAATTCTCGCCACATGAGTTCTTTTAAAGACCTGTTGAATCTCTCAACAATTGAGGCATTTAGACTACTATATGTTGAATAGTGATTGATTTCATATTGTTTGATCAGAGCTGTAAATTGAGTGTTAAAGAACTCTTTACCATCGTCTGATTGTAGATTCTTGGGTACTCCTCGTGCTGATTTAAATATTTTCTCCATTGCCTGAGCAACGTCCTTCGCATGTTTCGACTTTATTGCTTCACCCCAGGCAAATTTTGAGAATGTGTCTATTACTGTTAGCAAGTATCGATAACCATTGATTTTGCGTACTTTCCCATTTCAACCAAGTCGACTTGCCATAAATCATTTATTCCCTTTGTGATGACTCTACGCCGTAGAAAATGTTTCCGCGAGGAAGCATGTAATTCGTTTACAATACCTCGTCTGCTCATATTTAGATGGTTTGTAATCAGAATAAGAGAAATTTACTTGAGCCGATAACCATATTTAATTTTTTCATAAATGCTTGACGTAAGTTCCTCAAGTCTCAATATTCTTTCATTAAGTTAATATAATATTAAAGTTCCCATCTGCATCGATGTAGTGTCCCGATAAAGTTTTCTCATCTCGTATTAAATGATTAGGGTTCTGCTTCTCATGTATGTAGTGTCCAAACTTGTCAACAGACATGATGATTATAAACTCTCTTGAATATTGACATGTCATATATATATTGTAAATAACTTAGCATATAATCTGAGCCTCTCTCAATTCTTCAATTATTGATGTAATGTCATTAGTGTGATTAGTATTTCAAGCTGATTGAGAGGCTATTAATAGCTGCAGTCGTTCAACCAACTCATTTGGATCATCCCAGTATACATAATTGGGTTTATTCATATTAAGGGTCATAAATCCAGACCCAGATACACTTGCTTTAGAGCGTTTGGATGTAGACTCGGCAGTAGGTGTTTTCGCTAAAAGTGGTTTTATAATTTTCGTATATTTATGTGCTCTTGTTCCTTTCAACTGTCCACTTGGATGAAAGTTTCTTCGATATACATTAGTTTTTATCAAAATTTCTCTGTATATTTTCAAGTCATTTTGACTGTAATTTTGTGGTTGACGATGGAATATTAAAGAATATAAACCATTTGTCAGTTCCCAGTTTTTACCATCTTCAAATTAAATTTTATTGCCAGATACATTTTTGTAGTTACTTCCCATCATTAATTGACCGGTTGCATTTTTGTATGGTCCAAATGTCACATCCAAAAGAGGATTTGAGGTCTCATCATGATGTACACCGTGATGTGTTAATGAGGATGATGTATAAGGGTACACTTGACTCAATATCGCTCTTGATGTATGGGGCTCATCTTGATTCGGAAGTACAAATGATGTATCCTCTATTGCTGACTGAGAATAGAATTGATTATCATCATCATCATCATTATCATCACTGTCATCATCATATTTAGTTTTTAGTTTCTTCATTTTCATCTTTTTCGCATGTAGTGTGTTATCTCCACTAATGTTTTGTTTAGGTGTCATTTCAGTTTTAACATTTTTATAGTCTGTGGGTAACATATTCTGTAACTTTTTAGTGTCATTAACAAGTTCATGTAAAGGTTCCGTTATGGGTTTGAATGTTTCCTCCAAACCATCAGTATTCTGAGTTTTGAATGTTTCCTCCAAACCATCAGTATTCTGAGTTTTGAGTTGTTTTAGTTCAGAAAAAATTTTTTTTAGAGCTTTTCGACTTTTGGTTAATTGAGCTAAAATATTTTGATTCATTGTACTTTAAATTCACTCAAGCTGTTAGAACTGAAACGGTTATTTCACTCTAGTTGAAATAACTCTGGTTGTGAATGGACTGTGAACTACTTGACGAATCATAAGCATATATAGCTGTAATAATTTGAATTAAAAAACAAAATTTTTTTGATTTATACTTAATTTTATTAAAAACAATTTGTAATATACAATTTATAAATTTGTTCTAAGATAAAAGTCTATGTTGTCATCTTCTCTTCTGGTAAGTATATATTTTTTTTCCTTAACCATCTCCAGGATGCTTTCTTCAATCGCATTAAACCGAGGAGGGAGGAAAACGAAATGGTTCTCCAGCTCAACCATCACGTTGGTGCAAAATTTTCCTTTAACCTTTTTCGCTTTCATGATATTGTATGGTGTGTTGATGAGGAGCTTCTTGATGTGAAGTTTACTCTTCACTTTAAGCGAGTTGAAGGCGCTCTTCACTCGGTCCTCATTGGCCTTTAAAAGATCTTCATTAATCTTTAAGTGATTATCATTGATTTTCAAAAGGTCATCAAAGTCCTCTCGGTTGTGTTCATAAAATGTTTGCTGGGATTCCATTTCCGTGAGATCAATTGCGTTGGATGCGGTGTTCTCGTTGTTGGACATATTTGATGATATTTGGTGTTGGTTGCTGGTTGCTGAGGTGGTGGACGCTGATTGCTGATGCTACCGAGACTGTTGCTGCTCACCGAATGATATTTTCCTTCGAGGAGCTGGTTGATTTTATACCCACTAGCGACATACACCACCGATTGTGATGTGGGGAACATGGGGATCATACAAAGGAATATGTCCCATGGAGTCTTCAAAGAAAATACACACACACACACACACGCTCAGGAGGAGCTGGTTGATTTTATACCCACTAGCGACATACACCACCGATTGTGGTGTGGGGAACATGGGGATCATAAAAAGGAATATGTGCCATGGAGTCTTCAAAGAAAACACACACACACACACACACGCTCACAAATACACACAGGATCCACCCTTCACATATCGAGTTGGATTGTATACAAACTGAATCTAAAACTGATCTCTTGCCAATTTATATTAGATGTTTGTGTTAACCAGGTCTGATATCAACGGCTGTTTTTGTAAACCAGGTCTGATACCATTAGCTGTTTGAACCGACCAGGTCTGATACCAATAGCTGTTTGAACAGAACAGGTCTGTTGGTAATAGCTGTTTGAACAGAACAGGTCTGTTGGTAATAGCTGTTTGAACAGAACAGGTCTGTTTGTAATAGCTGTTTTTAGACCAGTTATATCCTGTAAATAAAAAGCTGAAAATGAAATGTATGGAAATAAAAATTTTAAATTTATATTTTTATATATATTTTTATTTTAAAATTTGTGTTTGCTTAAATATATATATATATATTTTAAAAATAAACATTTTTTTCAATTTATTTTTAAAGAAAAAAATGCTGAAAATAAAAGCTAAAAAAAAAAAAGCTGAAAATAAAGCCAAAGTTTTAAAAATCCAAGATTAATGCAAAACACCTCCTCAATTAAACAATTTTGATTTGTTTTAAAATTTTTTTTTTATTTTAAAATTTTGTTTAAATATATATTTATATTATTTTTAAAAATATAAATTTTAAAAATAAAAATAGCTGAAAATAAAAGTTGCAAATAAAAGCTAAAATAAAAGCTGAAATAAGATACCTCCCCAATTCAAAAATTTTGTTTTGTTTGTATATATATATATATATATTTATAATTTTATTTAAAATTTATTTCTTATTATAAAACTGTCCCACGCTTATCTGGGTCCTCCTCAATGTCTTTCAAGAGGGCATCTAAGTCCTCTTGGGTTACCATATTGTTGTATGTCAACGGGTCGAGAAGGTTGAAGACACTTGTGTCTATGAACTCCTCCTCCTCCGTCACCTGAGATTCAGTTGAATCTTCCTCCGTTAGCATCGTGAATGGTAGGTTGTCTATCAACCTCCACAAAATGTTGAAATTTTTGATATTATCAAAGTTGTTGCATTCCATATTGTTGATGTTGCTGTGATGGTGCTGTGATGGTTTGATGTTTGTTGATGTTGTTGTTGTTGTTGTGGCTGTGATGGTGCTGTGATGGTTTGATGTTGTTGTTGCTGCTGATACTGCTGATGCTGTTGATGCTGTTGATGCTGCTGATGCTGCTGTTGCTGGTCACTGAATGATTTTTTCCTTCGAGGAGCCGGTTGATTTTATATCCTCCAACGATGACCAAAGGAGCATATTCTCGAGCATTTCTCGAGTGAGGTTCACAAAGGCCAACCGATTTTCAAGTGGTTCTGTAACGGGACACACAGTCCAGACATGTGCGTTCTTACAAGGAACACACATGCACACACACACACACATATCATAAACACATTCCACCAATCTTTAGTGCAATGAGTTGGATTGCAACAAAAATTGTAGACACAAATGTCCACAGTTAACTGTACCGAATTGTTGTGTACTTAATGCTTTCTCCCATATATTTAATTACTTCTAATGGTGGTTGTAAGTTCCCAAAACTGTCAAAGTAATATGAAACAGAACCTCTCTTAAAACAAGTAAGAAAGCTACAGTCGAGAGTGCTCGATCGTATGATACCCGCAACCCATTTCGAGAGAAAACAAAAAAACTTATTGATATTTTAACACAAAATATACCAAATATACTAAAACTTGTTTTTTGTATATTTTTGAAAATAGCGGGTAAAAATCCACAACACGGTTATGGTCACACTGTCAACTAAACAAACAAAGCGCGGGCAGCTGCAAGTGAATTTTGCATATAAAATGGATTCTTTAATAACTTCTTCATTCGACAGGAATCATTGAGAATATAATTATTATTATGCGTACCAAAATTCAATGCTCTAGGTCTATTATTACGGCTTTTACAGGCTTTTGGGGGCGGAAAGGGGCGTGGCAAAAATCTAAAACAAACTTGATCTGCGTAAGACCTACACGAATGCTGTCACCAAATTTGATATCTCTAGGTCATTCACACACTTAAAACGTCCATATGCACTGGGCACATCAATTTTGATAAATAATTTAACGAATAACTTTTGTTCTACTTATCCGATTTGTACCAAACTTACAGGGTATATTAAGAGTGTCAAGCGCAGATGGGTTACGGTCGAGCACTCTCGACTGTAGCTTTCTTACTTGTTTTATTATGTCTCTTGTTCTCCTCTAGTTGCTGTTTTGCTAACTTTGCATTGTTAATAGACTTTACTATTGCTGCGAAACTGACGCTAAACTGCCCACAGCGCTAAGAGCTGTTAAAATTGGTACAAGTGGCAAGAAGCCACCTACCTTGGGAACATTTATAACCCGTGGAATAACAACATTTTTCCTACAACCCATTGAGTTAGATACTGCTTTGCGTGCAACTTTTATTGCATGAAATATGTCAAGCGGTTTATTTTTTTTCAATTCCTTGGTCGCCTTTTTGATTATTGAAGCAAGAGACGTTTTTACTACTTTCTTCGTCTTTTTCTGTTTTGATCCCATACCAAATTTTTTCTTTACCTTCATCATGTTCGTTACAAAGTACGCTGCTGCTCTCTCACCAAAACTGCTATTCGATGCTTTTACACGATCCCAGGCCCTATCAATTAAAACAGAGTCAGCTTTATGGCGCTCACTCAAGTCCTTACTTTTTGAATATGCTATGTCGTGTTCCCTACAAGCTTCATCCAAAGCATTGATTCCACGATCACCGCGTGCTAAACGTTTCTCTAGCTTTGTACCTGGTCCACAGTAATTGTACCCAGGTAAATGCACTTCCACGGGTAGAGCGTTTATTATATTGTTTACAAGACCACCACCCTGTTTGACATTTGATTTACGAGTGTTTATATTATAAAAATGATTTATCATTTTATAGCGACCTCAGTACTTCTCTCATTAACATGCGTTTATTACAACAAAAGAAAAGCATCTTAGTGAGAAACATTGAGGGCGGTGGGCATGGGGGGGAATCAACAGCCTCGTCACAGTACCTTGCTACCCAAAACAATTAGAGCTTTAATTGTTGGTCCATCAAATTGTGGGAAAACCAATGTGATGCTTAGCCTCATAGAGAGTCCAAATGGAGTAAAATTTGAAAATATTTATGTATTTTCAAAGAGTTTATATCAACCAATCAAACCAATACAAGGAATGGGATACTACACATTCTCCGCAAATGACACAGTTTTAACACCTCAGGAAGCTAAAAATAATTCCATTATGATATTTGATGATGTGGCATGTGAAAAACAGGATAATATCCGAAACTATTTTTGTATGGGTCGTCATAAGAATATTGATTATTTTTATCTTTGCCAAACGTATACACATATACCGAAACATTTAATACGTGATAATGCAAATTTTATTATAATGTTTAAACAAGACGATTTAAATATGCGACACATATATCGAGATCATGTAAATAGCGATATGGACTATGAAACATTTATGGAAATATCACGAAATTGTTGGGTGGATAAATTTGGATTTCTAGTAATCTCTAAGAATGACGATATAAAAACTGGCCGATATAGAAAAGGATTTGATCAATTCATTATACCTTAATTAAAATGGATATAAGTATAATGGGGTGACGGTGAAAAGACAGTCTACAGTCAGGCTTCAAAATGACTACATCTTTAACATTTACATTGAACGGGAACACATCAGTTACAACCGAAAATTTTTTCTCACAAATTGAACTAACACGCAATTATAGTATGAGTGTGCTCTCATTGACTTTTATACATACAATTCTATACCAAATGTTGATAAAGGAAACGATTTATTTCACATTGGGGATAAAGTCATAGAAATACCAGTGGGCTCGTATGAACTCGATGACATCACAAAATATATTTTGAATGAGCTAAAAGTGTATGGTCTTCATGATACCCTAAAAATTCAAAGTAATAACAACACTTTCCAAGTGCAAGTTTACACTAGAAATGAAGTAAATATTTAAAAAAAAATACAATTAGGTTGGAATGTAACATTATTAGTGGCTCATATGTGGGTAATAGATCAAATCATGTGCTTCATGAATTTGGAATTAATGTCCCACCAGGATATAAAATGAACATTACACCACGAAATCTGATTTATTTACCTGTCAACAGCAGAGAAATAAGCACACTCGAAGTACGGATAACTGATCAGAAGGGAGATTTAGTCAATTTGCGTGGTGAAACTGTATCAATTCGGCTACACTTGCGGCCTACAGAATGATTATTTATAATAAAAAGCCAGCACATCACTCCATACCCCCCATTAGTAAATGTAAAGCTGACGTGAAAGCATCATCATCATCAGCATCATCATCATCATCATTATTTAAAAAAGCATCAAATCAACGATCTGCACCATCCTTAAAAAATAAATTAATTTTAAAATCATTAGGATTTAATATTCAATAAAGTTCAAAAACAAACTTTCAAATGAATGAGATTTTTTTTGTGCAAGATAAGCCCCTCAATGATGAGAGTATCACTAAAAAAGAATATCGCTCTTATTACCCATATCAACAAAACTTCAAGACAAACGATGAAGTTCGCATCACAATACAGAACCAAGATTTGTATGTACTGCCGTGTGAAAGTTTTCTCCACTTTGAAGGAACACTTGAGAAAATTACTGATGCGAATACAGGGGCAAGCAGCACGTCTAATGTTAACGGTCTGCTCAAAAATAATTGTATGGCCTATTTTCTGGATGAAATAAGATACGAATTGAATGGGTGTGAGCTGGATAGGACACGGTTCTCTGGAATAACATCGACTCTCAAGAACTTTCTCTCTGTGGGGCAACAGGAAGATCTACTTTATCGCAATGCTGGGTGGAACGGTGGTGATAACATCTCTTCTGGAGGACATTTCAGGTATTCTGTACCACTAAAAATGTTGATGGGATTTGGAGAAGACTACAAAAAAGTCATATTAAATTGTAAACATGAACTTGTTCTCTTACTAGCTAAAAATACAGATGATATGTATGTTAAAACAGTTGGTGGTCTAACACATAAAATTAACATACATAGTATTAGTTAGAAAGTACCCCACATTGTCCCAAGCGATAGTGCCAAAATTAAAATGTTTAATTTAGTAAAAAGTGGTGCTAGCTTACCACTAGCATTCCGCAGTTGGGATTGTTACATAAATCCTACACTAGTGCAGGGGACACATCATGTATGGAATGTTAAATTGGCTGCAAATAGAGAACTCCCGCGGTATGCCATCATTGCATTTACATTGAATGGAAATCTAATTACAAACAATTTAAGAAATGCAAAAGTATATTTAAATTCTGAAGTCTATCCCTATGAGGATTTGAATATTAAATACAGTGAAAATCGGTTTGCTGTGTTGTATGATATGTATGTGAGATTTCAAGAGATATATTACAACCGAGAGGCTCGTGCACTTCTATCACCAGCGGAATTCTTGTCTAAGGCTCCTATTGTTGTTGTAGATCTCTCATATCAGAATGAATCAGTCAAATCAGGGCCAATTGACGTAAAAATTTCTACCGAACTAACTGCAGCAAGTGAGATGAATTCCATGATGAATTGCCTTCTCATTCATGATCGTATAGTTGAATACACTCCATTAACTGGATTAGCTCAACGTGTCGTCTAACTTCTTGGTAAATCATTTTCTCATTCAAATTTCGGAAATCAAGACAAATAGACGTCCACGGAACCCAAAATCAAAATACAAATTTAAAACATGTATTCCACCGATAACAAAAACAATACTACAACGAACATTACGATCAAACAACTTATAATCAGAATAAGTAATTTCATCAAAATGTTTAAAGAACGAATTTTCCCTGAACACTTGGAATACTTGGAGGAATCATTGGCATTTTTTAATAATAGACTAACTGATACCATAGTGGTTTCCAATCTTCATGGGCGGCATTTCACATCTTGTTGTTGGGCTAAAGACGATGTGAATTCTGGAGTCATCACATGTGCTTGTCATTTCTTTTCTGTTCGTTCATATAAAACTCAAAAAATAATGAAAATGTATGTAAATTTAAAACATCGCTTCTAAATATTGTAGTTGAATTTGAAATAAAAATAAAATTACAAGAAAACATAAACCAATTTTGTTATTTTATTGGGAATATGACAAATCATAAGAAATTGTCATATCCAAACGAAATTGTACACACAAAAATTGTATACACTACTTGAGAAATACAAAAAATGTTTACAATAGACTAACTGATACCATGGTGGTTTCCAATCTAAATGGGCGGCATTTCACATCTTGTTGTTGGGCTAAATACGATGTGTATACTGGAGTCGACACATCTGCTTGTCATTTATTTTCTGTGCATTCATACAAATCTCAAAAATTATGAAAAATAAATGTAACTTTAGAGCATTGCTGTTTAGCATTGTACTTGAAAATAAAATTACTCTAAATATACACCCAAAATTTGTATACACTACTTGAGAAAATAAAAATGATAATAAATATTTTCAAGAAAAACCGTTATTTTACTGGGGATTGGGATTGGGATATGTAAACGAAAATTGTTCACACGATCGCAGGTGGTGTCAACTTATTCGAGGTCACCGTCCCCAGTTATTCGATGAGCTGCATGTTGCGTTCGAACGACTGCATGTGTCAAAGGCCCGCCCCCTGCCTGTTGCGTTCGAATTGCGTTCGAATGCATGCTGGTGGCGAAAATCACCAACCCTGTTGCCAGCTGCGGTCGTGCAACCCAGATCTGTCAACACATTCAATCGATTCCGGCTGTTGCAGCTGTCGAAGGTCACCGATCGCTGGTCGCCGCACCAGTTTTCGGTGTCATATGTCCTCATACACTTGACTTATCCTAAAATCAAACAAGATCCAACACTCCAATCCCCACAACCTATCACACCACACTCACCCCCCAATAGTCTAGTTTATTTGTTTATTTATTTACCTAACCCTTTGATCAACACGATCCCTAATCACCCACACTACTTTTTGACCCTCATCAAAACTCTTAATTACCACTTGACATATTTGACAGCTAAATTATCATCTTAATTACCCCATTAATGTCACTTGTGCCCACAATCAGGTAAACATACTACTGGTATTGGTGGTGACGGCATATGTAGCACATTGCAAATACTTGGTAACGTAAAAATTAATTGAAGTTTTGTATTGAAGTTTTGTTTCAGTATTGGACGACAAGTATATGAAGAATGATTATTATTGGTCGAGAAGTATTGTCCTCTGGATTTAATGTTATAATATCACCAGGCAAATTCAAAATTATTAGATCAAAAACGGTAAACTATTGTTCAAATGATGAGAAATTTTGTGAATTAAGTACTGATCTTGCTAGGGAAGATAGAGATAAATTACAAAAATTATTAGAAAAATATTCAAAATCTTTTATTAATGGTATTCCCTCGACTAGAGATAGTTCGGGAGAAATGAAAATTAAATTAGTAGACCCAAGAAAAATTGTTCAAAGAAGACCATATAGGCTTAGTCCAAATGAAAGAGAATTGGTGCGAGACAAGATTAATGAATTATTACAATGTAAAATCATAAAGCCAAGTTGCTCACCTTACGCAAGTCTCAGGATGTTGGTTAACAAAAACAACGGCACACATCGTTTGTGTGTTGATTACCGTGAATTCAATTCTAATACAGTTGCAGATAGATATCCTTTGCCCCTTATATCAGATCAGATATCCCGACTATATGTAGCGAAATATTTTACATGTTTAGACATGGCAAGTGGATATTATCAAATTCCCATGTACAAAGATTCGGTAGAGTGTACAGCATTTGTCACTCCAGACGGGCAATATGAATTTATGGCAATGCCTTTTGGACTAAGGAATGCACCTTCAATATTTCAACGCACAGTCATGCAAGCATTGGGAGACCTTGCAAATGAGTTCGTTGTCGTTTATATGGATGATGTGATGGTGGCTGCTGCAACAAAGAGTGAGGCTTTGGAAAGGTTGCAAATTACTCTTGATTGTCTCACGAATGCTGGATTCTCATTCAATATAAAAAAATGTTCTTTTCTCAAGTCAACAGTTCAATATCTGGGATACGAAGTGAGTGCAGGTGAAATCCGTCCGTATTCGCTTAAAGTTACAGCGTTAACTACCTTGCCTCCTCCTCAGTCAGTCTCTGCTTTACGTCAATTTATTGGATTGGCGCCTTATTTCAGGCAATTTATGCAAGGATTTTCGTGTTTTATGAAACCGTTATATCTTTTGACTTCGGAGAAGAATGATTTTGTATGGAGATTGGAACATGAAGAAATTAGGCAAAAAGTTATTTCTATCCTTACACAAAAGCCAGTCCTAGTAATTTTTGATCCGAACCATCCTATTGAATTGCATACCGATGCAAGTTCTCGGGGATACGGTGCCATCTTGTTACACAAATTCAACAATAAGTCTCATGTCATTGAATATTTTAGTAAAGCTGCTTCTTCTGCTGAAAGACGGTATCATTCTTATGAATTAGAAACTCTTGCTGTTGCTTTGTCTATAAAACACTTTCGCCATTATTTATGAGGTAGAAATTGTGTCGTCTTCACTGATTGTAACTCACTTAAAGCATCAAGAATTAAATTGGATCTATGTCCCAGGGTACAAAGATGGTGGGCGTACTTACAGTCTTTTACATTTGACATTGAATATAAGGAAGGTAAACGAATGTCTCATGTTGACTTCTTTTCACGAAATATGCCTTCAGCAGAGTTGACTTTTCCGGAAAAACGAGTTAATTTGGCAGAAATTTCGGACAATTGGCTTTTGGCCGAACAATGTCAAGATTCTGAAATAGTTGATACTGTAAAAAGATTTAAAGTAAATTCTCTTGCTGAGGATATTGCTAAAACTTACGAGTTGAGGGCAGGAATATTATATCGAAAAATTCAGCGAAATGGTAGAACTCATTTCCATGAGTCTATCATTCATTTGGGGTGGAAGAAGACTTTAGATAAGGCCTACGACTATTACTAGTTCGATAACATGTCAAAATATATTCGAAAGTTTGTCGAGAACTGCTGAACGTGTGGAATGTCAAAGTCTTCTTCGGGTAAAGCTCAAGTAAGTCTCTATCGAATACCAAAAATAAATACACCTTGGCACACCATTCACATCGACATAACTGGAAAGTTGAGTTTATTTAATTCACACGCTTAAAATTGATGCTGAAAATTGCATAAATGCTGTCACGTCTGCTATTTATCTGTTTGGAGTACCAAACCGCTTGATAGCAGATCAGGGCAGATGTTTCGCCAGTACTAGTTTTAGTGAGTTTTGTTCTCAACAAAAAATTAATTTGCATTTGATTGCGACGGGTGCAAGTAGAGCAAACGGTCAAGTTGAACACATTATGAGCACCTTAAAGAACTTATTAAGTGCCGTTGAAACTAGCAGTCGATCTTGGCAAGATGCATTAGGAGAAGTTCAATTAGCCTTGAACTGTACGGTTAGTCGAGTGACAAAGGCAAGCCCCTTAGAATTGTTTGTCAGCAAAGTTGCCCGCCCGATGGGGTTGCTTCCACCCTGCGATATGGTAGAGGAGGTTGATATGGCAGAGGTGAGAGCACGAGCAGGTCAAAATATTTCAGCTGCAGCAGCATATAACAAGGAGCAATTTGATAAAAACTAGGCTAAAGTTGTTGGATGCAGAGTTGGTGACTTTGTATTGTTAAAAAATCAAGAGAGACATCAAACAAAGTTAAGTCCAAAGTTTAGGGGACCATTTCAAATAACTGAAGTGTTAGAGGGGGATATTTATGTGGTCAGGTCTTTGACAAACAATAGAAAATATAAGTATGCTCATGATGACATAAGGAAAATGCCAAATGGGCAAATACCAGTTGAATTTGAAAGAAGTGATAAGGATTTAAGTAATGAAATGATGTAAAAGAAAACTGTTGAAAGAGACAGTAATGAAATTATGTAAAAGAAAACTGTTGAAAGAGACAGTAATGAAAGAATGTAAAAGAAAACTGTTGAAAGAAACAGTAAGGAAACTGTTGAAAGAGACAGTAATGAAAGAATGTAAAAGAAAACTGTTGAAAGAGGCAGTACAGCTGCCTTAAGGGCTAAGAATGAAAATTAAAATAATAATACAACCACAAGTGTAAAACAATTGTTTTAATGATGGCGTGAAAACAAAAAGAATGAAGATGTAAATGGCAATGGAAGCTATAAATCATATTTGAATAAACTGTTTACGTTGGTTAACTGGTAATTTTTGGTAAATTGCACGAGGACGTGTAATGGACAGGATGGCCGTGTCGGCGCGCTCTAAGAGTGTGTGAATGAGGTATGAGTGTATGGGTGTACAGTCTCGGGAATTTCACCAGAAGACTAATTTCATAATTATGGTAATATTGCATCAGCCTATTTGTGTGCTGTGATTGGCTGTCGGTATATTGTCGATTTAAGAAGTACCGTTTTAGAGGGGCGACAGAGTAGTGTCGCTGCCGCCGAGTGTAGTTCGGTGGTAAGCATGAAAAGAAGAAGGAACGACGCGGGCAGTTGCGTTTTGAATTTGATGCGTGAACAACCGAAACTCGCTGCGCTATTACAATGTCGAAAAGCAACAAGAACGCTGCAACAAATATATATTCGGAGATGCCTCTTTCTGCCTGTTACATACATTTTCTGTTGGCACTAAGTTATAATACCCTACCACCCTATGAGTAGCGGGTATAAAAAGCAAATTTCAGAATATTCTATGGTATATTTTTTGTTAAAATATCATTAAAGATTTTTGTTTTCTCTCGAAATGGGTTGCGGGTATCAAACGGTCGAGCACTCTCGACTTTCTTACTTGTTTATTTCTTGAAGCATTTTTTCTAGTGGCGCATAAAATGAATCTTTATATAATCATTTCAGCGACTCGAAAAAGACTCATTAAGAAAATTGTTGTAAAAAGACTTCCAAATATTTTTTTATAATTTCGGAATTTGTGTTATTTTACTTGGCAGATGTCTTCCTTCTAAATTGTCTATGGGAACAGTCGTTCCTTAGGAAGAGCGATATTCCTCGAAGCGATTGAGGAAGTGAAGTCGAGTACAAGTGCAACTTAACTATTTTGAGAGCAGAGTCAAGCCCACGACTCAACCTTCCTATTTGCTTGTGAACTCGCTTTTTACATCGTAGTTTTTCTGTGTTCTCCCAAATTGCGAACGTTGACCCTTTTTCTCTGAAAGCAGTCAATCTTAAGGGAGAACGATATTCCGTCATGGTGCTTGTATCTAAGACTTCTGCAAATGAGCGTCAGCGAAAGGGTGGCTCACGAAGATGCCTCCTTTTGCCAGTTACATACATTTTCGGTTGGACCAATTAATTACATTTTCAAACAGTTATTTAAGACAGTTAGAGAAATGATGTCAGTTAGTGGGCGCGTAGATGTCCATATCTAGGTTGTGTGAAAATTTCAGCATCTTAGCTTTTACGGTTTGGGCTGTGCGTTGATAGTACTAGAGCACTGTCAGTATTTACGAACTGCTTTATATATATAGATAGGAATGAACTCCTTGACTCTACCAATAAAATGCTGTACAATTTTAAAAATTTCATTTGAGAATTTTATCATTTTTTACCATTCAAAATTTAAAAAATAATCTTTATCTGCGTATGACCTACACGAGTAAGGCCGTCAAAAATGGGTTATCTGACTCATACGAGCAGCCTTAGAAATTAAATTAAATCTATAAAAAACTGATAGATACACTCCCGAACATGACTAAATGGGCTCAGCTTGTCAATATCTTGAGATATCTTCTTTTGCCTTTTATTTGCAGTCTTTCTATTAGATTTCGCAAATATTACGAAAAACTATGATTTTGTCAATTCTTGTCTATAATAGAATATAATTTTACTATTTCCTCCTAATAGGGAATAAATGAATCCGCAAATACATTAATGCAGGCTGCTGTTGTGGAGCATGATTAAAAGGGATATAGTGGCGCTGTTGGTGCTGTTGTCAGACAAATACCTCAACTGGTCGTTTGTCCGGCAGTTCTAGCTACTCAAGCTACAGCTAATATTCTTGGAGGTGCTAAGAGTTCCTTAGTTTCTGAAACGAAAAGTGAAGCCGGAAATAAATGGGAATGCGAGAAAAATGAAATGAAATTGTTTGTTATTATTTGAAGCATTAACAATTTGTAAGCAGTCTTAATGTTTTGTATAAATAAATACAAAATTAGGTATTTCATTTTTAAATCAGTTGCATTTTTTCTTAGTTTTTTTGCCATTTAATTTTTTGTATTATATTTTAACTTAAAGATTTTAAAAATAAAAGTGGAAAATAATTTATTTATTAGATTTAATTGTTGAAATCGCTACTCCCGAAATCGCTCCTCATATAAGTAATTGTACATAATCTTGAGTACCCGCTACCCATAGGGTAGAAGGGTATTATGACTTAGTGCCAACAGAAAATGTATGTAACAGGCAGAAGGAGGCATCTCCGACCCCATAAAGTATATATATTCTTGATCAGCGTCAACAGCCGAGACGATATAGCCATGTCCGTCCGTCCGTCTGTCTGTCCGTATGAACACCTGGATCTCAGAGACTATAAGACATAGAGACACCAAATTTGGCAAAAAGGTTCCTTCATACCCTACGCAGGTCAAGTTTATTTCAAAAGTTGGATGCCACGCCCCCTTCGCCCACAATAAGCATTTATCTAGAGAAAGTCAAAGTTTTTTATGTAAATCGCGAATAACTCCAAAAGTTCTTTGTGTAATGATGTGTAATTTGGTAACCCATCTGCGCTTGACACTCTTAATATACCCTGTAATTTTGGTACAAATCGGATAAGTAGAACAAAAGTTATTCGTGAAATTATTTATCAAAATTTTTGTGCCCAGTGCATATGGGCGTTTTAAGTGTGTGAATGACCTAGAGATATCAAATTTGGTGACAGTATTCATGTAGCTCTTACGCAGATCAAGTTTGTTTTAGATTTTTGCCACGCCCCTTTCCGCCCCCAAAAACTGTAAAAGCCGTAATAATAGACCTAGAGCATTGAATTTTGGTATGCATAATAACAATGATAGTCTGAATGACTCCTGTGAATTTGGTTGAGATCGAATAAAAAACGAGGAAGTTATTAAAGAATCCATTTTGTATGCAAAATTCACTTGCAGCTGCTCACGCTTTGTTTGTTTAGTTGACAGTGTGACCATGTCGGTGTTGTGGATTTTTTTCCGCTATTTTCAAATATATACACACAAAACACAAGTTTCAGTATATTTTTGGTATATTTGTTGTTAAAATATCATTAAAATTTTTTTTTTTCTCTCGAAATGGGTTGCGGGTATCATACGGTCGAGCACTCTCGACTGTAGCTTTCTTACTTGTTTGTAAGTTAAATGGGATATATGCATGTATTCTAATTGATATACTTAAACTGTATGTGAAAAAACTTAAAGGTGGATATTTTCCATTAAACGGTTGCAGCTGTTCCTTAGCAAAACAAAGGAACTCCGAATCGAACAGGCAATCGATGATAAAGAAAAACAGGCAATTAACTAATCATCTCGTGATTAGCTACACAAACGGCAAATATCTAGTTTTCGCTTACACAAGTTCTTCATAATTTATTTTAAAAACTAAACAAGTAAGAAAGCTACAGTCCAGAGTAATTGATCGTCAAAATAGCCGCTACCCATTTCGAGAGAATACATAACACTTAAATGATATTTGTACAAAATAAATACCAAAAAATATACAAAAATATTTATATTTGCAAATATTTGAAAAAAAAACCCATGAGATACCTACATGGTCACACTGTCAACTAAACAAACAAAGCGCGAGCACCTGCATGTGAATTTTGCGATATAAAGTTGATTCTTTAATAACTTGCATATTTTTCATTTGATCACAACCAAATTCACAGTAATCATTATTTTCATGCATACCAAAATTCAATGCTCTTACTCTATTATTGTACAGTTTTCGGGGAGAAAAGGGGAGTGGCTAAAATCTAAAACAAACTTTATCTGCGTTAGACCTACACGAGGTCATTCACAGACTAAAAACATCTATTTGTATTGGAATGAGGCATCTCCGACCCTATAAAGTATATATTCTTGATCAGTGTCAACAGCCGAGACGATATAGCCATGTTCGTCTCTCAATCCGTCCGTATGTCAATATAAACACCTAGGTCTCAGAGACTATATGATCAGAGACACCAAATTTGGTACATAGGCAGAACAAAAGTTTTTTGTTAAATTATTTTTATGAAAAGAAAGCTGCAGTCGAGAGTGCTAAACCGTGAGATACCCGCTACCCATTTTAAGAGAATACAAAATGTTCAGACGTTTTTATACCCGCTACCCATAGGGTAGAAGGGTATTATAACTTAGTGCCAACAGAAAATGTATGTAACAGGCAGAAGGAGGCATCTCCGACCCCATAAAGTATATATATTCTTGATCAGCGTCAACAGCCGAGACGATATTGTCATGTCCGTCAGTCTGTCTGTATGAACACCAGGATCTCAGAGACTATAAGACATAGAGACACCAAATTTGGCACAAAGCTTTCTGCATTCCCTACGCAGATCAAGTTTATTTCAAAAGTTGGATGCCACGCCCCCTTCGCCCACAATAAGCATTAATCTAGAAAGAGTCAATTTTTTTTTAATGTAAATTGCATATAACTCAATAAGTTCTTTGTGTAATGATGTGTAATTTGGTAACCCATCTGCGCTTGACACTCTTAATATACTCTGTAATTTTGGTACAAATCGGATAAGTAGAACCCATCTGCGCTTGACACTCTTAATATACGCTGTAATTTTGGTACAAATCGGATAAGTAGAAAAAAAGTTATTCGTTAAATTATTTATCAAAATTGTTGTGCCCAATGCATATGGACGTTTTAAGTGTGTGAATGACCTAGAGATATCAAATTCGGTGACAGCATTTGTGTAGCTCTTACGCAGATCAAGTTTGTTTTAAATTTTTGCTACGCCCCTTTCCGCCCCAAAAACTGGAAAAACCGTAATAATAAACCTAGAGCATTTTGGTATGCATAATAATAGTTATATTCTCAATGATTCCTGTGAATTTGGTAGAGATCGAATGAAAAACAAGGAAGTTATTAATGAATCAATTTTATATGCAAAATTCACTTGCAGCTGCTCGCGCTTTGTTTGTTTCGTTGACAGTTTTTTTTAATTTTTATGGCGCAAGTTTATTTCTTACTTATATATGTATATAACTCCGTCGTCCGATTTATCTGTATACCAGGATCACCTGGAAGAAATAAAATCTGTATTTGCCTTGTTATCCGACAAAGATCATATTGTGGATCTAGGAGACTTTAAGCTTCCTGGAACAGCTTATCCTTGTGATAACTTTTGTTTTCTTATTCCTATGAACCGACATGACTTTATTGATGGTTTACTTGAATTATATTTGGGTCAAATTAACAATATAAGAAATTCGCTTTGCTGGCATTTAGATCTGTGCTTTGTCTCTGAACCTACCAGTGTAGTTCTATCTAGATCGGAACCCCTTACCTCTCCTGAAGACCCTTATCATCCAACTCTGGAGTTAAGGATCGAACTTAGCAGATCTGTACTCACTAATTCTGATTTACCTGCCGATCGAGTTCGATGCTTTCGAAAGGCTAACTTTCCCAAATTAATCCAACTTCTTAATTCAATTGGTCTAGTTTGTATTCCTGCACTGACATAAGGGCCGCCTTCAATTTGTTTTATAATAAATTAAATCTTTGCTTAGATGCCAGTATTCCTTCTTTTTTTCCGCATATGTCTAATAAAACTTCTTGGGTTTGTAAGCAACTTTCTAACCTTAAGAGCCTGAAGTCTAGACTCTACAAAAAGTTTAAAATTTCAGGTTCTACCTTAACTTTTTCGCAATATATAATTGCTCGGTCTAATTTTATCGAGTTTAACGTTGTGTGTTATAAAAATTACTTAGCTCGCTGTCGGGTCAGCTTCTCTGAAAACCCAAGAAAGTTTTTTAATTTTGTAAACACTAAGCGTAAGTTTTCCTCTTATCCTCCTTGTCTATCTTACGAAAATTCGAAAGCAAATTCTGGTCAGGCCATCGCTGATCTATTTGTTTTTTTTTTTTTCAAACCACTTATTCTTCTTCTTCCTACTCTAACGCGCCCTATCCTTACAGCCTGTCTGGGTCGAATTGTATCTTCAGTCCCTTAATGAGTGAGGAGTCTCTGATTCGATATCTTCAAATGGTTAAGCCGGTGTTTTCGCCCGGTCCGGATGGAGTTCCTGGATGTGTACTTCGGGGCTTTATGCAGACCGTTGCTGAATTTATTTGATTTATCGCTTGAGTCATCGACTTCTCCCTCTTTATGGAAGGAGTCCTTCATAATTCCTCTCCCTAAGAAGGGAAGTAAGTCGGACGCCAAAAACTATAGAGGGATATGTATATTGTCTGCAATACCAAACGTTTTTGAGAAGATATTAACAAGTCATTTGCAACAATTATGTAGTTCTATTATTTCCCCCTACCAGCAGTATCGATTTTAGTAAAGCCTTTGACTCTGTAAATCATTCTATTTTGTTATATAAACTTGACTTAATTGGATTTCCCAATAATTTGATTTGCTGGATTTCAAGCTATCTAAGCCAAAGAACGCAAAAAGTTTCTTTAAATAATTTTCTTTCTAATACATAACCTCTGGAGTTCCCCAGGGGAGCCATCTCGGTCCCATACTTTTCACATTGTTCATAAATGATCTACCTACTGTTTTGACACAATCTCGCGTACTAATGTATGCAGATGATGTTAAAATATGCCTGCAGTACAGGGATTGGCCATGCCATATTAAGTTGCAGAGAGATCTTGACTCTTTTCAGTCATGGTGCAAAGTGAACTTGTTAAATTTAAACTGCTCTAAATGTGTTGTGATGTCCTTCTATAGAATTAACCCATATCTGGCCACTTACTTACTGAACGGTAACGATCTAAAAAGAATTACTGCTGTTGATGATCTAGGTATTCTCTTAGATCATAAACTTAAATTTTCTGACCACTTTTCTAGAACGGTCAATAAAGATATGTCTGTTTTCGATTTCATTAAAAGGTGGTCAAACGAATTTGATGACCCTTATATAACTAAGACCCTTTACACTTCACTTGTTCGTCAGATTCTTGAATATGGTTCGTGCGTATGGTCTCCACAGTATTCTGTGCACCAGGATCGCATTGAATCTGTTCAAAAACAATTTCTCTTATTTGCTTTGCGTGGCTTGAACTGGAATGCTGAAGTGAGATTACCGTCATATAGTGGTAGACTTCTTTTAATAAATCTACCTTCTTTATCTATCCGTAGAATAATGCTTGGCATTTAATTTATTTTTAATCTTATTAATGGTGATATTTTTTCTTCAGAATTAATATCGCGACTAACCTTTTCCGTTCCATCTAGACTAACCCGTAGTTCCGCTTGCTCTCGCCCTATGTAGATATAATTTTGCATTGCATGACCCTTTTAGACTTTTATGTTATAACTATAATAGATTTTATCATGTATTTTCTAGCGCTAACACTGCATTGCATACTTACAACTTTACTACTAACCTATTTAACTAATAATTAGACTGAATTTAGCTTACAGTAATAATTAAAATTTGTTCATTCCTCCCGTTTCTCTCTTATGTCCGATCCTGTTTTTCTATTTTATGCTATCCGCGTTTCTTTTTTGCATGCCCGAATCTATCCTGTCCGAACGTGAATCGTGTCGTTCTTCTTGCGACGGAGCCTCTCGGTCGGTAGGGCGGGAGGAGGGTTTATTGGGAGCAGCTCCAAACATTTTTTTGTACTTTTTAAAATTATGTATGTTATTTATAATGGATATAATAGATATAATAAATTGCCCAGTAATAAAGAAAAGTTAAAATTTGAAAAAAAAATCATCCAAAGTATGCTGCAAATCTTGCAATTGCTAAAGAAACCCTCAAGCAATAAGTAATTTGAATTTTATTCTTATCATAACCAAAAGTACTAGGTATGTTAAGAGTATTAAACAAAGATGGATAACCAAATTACACTTCATTAAATAAAGAACTTTTGGAGTTATACGCGATTTCGTGACTATTTCTAGATTTATGAATATTGTGGGCGAAGGCAACCAACATTTGAAATAAACTTGATCTGCGAAAGGAATGGAGGAACCTATGTACCAAATTTGGTGTCTCTATGTCTTATAGTCTCTGAGATCTACGGACAGACGGATAGACGGACATGGCTATATCGTCTCGGCTGTTGACACTGATCAAGAATATAAATACTTTATGGGGTCGGAGATGGCTCTTTCTGTCTGTTTTATACATTTTCTTTTGTCACTAAGTTATAATGCCCTTCTACCCTATGGGTAGCGGGTATAAAAACAAATTTCAGTATTTTCTTTGGTATATTTTTTGTTAAAATATCATTTAAGTTTTTTGTTTTTTTTTTGTCTTGAAATGGGTTGCGTGTATCATACGGTCGAGCACTCTCGACTGTAGCTTTCTTACTTGTTTCTAATATTATTAATGGTGATATTGATTTTTCAGAATAAATATCGCGACTAAACTTTTCCGTTCCATCTAGACTAACTCGTAGTTACATTTCGCTTGCTCTCCCCTTGCTTTAAATGATGTTTTAACACATTTTTTTTAGATTTCTTTAATTTCCACAAATTCTATAAAAAGTCAGTGCCAATAAAGCAACTGACACTCATAAAATATAACCGCAAAATCTTTTACGACCGACAAAGGAGGTGGAGGCGGGATAAAACACCTTAGCAAATGCAAATGCCAATGATACCATGGTAATTGTCGGCATACCCCGGCAAATTTATATTTTGTCATGATTGCAAGATAATTGGCTGTCGAAATACAAGAAACCCGAAAAGCACAAGTGTACTCAAAACACACATACAAGTTGTGGGCGACTGCCCGAAGCACAAGCACTCGCAATACCGACATAATTATGCGTGAGAGTCTTTTACTTCTCTTGCGTGTAGCAACGTAACACAAATTTCAATGATTGTGAATAGAATGTCAAGAAAAGCCACTTTTATCGCTTTCTGATATAGACGGTTAGTGCATAATTTTACAACTCGTGCAGCCAATGACTACATTACTAAAGAAAGCCGGGAAGTGTTAGAAGACTACGGAACAGAGGACACACTCCTTCAAATAAGGGAGAGCTTGACTACGTCTCAGATGTTGGCTTGGTCCGACTTTTTCTCCAGTTTCGTGCTGCAGACCAACGCCAGCGATTAACAAAATTAATGAAAACTAAAATTAATAATGAATTGCAAAATAAAACAAAGAATTGAACGAATAGTAAAATAGAGTCAAGTATACATTAAGGAAAGTTCGATAGACATTCGCCAAATTCTGAGATTACAATATCACCAATACCTGTCATTCCAGGACGTAGACTCAATTTAGACATATTTTCATTTAAGAAAAAACTTGTACTAACTGCAATAGAGCGAACAATTCATTCAAAATCAATAGATCTTAAAAAACCGCTTCATGACATATTATTCTATTACGGCGTACCAAATGTGTTTTTAAGTATAACAAAAAATTGTTAAATTCAAAAATCATTACATTCATAATAATAGACCAATTTTTTAAGTAAAACTGTTGACGCACGCAGACGTGTATTATTATTATTTGGCCATCACAACCCTATCGGGTCACGGCCTGAAATAGTTGCCTTCAACTTGGCGAATGCCAGCGCGATCCTTATACTGCTTTCTTCAAGTCGACGCACTACCTCCACGTGGTTCTCCCTGGAATGTCGCTCAACATTCGTTGTGTGGCATGCCAAAGTGCGCGGCGGGGCTCTTCAAACTAGGTTGTGGCGTAGGACTTGAAATCCACCCACGTAAAAACCAAAAATTCAGTGAAGGAAAGAGAATCCTCGGATAGACACCGGACTAAAGATAACGACCATAAGAACCGAACAAAGGACAATGATTTGAGAGTATGCACCTGGAATGTGCGAACATTGTACAGACCGGGTGCTGCTCAACAACTAGCGGATACCCACAATAAATGTAGGGCTGACATCACTGCCATCCAGGAAATGCGATGGATAGGACAAGGTTGCGTGAAGAAGAAGGACTGTGACATATACTACAGCTGCCATCCAGACCGGCATGAATTTGGCTGTGGATTTGTTGTAGGCTCTCGATTGAGGCGCCGGGTCTCTCATTTTATTCCAATAAATGAGAGAATAGCAACAATCCGGGTTACAGCCAAATTCTTCAACATCACTCTGATATGCGTACATGCCCCCACCGAGGAAAAAGACGATGTCGCCAAGGATAACTTCTATGCGGAGCTCGACCGAGCATACGGCCGCTGCCCATCGCATGACATTAAAATCCTCATCGGAGACTTTAATGCGTGAAGAAGAAGGACTGTGACATATACTACAGCTGCCATCCAGACCGGCATGAATTTGGCTGTGGATTTGTTGTAGGCTCTCGATTGAGGCGCCGGGTCTCTCATTTTATACCAATAAATGAGAGAATAGCAACAATCCGGGTTACAGCCAAATTCTTCAACATCACTCTGATATGCGTACATGCCCCCACCGAGGAAAAAGACGATGTCGCCAAGGATAACTTCTATGCGGAGCTCGACCGAGCATACGGCCGCTGCCCATCCCATGACATAAAAATCCTCCTCGGAGGCTTTAATGCCAAGGTTGGGCGGGAAGGTATCTTTGGTGCCACCGTGGGGCGATATAGTCTGCATGAGACCACTTCGAGCAATGGTCTCAGGCTAGTAGGCTTCGCAGCAGCGCATAACATGGTGGTGCGCAGTACAAGTTTGCGTCATTTGGACATTTATAAGGCATCTTGGCTCTCTCCGGATCGACTGACCAAAAATCAGATCGACCATGTTGTGATTGACGGAAGGCATGCATCTAGCATACTTGACGTGCGAACATGGCGGGGTCCTAACATAGACTCCGACCATTACCTTGTTGTAGCCAAGGTACGCATGCGGCTAAGTGCGACGAAGATCGCGCGCCGAAGTATGCCGAGAAGGCTGGACGTCGGGAAGCTGCAATCACAACAGGTGAAGGAAACATTCTCCACTCGTGTCTCGGTCCTACTGGGACAGACATCTCAAAGACCTGAGGACATCGGCTCTATGTGGGCGCACATAGTGAACTCCTTGAAGGCTTCGGCGGAAGAGGTACTAGGATTCCGGCCCTCACCTAAGAGGAACCCATGGTACGATCAGGGGTGTCGTGACGCAACAGCTGCAAAGGACGTGGCGGACAGAAGAACATTGCAGGCTGGGGCGACACGACGTATAGTGGAAGTATACAGGTCGATGAGAAAGGATGAGAAACGCCTTTTCAGACGCAAGAAACGAGAACACGAAAGGCGTGAGTGCGAGAATGTAGAGAGTTGCAGATGCCGGAACGAAGCTCGGAACTTCTACTAGAGGGTTAAGCGTCTAACCCAAGGCCACAAGACGGTAGGAGTTTCTTGCAGGGATGACAACGGAAACTTGGTCACAGACGCGGAGGTTGTGCTGAGGTTATGGAGGGATCACTTCTCAAGGCTTTTGGATGGAGACAACGACGACCTTGACGATGGCGATCCACGAACCCCAATCTTTGGTACAGACACAGAAGTACGAATCCCGAGCCATATCGAAGTCAGTGCGGCGATACAGCGCCTTAAGAACAACAAGGCTGCTGGAGCTGATGGCTTACCAGCTGAGCTTTTTAAGGCTGGTGGTGATTTGTTGGTAGGGTGCATGCACCAACTAATCAGCAAGATATGGCTCACAGAGAGCATGCCCGAAGATTGGAACCTCAGCATGATCTGTCCTATCCTGAAGAAGGGTAATGCCACAGTGCGCTCCAACTACCGTGGCATTAGTCTTCTTTCGGTCGCATATAAGGTCCTAACGAGCGTATTATGTGAAAAACTGAAACCTCACGCCGAAGCACTGGAAAATCTACGATTGACCAGATATTCACATTGCGCCAAATCCTGGAGAAGTCGTACGAAAGTCAGATAGATACCTTTCATCTTTTCGTCGACTACAAGGCAGCTTTTGATAGCCCCCGACGAGATCACCTATATGCCGCCATGTCTGAGCTTGGTATTCCAGCAAAGCTTACGCGGCTTTGCAGAATGACGTTGAGCAACACCATCAGCTCCGTCAAAGTAGGAAATGACCATTCCGAAACCTTTAGTACCAAGTGTGGTCTCAGACAAGGTGACTCGTTGTCTTGTATGCTCTTCAATATCCTAATGGAGAGTATTATAAGGAAGGCTGGTGTGCATTGGACGGGCACAATATTGACAAATAGATGTGTCCAGTTGCTTGGGTATGCCGATGATATTGATATCATTGGGCGTACCAAGCGTGACGTTACAGCAGCCTTTGGGGCTATTGGAAAAGAATCGGCTAAAGCTGGTCTGGCAGTGAACATGAGTAAGACAAAGTTTATGGTGTGCTCGAGCAGACGTGTATTACTGGGCTAAAATAAACTTGATCTGCGAAGGACCTATAAGAATACTGTCACCATATTTGGAAGCTTTAGCTCTTATAGTCTCTGAGATCCAGGTGTTCATGCAGATGGACAGACGGACATGGCTATATCGTCTCGGCTGTTGACACTGATCAAGAATATATATACTTTATGGGGTCGGAAATGCCTCCTTCTGCCCGTTACATACATTTTCTGTTGGCACTAAGTTATAATACCCTTCTAACCTATGGGTAGCGGGTATAAAAATTACACAAGTTTATAGAGTAGTGAGAGTCGTATTAATAAATGTATATCGCGAAAAGACGCTTAGTACGATGAAATCGCACAAAATATTTAACCAATTGATTTTTTTTGGATTGCGGCTGTGGGCGTGGCTAAATTCTAAAACAATCTGGAAGCATAAAAATGTTTTAAAAAATATTTCGTAGTTCTAGCTTCTATAGTATTTTAGATAAAGACAGACGGACACGTCCATATACATACCTCCACCTATATATAGCCATCACATGACCCCCGACATTAGCGCAAATGTTGCTGACCTCTCACAATATATAATCGATCATTTTGTTCTTCCGATTTCGCTTTCGGATGACGTGTTTGGCGTTTGGCAGCGACCTTATACTGAGCTCGAAGACAAACATCTGACAGGTACATTCATTCCCGGAGCTGCGATAAAAGTCTTGTAGGAAGCCACCGTGCCGTTGAGCCATGCGGCAGTAGTATGTTTACCTGAGTGTGAGCACAAGTGACATTAATGGGGTAATTAAGATGATAATTTATGGGTTTAGCTGTCAAAAAATATGTCATGTGGTAATTAAGAGTTTTGATGAGGGTCAAAAAGTAGTGTGGGTGTTTAGGTGATCAAAGGGTTAGGTAAATAAATAAACAAATAAATTAGACTATTGGGGGGTGAGTGTGGTGTGATAGGTTGTGGGGATTGGAGTGTTGGATCTTGTTTGATTTTAGGACAAGTCAAGTGTATGAGGACATTTGACACCGAAAACTGGTGCGGCGACCGGCGACCGGCGATCGTTGACCTTCGACAGCTGCAACAGCCGGAATCGATTGAATGTGTTGACAGATCTGGGTTGCGCGAGCGCAGCTGGCAACAGGGTTGGTGATTTTCGCCACCAGCATGCATTCGAACGCAATTCGAACGCAACAGGCAGGGGGCGGGCCTTTGACACGTGCAGTCGTTCGAACGCAACAGGCATCACACCGAAAAACGGGGGGCGGGCCTTTGACACGTGCAGTCGTTCGAACGCAACATGCAGCTCATCGAATAACTAGGGACGGTGACCTCGAATAAGTTGACACCACCTGCGATCGTGTGAACAATTTTCGTTTACATATCCCAATCCCAATCCCCAGTAAAATAACGGTTTTTCTTGAAAATATTTATTATCATTTTTATTTTCTCAAGTAGTGTATACAAATTTTGTGTGTATATTTAGACTAATTTTATTTTCAAGTACAATGCTAAACAGCAATGCTCTAAAGTTACATTTATTTTCATAATTTTTGAGATTTGTATGAATGCACAGAAAATAAATGACAAGCAGATGTGTCGACTCCAGTATACACATCGTATTTAGCCCAACAACAAGTTGTGAAATGCCGCTCATGAAGATTGAAAGCCAGCGTGCTATCAGTTATTCTATTGTAAACATTTTTGTATTTCTCAAGTAGTGTATACAATTTTTGTGTGTACAATTTCATTTGGATATGACAATTTCTTATGATTTGTCATACTCCCAATAAAAATAACAAAATTGGTTTATGTTTTCTTGTAATTTTATTTTTATTTTATATTCAACTACAATAATTAGAAGCGATGCTCTAAATTTACATACATTTTCATTATTTTTTGAGTTTTATATGAACGAACAGAAAAGAAATGACAAGCACATGTGTCGACTCCAGAATGCACATCGTCTTTAGCTCAACAACAAGATGTGAAGTGCCGCCCATGAAGATTGGAAACCACTATGGTATCAGTTAGTCTATTATTAAAAAATGCCAATGATTCCTCCAAGTATTCCAAGTGTTCAGGGAAAATTCGTTCTTTAAACATTTTGATGAAATTACTTATTCTGATTATAAGTTGTTTGGTCGTAATGTTCGTTGTAGTATTGTTTTTGTTATCGGTGGAATACATGTTTTAAATTTGTATTTTGATTTTGGGTTCCGTGGACGTCTATTTGTCTTGATTTCCGAAATTTGAATGAGAAAATGATTTACCAAGAAGTTAGACGACACGTTGAGCTAATCCAGTTAATGGAGTGTATTCAACTATACGATCATGAATGAGAAGGCAATTCATCATGGAATTCATCTCACTTGCTGCAGTTAGTTCGGTAGAAATTTTTACGTCAATTGGCCCTGATTTGACTGATTCATTCTGATATGAGAGATCTACAACAACAATAGGAGCCTTAGACAAGAATTCCGCTGGTGATAGAAGTGCACGAGCCTCTCGGTTGTAATAGCTCTCTTGAAATCTCGCATACATATCATACAACACAGCAAACCGATTTTCACTGTATTTAATATTCAAATCCTCATAGGGATAGACTTCAGAATTTAAATATACTTTTGCATTTCTTAAATTGTTTGTAATTAGATTTCCATTCAATGTAAATGCAATGATGGCATACAGCGGGCGTTCTCTATTTGCAGCCAATTTAACATACCATACATGATGTGTCCCCTGCACTAGTGTAGGATTTATGTAACAATCCCAACTGCGGAATGCTAGTGGTAAGCTAGCACCACTTTTTACTACATTAAACATTTTAATTTTGGCACTATCGCTTGGGACAATGTGGGGTACTTTCCAACTAATACTATGTATGTTAATTTTATGTGTCAGACCACCAACTGTTTTAACATACATATCATCTGTATTTTTAGCTAGTAAGAGAATAAGTTCATGTTTACAATTTAATATGACTTTTTTGTAGTCTTCTCCAAATCCCATCAACATTTTTAGGGGTACAGAATAGCTGAAATGTCCTCCAGAAGAGATGTTATTGTAGTATGCGTACATATGTATATGAATTATATTCAATACATCTTGGGCAGCAACACGTAAGTTGCCTAAGCATAAGCAAGGCTGCAACACTTTGTTGTTACGCCAACACAATATACATAAGCGGCGAACTTGTCGCAGCGCGGCTAATGTCAGTGCACTCTGCACACTCCAAGTGCAGACGAAATATGATCGCACTTGATAACAGCGCTTGCCCAAATAGCCGAGTCAGCGATCTCACGCTTGACCGTCTATGTGTATACATATGTAAGGCATGACACTCTCCAGCAACGTTTCCGTTGCTTTATATAAGCCTCTTATATACAATACATGTAAAACGGCTGCACTCGCTGCTTCACGGCGCTCAGCTCTAAACTAAGAATCAATTAATAAAAGATACTTCTGGAAAGACGGACGTCTTTCACAACGAACGGAGTTGGTTTGAATTCATCGCTGGACTACCCTAGTACATGGCGACCGTGACATGGTCTTGGCCCTGACCAAGTGAATGAAGAAAACATGCGAAAAAAAAAACCTATATGGATAATGAAAAAACAAAGCAACCACTACACTTGAGCACTTTAATACAAGCAACTCGGTAACAACAACTAATCAAACAACTAATTAAACAAAAAGTGAAAAATGAAAATTTCATGTGAAATATTTCAAGTTGGTGCCGCAAATAAGCGCACTCTAATACATGGCAATACAATATAAAAGTGAGAACCGAAGTGCTGGCATCCCTTGCGGGCCTAAGTTATCAAACAACACATCAATACATGTCCTAATTTTGGGAATAAAATAGATACATAAAAGTGAAGACAAATGTTATAAGTCTGTGCGATGACCAGCACCGGCAACGCCTGAGCTCATAGGCCCCGGACTACCGCAGCGGTCTACAAGTGTGAGAGGCAATCCGCCCCTTACGCCAACGGTGGAAACTGAATAATTTTTGAAATGCAAAATTATTAAAAAAAAAAAACAACTACTACTATATATGAGTGACATTATACTTCAAGAAGCTGCTCCCACTGAGCAAAGGGACGCACCAAGCTTACAAGAAGCTTTGGAAGTGTGCCCCAACGATGGACCTCGCCCTCTCACGATAGCTGAGTACCGGGCTCGGAACACAAAGGTCGAGAAGAAAAAGCACAAAAGGAGCGGCAGACGTGTAAAGCTGCTGCAACAGAGGAGGCTAATCAAGGATCTCCTTAACCTCGCCACAGCCCCAAAAGAGAAGGAAGATTACCAAAAACAGCTGGATGCATTAAATAAACTACTTTGCACTGGTGCGAAGCAACGCAGATAAGGCTGCTCTAAGAGCCAATGCCTGAACTGCCAATAGTAATAATAAACTCTTACAAGCGGATGCGCGAAAGCGCTGCTTGGCAAATACTAACCACTGATAGGCTTTTATACTAATACCATCTGTCTGTACAAATCATTGTATTCATAAAAATTGTCAGACAGGCAGATGGCAGTATTATTTAAAACTATTTCCAGTAGCAATAATAAAAAAAACAAATTTTTTTCAAATAATCGTTTAAAACGAAAACATTTCAAAAAAAGCAATGGTCTCAATTAAATAAAAAAAAAAATTTAAAGAAAAAGTTTTCAATTCAATTCCATTTTGATGAGTCGAAACAAAATTCAAGATAATTATATAGAAACAGGTTGGCCGAGAGGCCCAAGTCTTTATAGAATCTCCATTAAAAAGAAACAAAAAACCAAAATGGGATTAGTAGACGTTAAGTCAGTGGATTCCACTGCTAACGTTATAAATAAAGTTGAATCAAAGAGCATAGATTTAGAATTCACAAACATAATATTAATAATCATTGCTGTTATAATGTGTGCGAATTGTTTTTTTAAATTGTATAAGCTGCATAATAAATACCTAAAGAAAAGATTCATGAGCCAAGCAAATGACTTGGACAAAATTTAAATTTGCACAGAACAAACAACAATAATTAATCATAATTTACATAATGCATAATACAACAAATAGAGATGATAGATAATAGAATAGATATATTCTATGAGGAAAAACCAGACTTTCGTATGCAAGCCATACAAATTCTATCAAAATTTAGGGAATTTATACTAATTGGACAATTTGAAGAAGAGTATATGGAAACATATGCTCTTGACTTCAGTCCTTTAATCAACTTCGGTATAAAAGAGAAAGCTATAATACTTTCAACTCTTCCGTATGTTTTAGTAAAACCAATACTAGAAGAACATACGATGCTGGGTATATCAACGTCATACTACGTTCGTATTCATAGATAATGAATACACAGTACGATGAATAGTAAGAATATCCCAGAATAAGCTTGAAAAACTAGCTTGTCAATATTATGGAATGGCCAGAACTTTCTGAGCGCATCCTAAATATAAAAACGAGATTTGACAAGTCGTATAAATGTCTAGTACAAAATAGACAAACACAAAAAGATACAGTCGATAGGCACGCCATAACATTAGTCGATTGCTTTAACGAAGCTCGATTATTGATACATGAACATAAAGACGTATTAACCAGTGAACATTGGTCAGACACGTCAAGGCTGCTACTAAGACTAAGAGATAATCTCCAAAACATAAAAGACAAGCATAACTTGAATTTAACAGTCCCTTCTATTTTGAATACACCGGTGAAGTTTGAACTTACTGAAAACCTAGAAGTTCAGGCTCAGGATATCCAATTAGAAGAAGAAGATTTAACCAATTTAACAATCCCTGCTGTTATCACGCTGGATTCCAAAGAGATTTTATCCGAAAGTGAGGAAAGTACCGATAACAGCCTTATAATGGTTGACACAGCCGCCGCCCAGAGGGCATATATTAGGGAAATTGCACAAGCAGTCCCAGAATTTGACGGAAAGAAAAACCGTCTTGAAAAATTCTTAACGGCGTTGAGACTCGTTAACCTAACAAAGGGAACTTATGAGGAAATTGCCATAGAGTTGATTAAATCAAAAATAACGGGCACAACCCTCAATAAAATTAAAAATGAAACCACAATAGATGGAATTATAGCAAAATTAAAAGCCGTAGTTGTCGGTGAAACACCCGCCAACATAAAGGCAAAAATGGACACTTTAACGCAGAAAGGCAAAACAGCCACTCAGTTCGCAACTGAACTAGAAAATCTGCGACAGCTTCTTGAAGCTGCTTATATTGACCAAGGCATACCATCTGAAAATGCTGACATGCTCAGCACTACAGAAGCCGTTAACACAATGATTAGTAAAACTAGTCACGAAAGTGTTAAAACCGTTTTGGAGTCTGGTATTTTCACTACCATGGATGCTGCCGTTAGTGCATACATCCGTACTAGTACAAGACTTACTGGTAGTGTGAATACAGTGATGTACTCTAAAAGAGGAAATAACAACTACCGCGGTAGTAACAATCGTGGTAACTATCGTGGTAGAGGCAATGGTAACTACCAAAACACAGGAAATAACCAAAACAACCAAAATCAGAACTACGGTAATCAAAACAATAATTCCCGTAGAGGCCGAGGAAATGGAAACAACAATTCCAATCGAGGCCGAAATAATAATAATAATAATGCAAACAATGTTAGAGTAGCCCAGAACAATCAGGGAAACTCTCAACAACCCTCAGATGTTCAGCAGTAGGAAATTATGCGGTTCATACCATCAATCTTAGTTTAAATATATTTGTAGACTTTTTCAATGTGAAGACAAATAAAAAACTTGTATTTTTAATAGACACTGGTGCAGATATATCACTTTTAAAAGAAAATTCCGATATCTTTCATGATATTGAAGAAAATAAAAAAATTAATATTCAAGGCATAGGCCAAGAACTAATACAGTCAAAAGGACTAATTTCAATAGAGATACAGACAGGTAAATATATAATTCCACACGATTTTCATATAGTAGACTTGCATTTCGCAATACCATGTGATGGAATAATAGGCATTGACTTCATTAAGAAATTCAATTGCCAGTTAGATTTCAAACCAAATGAAGATTGGCTCATAATGAGACCAAATAATTTAAATTTTCCGATTTATGTTCCAATAACATACAGTTCTGGTAATAACTCCATTATTCTACCAGCAAGATCCCAAGTAGTCAGAAAAATTCACCTATCATCAGATGAGGATAGTATATTAATTCCAAACCAGGAAATTAAAGAAGGCATTTATGTTGCAAACACAGTTGCAACAACCAAAAATGCATTTGTCCGATTACTGAATACGACCAGTACCGATCAAGTAGTAGATATTAAAAATTTGTCATATGAACCACTTTCGAACTACGACATAGTTCAAAACAATCCAGAAAATAGAGAAAAAACTGTCTTATCTCAATTAGCTAAAAATTTTCCACCACAATTCAAAAACGAATTGACTAATTTATGCACCCAGTTTAGTGACGTATTCGGACTTGAAACCGAATCGATCACTACCAATAACTTCTACAAACAAAAGCTAAGATTGAAGGATGATGAACCAGTCTATATAAAAAATTATAGAAACCCTCACAGTCAAAAAGAAGAGATACAAGTACAAGTACAAAAATTAATCGACAATAAAATAGTCGAACCGTCTGTATCACCTTATAACAGCCCACTTTTGTTAGTACCGAAGAAATCTCTTCCCGGTTCTGACAAGAAAAAATGGCGATTAGTAATTGACTATCGTCAAATTAATAAGAAACTGTTGTCGGATAAATTTCCACTCCCTAGAATTGATGATATTTTGGATCAGCTAGGACGAGCAAAATATTTTTCATGCCTTGACTTAATGTCAGGATTTCATCAAATTGAACTCGAAAAAAGTTCAAGAGATGTAACGTCCTTCTCGACGAGCAATGGCACATATCGCTTCACGCGACTACCATTCGGCTTAAAAATAGCGCCAAATTCTTTCCAGAGAATGATGACTATAGCATTTTCCGGTTTAGAACCTTCGCAAGCTTTCCTTTATATGGATGATTTAATAGTCATTGGTTGTTCCGAACAACATATGCTTAAAAACTTAAAAGATGTTTTTGAGAAATGTAGGAAATACAATCTTAAATTACATCCTGAAAAATGTTCATTTTTCATGCATGAAGTCACATTTTTGGGACACAAATGCACAGATAAAGGAATCTTGCCAGACGACAAAAAATACGACGTCATTAAAAATTATCCAGTCACACATGATGCGGACAGCGCAAGAAGATTCGTTGCATTCTGCAATTACTATAGACGTTTCATTCAAAATTTTGCCGACTATTCTCGTCACATAACAAGATTATGTAAAAAAGATGTAAAATTCGAATGGACAGCTGATTGTCAGCAGGCTTTCGAACATCGCAAATCGGCACTAATAAATCCAAATTTATTACAATACCCAGATTTCAGCAAAGAATTTTGCATAATAACAGATGCAAGTAAACAAGCATGTGGAGCAGTTTTAACTCAAAACAAAAATGGACTCCAACTTCCAGTTGCTTATGCATCAAGATCGTTTACTAAGGGCGAAAGTAATAAAAGTACAACAGAACAAGAATTGGCAGCAATTCATTGGGCAATAACTTATTTCAGACCATACATTTATGGTAGACACTTCACTGTCAAAACAGATCACAGACCATTAACATACTTGTTCTCAATGATAAATCCGAGCTCAAAGCTAACGCGTATGAGACTTGAATTAGAGGAGTATAATTTTACAGTTGAATATTTGAAGGGTAAAGACAATTTTGTAGCGGATGCGTTATCAAGAATAACCATCCAACAGCTACAACAAATAAACGGATCGATAAAAAAAGTCACTACAAGATATCAAAGTAGACAAAATTCCTGCGCAGGAACAGAAAAAATAGTATTGCCAAGGCAATCTATAGAAAAAGCTTCAAAGCCCAACGTATATGAAGTCATTAACAATGATGAAGTACGTAAAGTAGTGACCTTGCATGTACAAAATATGCTATGTTTCTTTAAACATGGTAAGAAAATTATTGCAAGATATGATGTTAGCGATTTGTATACCAATGAAATTCTCGACTTAGGTCAGTTCTTTCAAAGGCTTGAAATGCAAGCCGGTATAAACAAAATTTGCCAACTCAAAGTGGCACCGTGGGAAAATATCTTTGAACACGTTTCAATCGATAATTTCAAAAATATGGGCAATAAAATTTTAATATCATTGAGAGTAGCGCTACTCAACCCGGTGACCCAAATAAAAGAAAAAAAAGAAAAAGAAGCTCTATTGTCTACATTCCATGATGATCCAATACAAGGAGGTCACACAGGCATCTCAAAAACCTTGGCCAAGGTCAAAAGACATTATTATTGGAAAGGTATGACTCGAGATATTACTGAGTACATACGAAAATGTCCAAAATGCCAAAAATCAAAAGTGACAAGAAAAATAAGAACTCCTTTAACAATAACTGATACGCCAATACATGTTTTCGACAAAGTTATAGTAGACACCATTGGTCCACTACCAAGGTCTGAAAATGGAAATGAATACGCAGTCACATTAATTTGTGATCTGACTAAATATCTAGTCGCGATTCCAATTCCAAACAAAAATGCTAACACAGTAGCAAAGGCAATTTTTGAGAATTTTATTCTAAAGTACGGTCCAATGAAGACGTTCATTACGGACATGGGAACAGAATATAAAAATTCTATAATAAATGATTTGTGCAAGTATTTACAAATAAATAACATAACATCACCTGCACATCACCACCAGACAGTTGGAACAATCGAAAGAAGTCATAGAACTTTTAATGAATACATACGATCTTATATATCGGTTGATAAAACTGATTGGGACGTATGGATTCAATATTTCGTCTTTTGTTTCAACACGACCCCTTCAATGGCACATAATTATTGTTCATACGAATTAGTATTTGGTAAGACTTGTAATCTACCAAAGCATTTTAATAGCATAGGTAATATAGAACCCATATACAACATAGAAGATTACGTTAAAGAAAGTAAATATAGGCTAGAAGTAGCATATAAAAGAGCTAGAATTATGTTAGAAGAAAATAAGAGAAATAATAAGGAATTATATGATAAAAAAGTAATAAACGTAGATATATCTGTAGGAGATAAAGTCCTACTTAAGAATGAAACAGGACATAAATTAGATAAAACATATTTAGGACCTTACACAGTAGAAAAGATAGAAGATAAAGACAACATAATAATAAGAGATACAAAAAACAAAAGGCAAAAGGTACATAAGGATAGATTAAAAATGTATAATAATTGAATTGACAACTTTTATATAAACAGAAAAATTGTTCGAACATATAATACAAAGACAAAAAAAAAAAAACGAAAAAAAATAAATTTGAAAAAACTTTGAAATATAAAAATAATATTGATACAAAAAAAAAATCATTTAACATTAATACTTAAAATAACTTCATAAATTACGTTATTTTTTAAAAGAAGGGAGATGTAGTATGCGTACATATGTATATGAATTATATTCAATACATCTTGGGCAGCAACACGTAAGTTGCCTAAGCATAAGCAAGGCTGCAACACTTTGTTGTTACGCCAACACAATATACATAAGCGGCGAACTTGTCGCAGCGCGGCTAATGTCAGTGCACTCTGCACACTCCAAGTGCAGACGAAATATGATCGCACTTGATAACAGCGCTTGCCCAAATAGCCGAGTCAGCGATCTCACGCTTGACCGTCTATGTGTATACATATGTAAGGCATGACACTCTCCAGCAACGTTTCCGTTGCTTTATATAAGCCTCTTATATACAATACATGTAAAACGGCTGCACTCGCTGCTTCACGGCGCTCAGCTCTAAACTAAGAATCAATTAATAAAAGATACTTCTGGAAAGACGGACGTCTTTCACAACGAACGGAGTTGGTTTGAATTCATCGCTGGACTACCCTAGTACATTATCACCACCGTTCCACCCAGCATTGCGATAAAGTAGATCTTCCTGTTGCCCCACAGAGAGAAAGTTCTTGAGAGTCGATGTTATTCCGGTGAACCGTGTCCTATCCAGCTCACACCCATTCAATTCGTATCTTATTTCATCCAGAAAATAGGCCATACAATTATTTTTGAGCACACCGTTAACATTAGACGTGCTGCTTGCCCCTGTATTCGCATCAGTAATTTTCTCAAGTGTTCCTTCAAAGTGGAGAAAACTTTCACACGGCAGCACATACAAATCTTGGTTCTGTATTGTGATGCGAACTTCATCGTTTGTCTTGAAGTTTTGTTGATATGGGTAATAAGAGTGATATTCTTTTTTAGTGATACTCTCATCATTGAGGGGCTTATCTTGCACAAAAAAAATCTCATTCATTTGAAAGTTTGTTTTTGTACTTTATTGAATATTAAATCCTAATGATTTTAAAATTAATTTATTTTTTAAGGATAGTGCAGATCGTTGATTTGATGCTTTTTTAAATAATGATGATGATGATGATGATGATGCTGATGATGATGATAATGATGATGATGATGCTTTCACGTCAGCTTTAGATTTACTAATGGGGGGTATGGAGTGATGTGCTGGCTTTTTATTATAAATAATCATTCTGTAGGCCGCAAGTGTAGACGAATTGATACAGTTTCACCACGCAAATTGACTAAATCTCCCTTCTGATCAGTTATCCGTACTTCGAGTGTGCTTATTTCTCTGCTGTTGACAGGTAAATAAATCAGATTTCGTGGTGTAATGTTCATTTTATAACCTGGTGGGACATTAATTCCAAATTCATGAAGCACATGATTTGATCTATTACCCACATATGAACCACTAATAATGTTACATTCCAACCTAATTGTATTTATTTTTAAAATATTTACTGGATTATCTGAGATGTAAATTTCAGACTTGTGTGCTCTTAAAATACGTTTATTAAATCCAAATAGCTGTCCAATAGTTCGTTCACGATCAAAAAATACCGCTTCATTTCTAGTGCAAACTTGCACTTGGAGTGTGTTGTTATTACTTTGAATTTTTAGGGTATCATGAAGACCATACACTTTTAGCTCATTCAAAATATATTTTGTGATGTCATCGAGTTCATACGAGCCCACTGGTATTTCTATGACTTTATCCCCAATGTGAAAAATTTTTTTTTAGAGCTTTTCGACTTTTGGTTAATTGAGCTAAAATATTTTGATTCATTGTACTTTAAATTCACTCAAGCTGTTAGAACTGAAACGGTTATTTCACTCTAGTTGAAATAACTCTGGTTGTGAATGGACTGTGAACTACTTGACGAATCATAAGCATATATAGCTGTAATAATTTGAATTAAAAAACAAAATTTTTTTGATTTATACTTCATTTTATTAAAAACAATTTGTAATATACAATTTATAAATTTGTTCTAAGATCAAAGTCTATGTTGTCATCTTCTCTTCTGGTAAGTATATATTTTTTTTCCTTAACCATCTCCAGGATGCTTTCTTCAATCGCATTAAACCGAGGAGGGAGGAAAACGAAATGGTTCTCCAGCTCAACCATCACGTTGGTGCAAAATTTTCCTTTAACCTTTTTCGCTTTCATGATATTGTATGGTGTGTTGATGAGGAGCTTCTTGATGTGAAGTTTACTCTTCACTTTAAGCCAGTTGAAGGCGCTCTTCACTCGGTCCTCATTGGCCTTTAAAAGATCTTCATTAATCTTTAAGTGATTATCATTGATTTTCAAAAGGTCATCAAAGTCCTCTCGGTTGTGTTCATAAAATGTTTGCTGGGATTCCATTTCCGTGAGATCAATTGCGTTGGATGCGGTGTTCTCGTTGTTGGACATATTTGATGATATTTGGTGTTGGTTGCTGGTTGCTGAGGTGGTGGACGCTGATTGCTGATGCTACCGAGACTGTTGCTGCTCACCGAATGATATTTTCCTTCGAGGAGCTGGTTGATTTTATACCCACTAGCGACATACACCACCGATTGTGATGTGGGGAACATGGGGATCATACAAAGGAATATGTCCCATGGAGTCTTCAAAGAAAATACACACACACACACACACGCTCAGGAGGAGCTGGTTGATTTTATACCCACTAGCGACATACACCACCGATTGTGGTGTGGGGAACATGGGGATCATAAAAAGGAATATGTGCCATGGAGTCTTCAAAGAAAACACACACACACACACACACACACGCTCACAAATACACACAGGATCCACCCTTCACATATCGAGTTGGATTGTATACAAACTGAATCTAAAACTGATCTCTTGCCAATTTATATTAGATGTTTGTGTTAACCAGGTCTGATATCAACGGCTGTTTTTGTAAACCAGGTCTGATACCATTAGCTGTTTGAACCGACCAGGTCTGATACCAATAGCTGTTTGAACAGAACAGGTCTGTTGGTAATAGCTGTTTGAACAGAACAGGTCTGTTGGTAATAGCTGTTTGAACAGAACAGGTCTGTTTGTAATAGCTGTTTTTAGACCAGTTATATCCTGTAAATAAAAAGCTGAAAATGAAATGTATGGAAATAAAAATTTTAAATTTATATTTTTATATATTTATTTTTATTTTAAAATTTGTGTTTGCTTAAATATATATATATATATTTTAAAAATAAACATTTTTTTCAATTTATTTTTAAAGAAAAAAATGCTGAAAATAAAAGCTAAAAAAAAGAAAGCTGAAAATAAAGCCAAAGTTTTAAAAATCCAAGATTAATGCAAAACACCTCCTCAATTAAACAATTTTGATTTGTTTTAAAATTTTTTTTTTATTTTAAAATTTTGTTTAAATATATATTTATATTATTTTTAAAAATATAAATTTTAAAAATAAAAATAGCTGAAAATAAAAGTTGCAAATAAAAGCTAAAATAAAAGCTGAAATAAAATACCTCCCCAATTCAAAAATTTTGTTTTGTTTGTATATATATATATATATACTTACGTATTTACGAGGATTTTCGTATTTACGCGTTTGAATCGAATAAATGACCGGGCTGGAAGGCCTAAGGTCAACGCTGAAATTATGAAGTTTAATAAAGAGAAACCACAAGAAGAATTTCTGTATGGTGTGCTTTATTCAAAGATCAGCTTAAGACTAAATAGAACATTTTTCAATGGGATGGTTTGTGGTTAATTGTTTACAATCCTTTTTGCTTACTTGGCTATTGCGCTAATATTCATTGTTTGGTTTGAGTGCAGCTCTAATTGAATTTTATTTATAAGTTCATTGCTCAGCTCTAGCTGAATGTAGCTATTGCTCTTATGTTTATTATTATTTTGTTTAAGTGCGCTGAGCAGCTTTAATTGAATTTCGCTTGAAGTGATGACTGCGATGCGCGGCTCTTATTGTATATACTTTGTCGAGTGTGGACGAGAATACGTCACTATATATATTTATAATTTTATTTAAAATTTATTTCCTATTATAAAACTGTCCCACGCTTATCTGGGTCCTCCTCAATGTCTTTCAAGAGGGCATCTAAGTCCTCTTGGGTTACCATATTGTTGTATGTCAACGGGTCGAGAAGGTTGAAGACACTTGTGTCTATGAACTCCTCCTCCTCCGTCACCTGAGATTCAGTTGAATCTTCCTCCGTTAGCATCGTGAATGGTAGGTTGTCTATCAACCTCCACAAAATGTTGAAATTTTTGATATTATCAAAGTTGTTGCATTCCATATTGTTGATGTTGCTGTGATGGTGCTGTGATGGTTTGATGTTTGTTGATGTTGTTGTTGTTGTTGTGGCTGTGATGGTGCTGTGATGGTTTGATGTTGTTGTTGCTGCTGATACTGCTGATGCTGTTGATGCTGTTGATGCTGCTGATGCTGCTGTTGCTGGTCACTGAATGATTTTTTCCTTCGAGGAGCCGGTTGATTTTATATCCTCCAACGATGACCAAAGGAGCATATTCTCGAGCATTTCTCGAGTGAGGTTCACAAAGGCCAACCGATTTTCAAGTGGTTCTGTAACGGGACACACAGTCCAGACATGTGCGTTCTTACAAGGAACACACATGCACACACACACACACATATCATAAACACATTCCACCAATCTTTAGTGCAATGAGTTGGATTGCAACAAAAATTGTAGACACAAATGTCCACAGTTAACTGTACCGAATTGTTGTGTACTTAATGCTTTCTCCCATATATTTAATTACTTCTAATGGTGGTTGTAAGTTCCCAAAACTGTCAAAGTAATATGAAACAGAACCTCTCTTAAAACAAGTAAGAAAGTAAGTTTTGGGGAAACCCAGCCAGCGGACCAGAGCTATATTCCCTTTCCTTTTCAGCACTTTTTCAACCAGGTAAGTATTGGGAAAAGTTGTTTTTTTCAGTTCTTCTTTATAGAAACCACTTTTGATTGGATTCCCATTCCAGTCTTGCAGTAAGTATGTTGTTGGGTAAGTATTTTGTACTTTAGTTATTCTGAATATTTCAGTTGTCCAATTCGGGGTATATCCCTTTTCAAATACATGTTTATATTTGCTGATGCGTACATAGTCTCCCATCTTTAGTTTACTACCAGCAAACATTTTAATATTATTGTATGCAGTTTTCAAGATGAGTTTTTCATTCTCACTGTTTACATTGATGGGTGCAATTTTTATAGTTCTGTGTACTCTATTGTTGTATATGTCAATTAATTCTTTATACACATCAATCCATTTGTATGTTCCATTGAAACTGAATTCTCGCCACATGAGTTCTTTTAAAGACCTGTTGAATCTCTCAACAATTGAGGCATTTAGACTACTATATGTTGAATAGTGATTGATTTCATATTGTTTGATCAGAGCTGTAAATTGAGTGTTAAAGAACTCTTTACCATCGTCTGATTGTAGATTCTTGGGTACTCCTCGTCCTGATTTAAATATTTTCTCCATTGCCTGAGCAACGTCCTTCGCATGTTTCGACTTTATTGCTTCACCCCAGGCAAATTTTGAGAATGTGTCTATTACTGTTAGCAAGTATCGATAACCATTATTTGATTTTGCGTACTTTCCCATTTCAACCAAGTCAACTTGCCATAAATCATTTATTCCCTTTGTGATGACTCTACGCCGTAGAAAATGTTTCCGCGAGGAAGCATGTAATTCGTTTACAATACCTCGTCTGCTCATATTTAGATGGTTTGTAATCAGAATAAGAGAAATTTACTTGAGCCGATAACCATATTTAATTTTTTCATAAATGCTTGACGTAAGTTCCTCAAGTCTCAATATTCTTTCATTAAGTTAATATAATATTAAAGTTCCCATCTGCATCGATGTAGTGTCCCGATAAAGTTTTCTCATCTCGTATTAAATGATTAGGGTTCTGCTTCTCATGTATGTAGTGTCCAAACTTGTCAACAGACATGATGATTATAAACTCTCTTGAATATTGACATGTCATATATATATTGTAAATAACTTAGCATATAATCTGAGCCTCTCTCAATTCTTCAATTATTGATGTAATGTCATTAGTGTGATTAGTATTTCAAGCTGATTGAGAGGCTATTAATAGCTGCAGTCGTTCAACCAACTCATTTGGATCATCCCAGTATACATAATTGGGTTTATTCATATTAAGGGTCATAAATCCAGACCCAGATACACTTGCTTTAGAGCGTTTGGGTGTAGACTCGGCAGTAGGTGTTTTCGCTAAAAGTGGTTTTATAATTTTCGTATATTTATGTGCTCTTGTTCCTTTCAACTGTCCACTTGGATGAAAGTTTCTTCGATATACATTAGTTTTTATCAAAATTTCTCTGTATATTTTCAAGTCATTTTGACTGTAATTTTGTGGTTGACGATGGAATATTAAAGAATATAAACCATTTGTCAGTTCCCAGTTTTTACCATCTTCAAATTAAATTTTATTGCCAGATACATTTTTGTAGTTACTTCCCATCATTAATTGACCGGTTGCATTTTTGTATGGTCCAAATGTCACATCCAAAAGAGGATTTGAGCTCTCATCATGATGTACACCGTGATGTGTTAATGAGGATGATGTATGAGGGTACACTTGACTCAATATCGCTCTTGATGTATGGGGCTCATCTTGATTCGGGAGTACAAATGATGTATCCTCTATTGCTGACTGAGAATAGAATTGATTATCATCATCATCATCATTATCATCACTGTCATCATCATATTTAGTTTTTAGTTTCTTCATTTTCATCTTTTTCGCATGTAGTGTGTTATCTCCACTAATGTTTTGTTTAGGTGTCATTTCAGTTTTAACATTTTTATAGTCTGTGGGTAACATATTCTGTAACTTTTTAGTGTCATTAACAAGTTCATGTAAAGGTTCCGTTATGGGTTTGAATGTTTCCTCCAAACCATCAGTATTCTGAGTTTTGAATGTTTCCTCCAAACCATGAGTATTCTGAGTTTTGAGTTGTTTTAGTTCAGAAAATTTTTTTTTAGAGCTTTTCGACTTTTGGTTAATTGAGCTAAAATATTTTGATTCATTGTACTTTAAATTCACTCAAGCTGTTAGAACTGAAACGGTTATTTCACTCTAGTTGAAATAACTCTGGTTGTGAATGGACTGTGAACTACTTGACGAATCATAAGCATATATAGCTGTAATAATTTGAATTAAAAAACAAAATTTTTTTGATTTATACTTCATTTTATTAAAAACAATTTGTAATATACAATTTATAAATTTGTTCTAAGATCAAAGTCTATGTTGTCATCTTCTCTTCTGGTAAGTATATATTTTTTTTCCTTAACCATCTCCAGGATGCTTTCTTCAATCGCATTAAACCGAGGAGGGAGGAAAACGAAATGGTTCTCCAGCTCAACCATCACGTTGGTGCAAAATTTTCCTTTAACCTTTTTCGCTTTCATGATATTGTATGGTGTGTTGATGAGGAGCTTCTTGATGTGAAGTTTACTCTTCACTTTAAGCGAGTTGAAGGCGCTCTTCACTCGGTCCTCATTGGCCTTTAAAAGATCTTCATTAATCTTTAAGTGATTATCATTGATTTTCAAAAGGTCATCAAAGTCCTCTCTGTTGTGTTCATAAAATGTTTGCTGGGATTCCATTTCCGTGAGATCAATTGCGTTGGATGCGGTGTTCTCGTTGTTGGACATATTTGATGATATTTGGTGTTGGTTGCTGGTTGCTGAGGTGGTGGACGCTGATTGCTGATGCTACCGAGACTGTTGCTGCTCACCGAATGATATTTTCCTTCGAGGAGCTGGTTGATTTTATACCCACTAGCAACATACACCACCGATTGTGATGTGGGGAACATGGGGATCATACAAAGGAATATGTCCCATGGAGTCTTCAAAGAAAATACACACACACACACACACGCTCAGGAGGAGCTGGTTGATTTTATACCCACTAGCGACATACACCACCGATTGTGGTGTGGGGAACATGGGGATCATAAAAAGGAATATGTGCCATGGAGTCTTCAAAGAAAACACACACACACACACACACACGCTCACAAATACACACAGGATCCACCCTTCACATATCGAGTTGGATTGTATACAAACTGAATCTAAAACTGATCTCTTGCCAATTTATATTAGATGTTTGTGTTAACCAGGTCTGATATCAACGGCTGTTTTTGTAAACCAGGTCTGATACCATTAGCTGTTTGAACCGACCAGGTCTGATACCAATAGCTGTTTGAACAGAACAGGTCTGTTGGTAATAGCTGTTTGAACAGAACAGGTCTGTTGGTAATAGCTGTTTGAACAGAACAGGTCTGTTTGTAATAACTGTTTTTAGACCAGTTATATCCTGTAAATAAAAAGCTGAAAATGAAATGTATGGAAATAAAAATTTTAAAATTTGTATTTGCTTAAATATATATATACTTTATGGGGTCGGAGATGCCTCCTTCTGCCTGTTACATACATTTTCTGTTGGCACTAAGTCATAATACCCTTCTACCCTATGGGTAGCGGGTATAAAAATAATATTTAAATAACATATATCGAATTCTTTATAATTTCAGTCTGCTCTCATCACAATTGGGTAGGGAGCAGGCAAAGCGTTGGTTCTGCAACCAATGCTTGCGATATTCGACGAGTGAAGAGAGGGCCAGTCGAAGATTCAATTCAACGTGTATGCAGATTTTGAATGCATACTGGATCCTTCTAATATAGATGTAAGTGATAATTCACAAATTATTAATAAGCATGTGCCTGTAGCATTTGCTACTATATAAAGTGTGCATTTGATACAGCACTAGATAAGTTTGTTTTAAGAACGGGCGGGGATGTAAGCCGCACTTTCATTGAAAGTCTAACATCCTATTTGTCCGAATTATATCAGAGCCACATGAAGAATGTGGTACCCATCCAAATGAGTGCACAGGATTCATATAATTTCGATGAGGCCATTATTTGTCATATTTGCAAGGGTAGTTTGGGTAATGACAGAGTGATAGATCACTGTCATTTTACTGGCACATACCGAGGTGCAGCACATAATTCGTGCAACCTCAACCATAGGAAAGGAAATGTTATCCCCGTTTTCTTTCACAATTTGTCAAAATATGATGCACATTTGTTTGTGAAAGAGCTCGGGGAGATTAAGGGGGATAATAAAGTAATTCCTTTGAACAAGGAATTATATATTCGTATTTCAAAATTTGTGCCAGTAGAAGACGATACCCTGGAAATTAGATTTTTGGACTCTTTAAGATTTATGCCCTCTAGTCTAAGCACACTTGCAGGAAATTTAAGTGAGAACAATTGTAATGTTCTCAAAACACAATACCCAGAAAAATCCGATTTTGACCTACTTCGTAGGAAAGGAGTATTCCCTTATGAATATTTAGATTCAGCTCAAAAGTTGGAAGAAACTTGTCTACCACCAAGGAGTGAGTTCTACAGCAATTTGACAGAGTCAGAATGTTCTGAGGTAGATTACAATCACGCATGAACAGTGTGGAATAACTTCAAGTGTCAAACTCTTAAAGACTACTTGGAGTTATATTTGAAAACTGATGTTTTATTGTTAACAGACGTTTTCGAAAACTTTAGGGAAATTTGTTTAAGCATTCATCAACTCGATCCTGCTCACTATTACACAACTCCAGGATTGTCATGGGATGCGATGTTGAAAACAACAGAGATCCGCCTTGAGTTACTCACAGATATTGATATGATAAGACATATTCAGTGTGGAATTCGAGGTGGATTAGTTCAATGTAGTCATAGACACACCAAAGCAAACCACAAATACCTTAAAGATTTTGGTTCTACAAGAGAATCGGAATATTTAATGTATGTGGATGCAAATAACCTTTATGGTTGTGCCATGTCTGAACCTTGGCCTTACGGTGAATTCAAATGGTTAGAGCGGGCAGAAGTGCAATCATTTGAGATTGATAATATATCTGATAACAGTGAGTATGGATATATTCTTGAGGTTGACTTGGAATATCCATACTCACTCCACGATATGCACAATGATTTGCCCTTCTGCCCGTCCAATAAATTACCATCAAAATCATCAAAAATTCCCAAGCTAATAGCTGATCTCCGCGATAAGGAGAAGTATGTAATACACTACAAAACTCTACAGTAGTGTATTAAGCATGGGTTGAGGATAAAAAAGATTCACACCGTCTGAGAGTTTAAACAGAAGGCCTGGATTAAAAAGTATATTGACATAAACACTGAGCATAGGACTAGGGCAACAAATAATTTTGAAAAAGATTTTTTCAAATTGTTAAATAACAGCGAAAAGAGGGTAGACATTCGGATTGTTACAGAATGGAATTCTCCAGACGTAACATAGGTCCACAAGGTGGGCGCCCTAGATTGTGTGCCAGAGACTTGATATCCAGGTCAAATTTTCAAAGTGCAACAAAGTTTAATGAAACTATGTTTGCAATTCAGATGAAAAGATTACACAACATTTGTGATAAGCCAATATATTTAGGCTTTGCGGTGTTGGAATTATCTAAATTCAAAATGTATGATTTTCATTATGATTATATGAAACCTAAATTTAATAAAGCACTTAAATTAAATTATATGGACACCGATTCGTTTATATACTCTATAAAATCGAACGACTTCTATGAAGAAATTCGTGATGATGTCGAATTGAAATTTGATACATCTGAGTATTCAAATGAAATGGCTACATTATACAATTTTAAACAGTGCAACAAGAAGCGTTTAGGATTCTTTAAAGATGAGATGCATGGTAAACCAATGAGTGAGTTTGTTGGGTTACGTTCAAAAATGTATGCATATATGTAGGTGTGAAAATTCTGGTACTGCTAGGGAAATATGCGTAAAAAAGAATAAAGGAGTAAAGCGCAGTTGTCTGGAGAAGGTCACATTTGAGGGGTATAAAAATTGTTTGTACACAGGACAGCAAGCACGTGATAGCATTGGAGGAGAACTCACAAAGCACTCAAAGTAAAGTGAGGAAGGTAAATGCTTTAAAAAGAAAAGTTGAAATAAATGAAAGTGCGGTAGACATCCAAGAGGCTCAAAATGATAATGCATTTTATGTTATTAGATGGCATTAAAAAAATAAACGATAGTTTTAAATTTATAATGTGATAGTTTATTTAAACAAAACAAATGTATACTTATAAGATATTTAGATAATAGTAATTTAATTTTAATAAACTTAAAAAATGTTGTTCAAAATATGATAAATGAATGATATAGATTGAAAAAGATAAGAAAAAATGTTTTACTTAAGGATTACAAAATTTCAGTTTTATGAATCCAGCTGTCTTCGGTTTTGGGGAAACCCAGCCAGCGGACCAGAGCTCTATTCCCTTTCCTTTTCAGCACTTTTTCAACCAGGTAAGTATTGGGAAAAGTTGTTTTTTTCAGTTCTTCTTTATAGAAACCACTTTTGATTGGATTCCCATTCCAGTCTTGCAGTAAGTATGTTGTTGGGTAAGTATTTTGTACTTTAGTTATTCTGAATATTTCAGTTGTCCAATTCGGGGTATATCCCTTTTCAAATACATGTTTATATTTGCTGATGCGTACATAGTCTCCCATCTTTAGTTTACTACCAGCAAACATTTTAATATTATTGTATGCAGTTTTCAAGATGAGTTTTTCATTCTCACTGTTTACATTGATGGGTGCAATTTTTATAGTTCTGTGTACTCTATTGTTGTATATGTCAATTAATTCTTTATACACATCAATCCATTTGTATGTTCCATTGAAACTGAATTCTCGCCACATGAGTTCTTTTAAAGACCTGTTGAATCTCTCAACAATTGAGGCATTTACACTACTATATGTTGAATAGTGATTGATTTCATATTGTTTGATCAGAGCTGTAAATTGAGTGTTAAAGAACTCTTTACCATCGTCTGATTGTAGATTCTTGGGTACTCCTCGTCCTGATTTAAATATTTTCTCCATTGCCTGAGCAACGTCCTTCGCATGTTTCGACTTTATTGCTTCACCCCAGGCAAATTTTGAGAATGTGTCTATTACTGTTAGCAAGTATCGATAACCATTATTTGATTTTGCGTACTATCCCATTTCAACCAAGTCGACTTGCCATAAATCATTTATTCCCTTTGTGATGACTCTACGCCGTAGAAAATGTTTCCGCGAGGAAGCATGTAATTCGTTTACAATACCTCGTCTGCTCATATTTAGATGGTTTGTAATCAGAATAAGAGAAATTTACTTGAGCCGATAACCATATTTAATTTTTTCATAAATGCTTGACGTAAGTTCCTCAAGTCTCAATATTCTTTCATTAAGTTAATATAATATTAAAGTTCCCATCTGCATCGATGTAGTGTCCCGATAAAGTTTTCTCATCTCGTATTAAATGATTAGGGTTCTGCTTCTCATGTATGTAGTGTCCAAACTTGTCAACAGACATGATGATTATAAACTCTCTTGAATATTGACATGTCATATATATATTGTAAATAACTTAGCATATAATCTGAGCCTCTCTCAATTCTTCAATTATTGATGTAATGTCATTAGTGTGATTAGTATTTCAAGCTGATTGAGAGGCTATTAATAGCTGCAGTCGTTCAACCAACTCATTTGGATCATCCCAGTATACATAATTGGGTTTATTCATATTAAGGGTCATAAATCCAGACCCAGATACACTTGCTTTAGAGCGTTTGGGTGTAGACTCGGCAGTAGGTGTTTTCGCTAAAAGTGGTTTTATAATTTTCGTATATTTATGTGCTCTTGTTCCTTTCAACTGTCCACTTGGATGAAAGTTTCTTCGATATACATTAGTTTTTATCAAAATTTCTCTGTATATTTTCAAGTCATTTTGACTGTAATTTTGTGGTTGACGATGGAATATTAAAGAATATAAACCATTTGTCAGTTCCCAGTTTTTACCATCTTCAAATTAAATTGTAGTTACTTCCCATCATTAATTGACCGGATGCATTTTTGTATGGTCCAAATGTCACATCCAAAAGAGGATTTGAGGTCTCATCATGATGTACACCGTGATGTGTTAATGAGGATGATGTATGAGGGTACACTTGACTCAATATCGCTCTTGATGTATGGGGCTCATCTTGATTCGGGAGTACAAATGATGTATCCTCTATTGCTGACTGAGAATAGAATTGATTATCATCATCATCATCATTATCATCACTGTCATCATCATATTTAGTTTTTAGTTTCTTCATTTTCATCTTTTTCGCATGTAGTGTGTTATCTCCACTAATGTTTTGTTTAGGTGTCATTTCAGTTTTAACATTTTTATAGTCTGTGGGTAACATATTCTGTAACTTTTTAGTGTCATTAACAAGTTCATGTAAAGGTTCCGTTATGGGTTTGAATGTTTCCTCCAAACCATCAGTATTCTGAGTTTTGAATGTTTCCTCCAAACCATGAGTATTCTGAGTTTTGAGTTGTTTTAGTTCAGAAAATTTTTTTTTAGAGCTTTTCGACTTTTGGTTAATTGAGCTAAAATATTTTGATTCATTGTACTTTAAATTCACTCAAGCTGTTAGAACTGAAACGGTTATTTCACTCTAGTTGAAATAACTCTGGTTGTGAATGGACTGTGAACTACTTGACGAATCATAAGCATATATAGCTGTAATAATTTGAATTAAAAAACAAAATTTTTTTGATTTATACTTCATTTTATTAAAAACAATTTGTAATATACAATTTATAAATTTGTTCTAAGATCAAAGTCTATGTTGTCATCTTCTCTTCTGGTAAGTATATATTTTTTTTCCTTAACCATCTCCAGGATGCTTTCTTCAATCGCATTAAACCGAGGAGGGAGGAAAACGAAATGGTTCTCCAGCTCAACCATCACGTTGGTGCAAAATTTTCCTTTAACCTTTTTCGCTTTCATGATATTGTATGGTGTGTTGATGAGGAGCTTCTTGATGTGAAGTTTACTCTTCACTTTAAGCGAGTTGAAGGCGCTCTTCACTCGGTCCTCATTGGCCTTTAAAAGATCTTCATTAATCTTTAAGTGATTATCATTGATTTTCAAAAGGTCATCAAAGTCCTCTCGGTTGTGTTCATAAAATGTTTGCTGGGATTCCATTTCCGTGAGATCAATTGCGTTGGATGCGGTGTTCTCGTTGTTGGACATATTTGATGATATTTGGTGTTGGTTGCTGGTTGCTGAGGTGGTGGACGCTGATTGCTGATGCTACCGAGACTGTTGCTGCTCACCGAATGATATTTTCCTTCGAGGAGCTGGTTGATTTTATACCCACTAGCGACATACACCACCGATTGTGATGTGGGGAACATGGGGATCATACAAAGGAATATGTCCCATGGAGTCTTCAAAGAAAATACACACACACACACACACGCTCAGGAGGAGCTGGTTGATTTTATACCCACTAGCGACATACACCACCGATTGTGGTGTGGGGAACATGGGGATCATAAAAAGGAATATGTGCCATGGAGTCTTCAAAGAAAACACACACACACACACACACACACGCTCACAAATACACACAGGATCCACCCTTCACATATCGAGTTGGATTGTATACAAACTGAATCTAAAACTGATCTCTTGCCAATTTATATTAGATGTTTGTGTTAACCAGGTCTGATATCAACGGCTGTTTTTGTAAACCAGGTCTGATACCATTAGCTGTTTGAACCGACCAGGTCTGATACCAATAGCTGTTTGAACAGAACAGGTCTGTTGGTAATAGCTGTTTGAACAGAACAGGTCTGTTGGTAATAGCTGTTTGAACAGAACAGGTCTGTTTGTAATAGCTGTTTTTAGACCAGTTATATCCTGTAAATAAAAAGCTGAAAATGAAATGTATGGAAATAAAAATTTTAAATTTATATTTTTATATATTTATTTTTATTTTAAAATTTGTGTTTGCTTAAATATATATATACTTTATGGGGTCGGAGATGCCTCCTTCTGCCTGTTACATACATTTTCTGTTGGCACTAAGTCATAATACCCTTCTACCCTATGGGTAGCGGGTATAAAAATAATATTTAAATAACATATATCGAATTCTTTATAATTTCAGTCTGCTCTCATCACAATTGGGTAGGGAGCAGGCAAAGCGTTGGTTCTGCAACCAATGCTTGCGATATTCGACGAGTGAAGAGAGGGCCAGTCGACATGCAGAAATATGCAGTCCAACTGTCACGGAGCCACCTAAGCCCCACCAGACAGAGGTGTTCTTTAAAAATCACCACCGGCAGCTGAAGATTCAATTCAACGTGTATGCAGATTTTGAATGCATACTGGATCCTTCTAATATAGATGTAAGTGATAATTCACAAATTATTAATAAGCATGTGCCTGTAGCATTTGCTACTATATAAAGTGTGCATTTGATACAGCACTAGATAAGTTTGTTTTAAGAACGGGCGGGGATGTAAGCTGCACTTTCATTGAAAGTCTAACATCCTATTTGTCCGAATTATATCAGAGCCACATGAAGAATGTGGTACCCATCCAAATGAGTGCACAGGATTCATATAATTTCGATGAGGCCATTATTTGTCATATTTGCAAGGGTAGTTTGGGTAATGACAGAGTGAGAGATCACTGTCATTTTACTGGCACATACCGAGGTGCAGCACATAATTCGTGCAACCTCAACCATAGGAAAGGAAATGTTATCCCCATTCTTTCACAATTTGTCAAAATATGATGCACATTTGTTTGTGAAAGAGCTCGGGGAGATTAAGGGGGATAATAAAGTAATTCCTTTGAACAAGGAATTATATATTCGTATTTCAAAATTTGTGCCAGTAGAAGACGATACCCTGGAAATTAGATTTTTGGACTCTTTAAGATTTATGCCCTCTAGTCTAATCACACTTGCAGGAAATTTAAGTGAGAACAATTGTAATGTTCTCAAAACACAATACCCAGAAAAATCCGATTTTGACCTACTTCGTAGGAAAGGAGTATTCCCTTATGAATATTTAGATTCAGCTCAAAAGTTGGAAGAAACTTGTCTACCACCAAGGAGTGAGTTCTACAGCAATTTGACAGAGTCAGAATGTTCTGAGGTAGATTACAATCACGCATGAACAGTGTGGAATAACTTCAAGTGTCAAACTCTTAAAGACTACTTGGAGTTATATTTGAAAACTGATGTTTTATTGTTAACAGACGTTTTCGAAAACTTTAGGGAAATTTGTTTAAGCATTCATCAACTCGATCCTGCTCACTATTACACAACTCCAGGATTGTCATGGAATGCGATGTTGAAAACAACAGAGATCCGCCTTGAGTTACTCACAGATATTGATATGATAAGACATATTCAGTGTGGAATTCGAGGTGGATTAGTTCAATGTAGTCATAGACACACCAAAGCAAACCACAAATACCTTAAAGATTTTGGTTCTACAAGAGAATCGGAATATTTAATGTATGTGGATGCAAATAACCTTTATGGTTGTGCCATGTCTGAACCTTGGCCTTACGGTGAATTCAAATGGTTAGAGCGGGCAGAAGTGCAATCATTTGAGATTGATAATATATCTGATAACAGTGAGTATGGATATATTCTTGAGGTTGACTTGGAATATCCATACTCACTCCACGATATGCACAATGATTTGCCCTTCTGCCCGTCCAATAAATTACCATCAAAATCATCAAAAATTCCCAAGCTAATAGCTGATCTCCGCGATAAGGAGAAGTATGTAATACACTACAAAACTCTACAGTAGTGTATTAAGCATGGGTTGAGGATAAAAAAGATTCACACCGTCTGAGAGTTTAAACAGAAGGCCTGGATTAAAAAGTATATTGACATAAACACTGAGCATAGGACTAGGGCAACAAATAATTTTGAAAAAGATTTTTTCAAATTGTTAAATAACAGCGAAAAGAGGGTAGACATTCGGATTGTTACAGAATGGAATTCTCCAGACGTAACATAGGTCCACAAGGTGGGCGCCCTAGATTGTGTGCCAGAGACTTGATATCCAGGTCAAATTTTCATAGTGCAACAAAGTTTAATGAAACTATGTTTGCAATTCAGATGAAAAGATTACACAACATTTGTGATAAGCCAATATATTTAGGCTTTGCGGTGTTGGAATTATCTAAATTCAAAATGTATGATTTTCATTATGATTATATGAAACCTAAATTTAATAAAGCACTTAAATTAAATTATATGGACACCGATTCGTTTATATACTCTATAAAATCGAACGACTTCTATGAAGAAATTCGTGATGATGTCGAATTGAAATTTGATACATCTGAGTATTCAAATGAAATGGCTACATTATACAATTTTAAGCAGTGCAACAAGAAGCGTTTAGGATTCTTTAAAGATGAGATGCATGGTAAACCAATGAGTGAGTTTGTTGGGTTACGTTCAAAAATGTATGCATATAGGTGTGAAAATTCTGGTACTGCTAGGGAAATATGCGTAAAAAAGAATAAAGGAGTAAAGCGCAGTTGTCTGGAGAAGGTCACATTTGAGGGGTATAAAAATTGTTTGTACACAGGACAGCAAGCACGTGATAGCATTGGAGGAGAACTCACAAAGCACTCAAAGTAAAGTGAGGAAGGTAAATGCTTTAAAAAGAAAAGTTGAAATAAATGAAAGTGCGGTAGACATCCAAGAGGCTCAAAATGATAATGCATTTTATGTTATTAGATGGCATTAAAAAAATAAACGATAGTTTTAAATTTATAATGTGATAGTTTATTTAAACAAAACAAATGTATACTTATAAGATATTTAGATAATAGTAATTTAATTTTAATAAACTTAAAAAATGTTGTTCAAAATATGATAAATGAATGATATAGATTGAAAAAGATAAGAAAAAATGTTTTACTTAAAGATTACAAAATTTCAGTTTTATGAATCCAGCTGTCTTCGGTTTTGGGGAAACCCAGCCAGCGGACCAGAGCTCTATTCCCTTTCCTTTTCAGCACTTTTTCAACCAGGTAAGTATTGGGAAAAGTTGTTTTTTTCAGTTCTTCTTTATAGAAACCACTTTTGATTGGATTCCCATTCCAGTCTTGCAGTAAGTATGTTGTTGGGTAAGTATTTTGTACTTTAGTTATTCTGAATATTTCAGTTGTCCAATTCGGGGTATATCCCTTTTCAAATATATGTTTATATTTGCTGATGCGTACATAGTCTCCCATCTTTAGTTTACTACCAGCAAACATTTTAATATTATTGTATGCAGTTTTCAAGATGAGTTTTTCATTCTCACTGTTTACATTGATGGGTGCAATTTTTATAGTTCTGTGTACTCTATTGTTGTATATGTCAATTAATTCTTTATACACATCAATCCATTTGTATGTTCCATTGAAACTGAATTCTCGCCACATGAGTTCTTTTAAAGACCTGTTGAATCTCTCAACAATTGAGGCATTTACACTACTATATGTTGAATAGTGATTGATTTCATATTGTTTGATCAGAGCTGTAAATTGAGTGTTAAAGAACTCTTTACCATCGTCTGATTGTAGATTCTTGGGTACTCCTCGTCCTGATTTAAATATTTTCTCCATTGCCTGAGCAACGTCCTTCGCATGTTTCGACTTTATTGCTTCACCCCAGGCAAATTTTGAGAATGTGTCTATTACTGTTAGCAAGTATCGATAACCATTATTTGATTTTGCGTACTTTCCCATTTCAACCAAGTCGACTTGCCATAAATCATTTATTCCCTTTGTGATGACTCTACGCCGTAGAAAATGTTTCCGCGAGGAAGCATGTAATTCGTTTACAATACCTCGTCTGCTCATATTTAGATGGTTTGTAATCAGAATAAGAGAAATTTACTTGAGCCGATAACCATATTTAATTTTTTCATAAATGCTTGACGTAAGTTCCTCAAGTCTCAATATTCTTTCATTAAGTTAATATAATATTAAAGTTCCCATCTGCATCGATGTAGTGTCCCGATAAAGTTTTCTCATCTCGTATTAAATGATTAGGGTTCTGCTTCTCATGTATGTAGTGTCCAAACTTGTCAACAGACATGATGATTATAAACTCTCTTGAATATTGACATGTCATATATATATTGTAAATAACTTAGCATATAATCTGAGCCTCTCTCAATTCTTCAATTATTGATGTAATGTCATTAGTGTGATTAGTATTTCAAGCTGATTGAGAGGCTATTAATAGCTGCAGTCATTCAACCAACTCATTTGGATCATCCCAGTATACATAATTGGGTTTATTCATATTAAGGGTCATAAATCCAGACCCAGATACACTTGCTTTAGAGCGTTTGGGTGTAGACTCGGCAGTAGGTGTTTTCGCTAAAAGTGGTTTTATAATTTTCGTATATTTATGTGCTCTTGTTCCTTTCAACTGTCCACTTGGATGAAAGTTTCTTCGATATACATTAGTTTTTATCAAAATTTCTCTGTATATTTTCAAATCATTTTGACTGTAATTTTGTGGTTGACGATGGAATATTAAAGAATATAAACCATTTGTCAGTTCCCAGTTTTTACCATCTTCAAATTAAATTTTATTGCCAGATACATTTTTGTAGTTACTTCCCATCATTAATTGACCGGTTGCATTTTTGTATGGTCCAAATGTCACATCCAAAAGAGGATTTGAGGTCTCATCATGATGTACACCGTGATGTGTTAATGAGGATGATGTATGAGGGTACACTTGACTCAATATCGCTCTTGATGTATGGGGCTCATCTTGATTCGGGAGTACAAATGATGTATCCTCTATTGCTGACTGAGAATAGAATTGATTATCATCATCATCATCATTATCATCACTGTCATCATCATATTTAGTTTTTAGTTTCTTCATTTTCATCTTTTTCGCATGTAGTGTGTTATCTCCACTAATGTTTTGTTTAGGTGTCATTTCAGTTTTAACATTTTTATAGTCTGTGGGTAACATATTCTGTAACTTTTTAGTGTCATTAACAAGTTCATGTAAAGGTTCCGTTATGGGTTTGAATGTTTCCTCCAAACCATCAGTATTCTGAGTTTTGAATGTTTCCTCCAAACCATGAGTATTCTGAGTTTTGAGTTGTTTTAGTTCAGAAAATTTTTTTTTAGATCTTTTCGACTTTTGGTTAATTGAGCTAAAATATTTTGATTCATTGTACTTTAAATTCACTCAAGCTGTTAGAACTGAAACGGTTATTTCACTCTAGTTGAAATAACTCTGGTTGTGAATGGACTGTGAACTACTTGACGAATCATAAGCATATATAGCTGTAATAATTTGAATTAAAAAACAAAATTTTTTTGATTTATACTTCATTTTATTAAAAACAATTTGTAATATACAATTTATAAATTTGTTCTAAGATCAAAGTCTATGTTGTCATCTTCTCTTCTGGTAAGTATATATTTTTTTTCCTTAACCATCTCCAGGATGCTTTCTTTAATCGCATTAAACCGAGGAGGGAGGAAAACGAAATGGTTCTCCAGCTCAACCATCACGTTGGTGCAAAATTTTCCTTTAACCTTTTTCGCTTTCATGATATTGTATGGTGTGTTGATGAGGAGCTTCTTGATGTGAAGTTTACTCTTCACTTTAAGCGAGTTGAAGGCGCTCTTCACTCGGTCCTCATTGGCCTTTAAAAGATCTTCATTAATCTTTAAGTGATTATCATTGATTTTCAAAAGGTCATCAAAGTCCTCTCGGTTGTGTTCATAAAATGTTTGCTGGGATTCCATTTCCGTGAGATCAATTGCGTTGGATGCGGTGTTCTCGTTGTTGGACATATTTGATGATATTTGGTGTTGGTTGCTGGTTGCTGAGGTGGTGGACGCTGATTGCTGATGCTACCGAGACTGTTGCTGCTCACCGAATGATATTTTCCTTCGAGGAGCTGGTTGATTTTATACCCACTAGCGACATACACCACCGATTGTGATGTGGGGAACATGGGGATCATACAAAGGAATATGTCCCATGGAGTCTTCAAAGAAAATACACACACACACACACACGCTCAGGAGGAGCTGGTTGATTTTATACCCACTAGCGACATACACCACCGATTGTGGTGTGGGGAACATGGGGATCATAAAAAGGAATATGTGCCATGGAGTCTTCAAAGAAAACACATACACACACACACACACACGCTCACACATACACACAGGATCCACCCTTCACATATCGAGTTGGATTGTATACAAACTGAATCTAAAACTGATCTCTTGCCAATTTATATTAGATGTTTGTGTTAACCAGGTCTGATATCAACGGCTGTTTTTGTAAACCAGGTCTGATACCATTAGCTGTTTGAACCGACCAGGTCTGATACCAATAGCTGTTTGAACACAACAGGTCTGTTGGTAATAGCTGTTTGAACAGAACAGGTCTGTTGGTAATAGCTGTTTGAACAGAACAGGTCTGTTTGTAATAGCTGTTTTTAGACCAGTTATATCCTGTAAATAACAAGTAAGAAAGCTACAGTCGAGAGTGCTCGACCGTATGATACCCGCAACCCATTTCGAGAGAAAAAAAAAAATTTAATGATATTTTAACAACAAATATACCAAAAATATACTGAAACTTGTGTTTTGTATATATTTGAAAATAGCGGGAAGAAATCCACAACACCGACATGGTCACACCGTCAACTAAACAAACAAAGCGCGAGCAGCTTCAAGTGAATTTTGCATATAAAATTGATTCATTAATAACTTCCTTGTTTTTCACTCGATCTCAACCAAATTCAAAGGAATCATTGAGAATATAATTATTATTATGCATACCAAAATTCAATGCTCTAGGTCTATTATTACGGCTTTTACAGTTTTTGGGGGCGGAAAGGGGCGTGGAAAAAATCTAAAACAAACTCGATCTGCGTAAGACCTACACGAATACTGTCACCAAATTTGATATCTCTAGGTCAATCACACACTTAAAACGTCCATATGCATTGGGCACAACAATTTTGATAAATAATTTCGCGAATAACTTTTGTTCTACTTATCCGTTTTTTACCAAAATTACAGGGTATATTAAGAGTGTCAAGCGCAGATGGCTTACCAAATTACACATCATTACACAAAGAACTTTTGGAGTTATACGCGATTTACATAAAAAAAACTTGACTTTTTCTAGATAAATGCTTATTGTGGGCGAAGGGGGCGTGGCATCCAACTTTTGAAATAAACTTGATCTGCGTAGGGTATGAAGGAACATTTTTGCCAAATTTGGTGTCTCTATGTCTTATAGTCTCTGAGATCCAGGTGTTCATACAGACAGACAGACGGACAGACGGACAGACGGACATGGCTATATCGTCTCGGCTGTTGATGCTGATCAAGAATATATATACTTTATGGGGTCGGAGATGCCTCCTTCTGCCTGTTACATACATTTCCTGTTGGCACTAAGTTATAATACCCTTCTACCCTATGGGTAGCGGGTATAAAAAGCTGAAAATGAAATGAATGGAAATAAAAATTTTAAATTTATATTTTTATATATATTTTTATTTTAAAATTTGTGTTTGCTTAAATATATATATATATTTTAAAAATAAACATTTTTTTCAATTTATTTTTAAAGAAAAAAATGCTGAAAATAAAAGCTAAAAAAAAGAAAGCTGAAAATAAAGCCAAAGTTTTAAAAATCCAAGATTAATGCAAAACACCTCCTCAATTAAACAATTTTGATTTGTTTTAAAATTTTTTTTTTATTTTAAAATTTTGTTTAAATATATATTTATATTATTTTTAAATATATAAATTTTAAAAATAAAAATAGCTGAAAATAAAAGTTGCAAATAAAAGCTAAAATAAAAGCTGAAATAAAATACCTCCCCAATTCAAAAATTTTGTTTTGTTTGTATATATATATATATACTTACGTATTTACGAGGATTTTCGTATTTACGCGTTTGAATCGAATAAATGACCGGGCTGGAAGGCCTAAGGTCAACGCTGAAATTATGAAGTTTAATAAAGAGAAACCACAAGAAGAATTTCTGTATGGTGTGCTTTATTCAAAGATCAGCTTAAGACTTAATAGAACATTTTTCAATGGGATGGTTTGTGGTTAATTGTTTACAATCCTTTTTGCTTACTTGGCTATTGCGCTAATATTCATTGTTTGGTTTGAGTGCAGCTCTAATTGAATTTTATTTATAAGTTCATTGCTCAGCTCTAGCTGAATGTAGCTATTGCTCTTATGTTTATTATTATTTTGTTTAAGTGCGCTGCGCAGCTTTAATTGAATTTCGCTTGAAGTGATGACTGCGATGCGCGGCTCTTATTGTATATACTTTGTCGAGTGTGGACGAGAATACGTCACTTCCCTTCCCTTAAAGAGAAGCCTATGCTTGGGCTGGAACTGCTGGGTATAATGTGGGGAATGGATTTTGTTCCATTTCTATTTCTTGTGATGCACTTTTAGAATTTTTTGTAAGTTTTTTCATTCTTAAGTATAAAAGTATAATTGGATTTGTGGTTACATATTTTGAGTATAAGTATAATACAATAATTGCTGAAATTATAATTGCTATAATAATGTAAAGTGTGATATTATTTTGTGATATAAGTTTTACAATATCGTTGTGTTTTATAATCTTAATCTTAGTTATCTCAAGTGGTGAATATAATGGTGTAAGGTCTATTTCTGGTTGTAAGTAATTTTCACTCAAGATAATGTTTTCAATTTCAAGTCTGCACTGTGTCACTCTTATAATTTTATTTCCAGTTATTGTCATGTTACTGTTTAGTTTTTGACAATTTTGTGTAATTGTTGTTTTAGTTAAGTTCCATGTTAATATTACATTGGGCTCGACATATTTAATCATTTCTTTTGTGGGTATTGGCGTAAAATTACAAATTGGATTCTTGCGATTAATTATATTTTTGATACAATCATTATATATTTCTTCATTTTTTTGATTATAGATTTTGTTCTTATGTTCAAAGTATGATTGTGTATCTGAGTATTCTAACTGATACCCGTTTTGATCGGGATAGGGGACTATTTTAATAGTGTTAATTAAACTTTGGGTAATAGGTATGTGTGATATAATAAGTATTTTATTATTTTTATGATTAATCCAAGTGGATGTTTTGATTAATAATATATTGTGGTTATTAACATTTTCCAATTTATCGTAGTTTAGTAGTTTTGGGTTAAACAGTCCGAGTCGAGAAAGCTGCATGCCCATTTGTATATCTTCTACGTATTCAATAAACTGCATGAGCTCGTATGCGAGTGTGTCAATACTATTTCGATTGTTTTCATAATGTTTAATTTGATCTATCCTGTCATTTACCAAGCTTATTACATCATTTAATTCATGAAGTTTAATTGAATTTTGTGTAACTGTTTCCAAATTTTGCTGAATTTCTACTCTATCGTTTTCGTCGAGTGTTCCAAAAAGATATTTGAATGCGGATCCCACTATATTTAAAAGTCCTCGTTTCTGTCTATTTTATTGATGTAATGTTATTCCACTCAATTCTTTTAGTAATTTATTATACAAAAATTTTATTCTTAATGAATCAGTGTTATTGAGTACTTTGTTTCCTAAATATGTAGTTATAGTATCGATTTCTGTTAAATTTATTGTTAAGCAATGATGCTCAAATGCTGATGGCATCTGAATGGGTTTACTTGAAAAGAGAAGGTAGCCATGATTAGTATCGATATTGTTTATTTGAATTTGTTGAGTGTAGCCTGTGGTGATTAACAGAAGTAATAACATCACGGTATGCCAGGGGCCTGTGGAATTGGAACTTGATTAATTTTTTTTTGTTTCTTGAACTGTGTTTTGTAATAGTCGGTAACTCTATTTCTATTAGTGATTTTATAATGGTCAGAATCTGTTTGTTCTACATTTTTAGTTGCCTTGAACGGATTTTCTAATTTACCTCTCTGTAAAGGGCCTTTTCGATATTTGGTATCAATTTCATATTCTGTTCTGTCTTGATTGATTTTATTAATTTTCGTTTCTTTATTTAGTTGTGTGTCTAGTGTAGGCTGTCCAGCATAAATGAATATGTGTGCGGGGGTTTGTCCAGTTGTGTCGTGTTTAGTTTTGTGGTTGTAGATGTATAATATGGTTTCAATTTTGCTGAATTTTGTTTCAACATCGTCGGAATTTTTTATAATGCGGATCTTTTCGTTAATAGTTTTATGTAGTCTTTCGATATCTGCTACACCGGTTTTTGTCGTATTTAGTTGGATTTCTACGCCTTCACTTTCGAGCCAACGTTTCAGAGCTAGGCTGGAGAATGCGCCATCTCTATCTGCTTTTAACAACTTCGGTTTTCCCAATTGGTTGAATATACGCATAAGAGCATTTTTACATTCCAGCCAATCTTTAGTCTTAATTTGTTCGAGTGTGGCAAATTTCGAATATATGTCTATACAACTCAAGTAATGGTTACCTTCTGATGAATAGATATCTACTACAAACTTATCGCGGCAATGTTCTGGTTTTGGAGTAACCTTTAGTGGCATGTCTGTGTTACGATGTTCGGTTTTTGATAAATTGCAAGTTATGCATTCATTTATTATATTTTGAATTAGCAACTGACTATTAGGGAAATAATAAGATTCACCAAAAAGTTTATTAGTTTTCTGAATACCAGGGTGTAAGAGTTTTTCGTGGGTAACCAGTACTAACTCCTTGAACTTTACATAGGTGGGTACATTCTTTAATAAGACCAGGCATCGGACGATCTTAGTGCACTGAGGATTCATGGTGTCTTTATACGCGCTTTGAATTACTTCAAAATCAGCGTCGTTGTCTATGTAGAGAGCGCTATTTTTTGAACAAAAGTGGGTTAAGAGGTATTGTTTTGCTATTTCTGTCGTCATTTCTTCATAAGAGATATGGATGATTTGTTTTTTAAAATAGGTTTCTTGTTGTACGCTAGGAGGTCCTTTGTTAAATATTACTTGTCTCTTGTGGTGGTTTATTGGTTTTTCGGACAGACTTATTAGATTACTATCATCTTCTTCTGAACTGTGTTGAGTGGATTCGCCAAAGAACGTTTGCTCTATCGTTATTCTAGATAGTGCATCTGCTACGTGATTTTCTTTTCCTTTGATATATTTGATGTCGAAGTCATATTCAGAAAGTCTAACTTTCCATCTAGTTAGTTTTGCGTTGGGCTCTTTAAGTTTATGTAGCCAACACAGTGGTTGGTGATCTGAAGCTATTTCAAAATGTCGTCCTAATAAGTAGTGTCGGAAGGTTTTCGTTGCCCATACTATGGCTAAAAGTTCTTTTTCTATTGCGCTGTAGTTTGCTTCATGTTCGTTCAGGGTTCGGCTAATGTAACTGATGGGGTGTCCGTCTTGTGAAAGAACAGCTCCTAATGCTACATTGCTTGCGTCAGTGGTGAGTACAAATTTTCTCTCGAAGTTTGGGATTCTGAGTATTGGATCTTCGGATATTAGTATTTTTAATTTTTCAAAAGCTTTAATGTATTCTGCCTGTTTACTGTCTATTTTGGCTCCTTTTTTGAGGCATTTAGTAAGGGGTTTGGCGATATCTGCGAAGTTAGGTATGAATTTTCGGTAATAACCGGTAAGTCCTAGGAAGGCTTTGATTTCTTTTGGTTTGTTAGGCACTGGATAATTTAAAATGGCTTGAATCTTAGAAGGATTTGGTTTGATTCCTTCTTTGGTTATTACATGACCCAAAAATGTGGTTTCTTGTCGTAGGAATTCGCATTTATCTAATTGCAATTTTAAATTTGCTTCGGATAATTTTTCGAAAACTAAGTTTAGGGAGTGCATGTGTTCGTCTAGAGAAGTAGAAAAAACTATTATATCATCTAAATATACTAGGCAATTCTTGTTTAAAAGGGGGCGGAGTAGATTATTCATACAACGTTGAAATGTAGCGGGGGCATTTTTCAACCCGAATGGCATTCTTGTATACTCGTAGTGTCCGGTTTTTGTAGAGAAGGCGGTTTTAGCTATTGAATCGGGATCCATCTCTATTTGATGGAATCCTTTGACCAAATCTATGGTGGTAAAGTAATTGCATTTTCCTAGTTTTCCTAGGATTTCGTCCATGTTAGGGATAGGGTATCTGTCACTTATGGTGATCTCGTTTAGTTTCCTATAGTCAATGACTATTCGGAACTTTTTCTGCCCTGAAGCATCTAATTTTTTGGGTACTAACCAAATCGGACTACAATAAGGAGAATTACTTTCTCTGATTATTCCCTGTTCTAACATTTCCTGAATCTGTTTCTCTACCTCTTCTTCAAAGCTTTGTGGATAACTGTATAATTTGGAAAATAGGGGGATATTGTGTGTGGTGTTGATAGAATGTTTCTCCTGGTTAGTGAAGGTGAGTTGGTCGCCTTCTGAATATTGAATAATCTGGTATTTATTTAATAGTTTGTTCAACTTGTATTTCTCTTCGGGATTCAAATGATCTAAACGGAATGGAGACGAAGTGTTGGTTGTCTCAAGGCATACGAGATCATGCGGTAGTAAGTCTAAGTGTAGGTGATTCTGTTCGGGGCTATTAGTGAGATTGGTTAATTTGTAAGTTTTGTTAAATAGTTTAACTGTTCCATTAGAGTAATTTATAACTGCTTTAGCTTCGGACAATAATTTGCGACCAATCAGTATGTCGTACTGATCAGAGAAATTGTGAATTAGAAAGTCTTGAGAAACGGGGAAGTAATTATTTGACGGTAAGTTGGTAATTTCGTTGAGAACCAGTGAGCCATTGCTAGTATGTATGAGATGATTAGTGGGTCGGATAGGTGTTTGAAAAATATTACGGGTCATCATATTTATGGTGGAACCGGTGTCAATAAGGCACTTCAAGTTGTTGTTATTGTGTTTAATAATTATGAACTGACTTGATCCGGGGCTATTAACTGAAAATTTTCGGATTGTTCATTATTAGATATTTCTGGGTCGTTAAAAGATGCGTTTTCTTCTTCGTTCGGATTTGGTTGTATGTAGTCTTGTTCGGGTTGGTAATAGTTTGGGTCGACATATGTTTGATAAGGATGGGGAAAGTCTGGGAGATAGGGATAATAATGATTATAGTATAGGGTTTCTGGTGGAACGGGTATCCCTTCTTGATATCTTAGATCTTCGATACTCATCTTGGACTGTCCACTGTCAGATGGTCTTTGTCTTTTAAGGGGTTGGTTATTGTTTGGGTTTCCTTTAGGAGCATAATTAGGTTGGGAATTGTGGTTAGGGCCAAATCGGTTTTGGTCAAATGCGTTCTGTCTATTAAATGTAGGACGTGGTTGGAAAGGGTTGGGTTGCATATAGGGGGTTATGTTAGTATTGAATCTAGGCGTATAGGGTGGTGTATGAGGCTGTACATAGGTTGGAAGTCGGAGATATGGTTCTTGATAAGGTTGGCGGATTGGATTATATTGTGGTTGGAATGGCGTATTTGATTTTTGTGAGTTAATGGTTGGTTTAGCATTGTATTGAGGCTTATTAGTGTTTGGGTTCTTTGGATCATCTTTATTAAATATTGGTGCTTCATATAAACCTTTTTCTTGAAGTACGTTTATCAAGCTTCTTAGGTTAGGGATGTTACAGTTAACTATTCTTAGATAGATATGGTTAGGTAATTTTTGTATTAGTGTTTCGATACTGGATTGTATTAGTCTATTGTACAATGTAGTTTCTGAAGGGTCATTTTCTAATTCTAACTTACTGGTCAGTATCTGTCTCTTCTTCTCGGCTTCTTCCAGAAATTGGCGTATGTTGTTTCGGTAGGTAGTATTCCGGAAATCTTCCAGGAGTTGGTGATTAGGGGTCTGCGGTTTGTAATTTAAGATGAGTTGCGTGCGCAATTCACTCCAACTGTTGAGGTTGTTCATTCCCAGTGTGCGTATGACATCTCCATCAACGTTCCTCTCGACGTGTCCGAAAATGATTAATTTTTGTCTGACGTCGGTTGTGTGATATAGGGCCATGATGAAATTGAAGCGGCTGATGAACGTATATAAAGTGCTCGGATCGCCGTTAAAACTTTCCACTGAATTTATTTGCCTCTCTACCTGTATCATGTTTGTTTCAGATAGGAGTGCCGCTTGTTCTGCTACTGTTGCCATTTTTTTTTTTTTTTTTTTTTTTTTTTTTTTGTTTGTATATTGGATAAATTTGGTTTTAGTCTTTATTATTTGGGTTTTGGTTTTTGTTATTTATAGTTTTATTCACTTATTTCTTTAAGTTTCGTTTAATGTGTACTTAGCCGCACTTAGGATAAATTTGGTTTTAGTTTTTGTTATTTAAGTTTTTGTTTTGGTTGTTTATAATTTTATTCACTTATTTTCTTAAGTTTCGTTTAAGGTGCACTTAGCCGTTTCGTTAGTGTTAGAGCAACCTATGCGTGGATTTACAACTCTAAACGAATTCTAAGGCTTTAAACTTTTTATGAGATTTCACTGTCACTGATGTAGCCAATGCGACGAGCGATTAGCAATTGGTTCTTTAGCGGATAGCAATTAAATGAGTCGTATCAAATAGTCACTATCCTACCGGCTGCGCCACTTACGTATTTACGAGGATTTTCGTATTTACGCGTTTGAATCGAATAAATGACCGGGCTGGAAGGCCTAAGGTCAACGCTGAAATTATGAAGTTTAATAAAGAGAAACCACAAGAAGAATTTCTGTATGGTGTGCTTTATTCAAAGATCAGCTTAAGACTAAATAGAACATTTTTCAATGGGATGGTTTGTGGTTAATTGTTTACAATCCTTTTTGCTTACTTGGCTATTGCGCTAATATTCATTGTTTGGTTTGAGTGCAGCTCTAATTGAATTTTATTTATAAGTTCATTGCTCAGCTCTAGCTGAATGTAGCTATTGCTCTTATGTTTATTATTATTTTGTTTAAGTGCGCTGCGCAGCTTTAATTGAATTTCGCTTGAAGTGATGACTGCGATGCGCGGCTCTTATTGTATATACTTTGTCGAGTGTGGACGAGAATACGTCACTATATATATTTATAATTTTATTTAAAATTTATTTCTTATTATAAAACTGTCCCACGCTTATCTGGGTCCTCCTCAATGTCTTTCAAGAGGGCATCTAAGTCCTCTTGGGTTACCATATTGTTGTATGTCAACGGGTCGAGAAGGTTGAAGACACTTGTGTCTATGAACTCCTCCTCCTCCGTCACCTGAGATTCAGTTGAATCTTCCTCCGTTAGCATCGTGAATGGTAGGTTGTCTATCAACCTCCCCAAAATGTTGAAATTTTTGATATTATCAAAGTTGTTGCATTCCATATTGTTGATGTTGCTGTGATGGTGCTGTGATGGATTGATGTTTGTTGATGTTGTTGTTGTTGTTGTGGCTGTGATGGTGCTGTGATGGTTTGATGTTGTTGTTGCTGCTGATACTGCTGATGCTGTTGATGCTGTTGATGCTGCTGATGCTGCTGTTGCTGGTCACTGAATGATTTTTTCCTTCGAGGAGCCGGTTGATTTTATATCCTCCAACGATGACCAAAGGAGCATATTCTCGAGCATTTCTCGAGTGAGGTTCACAAAGGCCAACCGATTTTCAAGTGGTTCTGTAACGGGACACACAGTCCAGACATGTGCGTTCTTACAAGGAACACACATGCACACACACACACACATATCATAAACACATTCCACCAATCTTTAGTGCAATGAGTTGGATTGCAACAAAAATTGTAGACACAAATGTCCACAGTTAACTGTACCGAATTGTTGTGTACTTAATGCTTTCTCCCATATATTTAATTACTTCTAATGGTGGTTGTAAGTTCCCAAAACTGTCAAAGTAATATGAAACAGAACCTCTCTTAAAACAAGTAAGAAAGTAAGTTTTGGGGAAACCCAGCCAGCGGACCAGAGCTCTATTCCCTTTCCTTTTCAGCACTTTTTCAACCAGGTAAGTATTGGGAAAAGTTGTTTTTTTCAGTTCTTCTTTATAGAAACCACTTTTGATTGGATTCCCATTCCAGTCTTGCAGTAAGTATGTTGTTGGGTAAGTATTTTGTACTTTAGTTATTCTGAATATTTCAGTTGTCCAATTCGGGGTATATCCCTTTTCAAATACATGTTTATATTTGCTGATGCGTACATAGTCTCCCATCTTTAGTTTACTACCAGCAAACATTTTAATATTATTGTATGCAGTTTTCAAGATGAGTTTTTCATTCTCACTGTTTACATTGATGGGTGCAATTTTTATAGTTCTGTGTACTCTACTGTTGTATATGTCAATTAATTCTTTATACACATCAATCCATTTGTATGTTCCATTGAAACTGAATTCTCGCCACATGAGTTCTTTTAAAGACCTGTTGAATCTCTCAACAATTGAGGCATTTAGACTACTATATGTTGAATAGTGATTGATTTCATATTGTTTGATCAGAGCTGTAAATTGAGTGTTAAAGAACTCTTTACCATCGTCTGATTGTAGATTCTTGGGTACTCCTCGTCCTGATTTAAATATTTTCTCCATTGCCTGAGCAACGTCCTTCGCATGTTTCGACTTTATTGCTTCACCCCAGGCAAATTTTGAGAATGTGTCTATTACTGTTAGCAAGTATCGATAACCATTATTTGATTTTGCGTACTTTCCCATTTCAACCAAGTCGACTTGCCATAAATCATTTATTCCCTTTGTGATGACTCTACGCCGTAGAAAATGTTTCCGCGAGGAAGCATGTAATTCGTTTACAATACCTCGTCTGCTCATATTTAGATGGTTTGTAATCAGAATAAGAGAAATTTACTTGAGCCGATAACCATATTTAATTTTTTCATAAATGCTTGACGTAAGTTCCTCAAGTCTCAATATTCTTTCATTAAGTTAATATAATATTAAAGTTCCCATCTGCATCGATGTAGTGTCCCGATAAAGTTTTCTCATCCCGTATTAAATGATTAGGGTTCTGCTTCTCATGTATGTAGTGTCCAAACTTGTCAACAGACATGATGATTATAAACTCTCTTGAATATTGACATGTCATATATATATATATTGTAAATAACTTAGCATATAATCTGAGCCTCTCTCAATTCTTCAATTATTGATGTAATGTCATTAGTGTGATTAGTATTTCAAGCTGTTTGAGAGGCTATTAATAGCTGCAGTCGTTCAACCAACTCATTTGGATCATCCCAGTATACATAATTGGGTTTATTCATATTAAGGGTCATAAATCCAGACCCAGATACACTTGCTTTAGAGCGTTTGGGTGTAGACTCGGCAGTAGGTGTTTTCGCTAAAAGTGGTTTTATAATTTTCGTATATTTATGTGCTCTTGTTCCTTTCAACTGTCCACTTGGATGAAAGTTTCTTCGATATACATTAGTTTTTATCAAAATTTCTCTGTATATTTTCAAGTCATTTTGACTGTAATTTTGTGGTTGACGATGGAATATTAAAGAATATAAACCATTTGTCAGTTCCCAGTTTTTACCATCTTCAAATTAAATTTTATTGCCAGATACATTTTTGTAGTTACTTCCCATCATTAATTGACCGGTTGCATTTTTGTATGGTCCAAATGTCACATCCAAAAGAGGATTTGAGCTCTCATCATGATGTACACCGTGATGTGTTAATGAGGATGATGTATGAGGGTACACTTGACTCAATATCGCTCTTGATGTATGGGGCTCATCTTGATTCGGGAGTACAAATGATGTATCCTCTATTGCTGACTGAGAATAGAATTGATTATCATCATCATCATCATTATCATCACTGTCATCATCATATTTAGTTTTTAGTTTCTTCATTTTCATCTTTTTCGCATGTAGTGTGTTATCTCCACTAATGTTTTGTTTAGGTGTCATTTCAGTTTTAACATTTTTATAGTCTGTGGGTAACATATTCTGTAACTTTTTAGTGTCATTAACAAGTTCATGTAAAGGTTCCGTTATGGGTTTGAATGTTTCCTCCAAACCATCAGTATTCTGAGTTTTGAATGTTTCCTCCAAACCATCAGTATTCTGAGTTTTGAGTTGTTTTAGTTCAGAAAATTTTTTTTTTAGAGCTTTTCGACTTTTGGTTAATTGAGCTAAAATATTTTGATTCATTGTACTTTAAATTCACTCAAGCTGTTAGAACTGAAACGGTTATTTCACTCTAGTTGAAATAACTCTGGTTGTGAATGGACTGTGAACTACTTGACGAATCATAAGCATATATAGCTGTAATAATTTGAATTAAAAAACAAAATTTTTTTGATTTATACTTCATTTTATTAAAAACAATTTGTAATATACAATTTATAAATTTGTTCTAAGATAAAAGTCTATGTTGTCATCTTCTCTTCTGGTAAGTATATATTTTTTTTCCTTAACCATCTCCAGGATGCTTTCTTCAATCGCATTAAACCGAGGAGGGAGGAAAACGAAATGGTTCTCCAGCTCAACCATCACGTTGGTGCAAAATTTTCCTTTAACCTTTTTTGCTTTCATGATATTGTATGGTGTGTTGATGAGGAGCTTCTTGATGTGAAGTTTACTCTTCACTTTAAGCGAGTTGAAGGCGCTCTTCACTCGGTCCTCATTGGCCTTTAAAAGATCTTCATTAATCTTTAAGTGATTATCATTGATTTTCAAAAGGTCATCAAAGTCCTCTCGGTTGTGTTCATAAAATGTTTGCTGGGATTCCATTTCCGTGAGATCAATTGCGTTGGATGCGGTGTTCTCGTTGTTGGACATATTTGATGATATTTGGTGTTGGTTGCTGGTTGCTGAGGTGGTGGACGCTGATTGCTGATGCTACCGAGACTGTTGCTGCTCACCGAATGATATTTTCCTTCGAGGAGCTGGTTGATTTTATACCCACTAGCGACATACACCACCGATTGTGATGTGGGGAACATGGGGATCATACAAAGGAATATGTCCCATGGAGTCTTCAAAGAAAATACACACACACACACACACGCTCAGGAGGAGCTGGTTGATTTTATACCCACTAGCGACATACACCACCGATTGTGGTGTGGGGAACATGGGGATCATAAAAAGGAATATGTGCCATGGAGTCTTCAAAGAAAACACACACACACACACACACACACGCTCACAAATACACACAGGATCCACCCTTCACATATCGAGTTGGATTGTATACAAACTGAATCTAAAACTGATCTCTTGCCAATTTATATTAGATGTTTGTGTTAACCAGGTCTGATATCAACGGCTGTTTTTGTAAACCAGGTCTGATACCATTAGCTGTTTGAACCGACCAGGTCTGATACCAATAGCTGTTTGAACAGAACAGGTCTGTTGGTAATAGCTGTTTGAACAGAACAGGTCTGTTGGTAATAGCTGTTTGAACAGAACAGGTCTGTTTGTAATAGCTGTTTTTAGACCAGTTATATCCTGTAAATAAAAAGCTGAAAATGAAATGTATGGAAATAAAAATTTTAAATTTATATTTTTATATATATTTTTATTTTAAAATTTGTGTTTGCTTAAATATATATATATATATTTTAAAAATAAACATTTTTTTCAATTTATTTTTAAAATAAAAAATGCTGAAAATAAAAGCTAAAAAAAAAAAAGCTGAAAATAAAGCCAAAGTTTTAAAAATCCAAGATTAATGCAAAACACCTCCTCAATTAAACAATTTTGATTTGTTTTAAAATTTTTTTTTTATTTTAAAATTTTGTTTAAATATATATTTATATTATTTTTAAAAATATAAATTTTAAAAATAAAAATAGCTGAAAATAAAAGTTGCAAATAAAAGCTAAAATAAAAGCTGAAATAAAATACCTCGCCAATTCAAAAATTTTGTTTTGTTTGTATATATATATATATATATTTATAATTTTATTTAAAATTTATTTCTTATTATAAAACTGTCCCACGCTTATCTGGGTCCTCCTCAATGTCTTTCAAGAGGGCATCTAAGTCCTCTTGGGTTACCATATTGTTGTATGTCAACGGGTCGAGAAGGTTGAAGACACTTGTGTCTATGAACTCCTCCTCCTCCGTCACCTGAGATTCAGTTGAATCTTCCTCCGTTAGCATCGTGAATGGTAGGTTGTCTATCAACCTCCACAAAATGTTGAAATTTTTGATATTATCAAAGTTGTTGCATTCCATATTGTTGATGTTGCTGTGATGGTGCTGTGATGGTTTGATGTTTGTTGATGTTGTTGTTGTTGTTGTGGCTGTGATGGTGCTGTGATGGTTTGATGTTGTTGATGCTGCTGATGCTGCTGTTGCTGGTCACTGAATGATTTTTTCCTTCGAGGAGCCGGTTGATTTTATATCCTCCAACGATGACCAAAGGAGCATATTCTCGAGCATTTTTCGAGTGAGGTTCACAAAGGCCAACCGATTTTCAAGTGGTTCTGTAACGGGACACACAGTCCAGACATGTGCGTTCTTACAAGGAACACACATGCACACACACACACACATATCATAAACACATTCCACCAATCTTTAGTGCAATGAGTTGGATTGCAACAAAAATTGTAGACACAAATGTCCACAGTTAACTGTACCGAATTGTTGTGTACTTAATGCTTTCTCCCATATATTTAATTACTTCTAATGGTGGTTGTAAGTTCCCAAAACTGTCAAAGTAATATGAAACAGAACCTCTCTTAAAACAAGTAAGAAAGCTACAGTCGAGAGTGCTCGATCGTATGATACCCGCAACCCATTTCGAGAGAAAACAAAAAAACTTATTGATATTTTAACACAAAATATACCAAATATACTAAAACTTGTTTTTTGTATATTTTTGAAAATAGCGGGTAAAAATCCACAACACAGTTATGGTCACACTGTCAACTAAACAAACAAAGCGCGGGCAGCTGCAAGTGAATTTTGCATATAAAATGGATTCTTTAATAACTTCTTCATTCGACAGGAATCATTGAGAATATAATTATTATTATGCGTACCAAAATTCAATGCTCTAGGTCTATTATTACGGCTTTTACAGGCTTTTGGGGGCGGAAAGGGGCGTGGCAAAAATCTAAAACAAACTTGATCTGCGTAAGACCTACACGAATGCTGTCACCAAATTTGATATCTCTAGGTCATTCACACACTTAAAACGTCCATATGCACTGGGCACATCAATTTTGATAAATAATTTAACGAATAACTTTTGTTCTACTTATCCGATTTGTACCAAACTTACAGGGTATATTAAGAGTGTCAAGCGCAGATGGGTTACGGTCGAGCACTCTCGACTGTAGCTTTCTTACTTGTTTTATTATGTCTCTTGTTCTCCTCTAGTTGCTGTTTTGCTAACTTTGCATTGTTAATAGACTTTACTATTGCTGCGCTACCTGACGCTAAACTGCCCACAGCGCTAAGAGCTGTTAAAATTGGTACAAGTGGCAAGAAGCCACCTACCTTGGGAACATTTATAACCCGTGGAATAACAACATTTTTCCTACAACCCATTGAGTTAGATACTGCTTTGCGTGCAACTTTTATTGCATGAAATATGTCAAGCGGTTTATTTGTTTTCAATTCCTTGGTCGCCTTTTTGATTATTGAAGCAAGAGACGTTTTTACTACTTTCTTCGTCTTTTTCTGTTTTGATCCCATACCAAATTTTTTCTTTACCTTCATCATGTTCGTTACAAAGTACGCTGCTGCTCTCTCACCAAAACTGCTATTCGATGCTTTTACACGATCCCAGGCCCTATCAATTAAAACAGAGTCAGCTTTATGGCGCTCACTCAAGTCCTTACTTTTTGAATATGCTATGTCGTGTTCCCTACAAGCTTCATCCAAAGCATTGATTCCACGATCACCGCGTGCTAAACGTTTCTCTAGCTTTGTACCTGGTCCACAGTAATTGTACCCAGGTAAATGCACTTCCACGGGTAGAGCGTTTATTATATTGTTTACAAGACCACCACCCTGTTTGACATTTGATTTACGAGTGTTTATATTATAAAAATGTTTTATCATTTTATAACGACCTCAATCCACCAACGTTCCTCATTGAATGAAGTACTTCTCTCATTAACATGCGTTTATTACAACAAAAGAAAAGCATCTTAGTGAGAAACATTGAGGGCGGTGGGCATGGGGGGGAATCAACAGCCTCGTCACAGTACCTTGCTACCCAAAACAATTAGAGCTTTAATTGTTGGTCCATCAAATTGTGGGAAAACCAATGTGATGCTTAGCCTCATAGAGAGTCCAAATGGAGTAAAATTTGAAAATATTTATGTATTTTCAAAGAGTTTATATCAACCAATCAAACCAATACAAGGAATGGGATACTACACATTCTCCGCAAATGACACAGTTTTAACACCTCAGGAAGCTAAAAATAATTCCATTATGATATTTGATGATGTGGGATGTGAAAAACAGGATAATATCCGAAACTATTTTTGTATGGGTCGTCATAAGAATATTGATTATTTTTATCTTTGCCAAACGTATACACATATACCGAAACATTTAATACGTGATAATGCAAATTTTATTATAATGTTTAAACAAGACGATTTAAATATGCGACACATATATCGAGATCATGTAAATAGCGATATGGACTATGAAACATTTATGGAAATATCACGAAATTGTTGGGTGGATAAATTTGGATTTCTAGTAATCTCTAAGAATGACGATATAAAAACTGGCCGATATAGAAAAGGATTTGATCAATTCATTATACCTTAATTAAAATGGATATAAGTATAATGGGGTGACGGTGAAAAGACAGTCTACAGTCAGGCTTCAAAATGACTACATCTTTAACATTTACATTGAACGGGAACACATCAGTTACAACCGAAAATTTTTTCTCACAAATTGAACTAACACGCAATTATAGTATGAGAGTGCTCTCATTGACTTTTATACATACAATTCTATATCAAATGTTGATAAAGGAAACGATTTATTTCACATTGGGGATAAAGTCATAGAAATACCAGTGGGCTCGTATGAACTCGATGACATCACAAAATATATTTTGAATGAGCTAAAAGTGTATGGTCTTCATGATACCCTAAAAATTCAAAGTAATAACAACACTTTCCAAGTGCAAGTTTGCACTAGAAATGAAGTAAATATTTAAAAAAAAAATACAATTAGGTTGGAATGTAACATTATTAGTGGCTCATATGTGGGTAATAGATCAAATCATGTGCTTCATGAATTTGGAATTAATGTCCCACCAGGATATAAAATGAACATTACACCACGAAATCTGATTTATTTACCTGTCAACAGCAGAGAAATAAGCACACTCGAAGTACGGATAACTGATCAGAAGGGAGATTTAGTCAATTTGCGTGGTGAAACTGTATCAATTCGGCTACACTTGCGGCCTACAGAATGATTATTTATAATAAAAAGCCAGCACATCACTCCATACCCCCCATTAGTAAATGTAAAGCTGACGTGAAAGCATCATCATCATCAGCATCATCATCATCATCATTATTTAAAAAAGCATCAAATCAACGATCTGCACCATCCTTAAAAAATAAATTAATTTTAAAATCATTAGGATTTAATATTCAATAAAGTTCAAAAACAAACTTTCAAATGAATGAGATTTTTTTTGTGCAAGATAAGCCCCTCAATGATGAGAGTATCACTAAAAAAGAATATCGCTCTTATTACCCATATCAACAAAACTTCAAGACAAACGATGAAGTTCGCATCACAATACAGAACCAAGATTTGTATGTACTGCCGTGTGAAAGTTTTCTCCACTTTGAAGGAACACTTGAGAAAATTACTGATGCGAATACAGGGGCAAGCAGCACGTCTAATGTTAACGGTCTGCTCAAAAATAATTGTATGGCCTATTTTCTGGATGAAATAAGATACGAATTGAATGGGTGTGAGCTGGATAGGACACGGTTCTCTGGAATAACATCGACTCTCAAGAACTTTCTCTCTGTGGGGCAACAGGAAGATCTACTTTATCGCAATGCTGGGTGGAACGGTGGTGATAACATCTCTTCTGGAGGACATTTCAGGTATTCTGTACCACTAAAAATGTTGATGGGATTTGGAGAAGACTACAAAAAAGTCATATTAAATTGTAAACATGAACTTATTCTCTTACTAGCTAAAAATACAGATGATATGTATGTTAAAACAGTTGGTGGTCTGACACATAAAATTAACATACATAGTATTAGTTGGAAAGTACCCCACATTGTCCCAAGCGATAGTGCCAAAATTAAAATGTTTAATGTAGTAAAAAGTGGTGCTAGCTTACCACTAGCATTCCGCAGTTGGGATTGTTACATAAATCCTACACTAGTGCAGGGGACACATCATGTATGGAATGTTAAATTGGCTGCAAATAGAGAACGCCCGCGGTATGCCATCATTGCATTTACATTGAATGGAAATCTAATTACAAACAATTTAAGAAATGCAAAAGTATATTTAAATTCTGAAGTCTATCCCTATGAGGATTTGAATATTAAATACAGTGAAAATCGGTTTGCTGTGTTGTATGATATGTATGCGAGATTTCAAGAGAGCTATTACAACCGAGAGGCTCGTGCACTTCTATCACCAGCGGAATTCTTGTCTAAGGCTCCTATTGTTGTTGTAGATCTCTCATATCAGAATGAATCAGTCAAATCAGGGCCAATTGACGTAAAAATTTCTACCGAACTAACTGCAGCAAGTGAGATGAATTCCATGATGAATTGCCTTCTCATTCATGATCGTATAGTTGAATTCACTCCATTAACTGGATTAGCTCAACGTGTCGTCTAACTTCTTGGTAAATCATTTTCTCATTCAAATTTCGGAAATCAAGACAAATAGACGTCCACGGAACCCAAAATCAAAATACAAATTTAAAACATGTATTCCACCGATAACAAAAACAATACTACAACGAACATTACGACCAAACAACTTATAATCAGAATAAGTAATTTCATCAAAATGTTTAAAGAACGAATTTTCCCTGAACACTTGGAATACTTGGAGGAATCATTGGCATTTTTTAATAATAGACTAACTGATACCATGGTTGTTTCCAATCTTCATGGGCGGCACTTCACATCTTGTTGTTGAGCTAAAGACGATGTGCATTCTGGAGTCGACACATGTGCTTGTCATTTCTTTTCTGTTCGTTCATATAAAACTCAAAAAATAATGAAAATGTATGTAAATTTAGAGCATCGCTTCTAATTATTGTAGTTGAATATAAAATAAAAATAAAATTACAAGAAAACATAAACCAATTTTGTTATTTTTATTGGGAGTATGACAAATCATAAGAAATTGTCATATCCAAATGAAATTGTACACACAAAAATTGTATACACTACTTGAGAAATACAAAAATGTTTACAATAGAATAACTGATAGCACGCTGGTTTTCAATCTTCATGAGCGGCATTTCACAACTTGTTGTTGGGCTAAATACGATGTGTATACTGGAGTCGACACATCTGCTTGTCATTTATTTTCTGTGCATTCATACAAATCTCAAAAATTATGAAAATAAATGTAACTTTAGAGCATTGCTGTTTAGCATTGTACTTGAAAATAAAATTAGTCTAAATATACACACAAAATTTGTATACACTACTTGAGAAAATAAAAATGATAATAAATATTTTCAAGAAAAACCGTTATTTTACTGGGGATTGGCATTGGGATATGTAAACGAAAATTGTTCACACGATCGCAGGTGGTGTCAACTTATTCGAGGTCACCGTCCCCAGTTATTCGATGAGCTGCATGTTGCGTTCGAACGACTGCACGTGTCAAAGGCCCGCCCCCCCGTTTTTCGGTGTGATGCCTGTTGCGTTCGAACGACTGCACGTGTCAAAGGCCCGCCCCCTGCCTGTTGCGTTCGAATTGCGTTCGAATGCATGCTGGTGGCGAAAATCACCAACCCTGTTGCCAGCTGCGGTCGTGCAACCCAGATCTGTCAACACATTCAATCGATTCCGGCTGTTGCAGCTGTCGAAGGTCACCGATCGCTGGTCGCCGCACCAGTTTTCGGTGTCATATGTCCTCATACACTTGACATCCTAAAATCAAACAAGATCCAACACTCCAATCCCCACAACCTATCACACCACACTCACCCCCCAATAGTCTAGTTTAGTTGTTTATTTATTTACCTAACCCTTTGATCAACACGATCCCTAATCACCCACACTACTTTTTGACCCTCATCAAAACTCTTAATTACCACTTGACATATTTGACAGCTAAATTATCATCTTAATTACCCCATTAATGTCACTTGTGCCCACAATCAGGTAAACATACTACTGGTATTGGTGGTGACGGCATATGTAGCACATTGCAAATACTTGGTAACGTAAAAATTAATTGAAGTTTTGTATTGAAGTTTTGTTTCAGTATTGGACGACAAGTATATGAAGAATGATTATTATTGGTCGAGAAGTATTGTCCTCTGGATTTAATGTTATAATATCACCAGGCAAATTCAAAATTATTAGATCAAAAACGGTAAACTATTGTTCAAATGATGAGAAATTTTGTGAATTAAGTACTGATCTTGCTAGGGAAGATAGAGATAAATTACAAAAATTATTGGAAAAATATTCAAAATCTTTTATTAATGGTATTCCCTCGACTAGAGATAGTTCGGGAGAAATGAAAATTAAATTAGTAGACCCAAGAAAAATTGTTCAAAGAAGACCATATAGGCTTAGTCCAAATGAAAGAGAATTGGTGCGAGACAAGATTAATGAATTATTACAATGTAAAATCATAAAGCCAAGTTGCTCACCTTACGCAAGTCTCAGGATGTTGGTTAACAAAAACAACGGCACACATCGTTTGTGTGTTGATTACCGTGAATTCAATTCTAATACAGTTGCAGATAGATATCCTTTGCCCCTTATATCAGATCAGATATCCCGACTATATGTAGCGAAATATTTTACATGTTTAGACATGGCAAGTGGATATTATCAAATTCCCATGTACAAAGATTCGGTAGAGTGTACAGCATTTGTCACTCCAGACGGGCAATATGAATTTATGGCAATGCCTTTTGGACTAAGGAATGCACCTTCAATATTTCAACGCACAGTCATGCAAGCATTGGGAGACCTTGCAAATGAGTTCGTTGTCGTTTATATGGATGATGTGATGGTGGCTGCTGCAACAAAGAGTGAGGCTTTGGAAAGGTTGCAAATTACTCTTGATTGTCTCACGAATGCTGGATTCTCATTCAATATAAAAAAATGTTCTTTTCTCAAGTCAACAGTTCAATATCTGGGATACGAAGTGAGTGCAGGTGAAATCCGTCCGTATTCGCTTAAAGTTACAGCGTTAACTACCTTGCCTCCTCCTCAGTCAGTCTCTGCTTTACGTCAATTTATTGGATTGGCGCCTTATTTCAGGCAATTTATGCAAGGATTTTCGTGTTTTATGAAACCGTTATATCTTTTGACTTCGGAGAAGAATGATTTTGTATGGAGATTGGAACATGAAGAAATTAGGCAAAAAGTTATTTCTATCCTTACACAAAAGCCAGTCCTAGTAATTTTTGATCCGAACCATCCTATTGAATTGCATACCGATGCAAGTTCTCGGGGATACGGTGCCATCTTGTTACACAAATTCAACAATAAGTCTCATGTCATTGAATATTTTAGTAAAGCTGCTTCTTCTGCTGAAAGACGGTATCATTCTTATGAATTAGAAACTCTTGCTGTTGCTTTGTCTGTAAAACACTTTCGCCATTATTTATGAGGTAGAAATTGTGTCGTCTTCACTGATTGTAACTCACTTAAAGCATCAAGAATTAAATTGGATCTATGTCCCAGGGTACAAAGATGGTGGGCGTACTTACAGTCTTTTACATTTGACATTGAATATAAGGAAGGTAAACGAATGTCTCATGTTGACTTCTTTTCACGAAATATGCCTTCAGCAGAGTTGACTTTTCCGGAAAAACGAGTTAATTTGGCAGAAATTTCGGACAATTGGCTTTTGGCCGAACAATGTCAAGATTCTGAAATAGTTGATACTGTAAAAAGATTTAAAGTAAATTCTCTTGCTGAGGATATTGCTAAAACTTACGAGTTGAGGGCAGGAATATTATATCGAAAAATTCAGCGAAATGGTAGAACTCATTTCCATGAGTCTATCATTCATTTGGGGTGGAAGAAGACTTTAGATAAGGCCTACGACTATTACTAGTCCGATAACATGTCAAAATATATTCGAAAGTTTGTCGAGAACTGCTGAACGTGTGGAATGTCAAAGTCTTCTTCGGGTAAAGCTCAAGTAAGTCTCTATCGAATACCAAAAATAAATACACCTTGGCACACCATTCACATCGACATAACTGGAAAGTTGAGTTTATTTAATTCACACGCTTAAAATTGATGCTGAAAATTGCATAAATGCTATCACGTCTGCTATTTATCTGTTTGGAGTACCAAACCGCTTGATAGCAGATCAGGGCAGATGTTTCGCCAGTACTAGTTTTAGTGAGTTTTGTTCTCAACAAAAAATTAATTTTTTGCGACGGGTGCAAGTAGAGCAAACGGTCAAGTTGAACACATTATGAGCACCTTAAAGAACTTATTAAGTGCCGTTGAAACTAGCAGTCGATCTTGGCAAGATGCATTAGGAGAAGTTCAATTAGCCTTGAACTGTACGGTTAGTCGAGTGACAAAGGCAAGCCCCTTAGAATTGTTTGTCAGCAAAGTTGCCCGCCCGATGGGGTTGCTTCCACCCTGCGATATGGTAGAGGAGGTTGATATGGCAGAGGTGAGAGCACGAGCAGGTCAAAATATTTCAGCTGCAGCAGCATATAACAAGGAGCAATTTGATAAAAACAAGGCTAAAGTTGTTGGATGCAGAGTTGGTGACTTTGTATTGTTAAAAAATCAAGAGAGACATCAAACAAAGTTAAGTCCAAAGTTTAGGGGACCATTTCAAATAACTGAAGTGTTAGAGGGGGATATTTATGTGGTCAGGTCTTTGACAAACAATAGAAAATATAAGTATGCTCATGATGACATAAGGAAAATGCCAAATGGGCAAATACCAGTTGAATTTGAAAGAAGTGATAAGGATTTAAGTAATGAAATGATGTAAAAGAAAACTGTTGAAAGAGACAGTAATGAAATTATGTAAAAGAAAACTGTTGAAAGAGACAGTAATGAAAGAATGTAAAAGAAAACTGTTGAAAGAAACAGTAAGGAAACTGTTGAAAGAGACAGTAATGAAAGAATGTAAAAGAAAACTGTTGAAAGAGGCAGTACAGCTGCCTTAAGGGCTAAGAATGAAAATTAAAATAATAATACAACCACAAGTGTAAAACAATTGTTTTAATGATGGCGTGAAAACAAAAAGAATGAAGATGTAAATGGCAATGGAAGCTATAAATCATATTTGAATAAACTGTTTACGTTGGTTAACTGGTAATTTTTGGTAAATTGCACGAGGACGTGTAATGGACAGGATGGCCGTGTCGGCGCGCTCTAAGAGTGTGTGAATGAGGTATGAGTGTATGGGTGTACAGTCTCGGGAATTTCACCAGAAGACTAATTTCATAATTATGGTAATATTGCATCAGCCTATTTGTGTGCTGTGATTGGCTGTCGGTATATTGTCGATTTAAGAAGTACCGTTTTAGAGGGGCGACAGAGTAGTGTCGCTGCCGCCGAGTGTAGTTCGGTGGTAAGCATGAAAAGAAGAAGGAACGACGCGGGCAGTTGCGTTTTGAATTTGATGCGTGAACAACCGAAACTCGCTGCGCTATTACAATGTCGAAAAGCAACAAGAACGCTGCAACAAATATATATTCGGAGATGCCTCTTTCTGCCTGTTACATACATTTTCTGTTGGCACTAAGTTATAATACCCTACCACCCTATGAGTAGCGGGTATAAAAAGCAAATTTCAGAATATTCTATGGTATATTTTTTGTTAAAATATCATTAAAGATTTTTGTTTTCTCTCGAAATGGGTTGCGGGTATCAAACGGTCGAGCACTCTCGACTTTCTTACTTGTTTATTTCTTGAAGCATTTTTTCTAGTGGCGCATAAAATGAATCTTTATATAATCATTTCAGCGACTCGAAAAAGACTCATTAAGAAAATTGTTGTAAAAAGACTTCCAAATATTTTTTTATAATTTCGGAATTTGTGTTATTTTACTTGGCAGATGTCTTCCTTCTAAATTGTCTATGGGAACAGTCGTTCCTTAGGAAGAGCGATATTCCTCGAAGCGATTGAGGAAGTGAAGTCGAGTACAAGTGCAACTTAACTATTTTGAGAGCAGAGTCAAGCCCACGACTCAACCTTCCTATTTGCTTGTGAACTCGCTTTTTACATCGTAGTTTTTCTGTGTTCTCCCAAATTGCGAACGTTGACCCTTTTTCTCTGAAAGCAGTCAATCTTAAGGGAGAACGATATTCCGTCATGGTGCTTGTATCTAAGACTTCTGCAAATGAGCGTCAGCGAAAGGGTGGCTCACGAAGATGCCTCCTTTTGCCAGTTACATACATTTTCGGTTGGACCAATTAATTACATTTTCAAACAGTTATTTAAGACAGTTAGAGAAATGATGTCAGTTAGTGGGCGCGTAGATGTCCATATCTAGGTTGTGTGAAAATTTCAGCATCTTAGCTTTTACGGTTTGGGCTGTGCGTTGATAGTACTAGAGCACTGTCAGTATTTACGAACTGCTTTATATATATAGATAGGAATGAACTCCTTGACTCTACCAATAAAATGCTGTACAATTTTAAAAATTTCATTTGAGAATTTTATCATTTTTTACCATTCAAAATTTAAAAAATAATCTTTATCTGCGTATGACCTACACGAGTAAGGCCGTCAAAAATGGGTTATCTGACTCATACGAGCAGCCTTAGAAATTAAATTAAATCTATAAAAAACTGATAGATACACTCCCGAACATGACTAAATGGGCTCAGCTTGTCAATATCTTGAGATATCTTCTTTTGCCTTTTATTTGCAGTCTTTCTATTAGATTTCGCAAATATTACGAAAAACTATGATTTTGTCAATTCTTGTCTATAATAGAATATAATTTTACTATTTCCTCCTAATAGGGAATAAATGAATCCGCAAATACATTAATGCAGGCTGCTGTTGTGGAGCATGATTAAAAGGGATATAGTGGCGCTGTTGGTGCTGTTGTCAGACAAATACCTCAACTGGTCGTTTGTCCGGCAGTTCTAGCTACTCAAGCTACAGCTAATATTCTTGGAGGTGCTAAGAGTTCCTTAGTTTCTGAAACGAAAAGTGAAGCCGGAAATAAATGGGAAGGCGAGAAAAATGAAATGAAATTGTTTGTTATTATTTGAAGCATTAACAATTTGTAAGCAGTCTTAATGTTTTGTATAAATAAATACAAAATTAGGTATTTCATTTTTAAATCAGTTGCATTTTTTCTTAGTTTTTTTGCCATTTAATTTTTTGTATTATATTTTAACTTAAAGATTTTAAAAATAAAAGTGGAAAATAATTTATTTATTAGATTTAATTGTTGAAATCGCTACTCCCGAAATCGCTCCTCATATAAGTAATTGTACATAATCTTGAGTACCCGCTACCCATAGGGTAGAAGGGTATTATGACTTAGTGCCAACAGAAAATGTATGTAACAGGCAGAAGGAGGCATCTCCGACCCCATAAAGTATATATATTCTTGATCAGCGTCAACAGCCGAGACGATATAGCCATGTCCGTCCGTCCGTCTGTCTGTCCGTATGAACACCTGGATCTCAGAGACTATAAGACATAGAGACACCAAATTTGGCAAAAAGGTTCCTTCATACCCTACGCAGGTCAAGTTTATTTCAAAAGTTGGATGCCACGCCCCCTTCGCCCACAATAAGCATTTATCTAGAGAAAGTCAAAGTTTTTTATGTAAATCGCGAATAACTCCAAAAGTTCTTTGTGTAATGATGTGTAATTTGGTAACCCATCTGCGCTTGACACTCTTAATATACCCTGTAATTTTGGTACAAATCGGATAAGTAGAACAAAAGTTATTCGTGAAATTATTTATCAAAATTTTTGTGCCCAGTGCATATGGGCGTTTTAAGTGTGTGAATGACCTAGAGATATCAAATTTGGTGACAGTATTCATGTAGCTCTTACGCAGATCAAGTTTGTTTTAGATTTTTGCCACGCCCCTTTCCGCCCCCAAAAACTGTAAAAGCCGTAATAATTAACCTAGAGCATTTTGGTATGCATAATAATAGTTATATTCTCAATGATTCCTGTGAATTTGGTAGAGATCGAATGAAAAACAAGGAAGTTATTAATGAATCAATTTTATATGCAAAATTCACTTGCAGCTGCTCGCGCTTTGGTTGTTTCGTTGACAGTTTTTTTTAATTTTTATGGCGCAAGTTTATTTCTTACTTATATATGTATATAACTCCGTCGTCCGATTTATCTGTATACCAGGATCACCTGGAAGAAATAAAATCTGTATTTGCCTTGTTATCCGACAAAGATCATATTGTGGATCTAGGAGACTTTAAGCTTCCTGGAACAGCTTATCCTTGTGATAACTTTTGTTTTCTTATTCCTATGAACCGACATGACTTTATTGATGGTTTACTTGAATTATATTTGGGTCAAATTAACAATATAAGAAATTCGCTTTGCTGGCATTTAGATCTGTGCTTTGTCTCTGAACCTACCAGTGTAGTTCTATCTAGATCGGAACCCCTTACCTCTCCTGAAGACCCTTATCATCCAACTCTGGAGTTAAGGATCGAACTTAGCAGATCTGTACTCACTAATTCTGATTTACCTGCCGATCGAGTTCGATGCTTTCGAAAGGCTAACTTTCCCAAATTAATCCAACTTCTTAATTCAATTGGTCTAGTTTGTATTCCTGCACTGACATAAGGGCCGCCTTCAATTTGTTTTATAATAAATTAAATCTTTGCTTAGATGCCAGTATTCCTTCTTTTTTTCCGCATATGTCTAATAAAACTTCTTGGGTTTGTAAGCAACTTTCTAACCTTAAGAGCCTGAAGTCTAGACTCTACAAAAAGTTTAAAATTTCAGGTTCTACCTTAACTTTTTCGCAATATATAATTGCTCGGTCTAATTTTATCGAGTTTAACGTTGTGTGTTATAAAAATTACTTAGCTCGCTGTCGGGTCAGCTTCTCTGAAAACCCAAGAAAGTTTTTTAATTTTGTAAACACTAAGCGTAAGTTTTCCTCTTATCCTCCTTGTCTATCTTACGAAAATTCGAAAGCAAATTCTGGTCAGGCCATCGCTGATCTATTTGTTTTTTTTTTTTTCAAACCACTTATTCTTCTTCTTCCTACTCTAACGCGCCCTATCCTTACAGCCTGTCTGGGTCGAATTGTATCTTCAGTCCCTTAATGAGTGAGGAGTCTCTGATTCGATATCTTCAAATGGTTAAGCCGGTGTTTTCGCCCGGTCCGGATGGAGTTCCTGGATGTGTACTTCGGGGCTTTATGCAGACCGTTGCTGAATTTATTTGATTTATCGCTTGAGTCATCGACTTCTCCCTCTTTATGGAAGGAGTCCTTCATAATTCCTCTCCCTAAGAAGGGAAGTAAGTCGGACGCCAAAAACTATAGAGGGATATGTATATTGTCTGCAATACCAAACGTTTTTGAGAAGATATTAACAAGTCATTTGCAACAATTATGTAGTTCTATTATTTCCCCCTACCAGCAGTATCGATTTTAGTAAAGCCTTTGACTCTGTAAATCATTCAATTTTGTTATATAAACTTGACTTAATTGGATTTCCCAATAATTTGATTTGCTGGATTTCAAGCTATCTAAGCCAAAGAACGCAAAAAGTTTCTTTAAATAATTTTCTTTCTAATACATAACCTCTGGAGTTCCCCAGGGGAGCCATCTCGGTCCCATACTTTTCACATTGTTCATAAATGATCTACCTACTGTTTTGACACAATCTCGCGTACTAATGTATGCAGATGATGTTAAAATATGCCTGCAGTACAGGGATTGGCCATGCCATATTAAGTTGCAGAGAGATCTTGACTCTTTTCAGTCATGGTGCAAAGTGAACTTGTTAAATTTAAACTGCTCTAAATGTGTTGTGATGTCCTTCTATAGAGTTAACCCATATCTGGCCACTTACTTACTGAACGGTAACGATCTAAAAAGAATTACTGCTGTTGATGATCTAGGTATTCTCTTAGATCATAAACTTAAATTTTCTGACCACTTTTCTAGAACGGTCAATAAAGATATGTCTGTTTTCGATTTCATTAAAAGGTGGTCAAACGAATTTGATGACCCTTATATAACTAAGACCCTTTACACTTCACTTGTTCGTCAGATTCTTGAATATGGTTCGTGCGTATGGTCTCCACAGTATTCTGTGCACCAGGATCGCATTGAATCTGTTCAAAAACAATTTCTCTTATTTGCTTTGCGTGGCTTGAACTGGAATGCTGAAGTGAGATTACCGTCATATAGTGGTAGACTTCTTTTAATAAATCTACCTTCTTTATCTATCCGTAGAATAATGCTTGGCATTTAATTTATTTTTAATCTTATTAATGGTGCTATATTTTCTTCAGAATTAATATCGCGACTAACCTTTTCCGTTCCATCTAGACTAACCCGTAGTTCCGCTTGCTCTCGCCCTATGTAGATATAATTTTGCATTGCATGACCCTTTTAGACTTTTATGTTATAACTATAATAGATTTTATCATGTATTTTCTAGCGCTAACACTGCTTTTAATCTTACAACTTTACTACTAACCTATTTAACTAATAATTAGACTGAATTTAGCTTACAGTAATAATTAAAATTTGTTCATTCCTCCCGTTTCTCTCTTATGTCCGATCCTGTTTTTCTATTTTATGCTATCCGCGTTTCTTTTTTGCATGCCCGAATCTATCCTGTCCGAACGTGAATCGTGTCGTTCTTCTTGCGACGGAGCCTCTCGGTCGGTAGGGCGGGAGGAGGGTTTATTGGGAGCCGCGCGTAACAAGCATTGGCTTGGTATCGCTTGGGCCACTTGAATGTGCTTACTATGTACATCTACGTCCAACAAATAAAAAAAAAAAAAAGTGTAGGAAAATTCACATCTACAGCTATACGGCAGTGAAAAACATGGAAGATCAGCAGACAACAGCTCCAAACATTTTTTTGTACTTTTTAAAATGATGTATGTTATTTATAATGGATATAATAGATATAATAAATTGCCCAGTAATAAAGAAAAGTTAAAATTTGAAAAAAAAATCATCCAAAGTATGCTGCAAATCTTGCAATTGCTAAAGAAACCCTCAAGCAATAAGTAATTTGAATTTTATTCTTATCATAACCAAAAGTACTAGGTATGTTAAGAGTATTAAACAAAGATGGATAACCAAATTACACTTCATTAAATAAAGAACTTTTGGAGTTATACGCGATTTCGTGACTATTTCTAGATTTATGAATATTGTGGGCGAAGGCATCCAACATTTGAAATAAACTTGATCTGCGAAAGGAATGGAGGAACCTATGTACCAAATTTGGTGTCTCTATGTCTTATAGTCTCTGAGATCTACGGACAGACTGCCAGACGGACAGACGGACATGGCTATATCGTCTCGGCTGTTGACACTGATCAAGAATATAAATACTTTATGGGGTCGGAGATGGCTCTTTCTGTCTGTTTTATACATTTTCTTTTGTCACTAAGTTATAATACCCTTCTACCCTATGGGTAGCGGGTATAAAAACAAATTTCAGTATTTTCTTTGGTATATTTTTTGTTAAAATATCATTTAAGTTTTTTGTTTTTTTTTTGTCTTGAAATGGGTTGCGTGTATCATACGGTCGAGCACTCTCGACTGTAGCTTTCTTACTTGTTTCTAATATTATTAATGGTGATATTGATTTTTCAGAATAAATATCGCGACTAAACTTTTCCGTTCCATCTAGACTAACTCGTAGTTACATTTCGCTTGCTCTCCCCTTGCTTTAAATGATGTTTTAACACATTTTTTTTAGATTTCTTTAATTTCCACAAATTCTATAAAAAGTCAGTGCCAATAAAGCAACTGACACTCATAAAATATAACCGCAAAATCTTTTACGACCGACAAAGGAGGTGGAGGCGGGATAAAACACCTTAGCAAATGCAAATGCCAATGATACCATGGTAATTGTCGGCATACCCCGGCAAATTTATATTTTGTCATGATTGCAAGATAATTGGCTGTCGAAATACAAGAAACCCGAAAAGCACAAGTGTACTCAAAACACACATACAAGTTCTGGGCGACTGCCCGAAGCACAAGCACTCGCAATACCGACATAATTATGCGTGAGAGTCTTTTACTTCTCTTGCGTGTAGCAACGTAACACAAATTTCAATGATTGTGAATAGAATGTCAAGAAAAGCCACTTTTATCGCTTTCTGATATAGACGGTTAGTGCATAATTTTACAACTCGTGCAGCCAATGACTACATTACTAAAGAAAGCCGGGAAGTGTTAGAAGACTACGGAACAGAGGACACACTCCTTCAAATAAGGGAGAGCTTGACTACGTCTCAGATGTTGGCTTGGTCCGACTTTTTCTCCAGTTTCGTGCTGCAGACCAACGCCAGCGATTAACAAAATTAATGAAAACTAAAATTAATAATGAATTGCAAAATAAAACAAAGAATTGAACGAATAGTAAAATAGAGTCAAGTATACATTAAGGAAAGTTCGATAGACATTCGCCAAATTCTGAGATTACAATATCACCAATACCTGTCATTCCAGGACGTAGACTCAATTTAGATATATTTTCATTTAAGAAAAAACTTGTACTAACTGCAATAGAGCGAACAATTCATTCAAAATCAATAGATCTTAAAAAACCGCTTCATGACATATTATTCTATTACGGCGTACCAAATGTGTTTTTAAGTATAACAAAAAATTGTTAAATTCAAAAATCATTACATTCATAATAATAGACCAATTTTTTAAGTAAAACTGTTGCCGCACGCAGACGTGTATTATTATTATTTGGCCATCACAACCCTATCGGGTCACGGCCTGAAATAGTTGCCTCCACGCGCTTCTGTCCTGGGCACGTCTCCTCCAGTTGGTAACACCAAGTGAGGACAAAGCTTCCATCACCTGGTCCTGCCAACGCATCCGGGGTCTTCCTCTCCTCCGATTGCCGACCACAACCGCATCAAATACCTTTCGAGCTAGAGCGTCTTCCTCCATACGAGCAATATGACCCAGCCAGCGAAGTCTATGGCTCCTAACTCTGCTGACTACATCCATATCGCCGTAAAGCTCATACAGCTCATGGTTCCATCTGATGCGATAGGTATCCCCGATGCAAATCGGACCAAAGATCTTGCGGTGAATCTTTCTCTCGAACACACCAAGAGCGGCTGCGTCTGCCTGTGTCAAGGTCCAACACTCTGCACCATATAATAGTACCGGCACGATGAGCGTCTTGTAAAGTGTAAGTTTTGTGTGTCGAGAGAGGGCTCTACTACTCATTTGCCTACTGAGCCCATAGTAACACCTGTTGGCAAGAATGATTCTCCGCTTGATCTCCAGGCTGACATCATTCGAGCTGGTCATAGCAGTGCCAAGATAGATAAACTCCTTGACGGACTCAAAGTTATAGCTGCCCGCTACTAGCTGAGAATCTTGTCGCCGCGATTCCCTGCTCGAGCACACCAGACTGGGTAGACTTTGGGGAAGCATATAAGGTAAAGTTGCTGATCGCATTCAACTTGGCGAATGCCAGCGCGATCCTTATACTGCTTTCTTCAAGTCGACGCACTACCTCCACGTGGTTCTCCCTGGAATGTCGCTCAACATTCGTTGTGTGGCATGCCAAAGTGCGCGGCGGGGCTCTTCAAACTAGGTTGTGGCGTAGGACTTGAAATCCACCCACGTAAAAACCAAAAATTCAGTGAAGGAAAGAGAAGCCTCGGATAGACACCGGACTAAAGATAACGACCATAAGAACCGAACAAAGGACAATGATTTGAGAGTATGCACCTGGAATGTACGAACATTGTACAGACCGGGTGCTGCTCAACAACTAGCGGATACCCACAATAAATGTAGGGCTGACATCACTGCCATCCAGGAAATGCGATGGATAGGACAAGGTTGCGTGAAGAAGAAGGACTGTGACATATACTACAGCTGCCATCCAGACCGGCATGAATTTGGCTGTGGATTTGTTGTAGGCTCTCGATTGAGGCGCCGGGTCTCTCATTTTATTCCAATAAATGAGAGAATAGCAACAATCCGGGTTACAGCCAAATTCTTCAACATCACTCTGATATGCGTACATGCCCCCACCGAGGAAAAAGACGATGTCGCCAAGGATAACTTCTATGCGGAGCTCGACCGAGCATACGGCCGCTGCCCATCGCATGACATTAAAATCCTCATCGGAGACTTTAATGCGTGAAGAAGAAGGACTGTGACATATACTACAGCTGCCATCCAGACCGGCATGAATTTGGCTGTGGATTTGTTGTAGGCTCTCGATTGAGGCGCCGGGTCTCTCATTTTATACCAATAAATGAGAGAATAGCAACAATCCGGGTTACAGCCAAATTCTTCAACATCACTCTGATATGCGTACATGCCCCCACCGAGGAAAAAGACGATGTCGCCAAGGATAACTTCTATGCGGAGCTCGACCGAGCATACGGCCGCTGCCCATCCCATGACATAAAAATCCTCCTCGGAGGCTTTAATGCCAAGGTTGGGCGGGAAGGTATCTTTGGTGCCACCGTGGGGCGATATAGTCTGCATGAGACCACTTCGAGCAATGGTCTCAGGCTAGTAGGCTTCGCAGCAGCGCATAACATGGTGGTGCGCAGTACAAGTTTGCGTCATTTGGACATTTATAAGGCATCTTGGCTCTCTCCGGATCGACTGACCAAAAATCAGATCGACCATGTTGTGATTGACGGAAGGCATGCATCTAGCATACTTGACGTGCGAACATGGCGGGGTCCTAACATAGACTCCGACCATTACCTTGTTGTAGCCAAGGTACGCATGCGGCTAAGTGCGACGAAGATCGCGCGCCGAAGTATGCCGAGAAGGCTGGACGTCGGGAAGCTGCAATCACAACAGGTGAAGGAAACATTCTCCACTCGTGTCTCGGTCCTACTGGGACAGACATCTCAAAGACCTAAGGACATCGGCTCTATGTGGGCGCACATAGTGAACTCCTTGAAGGCTTCGGCGGAAGAGGTACTAGGATTCCGGCCCTCACCTAAGAGGAACCCATGGTACGATCAGGGGTGTCGTGACGCAACAGCTGCAAAGGACGTGGCGGACAGAAGAACATTGCAGGCTGGGGCGACACGACGTATAGTGGAAGTATACAGGTCGATGAGAAGGGATGAGAAACGCCTTTTCAGACGCAAGAAACGAGAACACGAAAGGCGTGAGTGCGAGAATGTAGAGAGTTGCAGATGCCGGAACGAAGCTCGGAACTTCTACTAGAGGGTTAAGCGTCTAACCCAAGGCCACAAGACGGTAGGAGTTTCTTGCAGGGATGACAACGGAAACTTGGTCACAGACGCGTAGGTTGTGCTCAGGTTATGGAGGGATCACTTCTCAAGGCTTTTGGATGGAGACAACGACGACCTTGACGATGGCGATCCACGAACCCCAATCTTTGGTACAGACACAGAAGTACGAATCCCGAGCCATATCGAAGTCAGTGCGGCGATACAGCGCCTTAAGAACAACAAGGCTGCTGGAGCTGATGGCTTACCAGCTGAGCTTTTTAAGGCTGGTGGTGATTTGTTGGTAGGGTGCATGCACCAACTAATCAGCAAGATATGGCTCACAGAGAGCATGCCCGAAGATTGGAACCTCAGCATGATCTGTCCTATCCTGAAGAAGGGTAATGCCACAGTGCGCTCCAACTACCGTGGCATTAGTCTTCTTTCGGTCGCATATAAGGTCCTAACGAGCGTATTATGTGAAAAACTGAAACCTCACGCCGAAGCACTGGAAAATCTACGATTGACCAGATATTCACATTGCGCCAAATCCTGGAGAAGTCGTACGAAAGTCAGATAGATACCTTTCATCTTTTCGTCGACTACAAGGCAGCTTTTGATAGCCCCCGACGAGATCACCTATATGCCGCTATGTCTGAGCTTGGTATTCCAGCAAAGCTTACGCGGCTTTGCAGAATGACGTTGAGCAACACCATCAGCTCCGTCAAAGTAGGAAATGACCATTCCGAAACCTTTAGTACCAAGTGTGGTCTCAGACAAGGTGACTCGTTGTCTTGTATGCTCTTCAATATCCTAATGGAGAGTATTATAAGGAAGGCTGGTGTGCATTGGACGGGCACAATATTGACAAATAGATGTGTCCAGTTGCTTGGGTATGCCGATGATATTGATATCATTGGGCGTACCAAGCGTGACGTTACAGCAGCCTTTGGGGCTATTGGAAAAGAATCGGCTAAAGCTGGTCTGGCAGTGAACATGAGTAAGACAAAGTTTATGGTGTGCTCGAGCAGACGTGTATTACTGGGCTAAAATAAACTTGATCTGCGAAGGACCTATAAGAATACTGTCACCATATTTGGAAGCTTTAGCTCTTATAGTCTCTGAGATCCAGGTGTTCATGCAGATGGACAGACGGACATGGCTATATCGTCTCGGCTGTTGACACTGATCAAGAATATATATACTTTATGGGGTCGGAAATGCCTCCTTCTGCCCGTTACATACATTTTCTGTTGGCACTAAGTTATAATACCCTTCTAACCTATGGGTAGCGGGTATAAAAATTACACAAGTTTATAGAGTAGTGAGAGTCGTATTAATAAATGTATATCGCGAAAAGACGCTTAGTACGATGAAATCGCACAAAATATTTAACCAATTGATTTTTTTTGGATTGCGGCTGTGGGCGTGGCTAAATTCTAAAACAATCTGGAAGCATAAAAATGTTTTAAAAAATATTTCGTAGTTCTAGCTTCTATAGTCTTTTAGATAAAGACAGACGGACACGTCCATATACATACCTCCACCTATATATAGCCATCACATGACCCCCGACATTAGCGCAAATGTTGCTGACCTCTCACAATATATAATCGATCATTTTGTTCTTCCGATTTCGCTTTCGGATGACGTGTTTGGCGTTTGGCAGCGACCTTATACTGAGCTCGAAGACAAACATCTGACAGGTACATTCATTCCCGGAGCTGCGATAAAAGTCTTGTAGGAAGCCACCGTGCCGTTGAGCCATGCGGCAGTAGTATGTTTACCTGAGTGTGAGCACAAGTGACATTAATGGGGTAATTAAGATGATAATTTATGGGTTTAGCTGTCAAAAAATATGTCAAGTGGTAATTAAGAGTTTTGATGAGGGTCAAAAAGTAGTGTGGGTGTTTAGGGATCGTGGTGATCAAAGGGTTAGGTAAATAAATAAACAAATAAATTAGACTATTGGGGGGTGAGTGTGGTGTGATAGGTTGTGGGGATTGGAGTGTTGGATCTTGTTTGATTTTAGGACAAGTCAAGTGTATGAGGACATATGACACCGAAAACTGGTGCGGCGACCGGCGACCGGCGATCGTTGACCTTCGACAGCTGCAACAGCCGGAATCGATTGAATGTGTTGACAGATCTGGGTTGCGCGAGCGCAGCTGGCAACAGGGTTGGTGATTTTCGCCACCAGCATGCATTCGAACGCAATTCGAACGCAACAGGCAGGGGGCGGGCCTTTGACACGTGCAGTCGTTCGAACGCAACAGGCATCACACCGAAAAACGGGGGGGCGGGCCTTTGACACGTGCAGTCGTTCGAACGCAACATGCAGCTCATCGAATAACTGGGGACGGTGACCTCGAATAAGTTGACACCACCTGCGATCGTGTGAACAATTTTCGTTTACATATCCCAATGCCAATCCCCAGTAAAATAACGGTTTTTCTTGAAAATATTTATTATCATTTTTATTTTCTCAAGTAGTGTATACAAATTTTGTGTGTATATTTAGACTAATTTTATTTTCAAGTACAATGCTAAACAGCAATGCTCTAAAGTTACATTTATTTTCATAATTTTTGAGATTTGTATGAATGCACAGAAAATAAATGACAAGCAGATGTGTCGACTCCAGTATACACATCGTATTTAGCCCAACAACAAGTTGTGAAATGCCGCTCATGAAGATTGAAAACCAGCGTGCTATCAGTTATTCTATTGTAAACATTTTTGTATTTCTCAAGTAGTGTATACAATTTTTGTGTGTACAATTTCATTTGGATATGACAATTTCTTATGATTTGTCATACTCCCAATAAAAATAACAAAATTGGTTTATGTTTTCTTGTAATTTTATTTTTATTTTATATTCAACTACAATAATTAGAAGCCATGCTCTAAATTTACATACATTTTCATTATTTTTTGAGTTTTATATGAACGAACAGAAAAGAAATGACAAGCACATGTGTCGACTCCAGAATGCACATCGTCTTTAGCTCAACAACAAGATGTGAAGTGCCGCCCATGAAGATTGGAAACAACCATGGTATCAGTTAGTCTATTATTAAAAAATGCCAATGATTCCTCCAAGTATTCCAAGTGTTCAGGGAAAATTCGTTCTTTAAACATTTTGATGAAATTACTTATTCTGATTATAAGTTGTTTGGTCGTAATGTTCGTTGTAGTATTGTTTTTGTTATCGGTGGAATACATGTTTTAAATTTGTATTTTGATTTTGGGTTCCGTGGACGTCTATTTGTCTTGATTTCCGAAATTTGAATGAGAAAATGATTTACCAAGAAGTTAGACGACACGTTGAGCTAATCCAGTTAATGGAGTGTATTCAACTATACGATCATGAATGAGAAGGCAATTCATCATGGAATTCATCTCACTTGCTGCAGTTAGTTCGGTAGAAATTTTTACGTCAATTGGCCCTGATTTGACTGATTCATTCTGATATGAGAGATCTACAACAACAATAGGAGCCTTAGACAAGAATTCCGCTGGTGATAGAAGTGCACGAGCCTCTCGGTTGTAATAGCTCTCTTGAAATCTCGCATACATATCATACAACACAGCAAACCGATTTTCACTGTATTTAATATTCAAATCCCCATAGGGATAGACTTCAGAATTTAAATATACTTTTGCATTTCTTAAATTGTTTGTAATTAGATTTCCATTCAATGTAAATGCAATGATGGCATACCGCGGGCGTTCTCTATTTGCAGCCAATTTAACATTCCATACATGATGTGTCCCCTGCACTAGTGTAGGATTTATGTAACAATCCCAACTGCGGAATGCTAGTGGTAAGCTAGCACCACTTTTTACTACATTAAACATTTTAATTTTGGCACTATCGCTTGGGACAATGTGGGGTACTTTCCAACTAATACTATGTATGTTAATTTTATGTGTCAGACCACCAACTGTTTTAACATACATATCATCTGTATTTTTAGCTAGTAAGAGAATAAGTTCATGTTTACAATTTAATATGACTTTTTTGTAGTCTTCTCCAAATCCCATCAACATTTTTAGGGGTACAGAATAGCTGAAATGTCCTCCAGAAGAGATGTTATCACCACCGTTCCACCCAGCATTGCGATAAAGTAGATCTTCCTGTTGCCCCACAGAGAGAAAGTTCTTGAGAGTCGATGTTATTCCGGTGAACCGTGTCCTATCCAGCTCACACCCATTCAATTCGTATCTTATTTCATCCAGAAAATAGGCCATACAATTATTTTTGAGCACACCGTTAACATTAGACGTGCTGCTTGCCCCTGTATTCGCATCAGTAATTTTCTCAAGTGTTCCTTCAAAGTGGAGAAAACTTTCACACGGCAGCACATACAAATCTTGGTTCTGTATTGTGATGCGAACTTCATCGTTTGTCTTGAAGTTTTGTTGATATGGGTAATAAGAGTGATATTCTTTTTTAGTGATACTCTCATCATTGAGGGGCTTATCTTGCACAAAAAAAATCTCATTCATTTGAAAGTTTGTTTTTGTACTTTATTGAATATTAAATCCTAATGATTTTAAAATTAATTTATTTTTTAAGGATAGTGCAGATCGTTGATTTGATGCTTTTTTAAATAATAATGATGATGATGATGCTGATGATGATGATAATGATGATGATGATGCTTTCACGCTTTAGATTTACTAATGGGGGGTATGGAGTGATGTGCTGGCTTTTTATTATAAATAATCATTCTGTAGGCCGCAAGTGTAGACGAATTGATACAGTTTCACCACGCAAATTGACTAAATCTCCCTTCTGATCAGTTATCCGTACTTCGAGTGTGCTTATTTCTCTGCTGTTGACAGGTAAATAAATCAGATTTCGTGGTGTAATGTTCATTTTATAACCTGGTGGGACATTAATTCCAAATTCATGAAGCACATGATTTGATCTATTACCCACATATGAACCACTAATAATGTTACATTCCAACCTAATTGTATTTATTTTTAAAATATTTACTGGATTATCTGAGATGTAAATTTCAGACTTGTGTGCTCTTAAAATACGTTTATTAAATCCAAATAGCTGTCCAATAGTTCTTTCACGATCAAAAAATACCGCTTCATTTCTAGTGCAAACTTGCACTTGGAGTGTGTTGTTATTACTTTGAATTTTTAGGGTATCATGAAGACCATACACTTTTAGCTCATTCAAAATATATTTTGTGATGTCATCGAGTTCATACGAGCCCACTGGTATTTCTATGACTTTATCCCCAATGTGAAATAAATTGTTTCCTTTATCAACATTTGGTATAGAATTGTATGTATAAAAGTCAATGAGAGCACACTCATAATTGCGTGTTAGTTCAATTTGTGGGAAAAAATTTTCTGTTATATCTGATGTGTTCCCGTTCAATGTAAATGTTAAAGATGTAGTCATTTTGAAGCCTGAATGTAGACTGTCTTTTCACCGTCACCTCATTATACTTATTTCCATTTTAATTAAAGTATAATGAATTGATCAAATCCTTTTCTATATCGGCCAGTTTCATATCGTCATCCTTAGAGATTACTAGAAATCCAAATTTATCCACCCAACAATTTCGTGATATTTCCATAAATGTTTTATAGTCCATATCGCTATTTACATGATCTCGATATATGTGTCGCATGTTTAAATCGTCTTGTTTAAACATTATAATAAAATTTGCATTATCACGTATTAAATGTTTCGGTATATGTGTATACGTTTGGCAAAGATAAAAATAATCAATATTCTTATGACGTCCCATACAAAAATAGTTTCGGATATTATCCTGTTTTTCACATGCCACATCATCAAATATCATAATGGAATTATTTTTAGCTTCCTGTGGTGTTAAAACTGTGTCATTTGCGGAGAATGTGTAGTATCCCATTCCTTGTATTGGTTTGATAAGTTTTTCCAAATACTCATATTTCGGTTGATATAAACTCTTTGAAAATACATAAATATTTTCAAATTTTACTCCATTTGGACTCTCTATGAGGCTAAGCATCACATTGGTTTTTCCACAATTTGATGGACCAACAATTAAAGCTCTAATTGTGTTGGGTAGCAAGATACTGTGACGAGGCTGTTGATTCTCCTCCCCATGCCCACCGCCCTCAATGTTTCTCACTAAGATGCTTTTCTTTTGTGGTAATAAACGCATGTTAATGAGAGAAGTACTTCATTCAATGAGGAACGTTGGTGGATTGAGGTCGTTATAAAATGATGAAACATTTTTATAATATAAACACTCATAAATCAAATGTCAAACAGGGTGGTGGTCTTGTAAACAATATAATAAACGCTCTACCCGTGGAAGTGCATTTACCTGGGTACAATTACTGTGGACCAGGTACAAAGCTAGAGAAACGTTTAGCACGCGGTGATCGTGGAATCAATGCTTTGGATGAAGCTTGTAGGGAACACGACATAGCATATTCAAAAAGTAAGGACTTGAGTGAGCGCCATAAAGCTGACTCTGTTTTAATTGATAGGGCCTGGGATCGTGTAAAAGCATCGAATAGCAGTTTTGGTGAGAGAGCAGCAGCGTACTTTGTAACGAACATGATGAAGGTAAAGAAAAAATTTGGTATGGGATCAAAACAGAAAAAGACGAAGAAAGTAGTAAAAACGTCTCTTGCTTCAATAATCAAAAAGGCGACCAAGGAATTGAAAAAAAATAAACCGCTTGACATATTTCATGCAATAAAAGTTGCACGCAAAGCAGTATCTAACTCAATGGGTTGTAGGAAAAATGTTGTTATTCCACGGGTTATAAATGTTCCCAAGGTAGGTGGCTTCTTGCCACTTGTACCAATTTTAACAGCTCTTAGCGCTGTGGGCAGTTTAGCGTCAGGTAGCGCAGCAATAGTAAAGTCTATTAACAATGCAAAGATAGCAAAACAGCAACTAGAGGAGAACAAGAGACATAATAAAAAAATGGAAACTGTTTCGTTGGGTGAGGGATTGTATTTACAACCATACAAAAAAGGGTATGGTATATCATTTAGTAAAAACAATCGAAAACAAAATCGCAACCAAAAAAACTACTAAGCGAGCTACCCAAAAGGGCATTATCTAACTTTGATATCATGCGTTTTGCCTTTAAAAATATTCAACATTTTCGGGGTGTTTATATGAAAGATGAATTACCAAAAATCCCACTATATCGTGAGTGTGGAATAATAAATTTAGCAGACTCGTCATCAAAAGGAACGCATTGGGTAGCTTATTTTAATAGAGGTTCTTTTTCATATTACTTTGACAGTTTTGGGAACTTACAACCACCAATAGAAGTAATTAAATATTTGGGAGAAAGCATTAAGTATAATTATCAACGTTTGCAACAATTCGGTACAGTTAACTGTGGACATTTGTGTCTACAATTTTTGTTGCAATCCAACTCATTGCACTAAAGATGGGTGGAATGTGTTTATGATATGTGTGTGTGTGTGTGTGTGTTCCTTGTACGAACGCACATGTCTGGACTGTGTGTCCCGTTACAGAACCACTTGAAAATCGGTTGGCCTTTGTGAACCTCACTCGAGAAATGCTCGAGAATATGCTCCTTTGTTCATCGTTGGAGGATATAAAATCAACCGGCTCCTCGAAGGAAAATATCATTCAGTGACCAGCAACAGCAGCATCAGCAGCATCAACAGCATCAACAGCATCAACAGCATCAGCAGTATCAGCAGCAACAACAACATCAAACCATCACAGCACCACCACAGCAACAACAACAACATCAACAACATCAACAAACATCAAAAATATGGAATGCAACAATTTTGATGATATCAAAATTTCAACATTTTGTGGAGGTTGATAGACAACGTACCATTCACGATGCTAACGGAGGAAGATTCAACTGAATCTCAGGTGACGGAGGAGGAGGAGTTCATAGACACAAGTGTCTTCAACCTTCTCGACCCGTTGACATCCAACAATATGATAACCCAAGAGGACTTAGATGCCCTCTTGAAAGACATTGAGGAGAACCCCGATATGCGTGGGACAGTTTTATAATATGAAATAAATTTTAAATAAATTTTAAATAAAATAAATTTTAAATAAAATTTGAAATATATATATACATATATACAAACAATCCAAAATTTTTGAATTGGGGAGGTGTTTAAGCTTTTATTTCAGCTTTTATTTTCAGTTGTTTTTATTTTGAAAATTTATATTTTTAAAAATAATATAAATATATATTTAATCAAAATTTTAAAATAAAAAAAGCTTTTTAAAACAAATCAAAATTGTTTAATTGAGGAGGTGATTAATACAAAAATCTTGGATTTTTAGAACTTTGGCTTTATTTTCAGCTTTTATTTCAGCTTTTTTTTTTAGCTTTTATTTTCACTTTTTATTTTAGCTTTTATTTTCAAAATTTTTTATTTTAAAAATAAAATTAAAAAATGTTTATTTTAAAAATAAAATATATATTTAAACAAACACAAATTTTTTAAAATAAAAAATATATATAAAACTAAAAATTTAAAAGTTTTATTTCTATACATTTCATTTTCAGCTTTTTATTTATAGGATATAACTGGTCTAAAAACAGCTATTACCAACAGACCTGTTCTGTTCAAACAGCTATTACCAACAGACCTGTTCTGTTCAAACAGCTATTACCAACACACCTGTTCTGTTCAAATAGCTATTACCAACACACCTGTTCTGTTCAAACAGCTAAGGGTATCAGACCTGGTTTACAAAAAACAGCTAATGGTATCAGACCTGGTTAACAAAAAACAGCTAATGGTATCAGACCTGGTTAACAAAAACAGCCATTGATATCAGACCTGGTTAACATAAACATCTAATATAAATTGACAAGAGATCAGTTTTAGATACAGTTTGTATACAATCCAACTCGATATGTGAAGGGTGGATCCTGTGTGTATTTGTGAGCGTGTGTGTGTGTGTGTGTGTGTGTTTTCTTTGAAAACTCCATGGGACATATTCCTTTGAAAGATCCCCATGTTCCCCACACCACAATCGGTGGTGTATGTTGCTAGTGGGTATAAAATCAACCAGCTCCTCGAAGGAAAATATCATTCAGTGAGCAGCAACAGTCTCGGTAGCATCAGCAATCAGCGTCCACGACCTCAGCAACCAGCAACCAACACCCACAGCATCAAATATGTCCAACAAGGAGAACACCGCATCCAACACAATTGATCTCACGGAAATGGAATCCCAGCAAACATTTTATGAACACAACCGAGAGGACTTTGACGACCTTTTGAAAATCAATGATAATCTCTTAAAGATCAACGAAGATCTTTTAAAGGCCAATGAGGACCGAGTGAAGAGCGCCTTCAACTCGCTTAAAGTGAAGAGTAAGCTTCACATCAAGAAGCTGCTCATCAACACACCATATAGTATAATGAAAGCGAAAAAGGTAAAAGGAAAGTTTGGCACCAACGTGATGGTTGAGCTGGAGAACCATTTCGTTTTCCTCCCTCATCGATTCAATGCGATTGAAGAGAGCATCCTGGAGCTGGTTAAGGAAAATAAATATATACTTACCAGAAGAGAAGATGACAACATAGACTTTGATCTTACAACAAATTTATAAATTGTATATTACAAATTGTTTTCAATAAAATACATATAAAGTATAAACCAAAAAAAATTTTGTTTTTTAATTAAAATTATTACAGCTATATATGCTTATGAATTGTCAATTAGTTCACAGTCCATTCACAACCACTAGAGTGAAATAACCGTTTCAGTTCTAACAGCTTGAGTGCATTACAATGAATCAAAATATTTTAGCTCAATTAACCAAAAGTCGAAAAGCTCTAAAAAAAAAAATTTTCTGAACTAAAACAACTCAAAACTCAGAATACTGATGGTTTGGAGGAAACATTCAAACCCATAACAGAACCTTTACATGAACTTGTTAATGATACTAAAAAATTACAGAATATGTTACCCACAGACTATAAAAATGTTAAAACTGAAATGACATCTAAACAAAACGTTAGTGGAGATAACACACATGCGAAAAAGATGAAGATCAAGAAGAAAAAACTAAAAACTAAATATGATGATGATGACAGTGATGATAATGATGATAATGATGATGATGATGATGATGATGATAATCAATTTTATTCTCAGTCAGCAATAGAGGATACATCATTTGTACTCCCGAATCAAGATGAGCCCCATACATCAAGAGCGATATTGAGTCTAGTGTACCCTCATACATCATCCTCATTAACACATCACGGTGTACATCATGATGAGAGCTCAAATCCTCTTTTTGATGTGACATTTGGACCATACAAAAATGCAACCGGTCAATTAATGATGGGAAGTAACTACATAAATGTATCTGGCAATAAAATTGAATTTGAAGATGGTAAAAACTGGGAATTGACAAATGGCTTATATTCTTTAATATTCCATCGTCAACCACAAAATTACAGTCAAAATGACTTGAAAATATACAGAGAAATTTTGATAAAAACTAATGTATATCGAAGAAACTTTCATCCAAGTGGACAGTTGAAAGGAACAAGAGCACATAAATATACGGAAATTATAAAACCACTTTTAGCGAAAACACCTACTGCCGAGTCTACACCCAAACGCTCTAAAGCAAGTGTATCTGGGTCTGGATTTATGACCCTTAATATGAATAAATCCAATTATGTATACTGGGATGATCCAAATGAGTTGGTTGAACGACTGCAGCTATTAATAGCCTCTCAATCAGCTGGAAATACTAATCACACTAATGAAATTACATCAATAATTGAAGAATTGAGAGAGGCTCAGATTATATGCTAAGTTATTTACATGTCAATATTCAAGAGAGTTTATAATCATCATGTCTGTTGACAAGTTTGGACACTACATACATGAGAAGCAGAATCATTTAATACGAGATGAGAAAACTTTATCGGGAGACTACATCGATGCAGATGGGAACTTTAATATTCAACGAAAACGTATAAAAGATGGTGTCATACCAAAAGAGAACACTGACATTGTCATGAAAGAATATGTGGATAAGGTTATGAACGAGTCGAGTGATTCTCTAATGTCAACGATTTCACAACATAAAGATGCTGTTTATCGATCAATAAATTTTAAAACTGCAGAACTTGATGAAAGAATATTGAGACTTGAGGAACTTACGTCAAGCATTTATGAAAAAATTAAATATGGTTATCGGCTCAAGTAAATTTCTCTTATTCTGATTACAAACCATCTAAATATGAGCAGACGAGGTATTGTAAGCGAATTACATGCTTCCTCACAAAGGGAATAAATGATTTATGGCAAGTCGACTTGGTTGAAATGGGAAAGTACGCAAAATCAAATAATGGTTATCGATACTTGCTAACAGTAATAGACACATTCTCAAAATTTGCCTGGGGTGAAGCAATAAAGTCGAAACATGCGAAGGACGTTGCTCAGGCAATGGAGAAAATATTTAAATCAAGACGAGGAGTACCCAAGAATCTACAATCAGACGATGGTAAAGAGTTCTTTAACACTCAATTTACAGCTCTGATCAAACAATATGATATCAATCACTATTCAACATATATTAGTCTAAAGGCCTCAATTGTTGAGAGATTCAACAGGTCTTTAAAAGAACTCATGTGGCGAGAATTCAGTTTCAATGGAACATACAAATGGATTGATGTGTATAAAAAATGAATTGACATATACAACAATAGAGTACACAGAACCATAAAAATTGCATTGTTTGCTGGTAGTAAACTAAAGATGGGGGACTATGTACGCATCAGCAAATATAAACATGTATTTGAAAAGGGATATACCCCGAATTGGACAACTGAAATATTCAGAATAACTAAAGTACAAAATACTTACCCAACAACATACTTACTGTAAGACTGGAATGGGAATCCAATCAAAGGTGGTTTCTATAAAGAAGAACTGAAAAAAACAACTTTTCCCAATACTTATCTGGTTGAAAAAGTGCTGAAAAGGAAAGGGAATAGAGCTCTGGTCCGCTGGCTGGGTTTCCCCAAAACCGAAGACAGCTGGATTCATAAAACTGAAATTTTGTAATCTTTAAGTAAAACATTTTTTCTTATCTTTTTCAATCTATATCATTCATTTATCATATTTTGAACAACATTTTTTAAGTTTATTAAAATTAAATTACTATTATCTAAATATCTTATAAGTATACATTTGTTTTGTTTAAATAAACTATCACATTATAAATTTAAAACTATCGTTTTATTTTTTTAATGCCATCTAATAACATAAAATGCATTATCATTTTGAGCCTCTTGGATGTCTACCGCACTTTCATTTATTTCAACTTTTCTTTTTAAAGCATTTACCTTCCTCACTTTACTTTGAGTGCTTTGTGAGTTCTCCTCCAATGCACATATTTGGCTGCGCCAAACACTGGACTGTGCTTCTAGAGTAGATATACAACCCTCAATTGTAGAGTAATGCCCTATTGCTAGAGTTGAAACCCCATCTTTACAAATTATTCTCTTATCATCTTTGTTGTCTAATATAGTTGTTGTTATTTTTAGTGTACTAATTTCATGCCCTCTAGATCTAAACATGTACATGCTATCACGTGCTTGCTGTCCTGTGTACAAACAATTTTTATACCCCTCAAATGTGACCTTCTCCAGACAACTGCGCTTTACTCCTTTATTTTTTTTTACGCATATTTCCTTAGCAGTACCAGAATTTTCACACCTATATGCATACATTTTTGAACGTAACCCAACAAACTCACTCATTGGTTTACCATGCATCTCATCTTTAAAGAAACCTAAACGCTTCTTGTTGCACTGCTTAAAATTGTATAATGTAGCCAATTCATTTGAATACTCAGATGTATCAAATTTCAATTCGACATCATCACGAATTTCTTCATAGAAGTCGTTCGTTTTTATAGAGTATATAAACGAATCGGTATCCAATTAATTTAATTTAAGTGCTTTGTTAAATTTAGGTTTCATATAATCATAATGAAAATCATACATTTTGAATTTAGATAATTCCAACACTGCAAAGCCTAAATATATTGGCTTATCACAAATGTTGTGTAATCTTTTCATCTGAATTGCAAACATAGTCTCATTAAACTTTGTTGCACTATGAAAATTTGACCTGGATATCAAGTCTCTGGCACATAATCTAGGGCGCCCACCTTGTGGACCTACGTCTGGAGAATTCCATTCTGTAACAAACCGAATGTCTACCCTCTTTTCGCTGTTTTCCATGGTTTTACCATATACAGCATTATTTAACAATTTGAAAAAATCTTTTTCAAAATTATTTGTTGCCCTAGTCCTATGCTCAGTGTTTATGTCAATATACTTTTTAAGCCAGGCCTTCTGTTTAAACTCTCAGACGGTGTGAATCTTTTTTATCCTCAACCCATGCTTAATACACTGCTGTAGAGTTTTGTAGTGTATTACATACTTCTCCTTATCGCGGAGATCAGCTATTAGCTTGGAAATTTTTGATGATTTTGATGGTAATTTATTGGACGGGCAGAAGGGCAAATCATTGTGCATATCGTGGAGTGAGTATGGATATTCCAAGTCAACCTCAAGAATATATCCATACTCACTGTTATCAGATATATTATCAATCTCAAATGATTGCACTTCTGCCCGCTCTAACCATTTGAATTCACCGTAAGGCCAAGGTTCAGACATGGCACAACCATAAAGGTTATTTGCATCCACATACATTAAATATTCCGATTCTCTTGTAGAACCAAAATCTTTAAGGTATTTGTGGTTTGCTTTGGTGTGTCTATGACTACATTGAACTAATCCACCTCGAATTCCACACTGAATATGTCTTATCATATCAATATCTGTGAGTAACTCAAGGCGGATCTCTGTTGTTTTCAACATCGCATCCCATGACAATCCTGGAGTTGTGTAATAGTGAGCAGGATCGAGTTGATGAATGCTTAAACAAATTTCCCTAAAGTTTTCGAAAACGTCTGTTAACAATAAAACATCAGTTTTCAAATATAACTCCAAGTAGTCTTTAAGAGTTTGACACTTGAAGTTATTCCACACTGTTCATGCGTGATTGTAATCTACCTCAGAACATTCTGACTCTGTCAAATTGCTGTAGAACTCACTCCTTGGTGGTAGACAAGTTTCTTCCAACTTTTGAGCTGAATCTAAATATTCATAAGGGAATACTCCTTTCCTACGAAGTAGGTCAAATTCGGATTTTTCCGGGTATTGTGTTTTGAGAACATTACAATTGTTCTCACTTAAATTTCCTGCAAGTGTGCTTAGACTAGAGGGCATAAATCTTAAAGAGTCCAAAAATCTAATTTCCAGGGTATCGTCTTCTACTGGCACAAATTTTGAAATACGAATATATAATTCCTTGTTCAAAGGAATTACTTTATTATCCCCCTTAATCTCCCCGAGCTCTTTCACAAACAAATGTGCATCATATTTTGACAAATTGTGAAAGAATGGGGATAACATTTCCTTTCCTATGGTTGAGGTTGCACGAATTATGTGCTGCACCTCGGTATGTGCCAGTAAAATGACAGTGATCTCTCACTCTGTCATTACCCAAACTACCCTTGCAAATATGACAAATAATGGCCTCATCAAAATTATATGAATCCTGTGCACTCATTTGGATGGGTACCACATTCTTCATGTGGCTCTGATATAATTCGGACAAATAGGATGTTAGACTTTCAATGAAAGTGCGGCTTACATCCCCGCCCGTTCTTAAAACAAACTTATCTAGTGCTGTATCAAATGCACACTTTATATAGTATGCAAATTCTACAGGCACATGCTTATTAATTATTTGAGAATTATCACTTACATCTATATTAGAAGACTCCAGTATGCATTCAAAATCTGCATACACGGTGAATGGAATCTTCAGCTGCCGGTGGTGATTTTTGAAGAACACCTCTGTCTGGTGGCGCTTAGGTGGCTCCGTGACAGTTCGACTGCATATTTCTGTATGTCGACTGGCCCTCTCTTCACTTGTTGAATATCGCAAGCATTGGTTGCAGAACCAACGCTTTGGCTGCTCCCTACCCAATTGTGATGAGAGCAGACTGAAATTATAAAGAATTCGATATATGTTATTTATATATTATTTTTATTTTATTACTTGTACTTACGCAGATATATTTTTTATCCACACATAGTGACCGTGAACATTTCCATTTGGTCCATCCAATAGTAGTAGGTTGATGTGTGATTTCCCTTCAAATCCAGCACAATAAAGTGGTCCAAACACTTTGTTTGCTTCCTCATCATATCCAAACACATTTATGCTGATGTGTGGATTCCGTCTTGTGAACTCATTCATTTTGTTAAGTTCCATTGGAAATGATAGTCCTCTGAAGTCCACCTTGAAGTTGTTGTCCAGTTGAATTATTTGTGAAGCTATGTTGATAGGCACTGTCCTCATACACTTGACTTATCCTAAAATCAAACAAGATCCAACACTCCAATCCCCACAACCTATCACACCACACTCACCCCCCCAATAGTCTAATTTATTTGTTTATTTATTTACCTAACCCTTTGATCACCACGATCCCTAAACACCCACACTACTTTTTGACCCTCATCAAAACTCTTAATTACCACTTGACATATTTTTTGACAGCTAAACCCATAAATTATCATCTTAATTACCCCATTAATGTCACTTGTGCTCACACTCAGGTAAACATACTACTTGCGGCCGATGTAGCAGCGTCCCGTTAAGACTCCTATCAATAACCTTCTCATATTTTTTGTGAAGCGTAAGAGCTCGGATGTACGCTGCGGATTATATCTTAGCAATAATGCTTTTAATACTTTGAAGCCAGCACATTGATGCATTTCCAATGAGCGTAGCATATAAATCGCTGCACCAGGCTTAATGACGCACTGGGCATCCTGCCCAACCGCACTCCTTGCTCCCATATGCGTGAGAAAGACTCCAATGGATTCCAGATCCAACATCACATCAAGCGTTGTTTGGAGGTAGAACGAATACATCCTGTTACACTCAGGCATGCTAATCTCTGAACTTTACGGAGAACCAATGGATGATGTTCGGTTGCAATCCCTATCCTTCACCAATTGTCCTTTTGCAGAAAAAATAGGCTTGTATTGCCTTCTTCATCGTCTCCTTTAAATTTATCCTCTAGGATTACAACAAGGTATTCTGCCTCTTTTTATAGCTGGAGCTCTGTTCCTCCTAGTGGCGAAAGCTCGGTATCTTGTATTTTGGTGTGGGTTGACCACAAGAACGTTGTGTTTTGTCCATTGCAGGGTTAGGCTTAATGCGCTATTTCGTAGTTCACTGACTTGTGACAGGAATCTGCCGGTTACCATTAAAACCAGGTCGTCCGCATAGGCGATCATTCTGCATCCCTTATTGTTCAGTTCGAGAAGAAGGTATTTATTGACAAGATTCACAGCAAGAGAGATATGACTTGCTTATTGTGTGAGGCGTAAACTTACTTTGATTGATGGGTCTATAATCCTTTGGCGAGCAGAGGTTTATGAATGCCACCCCCACTTGTCTCTAGTAAACATTGCGACAGGTTTACTCATACTATCTGTAACATGGCCGGTCTGATGTCATACGTGCTAGTCATCTATGGAGATAGAAAGTCGCTGTTGGTCGCTAGGGTTAAGTCAATAACCTCTGCTCGGTTCTTGTTCCGAAAGGTGGGGTGGCTATCCCTGTTACACACACTAAGATTCGTAAGCATTACTGGTTCTTTGCTCTCGGTATCTCTGCTCTCCCATTTGCTGTTGTGATCATTAGCATCACACCCAAGGATCAGATTCATGCTCTATTTCTGCGCATGCCGAATTAGGGCTCGGATGCTCTCCTACGGTGGATCCTTTTCTACATATGGGAGGTATGTAGAGACCAGATATAGTTTGAGACCGTTTCTTCGCTTGCATAACGCTCAAGTCATTGTTTGCTGTAGCGGGAAGTGAAAAGCACATAATGTGCGGCCCCTTTTTTTTGTGTAGCTTGATTAATGTTTCGCTGCGAAGAAGATAACGTAATCGAGCTAAAATGTATATTGTAGTTCTTGTATGTTTTGCTTATAAATCTGTTCACTTGGAACTACTCGCAGATATATCTACTAAATGCTTTCTTTTAACCTTAACAAACTTCATCGCACGATTTGGCGTTCCCAGCCAAATATACTTGGAGGCAGCCCTCAAGTCGGCTAAACACCGTTTGACAAATCGGTAGCGCTTCCCTGTTCGAAAGCGAAGTCAGATGTCAGCTGGCCGTGGTGGAGACCATACTGATGCTTCTAGCCGGGGACCCAAACAATGGGGAGGCGGTCACTAAAGGTCATCGGCCAGCCGGTTCGTTCGATGTCGGAAGAGTGTGAGTCAGATATGCAAGGAAACGCACTTTCGTGCTCTCGCAGGTGGCAGCCGTTAACCACGCTCAGACTGCGTTTTTGGTGAGGGACTACATCCACAGCCTGCAATGGAGCAGTGGTTATAGTGCAAAAGGACAACGAGCCACCGCAGCGATGGATAGGCAGAGTGGACAATGTGATACATGGAGAGGATAATCGTTGCGTGTATAGACGCCCAATTCAAGAACTGGCCATACTACAATTATCTTGGAGCGCTGATGCGAGAACTTCAAAGTGGGTGGCATGTTGTGCAGTTAATTTATTTTTTGTTATAGTTTAATTGAAAACAAGTAAGAAAGCTACAGTCGAGAAAGCTCGAATGTCCAATGCTCGCTACCCAGTTTTGTAATGCACGAAAATATTTTGGAAAAATTTGGAAAACTTGTTGAATTTGCTAAAAAAAAAAAAAAAATTAAAGCCATAAGTTTCACAAGCTGGATTCGAACTCAAGCACTGTGCCGCCAAACAACATTGTGAAAAGCGTTCTAATCAGAATGAAGTTCCCATTACTTATTGTATGGGTTTTGCTTCACCATTTCTATGGGTGCATTTTTTTTTTCAAATTTTAACTTTTTTTAATATTAGGCAATTCATAAAAGTGTTTTCAAATATAATATCCACAATAAACAACATACATAATTTTAAAAATAAAGTATTGTCGGGAGCGGGACTCAAACCACTGGCTGCAAGTGTTTTTGACTTATATATTTCATATTTATCACTCGATTTTACTCTAAGATAAAGACAGACGGACATGTCTATATCATCTCGTTGACACTGATCAAGAATATATATACTTTATGAGGTTTAAGAAGTTAATACCCTTCTACCCTTAGCGGGTATAAAAGCGAAGTAACATAATGTGGTGAAATAATTGTGGAGTACCCCATTGTTAGATTTGTGCTCATAGGTTAATTAGCATGCGAGGGATAATGCATTTTCGATACGAACCTCGACGGCAGCACATATACATATACATACGCGCAATAGCCAACACAACCATTTCACTTCTCTTGCCACCCACATTAAATATAAATTGTCTTCTTAAGCTTGATTAATTTGACTATTTATTTTCGAATCCGATTTTGAATTTTTCAACCCACATGAGCTTTTAATAAAAACAATGTTTCCCTCTTCCTGGATTCTAGCCCTTCTAACATCATCGTACAAACATCTTTATACATACCCAACACATGACCTCCGTCATTGGCAAACAAATGTTGCTGATCGCATAAAAAGATCTTATTCCGATTTCGTTTTGGGATGACGTCTTTGGCGTTTGGAGGCGACCTAATACAGAGCTCGAAAACTAACATCTGACATCTATGGAAAACAATGACGGGGTTATATTTAGGGTTAGGTCTGTATGGCAGCTTCTGCCGTTGGCAACCTCGTTTGTTTAGACAGAATCATGGATGCACCTCCAAATGAAGTTGTACATCAAATAAAAAAAAAAACTACTGCAAAATGAAAAAAAACTCGGCATTCGCGATTTTGATTCTACCAGGACGACGATCATAAGCATTCAACAGGCTTTGTGAAGTTTTAGCTCGTCTGGAAATGCCCTCATGTCCTCATAACACCTCCACACATAACAAATAATAAGTTAAAACTAAATAAGGTGTGTCATACGAAATTATTTATTTTATTTTTTATTTATTATTACTATTTTATATTTTGATTGGAAAGATTATTTTTGTTTATTATGTAGGTTTGGTTAGGTTGATCAGACGGCTAGATAAGAGTCAAGGGGGATATGACTCTCCCTTGCGGTGTGAGGTATTAGCTTACTTCTAATATATAGGTCCAAAAGTCTCTCCAGTGTTTTTAGCAACAACGATGATAGACTGCCTTGGGAATGAATGCCACCCTCATTTCTCTTCAGATTGTTGGAATGTATCCCGTAAGGAGACATCCCCATAAGATATCTAGTAACCATTGGGACATATGTACGCATACCACACAAGTTGTGACCGAGTGGCCGAAGAGCAAGCACTCGCAATACTCGCAGTGGTAATGTGTGTGTGTGTGTTTTGAATTTTATTTAAGGGTGCGAGTAGCACCGCAACCCAAAATTCCATGAGTGTGAGTAGTTAAAAGAAAGTAGCCACATGCACATACATACATATGCGCCCGCACTTTTTTTGACCACTCACATATTTACACCAATATAATTATTTTTCCCAAAAATCCGTTTTGAGTGGTCAATTTTGTTAATATTTTCACATTTTCACAGATATTACTTTTATTATATACATACTTGTGTGTTGTGCCAACAATTGCACTTGCAGCTTTCGCACAGCTGTTAAGATCCGCACTTAGACACACACACTCACTTGTGCAATATTAGTTTCCACTGTTTTTATTTTTGTATTTGTTGCCATCGTTTTATTTGTCCGTTGCCACTATATTGATCCGCAGCCACAAACGTTTATATTATATTAAATTATAATTTCACTACTTTTGTTGTGCCGCCGTTTTCGTTAGTGGCGATCAGATATTTTTCACCAGTGGTGCCAGTTCGTGAACACTGGTTCTTTGTAAACTATCGGGCAACACCTATAGCAGTGTTTACACGGTTATAAATAATGTCAATACCTAACGATAATTTATTTCATTTCTTTTATTTATAAAAAAAAATAATTAAATTTTTAATTTGTTTTTTTTTTCTCGTTCTCCAAGTTATATTTATTCTTTTTGTTGTTTTGTTTTTTTTCTGGCACAGCGTGTACGAGTCATTCAGCGTTTATCGTCTTTCTCTTTTTTTTTATTTTCTGACTTATATTGTCGTATTCTTTGTTTTTTTTTACCAAATATTGGACGTTGACGTACATTGTATGCACATTCAAGTGGCTCAAGCGATACCAAGCCAATGCTTGTTACGCGCGGATCCCAATAAACCCTCCTCCCGCCCAACAGACCGAGTGGGCCCGTCGGAGGACGAACGACACGATTCACGTTCGGACAGGATAGATTCGGGCATGCAAAAAAAAAAACGCTGATAGCATAAAATAAAAAAACAGGATGGGACATAAGAGAGAAACGGGAGGAATGAACAAATTTTAATTTATTACTAAAAGCTAAATTAAGTCTTATTATTAGTTAAATAGGTTAGTAGTAAAGTTTTAAGATTAAAAGCAGTGTTAGCGCTAGAAAATACATGATAAAATCTATTATAGTTATAACATAAAACTCTAAAAGGGTCATGCAATGCAAAATTATATCTACATAGGGCGAGAGCAAGCGGAACTACGGGTTAGTCTATATGGAACGGAAAAGGTTAGTCACGATATTAACTCTGAAGAATCAATAATACCATTAATAAGATTCAAAATAAATAAAATGCCAAGCATTATTCTACGGTTAGATAAAGAAGGTAGGTTTATTAAAAGAAGTCTACTACTATATGACGGCAATCTCACTTCAGCATTCCAGCTCAAGCCACGCAAAGCAAATAAGAGAAATTGTTTTTGAACAGATTCAATGCGATCCTGGTGCACAGAATACTGTGGAGACCATACGCACGAACCATATTCAAGAATCGGAAGAACAAGTGAAGTGTAAAGGGTCTTAGTTATATAAGGGTCATCAAATTCCTTTGACCACCTCTTAATGAAACAGAGAACAGACATAGCTTTATTGACCGTTCTAAAAAGTGGTCAGAAAATTTAAGTTTATGATCTAAGATAATACCTAGATCATCAACAGCAGTAATTCTTTTTAGATCGTTACCGTTCAGTAAGTAAGTGGCCAGATATGGGTTAACTCTATAGAAGGACATCACAACACATTTAGAGCAGTTTAAATTTAACAAGTTCACTTTGCACCATGACTGAAAAGAGTCAAGATCTCTCTGCAACTTAATATGGCATGGCCAATCCCTGTACTGCAGGCATATTTTAACATCATCTGCATACATTAGTACGCGAGATTGTGTCAAAACAGTAGGTAGATCATTTATGAACAATGTGAAAAGTATGGGACCGAGATGGCTCCCCTGGGGAACTCCAGAGGTTATGTATTAGAAAGAAAATTATTTAAAGAAACTTTTTGCGTTCTTTGGCTTAGATAGCTTGAAATCCAGCAAATCAAATTATTGGGAAATCCAATTAAGTCAAGTTTATATAACAAAATTGAATGATTTACAGAGTCAAAGGCTTTACTAAAATCGATACTGCTGGTAGGGGGAAATAATAGAACTACATAATTGTTGCAAATGACTTGTTAATATCTTCTCAAAAACGTTTGGTATTGCAGACAATATACATATCCCTCTATAGTTTTTGGCGTCCGACTTACTTCCCTTCTTATGGAGAGGAATAATGAAGGACTCCTTCCATAAAGAGGGAAAAGTCGATGACTCAAGCGATAAATCAAATAATTTCAGCAACGGTCTGCATAAAGCCCCGAAGTATACATCCAGGAACTCCATCCGGACCGGGCGAAAACACCGGCTTAACCATTTGAAGATATCGAATCAGAGACTATTCACTCATTAAGGGACTGAAGATACAATTCGACCGAGACAGGTAAGGATAGGGCGCTTTAGAGTAGGAGGAAGAAGAATAAGTAGTTTGAAAAAAAGAAGCAAATAGATCAGCGATCGCCTGACCTGAATTTGCTTTCGAATTTTCGTAAGATAGACAAGGAGGATAAGAGGAAGACTTACGCTTAGTGTTTACAAAATTAAAAAACTTTCTTGGGTTTTCAGAAAAAATAACCCGACAGCGAGCTCAGTAATTTTTATAACACACAGCGTTAAGCTCGATAAAATTAGACCGTGTAATTATATATTGCGAAAAAGTTAAGGTAGAACCTGAAATTATAAACTTTTTGTAAAGTCTAAACTTCAGGTTCTTAAGGATAGAAAGTTGCTTACAAAACCAAGGAGGTTTATTAGACCTATGCGGCAAATAAGAAGGAATACTGGCGGCACTTATGTCAGTGCAGGAATACAAACTAGACCAATTGAATTAAGAAGTTGGATTAATTTGGGAAAGCTAGCCTTTCGAAAGCAACGAACTCGATCGGCAGGTACATCTGAATTAGTGAGTAGAGATCTGCTAAGTTCGATCCTTAACTCCACAGTTGGATGATGAGGGTCTTCAGGAGACGTAAAGGGTTCCGATCTAGATAGAACTACACTGGTAGGTTCAGAGACAAAGAAAATTTCTTATATTGTTAATTTGACCCAAAGATAATTCAAGTAAACAATCAATAAAGTCATGTCGGTTCGAAGGAATAAGAAAACAAAAGTTATCACACGGATACCAAGCTGTTCCAGGAAGCTTAAAGTCTCCTAGAACCACAATATGATCTTAGTCGGATAACAAGGCATTTTATTGCTTCCAGGTGATCCTGGTATACAGATATATCGGACGACGGAGGTATTTTTGAGCAAGTAAGAAATAAACTTACACCATAAAAATTTACTTTTATAGATAGAAACTCTATATTATTAGGATTATTATAATGTAATGGCTCCGCAAATAGAACACCACCCCCTGTTCGGGAAGAACGATCTTTGCCTGTAAATAGTGTACTTTGACGGAAAGAGTTCGGAATCAGAAATATCCGAACTTAACTAGGTTTCCGAAAACACAGCTACATCAGTAGAAAAAGTGAAACTGTCGACATATAGCTTACTTATTTTACTACGCAAACCACGCACATTTTGATAGGTTATAAGAAATGATGAAATTAGTTTTTTGAAGATTTTTAACTTTGGATTTGAACTCTTTTACCACCAAATACTCTGGCCAAAAACTACTTTTGGTATCGTGTGCTGTTTTATAGCTACACATGGGCAACTGCGTTTAAAGGCGCCTACATTTCGAAATTATAGTATGCCAGTGGGCAAAGAGGAGAAAAGCAAAGCTCGTCTGTCAATTCCTTCGACAAGCACGAAGCCGGCAATTTGGGTTACTCGACCTTCCTTTGAACAAAAGCACTTAGTTTGAACTGCTTCCCAAAGGCGCAGCCCAGTCGTCACTCGTTTGCACGAAAAGATGGCGCAGAGCGCAGTCGAGACAGCTTTGGTCAAGCTCATCGCTGTGACAGATCGCCTTAGTCAATTTGAGGCGAAAATCAACACTCCAAATGGCGATATTCCCTCTCTTTAAACATGCCAGGTCCGGCGGGACAATCCAAACTCCCGTCATTCAGTATTCGCCTGGTTGCCGTTTGCCTCCGTACGACACCGAGGTTTTCGGAGGCAATTACACTCGTTGGCCCACGATCCGTGATTTGTTTACTGTCATTTACATCAATAATGCCCGACTGTCGGAAGTTGAGAAACTCTTTCATTTCAACGCCAAGTCCAGCGGTGAAGCAAAATCTCATTTGACCAATGAAGGTTTCCAATCAGCTTGGTCCAGCTTGACTGAACGTTTTGAAAATAAGCGTTTACTCGTAAACAGTCAGCTGAAAGTCCTGTTAAACTTGCCCCTTTTGGGGCAAGAAGGTGGTTCGGCTATTCATGAGCTGCAGAGCACAATCCAAGGCTGATTAACGGCTTTGGAACATTCCAAAGTGAACACGGAAAACTGGGATTGCATCCTCGTTTTCCTGTGTTCTTCCAAATTACTGAAGCTGACCCTTTCTCTCTGGTAGCACCTTCCTTTTAGAGCTTTATCGCACCCTCGAAGCGATTGAGGAAGTGAAGCAGAGTACAAGTGCTTAGGCCGCTTCCAAACCAGCGCACAAGGTCAACTCTTTCGAGAACAGAGTCTCATCCAAGACTCAATCTTGCAAGCTCTGCTCAAGAGAGAACCATCCCATTCGCTTATGTCCACGCTTTCTGCAAATGAGCGTCAGCGTCCCATGTACAAACGTTCCATGCAGTCAACACACAAGGTGTGCTGCTAAGTACGGCTGTCATTCATGTCAGCCATCACGGCGTCAAATACGCACCCCGCGCTCTGATCGACTCCGGAGCAGAGACCTCCGGTCCGGTTGCAGGGGCCCAATCAAAAACCATTTCGTCTTTTTCGGCTCGCCTGTCCGTCGAACGAACTCCAACTCTTGATGAACTTCTCTCCAAATTTTGGGAGGTGGAGGACCTTCCGGCAAATCCGTCGAAAGAGTCTGACATTGCCTGTGAGGCAAACTTCATTAAGATGACCAAACGGACCCCAAGTGGTCGTTATATGGTCACCCCACCATTTCGCGATCCTAGTCACATGGATCTAGGCCATTCAAGGGCCACTGCTCTAACTCAATTCCTGAGAAATGAGAATCGCTTAAAGAGAAACGCCTCACTAAAAGAGCAGTACGACTCCGTGATTCAGGAGTATATAGACTTGGGTCATATGACGCAGGTCTCCCCGACTAGCTCCAGCAACTTCTATTTGCCGCATCATGCTGTCTTCAAGCCTGACAGCACTACGACCAAAGTCCGCGTTGTTTTCAACGCTTTCAATGTCTCAATGACATCTTGCACAAGGGGCCAATCCAATCAAATCTAACCATCCAGATTTTGAAGTGGAGGTTCTTTCGAGTAGTCTTCAATGCCGATATCACCAAGATGTACCGGCAGATACTCGGAGACTCCAAACACACCCCGTTCCAAAGGTTGCTATTTCGTACAAAGGACGAAAGATTAGGCGACTATGAGCTCAACACAGTCATCTTTGGTGTAAATTGTGCACCGTACTCGGCAATCCGTGTTTTGCATCAGCTAGCGCGTGATGTGCACAGCCAATACAATGTACAATGTAATGATCAGAGAAGGAGCTGTTGGTTGCTAGAGTTAAATCAATAACCTCTGTTCGGTTCTCGTTGCGAAAGGTAGGGTGGCTAAGGTTCTAAGGTTCTTTGCTCTCGTTGGTATCTTTTCTCCTCCATATGATGTTGTGATCATTGGCATTACACCCAGATTCCATGTTCTCTTTTTGCGGATGCGGAGTTGGGGCTTGCATGCTCTCCGACTGTAGATCCTTTTCTACATATGGGAGGTATGCAGAGACCAGATATAGTTTGAGTCCGTTTCTTCACTTGCATAACGCTACCAGCAAGCGATGTTGCTGTAGCGGTAAATATAAAGCACAAGGAACATTTTATTGTTTCATATTCTTACGATAATATTATCTGTGGAGTATATTTTCGTATCCCGATTAAAGTTTCGAAGCGAAGAAGAGGACCTAGTCGAGGTGAAATGTATATTGTATTTATTGCATGTTTTGCTTTTAAAGCTATTCACTTGGAACTAGTCGCAGTTATATCTACTAAATGGTTTCTTTTAACATTAAGACACTTCATCGCACGATGTGGCGTTCCCAGCAAAATTGACTTGAAGGCAGCCGTCAAGTCGGCCAAAAACATCCTAATTTGGCAAATCGGCATCGCTTCCCTGGTCGAAAGCGAAGTCAGATGTCAGCTGGCCGAAGGGGAGACCATACTAAACTTGCGGCCGATTACGCTTCTAACCGAGACCCAAACGATGGGGAGGCGGTCACTATAGGCCATCGGTCAGCCGGTTCTTTCGATGTCGAAGGATGTGAGTCAGATATGCAAGGGAACGCATTTTCGTGCGGGTGGTCCAAGGACTACATCCACAGCCTGCAATGGAGCAGTGGTTATAGGAGGACAAAGCGCCAAGAGGACAAAGCGCCACCGCAGCGATGGATTGCCGGCAGAGTGGTCAATGTGATACATGGAGAGGATAGTCGCGGTGTGTATAGACGCCCAATTCAAGAAATGGCCATACTACAATTATCTTGGAGCGCTGATGCGAGAACTTCAGCGTGGGTGGCATGTTGTGACAGTTAATTGATTTTAGTTATAGTTTAATTCAAAACAAGAAAGCTACAGTCGAGTGTGCTCGACTGTTAAGTGCCCACTACCCAGTTTTGTAATGCACGAAAATATTTTGGAAAAATTTGGACAACTTGTTAAGTTTTCTAAAAAAAAAAAAGCCATAAGTTTCATAAGCTGGATTCGAACTCAGGCACTGCGCCGCCAAAAACATTGTGATAAGCGTTCTAATTAGAATAAAGTTCCCATTACTTATTGTATGGGTTTTGCTTCACCATTTCTATGGGTGCATTTTTTTTTTAAATTTTAACTTTTTTTAATATTAGGCAATTCATAAAAGTGTTTTCAAATATAATATCCACAATAAACAACATACATAATTTTAAAAATAAAATATTGTCGGGAGCGGGATTTGAACCACTGTGTGCTGCTAGAGTTTTCATACATTTAGGCGTAAAAAAGTTGCTATTAGAAGACATATTTTTGACTTATATCTTTCATACTTATCACTCGATTTTACTCAAATTTTTAGGAAACGTTCGCGTTCAAAAGTGTGCGAAAGATCACAGCTTCAGCTATACGGCAACACCTTTAAAGTATGTTTTTTGATGGCGGTAGTGGGCGCTGCTTAAATCGAAAAAAAATATCTGCATGTTTAAAAAAAAAAATCGTAGCTCTAGCCCTTATAGTCTCTAAGATAAAGGCAGACGGACATATCTATATCATCTCGTTGACACTGATCAAGAATATATATACTTTATGGGGTCGGAGACGCCTGTTACACAAATTTTCTATTGGAAGTAAGTTTTTATATAGTTTAAGAAGTTAATACACTTCTACCCTATGGTTAGCGGGTATAAAAGCGAAGTAACATAACGTGGTGAAATAATAATAGAGTACCCATTGTTAGATGCTCATAGGTTAATTAGCATGCGAGGGATAATGCATTCTCGATACGAACCTCGACGGCAACACATAGCAGCCAACACAACCATTTCACTTCTCTTGCCACCCACATTAAATATAAATTGTCTTCTTAAGCTTGATTGATAATTTGACTATTTATTTTCGAATCCGATTTTGAATTTTTCAACCCACATAAGCTTTTAATAAAAACAATGTTTCCCTCTTGCTGGATTCTAGCCCTTCTAACCTCATCGTACAAACATCTCTATATATACCCAACACATGACCTCCATCATTGGCAACCACATGTTGCTGATCGCCCAAAATATTCTTCTTCCGATTTCGTTTTGTAATGACGTGTTTGGCGTTTGGCGGCGACCTAATACAGAGCTCGAAAACTAACATCTGACATCTACGGTAAACAATGACGGCTTGGTTATCAGTTCTCTTTCTGCGGATGCGGAATTGGGGCTTGCATGCTCTCCGACGGTAGATTATTTTTTACACACGGGAGTTTGGGATCCTTCCTTCGCTTGCATAACGCTCCCATCAAGTCATTGTTGCTGGCGAAGAGAAAACACTTAAAGTGCGGCACATTTTATTGTTTCATATCATTACGACCATTTTATATCTGTGGAGTAGATTTTTGTGGCTTGATTAATGTTTCGCATTGAAGGAGATAACGTAATCAAGGTAAAATGTATATTGCAGTTCAAGTATGTTTTGCTTCTAAAGCTATTCACTTCATCGGTCAGCCGGTTCGTTTGATGCCGGAATTGTGTGAGTCAGACATGCAAGGGAACGCACTTTCGAGCTCTCGCAGGTGGCAGCTGTTACTACCAAAAGCACCGCATAATTTTTATGATCGGCAAAAAGGGTGGAAATAAATACTCGTAATATTTGCTGTGGGAATTTGATGTACAAGTGTAGATTGTGAGCGGATATTAAATGAGTACAACTGGACACACATAATTAGAGGCAAACATTTTTCTTGTGTGTTTTATGGGTTTTTTGTACTTCTTACTAGTTATTTTTACGTGATATATTTCAAAATAAAATACTATCCACTTTAAATTTGAACTTTTATTTGAACAAAGGAAATCTAAATTTGAATTAAACTTCAATTTACCTTTTTTATTGACTAATTTTGAAATTCAGTCAGTGGTAAAAGAGAAAATCAATAATTTAAAGCTACTGAAAATCTACCTGTATTAATTTTAAATTGTATAGTTGTGACCTTGTGTATATGTGTATCATAAAAAGGGGTTTTGCAGATATCTGTAATTTCCGGAAATTACATAAAAAGTCAGTGCAATGCATGAAACAGGCACTCATAAAATAGAACTGCGAACAACTGCGTCGCGTAGCGTCGCAAAATTATTTACGATCGAGAAAGTAGGTGGGGTAAAAACACCCGAGTAGTTGGCTAGATTCGATTCAATTACGACATATTCGGGTGGATTTCGAATTTTGTCATAAATGCAAGAAGGATCGGCTGCCGAAATGCAAGATACTCGTCAAGCACGAGTGGTTGAATTATAAGTATCAAATTGATTCGGTCCCGGAAAGACACACACAAGTTCGTATTTTTCCCGCGATGTTACTGAAATTTTCAGAAAACGTCCAGTTGGTCTATTTTATGAGAGTGCGAATCACAGCTACAGTTATACGGTAACACCTTTAGAGAATGTTTCTTAAAGAATGTAGGGGCGTGCACAATTCTAAAATAAACTTGATCTGCGTGCAGTTATAACTAGTGTTTTAGATGTCGGAGATGCCCCTTCTTCCTGTTACATACATTTTCTGTTGCCACTAATACCCTTCTACACTAAGAGTAGCGGGTATAAAAAGCTCCCAAGTACAGAAAAACTGGGCATGTGCGATCGTTTTTGATTCTACCAAGACAACGATCATGAGCATTCAGCAGGCTTTCGGAAGTTTTAGCTCGTCTGGAACTGCCCACGTGTCGTCATAACACCATCACACATAACAAATAATAAGTTAACACTAAATAAGGTGCGGCATACAAAATTATTTTTTTTATTTTTTATTTATTATTCCTATTTTATATTTTGATTGAAAAGATTATTATTGGCTTTAAGCTGGTTAGGTTAGGTTAAGAGCCAAGAGCATCCAGTGATCAAGGAGGAATAGTTAGGATTGAGAGGGCTTGCTGCGCTAAATGATAGACGAAGGGTTTTTATTTGGATACTACTGGCTAGTCCCACCAACCAAAAGTCCAGAAATAGTTCCAAGTTCTTCAGGCGCATGCTTGCAACTTCCCAGTTGATCAAAGAAGGGATTGGCCACAAATAGGCTTTCTTCGTAAGAAATGCAGGGCAGTCGCAGAAAAGGTGTTGGACCCTCTTGATTTCTTCTTCATTCTCGGGGCTGCGATAAAAGTCTTGTACGAAGCCACCGTACTGTTGAGCCATGCGGCCGATGTAGCAGTGTCCCGTTAAGACTCCTATCAGTAAACTTCTCCTATTTTTTGGGAAGCGTAAAAGCTCGGATGTACGCTGTGGGTTATATCTCATCAATAATACTTTTGATACTTTGCAGCCCATTGATCCTGTCCAGTGTATGGCGGCCGCTGTTGTCATGGAACAATTAGTTCCGTTAGGACGTAATGAATTGGCCTCTTGATATTGGTCACCGCGAAACTTACTAATGACGCCGATCCTAGTCGAGCACACTCATCAGCCCCCACATTACCTGGTACACCCACGAGCCCTTTTACACAGACACGTCTCATTGAGTGTGGTTGACATCACTCCAGTGCCGTCTCTGTGTCTCGTATTAGTTTACTGTAAATGGTGTTCGATGAAAGCGCTTTTAGCGCTGATTGGATATCAACGTAAATCGATACGTTCTTCAGGCTTCCGTCCAATGTCTGAATCTCTGCGCCAGTCAGGATGACGAAAGGAAAAGACCTCCGATCCGGTCAGCTGTAAACCTGCCATCCCACGTAAGTTCTGGTACACAGCAAGCGTTCTCCTCGGCCATAGTAATTTCTACTGGGCATAGAATAGAAAAGAAAACCACCGCATCAGGCTTAAGGAGGCGCTGGGCATTTAGAGCAACCGCACTCCTTGCTGCCAAGTGCGTGGAAAGACTCCAATGTGTTCCAGATCCAACATCACATCAAGCGCTGCTTGGGAGTTACACGAATACATCCTGTTACATCCAGACATGCTAGTCTTTGAATTTTACGGAGATTGTACACTAGTCGGCAAATATATTTTGACATGGCGATGCCTCAGTTTCTCTTTCAATTTTTATTTATTTTAAATGGGAAAATATTTATTGATTGTACATAATACATTTAGTTACAATGTATTAAATTATATAAATAACAATTTTTCCTTTTTAACTATGATTTCGATTTTTTATTAAATTAAAACAAAAACTAATTAATTTCATGGGTGGCATAAATATTTTGACAACATTTTTTTTTAGATCTAAATTGACCATTATGTTTTATAAATTTATTTTAAACTTAAAATTAATAAAAAAAATATAGCCTCCTTTGGTGTCTATGACCTTTTGGAGGCGGTTTGGAACGGATTCGACCAAGGTTTGAAGGTATTTTAAAGGAATATTACTCCAATTCATTGTGACCTCAGTGATGATTTCAGCTTTTGTCCTGGTCAGATCAGTGCTTCTATTTCGCTTTATTAGGGACCACACATTTTCAATAATGTTCAAATCAGGACTTTGTGGTGGCCAATCAAGGATTTCCACCCCAACATCTTCCAAAAACCTGGTAATCATTCTGGCCTTATGGCAAGGAGCATTGTCCTGTTGGAAAATAAATTCTTTTCCTATTAATCTATTACCGGAGGGAAACGCATAATGATTTAAGGTTTCTAAATATCGATTCTGATTCATGGATCCGTCTATGGGAACCAAGTCTCCCCCACCATTGTTTGAAACTGAACCCCAGAACATTACGCTTCCACCCCCATGGCTCCCTCTTTGACACACAGGAGCAATTTTTTTACGATAACTTTTGTTAATTCGTACAAAAACTTTCTTTTGAGAAGCGTGGAATTCAAAACTACTCTCATCCGTCCACAGGACTTTACGCCAAAATGAAGCGGGCTTGGTGATGTGCCTTTTCGCGAACTCCAAACGCTTTAACTTGTTTTTAGGGGTGATAAATGGTATTGGCTTTGCAATATATGTTTTCATATCAGCTTCAACGCAAAATCAGTCTTTAACATTTTAAACAAGGAAAGGAAGCCCTAACCGCTTTTCAAGGTAGAGCTTGAACCAGATAACACTTCTCTTAAGAAAAACGAAGTGCACCCTATATACAAACTTCAGTTTCTACTACATTGTAGAATCACTGTAAAAGAACCACACAAACGCAAAGGACCAGTACAATGTATGAAATGTCAAGAATATGGCCATACACGGTCATACTGCACACTGCGCCTAGTGTGTGTAGTTTGTGGAGAGCTTCACGACTCCACACACTGTCCGTCGAACAAAGGCGATTCTACCACCAAAATGTGTGGTAACTGCGGAGGTAACCACACCGCTAATTACAGAGGTTGTTCAGTTTATAAGGATTTAAAAAGTAGAATCCATCAACGAGTGATTACTCCCCGCTCTGCAAATGTACGGGTTACACCATCTAAATCAAACCCAGACGTTTTCTTTTCGAACGCAGCTAGATCGTCATTTGACTTTGACTCCGAGTCCTCCATAAGGAAAAATGTGACATTTGCCAGTGCTTTAAAATCAGGATTGGAGCTTCCTTCCTCAAGTACATCGCACTTTAAACTACCTCAACCAGAACCAAACACAACTAAACATTATCAGCCTATGGATCAGCCTCAAAACAACCTTGAGGCCATGTTCTCTAACCTACAGCAAAGCTTAATGGAGTTCATGTCTTTCATGCGGACTACTATGCAAGATCTAATGCGTAATCAAAACATATTGATTCAAATGTTGGTATCACAACAATCCAAATAATCAATGACTTCCCTACGTATATGCTAATGGAATGCTAATGGCGTCTCACAGCATAAACTTGAGTTATCTCAATTCTTACTTGGCAAACATATCGACGTAATGTTGCTCTCAGAAACACATCTTACAAATAAATATAACTTTAATTTAAGAGGCTACTCTTTCTATGCAACTAACCATTCCGATGGTAAAGCACACGGTGGCACTGGTATCTTGATTAGAAACCGAATTAAGCACCACCACTATAAGGATCTTTCAATTATGTTGGACGTTGACGTACATTGTATGCACATTCAAGTGGCCCAAGCGATACCAAGCCAATGCTTGTTACGCGCGGATCCCAATAAACCCTCCTCCCGCCCAACCGACCGAGAGGCGCTGTCGCAGGACGAACGACACGATTCGCGTTCGGACAGGATAGATTCGGGCATGCAAAAAAAAAAACGCGGATAGCTTAAAATAGAAATTCAGGATCGGACATAAGAAATAAACGGGTGGAATGAAAATTTTTTAATTTATTACTATAAGCTAAATTCGGTCTAATAATTAATTAAATAGGTTAGTAGTAAAGTTTTAAGATTAAAAGCAGTGTTAGCGCTAGAAAATACATGATAAAATCTATTATAGTTATAACATAAAACTCTAAGAGGGTCATGCAATGCAAAATTATATCTACATAGGGGGAGAGCAAGCGGGATGTAACTACGGGTTAGTCTAGATGGAACGAAAAAGGTTAGTCGCGATATTAACTCTAAAGAGTCAATATCACCATTAATAAGATTAAAAATAAATAAAATGCCAAGCATTATTCTACGGTTAGCTAAAGAAGGTAGGTTAATTAAAAGAAGTCTACTACTATATGACGGCAATCTCACTTCAGCATTCCAGTTCAAGCCACGCAAAGCAAATAAGAGAAATTGTTTTTGAACAGATTCAATGCGATCTTGGTGCACAGAATACTGTGGAGACCATACGCACGAACCATATTCCAGAATCGGACGAACAAGTGATGTATAAAGGGTCTTAGTAATATAAGGGTCATCAAATTCCTTTGACCACCTCTTAATGAAACCGAGTACAGACATAGCTTTATTGACCGTTCTAGAAATGTGGTCTGAAAATTTAAGTTTATGATCTAAGAGAATACCTAGATCATCAACAGCAGTAATTCTTTTTAGATCGTTACCGTTCAGTAAGTAAGAGGCCAAATGTTGATTAACTCTATAGAAGGACATGACAACACATTTAGAAAAGCTTAAATTTAACAAGTTCACTTTGCACCATGACTGAAAAGAGTCAAGATCTCTCTGCAACTTGATATGGCATGGCCAATCCCTGTACTGCAGGCATATTTTAACATCATCTGCATACATTAGTACGCGGGATTATGTCAAAACAGTAGGTAGATCATTTATGAACAATGTGAAAAGTAAGGGACCGAGATGGCTACCTTGGGGAACTCCAGAATTAACTCGGAATGTATTAGAATGAAAATTATTAAAAGAAACTTTTTGCGTTCTTTGGCAGAGATAGCTTGAAATCCAGCAAATTAAATTATTGGGAAATCCAATTAAGTCAAGCTTATATAACAAAAGAGAATGATTTACTTAGTCAAAGGCTTTACTAAAATCGGTATAGATGACGTCAGTTTGTTCGTTTTTAAGGAAACCCTGGTTAACGAACGAAGAAAGCTCAAGAAGATTAGTAACAGTGGATCTATGTTTCACAAACCCATGCTGGTAGGGGGAAATAATGGAACTACATAAATGTTGTAAATGACTTGTTAACATCTTCTCAAAAACTTTTGGTATAGCAGACAATTTACATATCCCTCTATAGTTTTTGTCGTCAGACTTACTTCCCTTCTTATGGAGAGGAATAATGAATGATTCCTTCCATAAAGAGGGAAAAGTCGATGACTCAAGTGATAAATCAAATAATTTCAGCAACGGTCTGCATAAAGCCTCGGCTCCGTACCGAAGTACACAGCCAGGAACTCCATCCGGACCGGGTGAAAACACCGGCTTAACCATTTGAAGATATCGAGTCAGAGACTCCTCACTCATTAAGGGACTGAAGATACAATTCGACCGAGACAGACTGTAAGGATAGGGCGCGTTAGAGTAGGAGGAAGAAGAATAAGTAGTTTGAAAAAAAGAAGCAAATAGATCAGCGATCGCCTGACCTGAATTTGCTTTCGAATTTTCGTAAGATAGACAAGGAGGATAAGAGGAAGACTTACGCTTAGTGTTTACAAAATTAAAAAACTTTCTTGGGTTTTCAGAAAAGCTAACCCGACAGCGAGCTAAGTAATTTTTATAACACACAGCGTTAAGCTCGATAAAATTAGACCGAGCAATTATATATTGCGAAAAAGTTAAGGTAGAGCCTGAAATTTTAAACTTTTTGTAAAGTCTAGACTTCAGGTTCTTAAGGTTAGAAAGTTGCTTACAAAACCAAGGAGGCTTATTAGACCTATGCGGAAAATAAGAAGGAATACCGGCATCAAAGCAAAGATTTAATTTATTATAGAATAAGTTGACGGCGGCACTTATGTCAGTGCAGGAATACAAATTAGACCAATCAATTCCATTAAGAAGTTGGATTAATTTGGGAAAGTTTGCGTTTCGAAAGCAACGAACTCGATCGGCAGGTATATCAGAATTAGCGAGTACAGATCTGCTGAGTTCGATCCTTAACTCCAGAGTTGGATGATAAGGGTCTTCAGGAGATGTAAGGGGTTCCGATCTAGATAGAACTACGCTGGTAGGTTCAGAGACAAAGCATAGATCTAATTGCCGGCAAAGAGAATTTCGTATATTGTTAATTTGACCCAAAGATAATTCATGTAAACCATCAATAAAGTCATGTCGGTTCGATGGAATAAGAAAACAGAAGTTATCACAAGGATACCAAGCTGTTCCAGGAAGGTTAAAGTCTCCTCGAACAACAACATGATCTTTGTCGGATAACAAGGCAAAAATAGATTTTATTGCTACCAGGTGATCCTGGTAAACAGATAAATCGGACGACGGAGGTATATATGAGCAAGTAAGAAATAAATTTACACCATGAAAATTTACTTTTATTGATAGAAACTCTATATTATTAGGATTATTATAATGTAATGGCTCCGATGAGAAATTGGAGTCTACTGCAAATAGAACACCACCTCCTCTTCGGGAAGAACGATCTTGCCTGTAAATAGTGTACTTTGACGGAAAAAGTTCGGAATCAGAAATATCCGAACTTAACCAGGTTTCCGAAAACGCAACTACATCAGTAGAAAAAGTGAAACTGTCGACGTATAGCTTACTTATTTTACTACGCAAACCACGCACATTTTGATAGGTTATAAGAAATGATGAGATTAGTTTTTTGAAAATGAAGAAGAAGATTGAGATTGAGACTGTACAGGTCCATTTGGTAAGAGCCCAATCGGAGTCCGATTTTTAACTTTGGCTTTGAACTCTTTTACCACCAAATGCTCTGGCCAAAAACTTGGTGAGCATATGGTTTCAAAAAGTGAAGGTGGGACATTGATCTTGAGAGATGCAATTTGTCTATCATAAGCAAATTTACATTTTTCCACTTTTGGATTGGCATTTTTAATTTTGGCTATAATGAAAGCCTTTACGTCATCTGACGTGAGATCAGGGGCAAGCCTTGAAACAAAAATCTGTTTCATTGGTGGAACCCCCACAAGTGGTTTGGATCCAAAGGAGTAATATTTGGTATATTATCTTTGGAACCTAATAAAGTCGGTGATCCGACAGTTGGAGGAGGTGCGGAAGAAATTTTTTTATTAGGATTCGGCTTGCCTCTACTTCTAGTGACAACCGTGGACAATTCAGACACAACTTCGGCATTAACTAATGTCGGTGGAGCAGGTTCCCTAATGGGAATGCTTTCCGCAGCTGTTGTTGCTACTGGGGTAGCAAACGAGATTAACTGTGGAACCAACGGAGTAGTGGGTGGGTCAGTCGATGGTAGAGGTAAAAATTTGGATAATTGTAAGTCACAAGAAGTTGATTTTTTTCGCTTTGGAGACTCAGCCATAAGTTTCAAACTATTGAACTGAGAATTCAAAGCACTAAACTGATCGTTTAACTTATGAAAGCCACCAATCAGATTAGTAAACCCGACTCTTGTCTGTCTCATAAACATCCGCATTTCGCACTCAACTTCTCGACATGACTCACAACACCAGTTAAGCCCAGTTCTTTTGGCAATGGCATCTGCAACTAGCCCTGAATAACCTACACACTTTACGTGTACTACGTTATCGCAGAGCCAGCAGGCCATACTGGGTTGCGAAGCCGTGATCTGCTTCTGGCAACTCTTCAGACAACACACAATTTTGCCTTCCATTATAAATTAAAATAAAGAAAAGCAAATTAAAAAATTTACAAAATTAAAAAAAATTTACTTTGAAATAGTAGGAACTATGCCCACTGTACAGATTCAAAACAAAAATGTGTTAGCAACAACAAAACAGTAGAGCAAGCAGTGAGAGCAGAGAGCGCCACTAACGGAATACTGTCAACTGAGAGTTGTTGAGAGAGAAACCGTCACACTGCGAGCGGGAAGGAAAGCACAAAGAATAAACACGCAAAATCTAATGCTTACCACAACAACAAAACTTTGAACTCAGTTTATGTAGAAATAAACAGAGCTCAAACTAAGCACAAATAAAATTCACAATTATGTGATAAAGCACTAATAACATGCACTATCACAGGATAGAGACGCGATGTAGCAAACAATTAAAGTAATAACTTTAAAGAAAATGTATTAAACACCGGTTGTTAGATACAAAAAAGCGAAAAATTGCGGGGCGCACAAAAAAACACGTCTGTTTGCTACAAAAAATGACAGCGATATGATCTAGCAACTACTTACTTCTCGCTTCACTGTAACTGAAGCTGAGTTTATGCAGTTCTTTAACTCATTAGGCGAGCACTTCATAGCAGCAGGAGACTATAATGCCAAGCACACACACTGGGGATCTCGCCTCGTAACTCCTAAAGGTAAGCAGCTCTATAATGCAATTATAAAAGCCAGCAACAAGCTTGACCACGTTACCCCTGTCAGATCAACATATTGGCCAACAGATCCAAAAAAACTGCCCGATTTAATTGACTTCGCAATCACTAAAAACATTCCAAGAAACCTGATTAGCGCCGAAAGTCTTTCGGATCTTTCATCTGATCACTCGCCTGTTCTTATTAATCTACTCCGTCATCCAATAAATGTAGATCAACCGACTGGATTGACTTCACACAAAACCAATTGGATCTCTTATAGGAAATATCTAAGCTCGCATATTGATATAAATCCTGTACTTAACCTTGAAGCCGACATCGACAACTTTGCCAACACACTGGAGTCCGCCTTTGTCACCGCTGCTCGCATTTCCACTCCTCAAACAGCACAAATACCTTACATGCAAAAGAAGACAAATCAACAAATCGAGCAGCTCGTAATCGAAAAGCGACGCCTACGACGAGAATGGCAGTCTCATAGGTCGCCATATGCACGACAAACTTTAAAAGACGCCTCCCGCAAGCTCACCAGAGCGTTAAAGCAACAAGATGCAAACACCCAACGCCGCTATATAGAGCAATTATCAACATCTTCCAAAAAGCACTCCTTATGGCGAGCCCACCCAACTCTATGCTCCCCGACAGAAACTGTAACGCCTATAAGAAACACAGTGGGCGGCTGAGCCCGCAGTGATGAAGACAGAGGCAGAACATTTGCACAGCACCTTGAAAATGTGTTCCAGCCAAATCCGGCCACAAACGCATTTACACTACCGCCTGTAGCAAATGACTTACAGCTTCAACGTGAGCCAATGGAATTTCAAACTAACGAAATCGCTCATATCATAAAAAACCAACTGGATCCGAAAAAATCACCAGGCTCCGACCAAATAACGCCAAAAATGATTATTGAGCTCCCATATTGCGCAGTTCGCACTATCACCCAGCTCTTCAATGCCATTACAAGGCTTGGCCACTTTCCAGAGAGATGGAAAAGATCAATGATAATAATGATTCCGAAACCTGTCAAAGATCACACAATTCCCTCTTCAAACAGACCAATAAGCTTGTTATCATGCTTATCCAAACTCTTTGAAAAGTGTGTGCTGACTCGGATAAACTCATTTCTAAGAATCCATAATAAAATCCCGTCACAGCAATTTGGATTTCGCGAAAAACACGGAAATATCGAGCAGGTCAACCCGATAACCTCTGAAATACGAAGAGCATTCGAAAATCGAGAATATTGCACTGCAATATTTTTAGATGTAGCCCAAGCATTCGATAGAGTTTGGTTAGAAGGTCTAATGCATAAGATCAGGGCAACACTTCCTTATAATACACATAAACTATTAGAATCTTACCTATATGACAGGCAGTGAAATGCAATTCTGCCATGTCTGACGATTACACCTCTAGAGCTGGAGTCCCCCAAGGCAGCGTACTGGGGCCAACACTATACCTTCTATACACAGCAGACATCCCAACAAACAGACGACTAATAACATCTACTTTTGCCGACGATACAGCTATTCTCAGCCGTTCCAAGTGTCCTATCAAAGCATCAGCGCAACTGGGTCTTCATCTAGTCGAAGTGGAAAAGTGGCGATCTGACTGGCGAATAAAAGTAAACGAACAAAAATGCAAGCATGTTACGTTTACCCTAAACAGGCAAAATTGCCCACCGCTCAGACTAAACAATTCCACACTTCCGCAAGCGAACGACGTTACGTATTTAGGAGTACACCTCGACAGACGACTCACCTGGCGAAGGCACATCGAAGCCAAGAGAACACAACTAAAACTAAAAGCTAATAGTCTTCATTGGCTTATCAACGCTCGGTCCTCTCTTAGTCTAGAATACAAGGTCCTGCTCTACACTTCCGTACTTAAACCAATCTGGACCTATGGCTCCCAGTTATGGGGGAACGCTAGTAGTAGCAACATTGATGTTGTCCAGCGAGCTCAATCAAAGATCCTGAGAACCATCAATGGGGCACCGTGGTATGTTCGCAATGAAAACATACACAAAGACCTCAATATTCAACCTGTCAGAGAAGTAGTAGCTGAACAGAAAGGGAAGTATCACAGCAAGCTTTCCTCGCACCCTAACCCCCTCGCGCGAGGGCTAACCCGGCTGTGTAGCCGCTCCCGTCTTCGTCGTAATGATCTACCAACCCAGCGATAGATAGGGACGTGCAACCCAAAAACAATTCAATTTGTATTGTTAATTAATGTTTAGTTATAAGATTTGATAACTTATTGTTAGTCTCAACTTAAGAGAAGATCCAATAAATAAAAGCAAAGTATTTAAAAAAAAAAAAAATATCAGCTTTAATCAAACGCCTGCGTATTGTTCTCTCACTTATGGAAGTGGATTCAGTCTCATTCCACTCCGAAGACACAGCCTTTGGTGTTTTTAGAGGATTCTTCTTAAAAGCACGGACGATAAGACGGTCTGCATCAGCTCCTGTCTTTCGATTTCTTTCTTTACGGCGAACATTGCTCACATCATTCAATTTTTATACCCGCTACCCATAGGGTAGAAGGCTATTATTACATAGTGCCAACAGAAAATGTATGTAACAGGCAGAAGAAGGCATCTCCGACCCCATTAAGTATATATATTCTTGATCAACAACCGAGACGATATAGCCATGTCCGTCTGTCCGACTGTCCGTCTGTCTGTCCGTATGAACACCTGGATCTCAGAGACTATAAGACATAGAGACACCAAATTTGGTACAAAGGTTCCTGCATTCCCTACGCAGATCAAGCTTATTTCAAAAGTTGGATGCCCCTTCGCCCACAATAAGCATTAATCTAGAAAAAGTCAAGTTTTTTTTTATGTAAATTGCGTATAACTCCAAAACTTCTTTGTGTAATGATGTGTAATTTGGTAACCCATCTGCACTTGACACTCTTAATATACCCTGTAATATTGGTACAAATCGGATAAGTAGAACAAAAGTTATTCGTGAAATTATTTATCAAAATTGTTGTGCCTAATGCATATGGACGTTTTAAGTGTGTGAATGACCTAGAGATATCAAATTTGGTGACAGTATTCATGTAGCTCTTACGCAGATCAAGTTTGTTTTAGATTTTTGCCACGCCCCTTTCCGCCCCCAACAACTAGAAAAGCCGTAATAATAGACCTAGAGCATTGAATTTTGGTATGCATAATAATAATTATATTCTCAATGATTCCTGTAAATTTGGTTGAGATCGAATAAAAAACAAGGAATTTATTAATGAATCAATTTTATATGCAAAATTCACTTGCAGCTGCTCGCGCTTTGTTTGTTTAGTTGACAGTGTGACCATGTCGGAATTTAATGGGTTTCTAAAAAATATGTATATAAAAAAACGCAAATTTCAGTATATTCTGTGGTATATTTTTTATTAAAATATCATTTAAGCTTTTTGTTTCCTCTCGACATGGGTTGCGGGTATCATACGGTCGAGCACTCTCGACTGTAGCTTTCTTACTTGTTTATATTTATTGATTTGATAATAAATGGTCTGACGAGACAAATTATATTCCTTAGCGATGTTTATTACGAAAACACCCAAGTTATATTTGATCACAACTTCTGATCTTATTTTGGTGCTAAGCTCAGATTTTTTAACCATTTTAAATATTACAAAATCGACTTTATTCAATATTAATGAAAACTTGTAATAATCTCCTTGAACAACACTATTAGCTTGCCTAAAAACAACTAAATCACGCAATGACAAAATATATGTATATGCCGCTGCAAAAATCGTTGCTTGTTGGCATTCTTATCAGCAGAACGAAAAAACAAAAGACAATTGACGAAATATTTTGCATATTCACAGTTATTAATTTGCACTTCTCTTTCATCTTTATTTTCGGCTCTAACAATGCACCGGTACTTAGTTCAAGAGTCTAACAGCGAAATAAATACTATGTCAAAATATATTTGCCGACCAGTGTATATATATGAGTTGGTGTGTCCCACCATACCAGCGCTCCGTAAGTTCGTAAGTTCGTAAATTCTCCAGGTTTTTGGAATGTATCCCATAAGATCTCTAGTAACCATTGCGACAGGTATCATGGCTGGTCTGATGTCATCCGGTTCTGCTGATTTATAGGGGTGAAACGATTTGTTAGCCTAGATTATCTTTTCAGTATTTAGAACTTCGTCGATTCGGGCCTCACTTTCGAAGTGCACATTTTTTTCAGGCTCGCCGCTGTAAAAGAAGTAATATTGCTCTTCGATTTTTCTTTTTGAAGATTTTAAAGCTGTTATGAAAGGCATCCCAGTCTACTGGTCAGTTTCCATACTTTGCTCTATTGTAAAGTCTTTTCGTTTCCTTCCACCACATGTTGCGGGTTGACTTGTCTGGGTTGTCCAGACTTCCCACTGGGTGGTCGGGGATGGATTTTCTGACATGTTGTGAGAATTTGACCCAGTTTGTCTCTCTTGGATTCCTGAAGGGCAATTTTGCCTCTCAACCTACTTCAAAGACTATTCTGTAATGATCAGAGAAGGAGCTATTGGTCGCTAGAGTTAAATCAATAACCTCTGTTCGGTTCTCGTTGCGAAAGGTAGGGTGGCTAAGGTTCTTAGGTTCTTTGCTCTCGTTGGTATCTTTGCTCCCCCATATGATGTTGTCATTATTGGTATCACACCCAAGGATCAGACTCATGTCCTCTTTTTGCGGATGCGGAGTTGGGGCTTGCATGCTCTCCGACGATGGATCGTTTTCTACATACGGGAGGTATGCAGAGGCCAGCTATAGTTTGGGACCGTTCATTCGCTTGCATTAGGCTCAAGTCCTTGTTGCTGTAACGGGAAGAGAAAAGCGCATAAAGTGCGGTATATTTTATTTTTGTAGCTTGACTAATGTTTCACTGCGAAGAAGATAACGTAATCGAGCTAAAATGTTTATTGCAGTTCTTTTATGTTTTGCTTCTGAATCTGTTCACTTGGAACTACTCGCAGATAGATCTACTATATGCTTTCTTTTAACCTTAATAAAAGTTTTTTCAAATATAATATCCACTATAAAAAACATACACCATTTTAAAACTAAAAAACAAAATATTGTTTATCACTCGATTTTACTCAAATTTTCTGAAAACGTCCGCGTTCAAAAGTGTGCGAAAGATCTCAGCTAAATTCTAAAAATCCATCTGCGTAATTTAAAAAAAATAGTAGCACTAGCTCTTATAGTCTCTAAGATAAAGAAAGACGGGCAAAAAAACATGGCTACATCATATCGGCTGTTAACACTGATCAAGAATATATGGGAAAGGAGACACCTATTACATACATTTTCTGTTATATAGTTTCTATATACCCAATGGTTAGCGTATAAAAACGAAGTAACATAATGTGGTGAAATAATAATGGAGTACCCCATTGTTAGATTTGTGCTAATAGGTGAATTCCCATATTCTTGTGATTTGTATATGCGTGGGAGAACGCATTCTCGATACGAACCTCGACGGCAACACATATACATATACGCGCAACAGCCAACACAACCATTTTACTTCTCTTGCCACCCACATTAAATATAAATTGTCTTCTTAAGCTTCATTAATTTGACTATTTATTTTCGAGTCCGATTTTTAATTTTTCAACCCACATGAGCTTTTAATAAAAACAATGTTTCCCTCTTCCTGGATTCTAGCCCTTCTAACCTCATCGTACAAACATCTTTATATAAGTTAAGAACTGCTGAATTAACATTCCCACACTTGCTACAACATCCGCCACACACCTGCACTTTACCAAGTTCGCTGCACTCTCGGCTGCACTTTCGCAGCACCGTTTACCAAGAAACGGTGTAGCGCTGGCCAACCGCTCGACATCCGACACGCGCACTCCGCAAAGTTCGCTGCACTGTTTACTTAGAAACGGTGTAGCGCTGACCAAGCGTCTACTAAACATCCGACGCTGCCACCGCTGCCGCTAACCCACAGCTAGCTTTGGGATAGAATTAAGTTTGTAAATCAGTCTTAAAATTGATCAACCAAGCAACGGATCGTAGTCCAGAGCTAAATAAATAAAAATATTAAATTGAATCTCTTCGAGTTTAATTGGCGCCCGAGCAGGGACCGACGCGACAACAGAGCAAAACAGTTATCTACGCCGCGATTCGGTACAAACACTAACCACGATAGAACAAAACTGATTCTAAGTGGCATAGTAGTGAACGATAGAACAAAACGTATTCTAAGTGCACAATAAAAAAGATTGATTCAACGATCACGACAAGGCAAAACGACCTTAAGTGTTTTAATTCAAAAACGTTCAGTGCAAAGACTCCTGACTTCGCGTCAGTGCACGAACAAACAATAACGTAACGTGAGAATTACGTGAAAGTGTCGACTTGTAGTACCCGTTCGCAGGTCACATCGTCAAGGTACGATCTGTGGAACCCTAGTAGGGGGTCAGGCTACCAAAAAGGAAGAATTCCAGGACGTCAGCGATGAAAGGCGCAAAAACCTTAGTCTTGTAAGCTAAATAAGAAAAGTTTTTAAATAAAATTAAATTAATCAACAAACGTACAAACAAAATAAAGCCACAACACTAATAAAGGCAATTTTACAAAACACACAAAAATAAAATCAAGCAGTGAAAATAATTTCGTTATTGTGATGCCATTTAAATAATAAAACAAAAAAACAGAGTCAATCGGCAAATACAAGTGACAAAATTATTTTCATAAATTCTTATTGAATAAGGAATTCCACATAAAAAGCTTTTGCAATACAAGAAACATTTGCAATCATTTACACTACATATTTCCATTTCTCCGATTTATTTTTGCTAACAATTTAAAATTATATTTCAACATTCCAACGAATAGTATATCGACAAAAACCAAAAATTCAACAAACTAAATAAACAATAACTAAGCAACAAATATTTTTGTCTTGATATATACAAGCTGATGGCAAACACGAATAATCTTATCAGAGTTAACGAAGAGCAAGAACAAAGAGACCAACACAGACATATCCAAAGACGAACAGAACATCAACAGAATAGGAATATAATGGAGGCAGGAAACGAAGTGCTAGCCGCCGCTGTAGGTGAAATCTTAGCCAGACAATTACCAGTGCTTTTTCAACAACTTAATGCCCCCCAAGAAGATCCCGAAATAGTAGACCAAGGTATCGACCCTCAACATGCTAGGAACCTCAACGATTTAGATAAGATACCAGATATAGTGAAGGGTATTCGTGAATACAATGGTGATCCAGCCGATTTCAGCTCTTGGAAACAGGGAGTTGAGCGTATTTTGGGTACGTACAGTGCTTATAAAGGTACAGCAAAATACTTCGGAATATTACAATACATTCGTTACAAAATAACGCATGATGCTGATAGGGCTTTACAAGCACACAAAACCCCTCTTAACTGGGAAGCCATTTCAAAAACTCTCTCCCTTCACTACGCTGACAAACGCGACGTGAATACTTTGGAGTATCAATTAACTAAATTACAGCAAGGGCCAAACCAATCTGTTGAAGAATATTATCAAAACATCTGCATGCACCTCTCTCTCATTCTGAATAAGTTCAGTGCCATTGAAATGGGCGCAGAGGCTGAGCAAATCGTATCCAGATTGTATCGGGATAAGGCTTTGGATGCCTTTATAAGAGGACTACAGGGTGACTTACCTCGCCTATTAGGAATCAAAGAGCCAGCTGACTTACCGACAGCATTACATTTGTGTTTAAAATTGGAAAATCAATCTTTCCGCACAAATTACGCATCAACTAAAGGGCAAAGTGTGAACTTTAGAAATCAAAATGCAAAACCTGTACCGGCCCCAAGAAATATGCAATACATAAACAGACATCAACCCTCAATGCTCCCTAGACAACAATACCAAAACTTTAATTTCGGACAACAACAACCACCAATCCCAATGCCTAGACAGTCAACATTTAACAATTATAGTTTCCGACAACCCAATAATGGCCTACAAGGAAACACACCATTTTACAGAAATCAACAACCGACCGTACCTCCACGTCCCCTAGCACCTAAACCTTTACCGCAACCAGAGCCCATGGAAGTGGACCCCAGCTTGAGAAGCAGGCAAATTAATTATATGAATAGACCCAACTTCGAACCAGGGAAAAGACCTGCTAGTAATTTGTCTACCAATATGGCCGATAAGCGACAACGAAACTTTAACATTGAGAGTAACGAAGACGGGAACAACGAACAAGATGGACAGATGATGGAATACCAACAAACAATGGCTAGTTACGAAAGCTCTAACGAATTCGAACAAACGAACGAGGGACATCAATACGAACTAGAATATGACTACAATACTGAAATTCCACAACAGGAGTATAGCGACTTGAATTTTTTAGAGTAACTCGTTCCTCGCTACCGTACTTCGAAGCTAAGGTGAGGAACGGCCAAATTTTGAAAATCTTAATAGATACAGGATCAAATCGCAACTACATCAAACCTAACCTAATCTCTAACCCAATTTTAAACGACACACCTTTCGAAGCCATGTCAGTAGCAGGCAATATAAAAATCACACACTATAAGTTGGCTCACTTGTTCAATATGACCAATATTCCAATTAAATTTTTCCTGTTGCCTACCTTAAAAACATTTGATGCTATTTTGGGCAACGACAGTTTAAAAGAATTAAAAGCTATAATCCATACAGATAAAAACGTTATGTTAATAAACAATCAAGTCTCTATCCCACTCAAAGAAAAGAAAATAGAAGCAGTAAACAATATTCAACCAAGACTAAACCATTTGACCGAAGGACAAAAAGTACAATTGCAAACTCTACTAAAAAAATACTCTCAATTGTTTGCAAAACCAGAAGATAAACTGACCTACACAACAAACGTGACGGCGAACATTAGAACTAGCTCAGAAACTCCCGTCTACTCCAAGTTTTACCAATACCCAATGTCGCTTAAAGACGAAGTTACCAAGCAAGTAACAGGACTATTAGAAGATGGCATTATTCGACCATCTAGGTCACCGTACAATTCACCAGTATGGATTGTACCAAAAAAATTAGACGCTTCCAATGAAAAAAAGTATAGGATGGTAATCGACTATAGAAAACTTAACAAAGTCACAATCGCGGATAAATATCCAATTCCAGAAATTAACGAAGTACTCGCCCAATTGGGCAATAATAAAATTTTTTCAGTTCTTGATTTAAAAAGTGGTTTTCATCAGATAAAGCTAAAAGAATCTGATATTGAAAAAACTGCATTCTCAATAAACAACGCCAAGTACGAATTCACGCGTTTACCTTTTGGGCTGAAAAACGCCCCTTCTATCTTTCAACGTGCTCTAGACGATATCCTCAGAGATCATATAGGGAAAATTTGCTATATTTACATCGATGATATTGTCATCTTTAGCAAAGACGAGAAATCGCACCTTAAAAATATTGAAGTCATATTTGAAACCTTACAAAAAGCAAACATCAAATGTCAACTGGACAAATGCGAATTCTTCAAGTCACGTGTAGAATTTTTGGGATTCGTCATTTCAGACAAAGGCATTGAAACTAATCCAGAAAAAGTCTCAGCAATAATTAACTACCCATGTCCAAAAACAGTTCGTGAACTAAGAGCGTTCTTAGGCCTCTCAGGCTATTATAGGCGATTTATTCGAGATTACGCTAAACTCGCCAAACCTCTAACCTCCATGTTAAGAGGTGAAGATGGACACGTCAGTAAAAAAACTTCTGCGACCAAAAAGGTCAGCTTCAATCAAGAAGCAACACAAGCTTTTAATAAAATCAAAAATTCATTAATATCCAGCGAAGTAATCCTAAAATACCCAGACTTCAATAAAGAATTTCATCTCACTACAGATGCATCTAATTTCGCTATAGGTGCAGTCTTATCCCAAAATAATCAACCGCTTTCTTTTATATCAAGGACTCTGTCAAAAGCCGAAGAAAATTATGCGGCCAATGAAAAGGAAATGTTAGCGATAGTTTGGGCCCTTAAAGCCTTAAGAAATTACCTATATGGAAGAGTCAAAGTAAAAATCTTTACTGACCACCAACCCCTTACCCATTCATTGAGTAGTTGGAATGGTAACCCTAGGATAAAAAGATGGAAAGCGCACCTTGAAGAATTTGATTATGAACTACTGTACAAACCAGGAAAAGACAATATAGTAGCGGATGCCCTATCCCGGATTATCACTCCAAATGAGGTAAATTCTGTCAGCTCAGTCAGTACCCAACATAGCGACCAAAGTTCAAGCCACAACCTGATACCAAGCATAGAAGTCCCAATTAATGCCTTTAGGAACCAAATATTTATCCACAAAGCAGAATTTTCTAAGTATAACTTCAGTATTCCATTCCCCACATTTCACAGACATGACGTCTACAGACAATCCTACGACTTGGACGAACTAACAACGATTTTAAAAAATTACCTCAACCCATCAGTTATTAATGGAATCAATACTACCGAAGATATAATGGGGAAAATTCAAATAATCTACCCAACACATTTTAGTAGTTTTAAAGTACGTTTTTCACAAACCATTGTAAAAGACCTAACAGACGAATCTCAACAGGAGGAAGAAATTCTAAAAACAGACAATAGAGCCCATCGGAACGCGTTAGAAAACAAAATTCAATTATCGGAAATGTTTTACTTTCCAAAAATGAAGCAAAAAATAGAAACTTTAGTGAAACAATGCACCATTTGCAAAGAACAGAAATATGATAGACATCCGACGAACCCAGAGTTAAAAGAGACACCAATTCCAGAATACCCCGGTCAAATAGTTCACATCGATATTTACGCAACAGAAGGGAAATTGGTATTAACTGCCATCGATAAATTCTCAAAATTAGCACAGGAAAGGGTTATAAAATCAAAATCTACAGAAGACATCAAAATCCCCTTACGAGAACTTATTTTCTACTTTGGAGTCCCCAAATATCTTGTCATGGACAATGAAAGATCCTTCAATTCAGCCTCAATAAAATGTATGCTCGAAGATCAACTCAAAATAAAAACATTCATAGCACCCCCTTATAAAAGTACAGTCAATGGGCAAATCGAGAGATTCCACTCCACTTTCTCGGAGATAATGCGTTTACTTAAAAAGGACAAAATCCACAGAACATTTGAAGAACTCATGGACAGAGCAATCTATGAGTACAACTACACATTCCACTCAGTCACATAGAAAATACCTTTAGAAATGTTCTTTAGAAGAACCGTTGACACCGACCCAGAACAATACGAAAAAACTAGACTGGACAATATCGACAGATTAAGACAAAAACAAGAAGCAGATCTTAGATACCACAATAAAAACAGGAAACCTCCTAAAACTTATTTACCAGGTGACGAAATATTTGTCAAAATTAATACCAGACTAGGGTCAAAACTATCCCCTAGGTACAAAAAGGAAATTGTAAAAGAAAATCAAGAAACAACTATCACTACAACAGCAGGACGCATAGTACACAAAAGTAATATCAAAAACCTTTAATTACAGATTCCTAATAATATGGTTGGCGACTGAAGTCAATGGGTCGCTGGACATAACAAATTATACAAACGCTCAAACCGCTACTATCTTTAAGGGCATAGGAAAAATATTTAATGCCAAGACTAGAATAATTCACATCATTGACCTAAACCAAATCGAAATAGTACTAGACAAAGTAAGACAACACACTGAACAAGAATTAAAATTTAGTAATCTTTACCACACAATGCACCACGAAATCAAACAGACATACCTCACATTTACCACTATAACTTCTTCCTTTAATAAGAGAAATACTAGATCCATAAATTGGCTAGTAACTGCCTGGAAATACGTCGCAGGCAGCCCTGATCACGACGACATTATCCAAATAGAAAATTATATCAACAAAGCAAACTCGAACAGCAATAGACAATTTATTAAAAACAACCAACTGGAACAACGAATAAATAATATAACAAAAATAACTAACAGTTTAACAAACGCTATAAGAAAAGATAATAGATTTAGTAACGAGATTGCCATTAGCATACAAAATCAAATCAGGCTAATAAAAGAAGAAGTTATAAACATTAAATATGCCATACAATGGGCAAAGCTAAACCTAATAAACACATTTTTACTCGGAGAAACCGAAATATACGAAATAGACCAAGTATTTAGAGCTGGAAACATGCCTTCACTTTCATTGGAGGAAATGTTAGAGTTTTCAGACGTTTCAATTTTGCATAATAAAACGACACTACTATACGTAATAAAAATTCCAAACTTAGAAAAAGAACAATATGAAAACATTTTAATAAAACCAGTAGTTAAAAATAACTTAATTATCAATATCAAATTCAATGAAATATTCCAAAATAAAGATGATATGTATGGAATTACTAAAAACTGCAAAAACTATAATAATATTAAAATATGCGATAAGGACAATATTGTAAACCTTAAAAATAAAACCTGTTTGCCTAGGCTCCTAAAAGGAGAAAAATCGCTGTGTGAGTTTAGCAACGCCGACCATATCGACGAAATAGAGGAAATTAGCAGCGGGCTTGTGATGCTCAACAACTACAACGGGACGCTGATCATGATGCGGAACAATACAGAACACCATCTAGAAGGAACATACCTCGTTAGTTTCTGGAACGAATCGATATCCATTAACGGCAAAACATTCAGCAACATCGAAAACACCATGGAAAAAGCAGGCAATCCTCTCATCCAAATAACTCCAGAGGAAAGTAAACGACTAGAAGTGCTATCTCTGCAAACTCTGCAAGCGCTGCATATCAACAACAGAGAGCGGCTAGATGACCTTCAACTAACAACGCACGGAGTTGGCACCTTCACTCTTAGCGTGATGATAATAATAATACTTGCCATGGTTTATATCTACAAGAAAAAATCAGAAAAAATAATTCTACAAATGGGAGCACAAGAAGCCCCGTTACCAATACAAAATCTACAAAAAGCCCAGATAAAAACTCCAATCAACATCAACGACATTCCCTTTTTCTAACAAAAATACAGAAGAAAACCGCTTGGGGACAAGCTCGAATTAAAAGGGGAGGAAGTAAGAACTGCTGAATTAACATTCCCACACTTGCTACAACATCCGCCACACACCTGCACTTTACCAAGTTCGCTGCACTCTCGGCTGCACTTTCGCAGCACCGTTTACCAAGAAACGGTGTAGCGCTGGCCAACCGCTCGACATCCGACACGCGCACTCCGCAAAGTTCGCTGCACTGTTTACTTAGAAACGGTGTAGCGCTGACCAAGCGTCTACTAAACATCCGACGCTGCCACCGCTGCCGCTAACCCACAGCTAGCTTAGGGATAGAATTAAGTTTGTAAATCAGTCTTAAAATTGATCAACCAAGCAACGGATCGTAGTCCAGAGCTAAATAAATAAAAATATTAAATTGAATCTCTTCGAGTTTAATTTATATATCCAACACATGACCTCCGTCATTAGCAAACAAATGCTGCTGATCGCCCAAAATGTATAATCGTGCATGTTCTTCTTCCGATTTCGTTTTGGGATGACGTGTTTGGCGTTTGGCGGCGACCTAATACGGAGCTCAAAAACTAACATCTGACATCTTCGGTAAATTTGTAATTCGTCGCCGCTTCGCATGGCAAACGGACGTGTTTTTTTTCTTCGTATTCTTTGCTATCACTTTCATTTGTGTTTCCTTTTATAAATTTAATTTACACAAGTTCTCGCTATTAGCTGTATTTTAAGTGTTTTACTATTACCAATATAAACAGTTTACCTTGTGAATTATTATTTATTTCCCAATTTATTTGATTTGCATAAAATCGCAAAAACAAATTCTAAGGCATACATTGTTTACATATTGTTTTGTCGCTGCGTTCCATTTTTGCTTTGATTTTGCTTTTCTTACTCTTGCACACTTACTCTTTACGTCTCCCAAGTTTCTCTTGAGCGCATTAGTTTGTGTTGTTGGTGTTGGTCACGCTCTATTTGCTCTCATTTATTCCGTTTGCGGTTTCTTGTTTTCGGTCGTGCCCGCACTTTTACAGGTAAAGCAACGTCAACAGATTTAACCCTAGGGTGCGTTTTTGTCGATTAAATTTTTTATTTAAAATTTAAACTTTGTTATTTCAATTTACAATTCTTATTTTTCTTTGCACACTAACTTTATTTTCTTTCAAATATACATTTTAGTAAACAATTTTCTTTTTTTGCTGTCTGTTTTTGTTTCAAATTTTTTTTTTCTTATCACCATGTTTGTATGTTCAAACAAAAATTGCCAAGTTCGTGCAAACGTTAGAATGGGTTTTGTTTGCTGCTGGCATGTTTGACAATGTGTCGCATAAATCAGGCTTGAAGTGGACATGTGAATCATGCAGGGATGTGGAGAAGGACATTATGGGGTTTATGCGACAGACCATGAAAGGCTTTGAAGATATCTTTGGACGGTTTAAAAAACTGTTTGAAGATTTCTCAGCGCTGGATCATGAATTCAAAAATATGAAACTTTTGAATGAGTCACCTAAGCGTAAAAAGGCCAAGCCGAGGTTGTCCATAAGCGCTAAAGAACTATCCCCACACCTAACTCATTTGTCTGCTCCGACTGTTCCTGCATTAATAAATCTTTCTTCTCCTGCTCCTCCAATAATAGTTAGTAGTGACGAGAATAATGTTCTACCCATGGATATTGTTCTTACTAACACCGGCGATGGTCATGTTTCAGTCGTTGTATGGACTGAAGCCATAACCACCCCAGCAGTTTCTGTTGGTCAGCCATCCAAGGCTGTAGTTGCATCCGTAGATGCGGCTGTGGTTAATCTAAAATCACTTGTTGGCGTTCCACCAAAGAAACACATTTTTGTTTCCAGGCTTGCCCCTGATCAAACTTATGATGAAGTCATGGCTACAAAAAACTAGGATCCTTCACTCTTGGCTACCAGATCGTGAGAGGTCTGTTTAGCAAACTTAGTAATCTCTTTCTAAGTAGTCTGTCCTTTCTATAAAATGTTGTAGCTTTTTCCGAGACTTGGCTTAGGCCAGACATTTTAAACTTCGAAGTCCTTTCAAGTAAATACAATATTTATTGACGAGATCGCACTCCTCCTCGTCGTGGAGGTGGGGTTTTAATCGCAGTTGACGTTGCTTTCATCTCTGATTTAGTTACAATTGATTGTGCTGTCGATTTAGAATTCGTAGATGTAAAATTGTCCGTTCATGGTGTTTGTATTTTTATAACTTCTTCTGTCTATTCTTCACATTTTTCGGCTATACTTTCGGTCTCTACTTTGCTATCTTATCGCGATAGTCTTGTTGTTCTTGGTGATTTTAACATTACAAGAATGACTTGGATTTCAAATTCTGACTCCAATTTGTTTGGATTTTCATTGAGTCAAATCAATGATATTCCAAATTCTTTATATAGAATGCTTGACCTGGTTTTTGTGTTGGATCCTTCCCTTACATCTGTCTCCCGATCTGAACCCTTATCCCTTCCTGAAGATCCTTATCATCCTACTTTAGAAGTGTTGATGAACCTAGAGACCCGTGTAGCATAATCTACTACGAGTTTGCAACACGTGCGTCATTTTCATAACACGGATTTCAATGAACTCTCTCGGATCCTGTCGAACACTGACTGGTCTTCTCTTTACGAGTGTAGGGACATTGATAGTGCAACTGAACTGTTTTATACTACATTAAACTCTTCATTCGACATATGCGTCCCATTACGTAAACCAAATAGGTCTACCAAGCCTGTTTGGTTTACACGGGAATTGACATATCTTAAAAATAAAATGTCGAGAAATTACAAGAAGTTTAAGGAATCTAACACTTCCTTCAACTTCTTTTGTTATTCGATTGCACGATCAAATTTTATTGTCCATAATACACAGTGTTGCAATGACTACCTCGTAAATTGTGGGAATTGACATATCTTAAAAATAAAATGTCGAGAAATTACAAGAAGTTTAAGGAATCTAACACTTCCTTTAACTTCTCTTGTTATTCGATTGCACGATCAAATTTTATTGTTCGTAATACACAGTGTTACAATGACTACCTCGTAAATTGTGGACGGCGGTTTCGCAGTGATCCGAGGATATTCTATAACTTTGTTAATATGAAGCGTGGTTCATCAACGCTTCCATCAACTGTTTTTTTTTAAAAGAATACAGCAGAAACCAATCAGTCAATTGCTGATTTATTTGCAGATTTTTTTCAAACTACATGTAGATCTCAAAACGATCAATTGGTTTTCCTTATCCGTATCAGATAAATGACGCACATTGCATTTTTAAACCATTAATTACTAAAAGCTCACTTTCAAATAATTTAAAGATTCTAAAGCCTGTATTTTCACCAGGGCCAGATGGAGTTCCAGCATGTGTGCTTAGGCATTGTGCTGAGGCTTTATTAATTCCTTTATACATTATTTTTAATTTGTCAATGGTGTTATGTTCTTTTCCAAACTATTGGAAGGAATCTTTTATTAATCCTCTCCATAAAAAAGGAAACAAATCGAATGCCGAGAATTATAGAGGAATATCAAAATTGTCTGCTATTCCGAAACTGTTTGAGAAATTAATAACCTCACAGTTACAACATTATTGTAGATCTATTATATTACCATGCCAGCATGGGTTTATGAAATATAGATCTACTACCACTAACTTACTGGAGTTCACTTCTTTGGTAATTGATGGTTTCCAAAACAAAATGCAAACGGACGTTATTTATACTGATTTCAGTAAAGCTTTTGACTCAGTTAATCACTCACTATTACTACATAAGCTTTACCTCTTGGGATTTCCAAATAACTTAATTATCTGGATATCAAGCTATTTAAATCTCTGAACCCAGAAAGTGTATTTTAACGGCTTAGTCTCCAAGTCTGTTAAGGTCACTTCCGGTATACCGCAAGGGAGTCACCTTGGCCCCTTGTTATTTACATTGTTTATTAATGAGCTTCCGTCCGTTATTAAATTTTCTCGGGTGTTAATGTATGCCGATGATGTCAAGCTTTGTTTAACGTCAGTTGATTGTCAATTTGGTCAAATGCTGCAAGCTGATCTTGATAACTTCCAATCTTGGTGTCAAATAAACCTTTTAAATCTTAATTGCAATAAATGTAACGTAATGTCTTTTTACAGGCGTTTGCCTTTTAACAATACTTATTGTCTACACGCAAAACCTCTTGAGCGTATTGAGTCTGTTAAAGATCTAGGTATTCTGCTCGATCCCAAACTGAAATTTTACAAGCACATCTTCGCTATAACAAATCGTGCGATAGGTGTCCTTGGTTTCATTAAACATTGGTCGAACGAATTTAATGATCCTTACTTCACTAAAATTATTTTTAAAACAATTTCTCTTGTTTGCCCTTCGATGTCTTAAATGGAGTGCTAACACTCCTTTACCTTCCTATCGTAGTAGACTTTTACTTATAAATCTTCTTTCCCTTTCTGATCGTAGAACCATGCTTGGTGTAATTTTTTTGCATAAGCTCATTAGTGGTAAGATCGATTCTTCCGAACTGATTAGACTAATTAATATTAAGATTCCGATGAGAAATACAAGGAACTTTTTACATATTTCCTTTCTACTTTGGAACCCACGAAAGGCAAACTGGGTCAAATACTCAAAGCTTGTTATGGAATCTATTCCCAACCACCCAGTGGGAAGGCTAGACAACCCAGACAAGTTGGAGGAATCGACCCAGAATGTCACAGATACTCTATGTAAGGCCTTCATCAAATCCTGTCCAATCAGCCGTCCACCGAAGTCAAACCGCAACAAGTGGTGGACTCCGGAACTCGGCCAGATACGAAAGGAAACGAGAAAGCTTTACAATAGAGCAAAAGACGGAGACTGCCAGGTAGACTGGGATGCCTACCATAACAGTTTCAAGACCTTCAAGAAGGAAATCAGAAGGGCAAAAAGAGACTCATGGTCTAAATTTTGCGAGGAACTAACCAACACCACTGAAGCGTCCAGACTTCGAAGGTTGTTGGCGAAAGATCCAGCCACACCGGGGCTGCTTTGCAACCTGGATGGCACATTCGCTAAAAATAGTCAGGAGTCTCTGCAACTCCTCATGAACGCACACATCCAGGCTGCACACAAGCTGAAGACGAGAATGAGATCCCCTCCTCTCACATCAGCGGCGAGCCGGAGGAAAACCCGCTTCGTGAGAGTCAAGTCCTAATCGACGAAATTGTCAACACTGAGAAGATAATCTGGGCTATCAAGTCGTTCCACCCCTACAAATCAGCAGGACCGGATGACATCAGACCGGTCATGTTACAGATGGTATGCGTACATCTGTCGCAATGGCTACTAGAAATCTTCAGGGGATGTCTCCTTACAGGATACATTCCAAAAACCTGGAGAGAAGTGAGGGTGGCATTCATTCCCAAAGCAGGAAAGATAAACCACTGCTCAGCAAAAGACTATAGGCCCATAAGTCTCTCATCGTTTTTATTGAAAACACTAGAGAGACTTCTGGACCTTCATCTCAGAAGTAAGCTAACACCTCACACTTTTAGCAAGTCCCATGCCGCACTGAGTGAAACTCTGCGATGGGCAGAACACAACGGTCTTGGGGCCAACCCACAAAAGACCGAACTTGTTCTGTTCACTCGAAAATACAAGATACCGAGCTTCAAGCTTCCGTCACTGGGAGGGCAGAGCTCAAGTTATCAAAGGAGGCTAAGTACCTTGGAGTAATCCTGGACTCCAAACTCTCCTGGAGGAGAAACTCGGAGGAAAGGATGAAGAAAGCGTTACAAGCCTTCTTTGTGTGCAAAAAGACCTTTGGTAAAGGATGGGGATTGCAACCGTACATCCTTCACTGGTTCTACACTGCAATTGTCAGACCTATACTGACGTACGGGGCTCTTGTATGGTGGGAGGCGGGGCACACCGACTCCTATCTAAACAATCTCCGCAAAGTCCAGAGACTAGCTTGTTTGGGAATAACAGGATGTATTCGTTCTACCCCCCAAGCAGCGCTGGATGTAATGTTAAATCTGGAGCCCATCGGAGTCTTCCTCAAGCACGCGGCAGCAAGGAGTGCGGTCAGGCTTCACGGCCAATGCCTCCTTAAGCCTGGTGCAGGTCACAACTCCATTCTACGTACAGTAGAATTGACTGTGGCTGAGAACGACTACTGGGTACCAGAACATAAGTGGGATGACAGGTTTACAGCTGAATTCCCTGACAGATCCGATTGGCAACAGGAATCTCCTTTGAGGCAGAATGAGTTGTCAATCTACACAGACGGATCAAAGACAATAGAAGGCACTGGATCGGGTGTCTTCTCCTGACTGGTGTAGTGTGTTTCAAGCGGAGATTTACGCTGTTTGGCAAGCGACCAAGTTGGTACGGACACTGGGCGGGAGCCCGAGGGACGTGTCCATCTATGTCGACAGCCAATCAGCGATAAAAGCACTCGCATCGAACACCATTAAGAGTAAACTAACCCGAGACACAGTGATGTCACTAAACCTATGCCAACCACACTCTATCAGACTTGTCTGGGTACCTGGGCACATGGGAGTGCCAGGTAACGAGGCGGCTGATGAATGTGCTCGGCGGGGATCAGCGTCATCAGAAACTCTCCCGGTGAACGATATAAAGAGACCTATTCAGCACGTGCTATCGGAACTTAATTGTTCCATGAGAACGGCGGCTGAGAGACACTGGGCAGCATCATCGGGCTGCGAGGTGTCAAAAGCACTCTGGCCAAGATACCGTCCCAAGCGAACAACCGAGCTCTTAAACTTTAAAAGGAACAAGATAAGGTTACTGACAGGAGTCTTAACGGGACACTGCTACATCGGCCGTATGGCTCAACGGTACGGTGGACCCCAACAGGACTTCTGTCGCAGCTGTGGGGACGAAGAGGAAACCGAGAGTATCCAGCATCTTCTCTGCGACTGCCCTGCACTTCTTAGAAAGCGGACCCAATTTCTGGGCCAGCCTTTCTTTGCGGAACTGGGCAGTCTTGGGAATATTCGGCTGGAGAACATGGCGCTTTTCCTCGACTCTACTGGCTGTTTCCATAGGCTACCGCAGCCCAACAGAACTGGCCAGTAGCACGTAGACCATTAGAGCCTTTTCCTCCAATATCCCAACAATCCCTCACAATCCCTTCTACTCCTACAGTTCACTCAGATCAGGCATCACAATGGACCATATGGTCTCCGGGTGCTCTCGACTCCGGTCGAGCTGCCTGCTCAACCTAACCTAACCTAACCTTCTACTTTGTAGTACAAACTATGCTATACATAACCCTTTCCGTATTTTATGTTCTACCCATAACGATTACTATTCTATATTATATATAATGCTTTTTTGTCTCCCACTCTTAGAAATTTGCTATTTAGTCATTTGTCTAATTTAAATTAATTAATATATATTTTAGCTATATGTTCGCGATTGTTGGCGCACACTACGTGGTCCACAAGCCCGTGATTGGTGTCGTTGGGCCACTTGATGGTGCTGTTCGTAAGCACATCGACGTCCAAAAAAAAAATATAAACGAGCATGTTTTTCTTCCGATTTATTTTTGGGATGACGTGTTTGGGGTTTGGCGGTGACCTAAAACTGAGCTCGAAAACAAACATCTAACATCTACGGTAACTTCAACTGAAGATGTACATCAAATTAATAAAAAACTACTCCAAAGTGCAGATAAACTTGGCATTCGTGATCGTTTTTAAATCTACCAAGACAACGACCCAATGCAATCAGTAGGCTTTGTGTATTTTTACCGCTGCCTTCTTCTCCTTGCATTCCTGTAGAACCATCCCCCTCCATCCTGTCTAAAAAAACTCTTATTAACTTATTGCTAATACTAACACTCCTTTATTTTCTGTTATGGCACCGAGAAAGCAGATAATCATTTCTCGACTATCTGCGAAGTATCGGCAGATTATCGAGAAATGATGTGTGAAGCCATCTCAACTTATATCGACACAAAATCCTCGGCTTCGGTAGCCATACAAAAATTCCATTTCTCAACTCCTCGGGAAATTGCTTCATTTCAATTAACTGTTCCTTCGGACTCCTTTTCTTTTGTTGTGTGACCCGAGTTTCTGGCCACCTCATATGGTGGTGCATGTGTTCAGGCCAAAGTAACGTAACATCACCCCAGAAAATTTTCAACCTAAGATTACCTTAGCTCAAGCTCCTACTGTTAATAAAACTAGCACTAATTGTTTAAAAAAACTAAATATTAATCCTGTTCAACTAACCTCCCCTTTTCGTATAGCGTATCAAGACGTAAGGGGTATTAAATCAAAACTATCTCAAGTCCATCTAGATAGGTTCTGCTTTGAACATAGTATCTTAGTGTTTACTGAAACTTGGTTGAAGCCTGAAATTTCTACTAATAAATTTACGTCTTACAGATGTAACCGTTTGTCTAGAATTGGTGGTGGTGTTCTTATTGCCGTTGATTCTGACCATAGTCGGATTTAATCTGCTCGGAGACCGGAATTGAATTTGTCGCCATTAAAACAAAGTTTGGTCAAACTTTAGCCTATATCACTTGTTCGTACATCCCACCTCAATCTGATATTTCTGCTTAGCTTGAACACTTATCTATTTTACAGTCCATATCCTCTAAACGACAAGTTAGTGAATCATTGTTTGTGATTGGTGATTTTAATTTACCAAATGTATATTGGTCTGCAGTAGATAATAATCTAGTTCCTTCTTTTTCGCATGAGTTTCTAAATGGCTTTTTCGAACTTTCTCTTTCACAAATTAACCATATTTATAACTGTAATAACCGTCTTCTTGACTTAATATTTGTATCAGATCCTGTTTATTCCACTGTGAGTAGAATTGACCCTCTTGTAGTTCCTGAAGATTCTTATCGTCCAACTTTATGGTTATCAATTAAATTACAGGTTTCTGAGAATATTGGCAGTCCTAACACAATAAATACACCACTGTGTTTGAAAAAGGAAATTTTTTATAAATTAAATGATCTCATAGTAAATTGTGATTGGTCTCTTTTTCATGCTTCCAGTAATTTAGAAACAGTTTTGACTATTTTTTATAAAACACTACAACATTTTTTATTTGGACCACACTGGTACCTCGTAGATACCCATTGACGTCAAATAGGCCACTTTGGTTCTCTATATTACGATAATTCAAAAAAAATTAACGCACAGGAAATTCTTTTGATTTCGCGCGATATGCTATTGCAAAATCGAACTTCGTTTCACTTAACAGGCAGCTTTGCAGTATTTATCTGCGACGGTGTTTGCTCAGAATCCTAGACAGTTCGATAATTTTATTAACTCCAAACGAAAATGTTCTTCACTAACTTCCTTAGTTTAATATAAAACTGCATGCAGTGATCAGGCCGCTGCCGATCTGTTTGCAGACTTCTTTCAATCTACTTACTCAATTGGCAGATACTCACTTATATCTTACCCCTATAACTTGTAAAAGTCTAACTTTATTCCAGAACCTGTGATCACAGTGAACAGGAAATGTATGAACAAGGCAGAAGGAGCCATCTCCGACCCCATAAAGTATATATGTTCTTGATCAGTGTCAACAGTCGAGACGATATAGCCATGTCCATCTGTCCGTTTGTCAGTCTGTCCGTCTGTCTGTCCGTATGGAGACCTTGAGCTAAGAGACTATAAGACTTACGCAGATTAAGCCGTAATAATAGACCTATGCATAATAATAATTATATTCTCAATGATGCCTGTGAATTTGGTTGAGATCGAATGAAAAACAAGGAAGTTATTAATGAATCAATTTTATATGCAAAATTCACTTGCAGCTGCTGGAGCCTCTGGACAAAAAAAAACTTGACTTTTTCTAGATTAATGCTTATTGTGGGCGAAGGGGGCGTGGCATCCAACTTTTGAAATGAACTTGATCTGCGTAGGGAATACAGGAACCTTTGTACCAAATTTGGTGTCTCTATGTCTTACAGTCTCTGAGATCCAGGTGTTCATACGGACAGACGGACAGTCGGACAGACGGACAGACGGACATGGCTATATCGTCTCGGTTGTTGACGCTGATCAAGAATATATATACTTAATGGGGTCGGAGATGCCTCCTTCTGCCTGTTACATACATTTTCTGTTGGCACTAAGTCATAATACCCTTCTACCCTATGGGTAGCGGGTATAACAAGTAAGAAAGCTACAGTCGAGAGTGCTCGACCGTATTATACCCGCAACCCATTTCGAGAGAAAACAAAAAACTTAATTGATATTTTAACAAAAAATATACCAAATATACTGAAACTTGTTCATTTTGTTTATATTTGAAAATAGCGGGTATAAAAATCCATAGCATACCGACATGGTCACACTGTCAACTAAACAAAACAAGTAAGAAAGCTACAGTCGAGAGTGCTCGACCGTATGATACCGGCAACCCATGTCGAGAGAAAACAAAAAGCTTAAATGATATTTTAACAAAAAATATACCACAGAATATACTGAAATTTGTTTTTTTTTGTATATACATATTTTTAAGAAATCCATTAAATACCGACATGGTCACACTGTCAACTAAACAAACAAAGCGCGAGCAGTTGCAAGTGAATTTTGCACATAAAATTGATTCATTAATAACTTCCTTGTTTTTCATTCGATCTCAACCACATTCACAGGAATCATTGAGAATATAATTGTTATTATTCATACCAAAATTCAGTGCTCTAGGTCTATTATTACGGCTTTTCCAATTTTTGGGGGCGGAAAGGGGCGTGGCAAAAATCTAAAACAAACTTGATCTGCGTAAGAGCTACATGAATACTGTCACCAAATTTGATATCTCTAGGTCATTCACACACTTAAAACGTCCATATGCATTGGGCACAACAATTTTGATAAATAATTTAACGAATAACTTTTGTTCTACTTATCCGATTTGTACCAATATTACAGAGTATATTAAGTGTGTCAAGCGCAGATGGGTTACCAAATTACACATCATTACACAAAGAACTTTTGGAGTTATGCGCAATTTACATTAAAAAAAACTTGACTTTTTCTAGATTAATGCTTATTGTGGGCGAAGGGGGCGTGGCATCCAACTTTTGAAATAAACTTGATCTGCGTAGGGTATGAAGGAACCTTTTTGCCAAATTTGGTGTCTCTATGTCTTATAGTCTCTGAGATCCAGGTGTTCATACGGACAGACAGACGGACAGACGGACAGTCGGACAGACGGACATGGCCATATCGTCTCGGCTGTTGACGCTGATCAAGAATATATATACTTTATGGGGTCGGAGATGCCTCCTTCTGCCTGTTACATACATTTTCTGTTGGCACTAAGTAATAATACCCTTCTACCCTATGGGTAGCGGGTATAAACACGCATTGTTTCATTTCAAGGAGTGGGCGCTCGTTTTGCTCACGCTGCATTTGTTTACAAATGTCGCATTGACTCATCTTCTAAACCAAGTTTAGTTTATAGAATTTTATTGGATATAAGTAAATATTAATTAATCAATTGGTAAATAATCAATTAATTAAATATTTTATGCGACTTCATTGCACTAAGCGTCTTTTCACGTTGTACACTTATTAATACGTCTCTCACTACGCAATAAACTTTTGTAATTTATTTCGATAGCTCAGTAATACACGTCAGCATGCGGCAACAGTTGGGCTTGTATGTTGAATAAAATAAAAAACAAACAAAACAAGTAAGAAAGCTACAGTCGAGAGTGCTCGACCGTATGATACCCGCAACCCATTTCGAGAGAAAAAAAAAATTTTAATGATATTTTCAACAAATATACCAAAAATATACTGAAACTTGTGTTTTGTGTGTATATATTTGAAAATAGCGGGAAAAAATCCACAACACCGACATGGTCACACTGTCAACTAAACAAACAAAGCGTGAGCAGCTGCAAGTGAATTTTGCATACAAAATGGATTCTTTAATAACTTCCTCGTTTTTTATTCGATCTCAACTAAATTCACAGGAGTCATTCAGACTATTATTGTTATTATGCATACCAAAATTCAATGCTCTAGGTCTATTATTACGGCTTTTACAGTTTTTGGGGGCGGAAAGGGGCGTGGCAAAAATCTAAAACAAACTTGATCTGCGTAAGAGCTACATGAATACTGTCACCAAATTTGATATCTCTAGGTCATTCACACACTTAAAACGTCCATATGCATTGGGCACAACAATTTTGATAAATAATTTAACGAATAACTTTTGTTCTACTTATCCGATTTGTACCAATATTACAGGGTATATTAAGTGTGTCAAGCGCAGATGGGTTACCAAATTACACATCATTACACAAAGAACTTTTGGAATTATGCGCAATTTACATTAAAAAAAACTTGACTTTTTCTAGATTAATGCTTATTGTGGGCGAAGGGGGCGTGGCATCCAACTTTTGAAATAAACTTGATCTGCGTAGGGTATGAAGGAACCTTTTTGCCAAATTTGGTGTCTCTATGTCTTATGGTCTCTGAGATCCAGGTGTTCATACAGACGGACAGACGGACAGACGGACAGACGGACATGGCCAAATCGTCTCGGCTGTTGACGCTGATCAAGAATATATATACTTTATGGGGTCGGAGATGCCTCCTTCTGCCTGTTACATACATTTTCTGTTGGCACTAAGTCATAATACCCTTCTACCCTATGGGTAGCGGGTATAAAAATTATATCATCAAGTTATTTTCGCGTAAAACTAAATAAATTAAAATATTGCTTACATAACATACATTTTTGCTATTATGTTAGCAACATTTTTTCATTTTCTGCAAGATTCTTAAATTGTAACATAAATATGTATATAATGTCAATATTTAAAAATTAAAACTTCATCTTCAAATAAGGCCTCCGTCTGCAGACCTCGCTGCAGCCATGCGGTTCTTATATGAATACTTTATTTTTTCCGCTTATATAAAATAAGTCAAGTCGCGAACGTCGGCGAGTGCAGACGTGTTTTCTTTCTTTTTGTCTTCTTATCGTGTAACGAAAATTAAATAAAAACAAAGCATAGTGCAGTGCAAGCTCTAAACAAAACAAGTAAGAAAGCTACAGTCGAGAGTGCTCGACCGTATGATACCCGCAACCCATTTCGAGAAAAAACAAAAAAATTAAATTATATTTAAACAAAAAACATACCAAATATACTAAAACTTGTTTTTTTGTATATATTTGAAAATAGCGGGTAAAATACCGCAACACCGTTATGGTCACACTGTCAACTAAACAAACAAAGCGCGGGCAGCTGCAAGTGAATTTTGCATATAAAATTGATTCTTTAATAACTTCCTTGTTTTTTATTGGATTTCAACCAAATTCTCAGGAATCATTGAGAATATAATTATTATTATGCATACCAAATTTCAATGCTCTAGGTCTATTATTACGGCTTTTACAGTCTTTTGGGGGCGGAAAGGGGCGTGGCATCCAACTTTTGAAATAAACTTGATCTGCGTAGGACATATAGGAGTACTGTCCCCAAATTTGGAAGCTCTAGCTCTTATAGTCTCTGAGATCTAGGTGTTCATACAGACGGACAGACGGACAGACGGACATGGCTATATCGTCTCGGCTGTTGACACTGATCAAGAATATATATAGTTTATGTGGTCGGAGATGCCTCCTTCTGCCTGTTACATACATTTTCTGTTGGCACTAAGTCATAATACCCTTCTACCCTATGGGTAGCGGGTATAAATACACAGTGGGCGAAAAGACGCTTAGTGCGATGAACTTCGTACTTTTTGTGTAAATAACAAGAAGAAAATCAAAAACATTAAGCTATGAGTGAATTCGACACTCATACGGTGCTCCAACGTCAGCAAGACGAGCGTCGGCTCTCTTTGCAACGTAACAATGCATACCATTAAACCGTGTCAATGCAAGACAACGCGACCGCAAACCCTACAAAAATTAACCAACCGCGATCAATAGCCCCAAGCCCGAGTAATGAACTCAATCCAACATCGCAAGGCAGGGCGCGCTCTTGCTCTCCAGCGCTCCTGTTGGATAAAACCCCACGGTCACCAGTACAGTGACGTCATTAGCAACTGTAACAACAACTACAATGGTATCGACTGCTCGCGCAATACCATCTACTGTAACAACGGAATCTGCTGTGCAAGCAAATAATGCAGCACCTTACACCAGCGCGCACTCTTCAAAACAACGTTCGGCCGTACAGACTGGTATGGATCGCTACATACAAATAAAACGTAAGCTTAGCCCGCAGAACTCTAGACTTGGTAATTCTGCTAAAATAACTCGAGGCACCTCAAAACAATCTACAATAGAGAAGCAAACAGATTTGCTATTTTGGCAGATAAATCCGTTGATATACCTCCTGAAGACATCGTAGGGGACAACAAAAAGCCTAAGCCGCCGCCGATTTACATTGGAGAGAAAAGTTCGAGTGCTCTTGTAAACTCGATACTGAATCTAATAGGACCAGACAATTTCCACATAATTCCATTAACAAAGGGAAATATTCACGAAACAAAAGTTCAGACTAATACGGAAGAAAACTACAGAATTTTGTCGAAGTATTTAAACGACAATAATAAAAACTTCTACACGTACCAATTACAAAGCAGTAAAGGCCAGCAAGTAGTACTTAAAGGTATTGAGCCGGAAGTAACACCAGCTGAAGTTACAATCGCACTGATGGAGAAAGGTTTTAACGTAAAAAATGTTATTAACATTTTGAGTAGAGAAAGAAAGCCTCAACCTCTTTTCAAGGTAGAACTTGAACCAGAAACCAAATCCAAGCCTCTGAAAAAAATGAAGTGCATCCAATTTTTACTCTCCAGCTCCTACTACACCGCAGAATTACGGTAGAAGAGCCGCATAAAAGAAATGGACCGGTGCAGTGTAATAATTGTCAGAAATATGGCCACACAAGGTCTTATTGCACGCTTCGTCCAGTATGCGTTGTTTGTGGAGACCTTCATGACTCCCACAAATGCCCAAAAAATAAAGAGGATCCCAGCAGCAAAAAGTGTGGAAACTGTGGAGGCAACTACAGGGGCTGTCCAGTCTACAAGGAACTGAAAAGTCATACACACTGCTCGCTCACATACACCACCTATGAAATCTACGCGTGATGTCTTCCCCCCTACAGCTGTAAAAAGTCGATCATTATAATGATACCAAAACCTGGCAAAGACCGCACAATTGCTTCATCATAAAGTCCAATTAGTTTACTAACGTGTCTATCAAAACTCTTTGAAAATGCTTCTTGGCACACATTACCCCATATCTCAGAACACACAATAAAATCCCGAATCATCAATTCGGTTTTCGAGAAAAATACGGAACCATTGAGCAAGTAAACTGCATAACATCAGAAATCCGAAATGCATTCGAACAAAGGGAGTATTGCACTGCGATATTTCTGGACGTATCACAAGCTTTCGGCAGATTATGGTTAGAAGGTTTAATGCACAAAATTACAGAAATGCTCCCAACCAACACTCACAAACTTCTGAAGGCATACCTTTGCAACAGAAAATTCTCAGTAAGATGTAATTTTGCTATGTCCGATGTCTACATCATTAGAGCCGGAGTTCCTCAAGGCAGCGTGCTTGGACCAACACTTTACCTTATCTACACTGCGGACATCCCAACGAGCAGGAAACTAACCACATCCACTTTTGCTGATGACACAGCGATCCTAAGCCGCTCGAGATGCCCCAAGCAAGCAACGGCGCAGATTGCTATACACCTGGTGGCTGTGGAGAAATGGCTATCCGACTGGCGAATCAAAGTTAACGAACAAAAATGCAAACACGTAACGTTCACTCTTAATAGGCACTTATTCTAAACAACACAATGGTTCCGATAGCAAATGTAGTAACATATCTTGGCGTACACCTCGATAGACGGCTTACTTGGCGCAGGCACATTGAAGCCAAAAGAACACATTTAAAGCTCAACTGCCTCCACTGGCTTATCAATAGCCGCTCGCCCCTTACTTGGACTATAAGGTACTTCTATATAACACCGTTTTGAAACCAATCTGGATGTACGGCTCTCAGTTGTGGGGGAATGCCAGTAACAGCAGTGTGGATATAATGCACCGAACTCAATGAAAAATTCTCAGAACCATCACCGGGACACAGTGGTACGTTCGGAATGAAAACATTCAGAAGGACCTTCCCATACCACTCGTCAGAGAAGAGATAGCACAAATCATAACAAAGTACTACGACAGGCTATCAGTACATCCAAATCATCTCGCAAGAGCCCTTACGCGAGTTTCCAGCAGTTCTCGTCTTCGCCGCAACGACCTTCCAATCCAGCGCTAATTATTAGGACCATGTAGTCTCTATTCAGTTAAAATTAAACTGTTAGATATTGTATTATTTTAAGATTTGCAACCTTATTGTTAGACTCATAAAGAGAAGATCCAATAAAAACAAACCAAACTTAAAAAAAAAAAATAAATATAAAATAATGGCCAGCTGGCCCGCTGCATCGCCTCCCACATCAGACCTACCCGTAGCCTTTTGATGTTTACTTCAAAATTATTTCTCCACTTTTCCAAAAATAAATGCTCTTAGCTTTCATTCAAATTAGTCAATACTAATAAAAAAAAGACTTGCCAGTAGGAATATGCAACAGAAAACGTCAAAGGCGGCTGTTTTTGGTCAACTACTCACACTCATGGAAATTTGAGTTGAGATGCAACCCTTAAGCAAAATTCAAAACACACACACACACATTACCACTGCGACTATAGCGAGTGCCTGTGGCATGCCTTGCACTGACTTTCTTATGAAAATCATCAAAACCCATCTACATTTACCACAGATCATAAACATAAGATTTTAAATTAATACAGGTATCTAGTATCAGAAATATTGATATATTGATTTTCTTTTTTACCACTGACTGAATTTAAAAACAAGTAAGAAAGCTACAGTCGAGAGTGCTCGACCGTATGATACCCGCAACCCATGTCGAGAGAATATAAAAAGCTTAAATTACTGAAATTTGTTTTTTTTGTATATACATATTTTTAAGAAATCCATTAAATTCCGACATGGTCACACTGTCAACTAAACACACAAAGCGCGAGCAGATGTAAGTGAATTTTGCATATAAAATTGATTCTTTAATAACTTCCTTGTTTTTCATTCGATCTCAACCAAATTCACAGAAATCATTGGGAATATAATTATTGTTATGCATACCAAAATTCGATGCACTAGGTTATTTATTACGGCTTTTACTGGCTATTGGGGGCGGAAAGGGGCGTGGCATTTAATTTTTGAAATAAACTTGATCTGCGTAGGACCTATAAGAGCACTGTCCCCAAATTTGGTAGCTCTAGTTCCTATAGTCTCTTAGATCCAGGTGTTCATACAAACGGACAGACGGACAGACTGTCAGACGGACATGGCTATATCGTCTCGGCTGTTGACGCTGATCAAGAATATATATACTTAATGGGGTCGGAGATGCCTCCTTCTGCCTGTTGCATATATTTTCTGTTGGCACTAAGATATAATACCCTTCTACCCTATGGGTAGCGGGTATAAATATACCAATGAATATACGGAAATTTGTTAGTTTTTATATATATTTGAAAATAGAATATACACAGAATATACTGAAATTTGTTTTTTTTTGTATATACATATTTTTAAGAAATCCATTAAATACCGACATGGTCACACTGTCAACTAAACAAACAAAGCGCGAGCAGTTGCAAGTGAATTTTGCACATAAAATTGATTCATTAATAACTTCCTTGTTTTTCATTCGATCTCAACCAAATTCACAGGAATCATTGAGAATATAATTGTTATTATACATACCAAAATTCAGTGCTCTAGGTCTATTATTACGGCTTTTCCAATTTTTGAGGGCGGAAAGGGGCGTGGCAAAAATCTAAAACAAACTTGATCTGCGTAAGAGCTACATGAATACTGTCACCAAATTTGATATCTCTAGGTCATTCACACACTTAAAACGTCCATATGCATTGGGCACAACAATTCTGATAAATAATTTAACGAATAACTTTTGTTCTACTTATCCGATTTGTACCAATATTACAGGGTATATTAAGTGTGTCAAGCGCAGATGGGTTACCAAATTACACATCATTACACAAAGAACTTTTGGAGTTATGCGCAATTTACATTAAAAAAAACTTGACTTTTTCTAGATTAATGCTTATTGTGGGCGAAGGGGGCGTGGCATCCAACTTTTGAAATAAACTTGATCTGCGTAGGGTATGAAGGAACCTTTTTGCCAAATTTGGTGTCTCTATGTCTTATAGTCTCTGAGATCCAGGTGTTCATACGGACAGACAGACGGACAGACGGACAGTCGGACAGACGGACATGGCCATATCGTCTCGGCTGTTGACGTTGACCTTCTGCCTGTTACATACATTTTCTGTTGGCACTAAGTAATAATACCCTTCTACCCTATGGGTTGCGGGTATCATACGGTCGAGCACTCTCGACTGTAGCTTTCTTACTTGTTGCTATTATGTTAGCAACATTTTTTCATTTTCTGCAAGATTCTTAAATTGTAACATAAATATGTATATAATGTCAATATTTAAAAATTAAAACTTCATCTTCAAATAAGGCCTCCGTCTGCAGACCTCGCTGCAGCCATGCGGTTCTTATATGAATACTTTATTTTTTCCGCTTATATAAAATAAGTCAAGTCGCGAACGTCGGCGAGTGCAGACGTGTTTTCTTTCTTTTTGTCTTCTTATCGTGTAACGAAAATTAAATAAAAACAAAGCATAGTGCAGTGCAAGCTCTAAACAAAAATACACAGTGGGCGAAAAGACGCTTAGTGCGATGAACTTCGTACTTTTTGTGTAAATAACAAGAAGAAAATCAAAAACATTAAGCTATGAGTGAATTCGACACTCATACGGTGCTCCAACGTCAGCAAGACGAGCGTCGGCTCTCTTTGCAACGTAACAATGCATACCATTAAACCGTGTCAATGCAAGACAACGCGACCGCAAACCCTACAAAAACTAACCAACCGCGATCAATAGCCCCAAGCCCGAGTAATGAACTCAATCCAACATCGCAAGGCAGGGCGCGCTCTTGCTCTCCAGCGCTCCTGTTGGATAAAACCCCACGGTCACCAGTACAGTGACGTCATTAGCAACTGTAACAACAACTACAATGGTATCGACTGCTCGCGCAATACCATCTACTGTAACAACGGAATCTGCTGTGCAAGCAAATAATGCAGCACCTTACACCAGCGCGCACTCTTCAAAACAACGTTCGGCCGTACAGACTGGTATGGATCGCTACATACAAATAAAACGTAAGCTTAGCCCGCAGAACTCTAGACTTGGTAATTCTGCTAAAATAACTCGAGGCACCTCAAAACAATCTACAATAGAGAAGCCCATAGAAGCAAACAGATTTGCAGATGGATCGCTACATACAAATAAAACGTAAGCTTAGCCCGCAGAACTCTAGACTTGGTAATTCTGCTAAAATAACTCGAGGCACCTCAAAACAATCTACAATAGAGAAGCCCATAGAAGCAAACAGATTTGCTATTTTGGCAGATAAATCCGTTGATATACCTCCTGAAGACATCGTAGGGGACAACAAAAAGCCTAAGCCGCCGCCGATTTACATTGGAGAGAAAAGTTCGAGTGCTCTTGTAAACTCGATACTGAATCTAATAGGACCAGACAATTTCCACATAATTCCATTAACAAAGGGAAATATTCACGAAACAAAAGTTCAGACTAATACGGAAGAAAACTACAGAATTTTGTCGAAGTATTTAAACGACAATAATAAAAACTTCTACACGTACCAATTACAAAGCAGTAAAGGCCAGCAAGTAGTACTTAAAGGTATTGAGCCGGAAGTAACACCAGCTGAAGTTACAATCGCACTGATGGAGAAAGGTTTTAACGTAAAAAATGTTATTAACATTTTGAGTAGAGAAAGAAAGCCTCAACCTCTTTTCAAGGTAGAACTTGAACCAGAAACCAAATCCAAGCCTCTGAAAAAAATGAAGTGCATCCAATTTTTACTCTCCAGTTCCTACTACACCGCAGAATTACGGTAGAAGAGCCGCATAAAAGAAATGGACCGGTGCAGTGTAATAATTGTCAGAAATATGGCCACACAAGGTCTTATTGCACGCTTCGTCCAGTATGCGTTGTTTGTGGAGACCTTCATGACTCCCACAAATGCCCAAAAAATAAAGAGGATCCCAGCAGCAAAAAGTGTGTCTACAAGGAACTGAAAAGTCATACACACTGCTCGCTCACATACTCCACCTATGAAATCTACGCGTGATGTCTTCCCCCCTACAGCTGTAAAAAGTCGATCATTATAATGATACCAAAACCTGGCAAAGACCGCACAATTGCTTCATCATATAGTCCAATTAGTTTACTAACGTGTCTATCAAAACTCTTTGAAAATGCTTCTTGGCACACATTACCCCATATCTCAGAACACACAATAAAATCCCGAATCATCAATTCGGTTTTCGAGAAAAATACGGAACCATTGAGCAAGTAAACCGCATAACATCAGAAATCCGAAATGCATTCGAACAAAGGGAGTATTGCACTGCGATATTTCTGGACGTATCACAAGCTTTCGGCAGATTATGGTTAGAAGGTTTAATGCACAAAATTACAGAAATGCTCCCAACCAACACTCACAAACTTCTGAATGCATACCTTTGCAACAGGAAATTCTCAGTAAGATGTAATTTTGCTATGTCCGATGTCTACATCATTAGAGCCGGAGTTCCTCAAGGTAGCGTGCTTGGACCAACACTTTACCTTATCTACACTGCGGACATCCCAACGAGCAGGAAACTAACCACATCCACTTTTGCTGATGACACAGCGATCCTAAGCCGCTCGAGATGCCCCAAGCAAGCAACGGCGCAGATTGCTATACACCTGGTGGCTGTGGAGAAATGGCTATCCGACTGGCGAATCAAAGTTAACGAACAAAAATGCAAACACGTAACGTTCACTCTTAACAGGCACTTATTCTAAACAACGCAATGGTTCCGATAGCAAATGTAGTAACATATCTTGGCGTACACCTCGATAGACGGCTTACTTGGCGCAGGCACATTGAAGCCAAAAGAACACATTTAAAGCTCAACTGCCTCCACTGGCTTATCAATAGCCGCTCGCCCCTTACTTGGACTATAAGGTACTTCTATATAACACCGTTTTGAAACCAATCTGGATGTACGGCTCTCAGTTGTGGGGGAATGCCAGTAACAGCAGTGTGGATATAATGCCCCGAACTCAATGAAAAATTCTCAGAACCATCACCGGGACACAGTGGTACGTTCGGAATGAAAACATTCAGAAGGACCTTCCCATACCACTCGTCAGAGAAGAGATAGCACAAATCATAACAAAGTACTACGACAGGCTATCAGTACATCCAAATCATCTCGCAAGAGCCCTTACGCGAGTTTCCAGCAGTTCTCGTCTTCGCCGCAACGACCCTCCAATCCAGCGCTAATTATTAGGACCATGTAGTCTCTATTCAGTTCAAATTAAACTGTTAGATATTGTATTATTTTAAGATTTGCAACCTTATTGTTAGACTCATAAAGAGAAGATCCAATAAAAACAAACCAAGCTTAAAAAAAAAAATAAATATAAAATAATGGCCAGCTGGCCCGCTGCATTGCCTCCCACATCAGACCTACCCGTAGCCTTTTGATGTTTACTTCAAAATTATTTCTCCACTTTTCCAAAAATAAATGCTCTTAGCTTTCATTCAAATTAGTCAATACTAATAAAAAAAGACTTGCCAGTAGGAATATGCAACAGAAAACGTCAAAGGCGGCTGTTTTTGGTCAACTACTCACACTCATGGAAATTTGAGTTGAGATGCAACCCTTAAGCAAAATTCAAAACACACACACACACATTACCACTGGGACTATAGCGAGTGCCTGTTGCATGCCTTGCACTGACTTTCTTATGGAAATCATCAAAACCCATCTACATTTACCACAGATCATAAACATAAGATTTTAAATTAATACAGGTATCTAGTATCAGAAATATTGATATATTGATTTTCTTTTTTACCACTGACTGAATTTAAAAACAAGTAAGAAAGCTACAGTCGAGAGTGCTCGACCGTATGATACCCGCAACCCATGTCGAGAGAATATAAAAAGCTTAAATTACTGAAATTTGTTTTTTTTGTATATACATATTTTTAAGAAATCCATTAAATTCCGACATGGTCACACTGTCAACTAAACACACAAAGCGCGAGCAGATGTAAGTGAATTTTGCATATAAAATTGATTCTTTAATAACTTCCTTGTTTTTCATTCGATCTCAACCAAATTCACAGAAATCATTGGGAATATAATTATTGTTATGCATACCAAAATTCGATGCACTAGGTTATTTATTACGGCTTTTACTGGCTATTGGGGGCGGAAAGGGGCGTGGCATTCAACTTTTGAAATAAACTTGATCTGCGTAGGACCTATAAGAGCACTGTCCCCAAATTTGGTAGCTCTAGTTCCTATAGTCTCTTAGATCCAGGTGTTCATACAAACGGACAGACTGTCAAACGGACAGACGGACATGGTTATATCGTCTCGTGGTCGTTATCGTTATGGGGTCGGATATGCCTCCTTCTGCCTGTTACATACATTTTCTGTTGGCACTAAGTTATAATATCCTTCTACCCTATGGGTAGCGGGTATAAAAAGCGCGAGCAGATGCAAGCCCCAAGGCCCCTTCGCCCACAATATGCATTAATCAAGAACAAATCGCGTATGACTCCAAAAGTTCTTTGTTTTATGATGTGTAATTTGGTAGGCCAACTGTGCTTAATGCTATTAATGTACCCTGTAATTTTGGTAAAAATCGGATAAGTAGAACAAAAGTTATTTATTAAATTATTTATTAAAATAAATGTTACCAATGCATATGGACGTTTTAAGTCCTGTGAATTTGGTTTAGATCGAATGAAAAACACGGAAGTTATTAAAGAATCAATTTTATATGCAGAATTCACTTACATCTGCTCACGCTTTGTTTGTTTAGTTGACACTGTGACCATGTCGGTATTTTATGGTGTCTTTGCTCCCCCAAAAATTATTGTGGACATTAGCATCACACCCAAGTATTAAATCCATGCCCCCTTTCTGTTAATGTTTAATTTGGGATCGGATGCTTTCCACCGATGGATCCTTAAATTCATCCAGGATTTATGCCGAGGCCAGGTATTGTTTTGGACCGTTCCTTCGCTTGCACAACGCTACCGTTTATTCCCTGTTGCAGTAACGGGAAGAGGAGAACACATTAAGATCCACTAAGGTTCTGGACTTACCCACAGTTGTCGGGACAAAAAGATGGTATCCGCGGGCACCCGAACCACAAACATTTCAGCTACGATTCCGGATTCTCGGATGAGAGCCACCTCCATCCTCTTCTAATCCATCCACCGTATTAGGTCTGTGGAAGGAACCCTCGAGTGATGCAGATTAATCTGCACTACTCGAATTCTCTCTTGTCGACCTAACATCTCCGCGCCCAGCGCCTCCAGGAATGATTGCCCGAACGCAACCCATTCCCATCTTTAGTCGTCCTTGCTTACGAAGGATTTGGATTTGGACTCTGGACCAATACTGATTCAGAGATCCTTGCCGTTTCCTTAATGATCGTTCACTACGGAATTTGTTCTACAGGGACAACGTCATTCTTTGCAAGTTATCGCAAGTGAGCTCCCTCCGGGTTGCTATTATCGCTTATAGCTACCTGTAGCACCGGCTTCGTACTTAAGCTGGCCAGGATTTCCCCTGGATTTCCGCTTGCTTTCCAAAGGCTTTGTCGAGTCGTCCGACCTCTGCCTCTTGTTGAGGGATGGGTTGGCCTTTTTCGGTTGCTTGCTCACCGTTCTCTCCTTTCCAGGAGGAATGACTGTTGCAAGCTTTTTGCTCGATGCCTACTCTTCCCTTTTGGAGGTGACTTGGCTTTCTTAGGTTCCACTAACTTCGACGTGGAAGGTTTGACTTCCTCCGTCGGATTGACTTCGGCTACTGCCTGAATACCACGACCACCTTGGCACCGTACACTCCCACTCGGTGCAGCGAACTGAGTGTTGCCGGGAAGGCCAGCGAGCCTCAAGTACCGCCTCACTTTGTAGTCGCGTTTTTTGTGCAGTTTCCTCTCGAGCTCGTTGAACTACTCTGGGTTTCGGCCTTCCAGTCTCTTTTGGAACTTTAGATAGCTCTTGTACGTTAAGTGTGGTTTGTAGCTGGTACTAAGCAATTTAACACAAAGTATTTAATGATTTCGACAATTTTCAAATGAAACAAAAAGTTTAAAATCAATTACGGCCAAAAGCAATGTTACAGTTATAATACCAGAAATTAAAGCATAAAGAGAAAATGAAAAATAAAATACAAATTTCAGTTGATAAAAAATAAAAATAAAAATAAGAAATATTCAGTGTAGATTTGGACAATGATTTCATTGGTTTGAGTGTTTTAGTTAATTAATTAAAAACTAAACAAATTATGTAATAATAATAATAATAATGATAAGTATAAACAAAAACATTATTTTCTTTCATTCAGTACAAATAAAAATTTTGGCTTTAACAAATCAAATTAAGCCCTACAACTAAATATATATGTTTATGTATAGTTTATATACGCATAAGCATATAAAAAGTGAAAATCAATTTAACAAAACAAGTAGATATTAAGATATCTACTATATAAAATTCTACAATATAAAAATTAGTCGGGTTTTCCTTCCTGACGCTATAACTCCAGAACGCACGAACCGATATCCACGGTTTTGCATTCGTTGGAAAGGTCTCGGGCCCCGTGAGGTTTATAGCAAACAAAGAAGCAAACAGGAAAGCGGGAAAATCATTTTTTATTTCAACAGGAAAGCGGGAAAATCATTTTTTATACATACAGCGCCATCTCGGATACATAGCATGTACTGAAAACCAATATTTCTAGTAGATGGCGACGGTGCGTGATACCACTAACCAAAGAACACATAGATGTGTCAAATTGCCAAAAAAGTGATTTCACTTGAAACAGCATTATTAGCACCCCAAGCGAATACAACAACCGCTGAGTGCACGGCTGATTTCGAATTTTTAACATTAGATGCAGTGCACAGTGAACAGCATCGAATTTACTTCAATCGCGGATCGACTGCGGAACGATGAGCACGTGTGTATTTCGTTGCGCTGTGCTTTCGTTTCTATGTATGCGTGTGCGTATGTACACTTTGGCGCATATGAGTATGCGCATGCATGTGAAGTTTTGCGCGACAAGCGGCTAGCGCAAGCCGTTTTTGTTCTTCCGAGACGAAAATCTTGAGAACGATGGTGACTTTTGTTGCTCGTGTCATACTAGCTTGGAACTTAGCGAACTTTTTATAAGGATTGCGTTGGCTCTGATGGTAGAGTGTTGGTCTGATGTGCATTTGATTGCGGGTGGTACGATCTCCGGTAAATATTGGCATTATTATTTTCTATTCATTATATTTTATATACTATTTTATCAATTTTGTTATATTATCTGAGCAGTAGCTCTCTTTGAATTTATCTCTGAACAAATTTTAACTACAATTAGTTTAGGATTTTTCAAAAGTAAATTGTGCTTTAAAATAATAATTACTTCGTTGCTATTTTAATTATTGTTATTATCAATGAATGATTTACAAATATTTAGGTGTTTTGCAACTAAATAGAAACACACGTATTCAGTTAAATTTAAAAACAGTACTTTTGAAGAAAATTAGACAAATTCGTTAATAACATCATTTATGCAATAATAATATTTGTTATTACAATGTATAAGTATTTATCGATATTATTAGTATTTAGTCTGAATTTTTTAATAAATTATTTTGAATTTCTCTGATAAATAAAATGTAATAACAATAGTTATTATTTTTTTTTTCATTTTATGAAATAAATATATGTGTTTTGTGTTGTGTTGTTTTACTAACGCTTTTATTTTTAATTCTTTAAAAGTATTCTTAATAAACATTATTTAAAATGTATGCTAATATTTTATTGCAATATAACGATTTTCAACATATTCAAAACAAACAGTTAAAACACTATTAAATTAAATTGAATTAAAAAAATATTATTTTGAAACATAATTAACCATTAGATATTTCAAAATCTAAAGTTTTTAATCACATCATAATTAAAATTTGTTAATATATTAATTCAAAGAGAGCTACTGCTCAGATAATATAATATAAAATAGTATATATAAAATGTAATGAGTAGTAATAATAATGGCAATCTTCACCGGGGATCGTACCCGCAATCAAATGTAAATCAGACCAACACTCTACCATCAGAGCCAACGCAATCCTTGTAAAAAGTTCGCTAAGTTCCAAGCTAGTATGACACGAGCAAGAAAAGTCACCATCGTTCTCAAGACTTTCGTCTCGGAAGAACAAAAACGGCTTGCGCTAGCCGCTTGTCGCGCAGTTGCAAAACTTCACACGCATACGCATACTCATATGCGCCAACGTGTACATACGCACACGCATACATAGAAACGAAAGCACAGCGCAACGAAATACACACGTGCTCATCGTTCCGCAGTCGATCCGCGATTGAAGTAAATTCGATGCTGTTCGCTGTGCACTGCATCTGATGTTCGAAGTTCGAAATCAGCCGTGCACTCAGCTGTTGTTGTATTCGCTTGGGGTGCTAATAATGCTGTTTCAAGTGAAATCACTTTTTTGGCAATTTGACACATCTATGTGTTCTTTGGTTAGTGGTGATACAGTGTTTGACAGCTGTGTGACAAACCGGTATTGTGTTCACTGTGAAATTGTGAAAAAAAAGTAAAAAGAATAAGTTATGCGTTTCCTCACATTTTAATTGGAACCCGTCAATTCAATCACGTGTATTGTGTAAATTTTCACTCAATTCTAACAGCAGGCATTTGTCTTTAAAGTGGTAAGTTGAACTGTGTAAATTATGTGGATCGTCCATTTGAGGATAAATTCACCACTCTGTCCATAGTCCAAAATGCCTAAAGTACGACGTGCGAACAACGGCCGCCGCACAAGACATGCAAGCCACCAACAAGTGTATTCACAGACTTAAGCGAAGAAAGACAAAATACAATAAGAGAAAATGCCCGATTGAGACAACGCGTGAGCACACGAAGGTCATTGGCATCATACAATCGTTTGGCATTCCAATATGATCCCACTGCGAACTACAGTGATGATGAACATTTAGATATTGGACCAATGACGACTATATGCCGATATTGCAATGCGTTAAAGTTTAAAAGAGAAACGGCTGGATTGTGCTGCGCAAATGGAAAAGTCAAAGTGGATCCATTACTTACACCACCACAGCCACTGAAACAATTGTTCGATGGAAGTGATCCCGATTTCAGCCATTTTCTTCAACACATCCTTGAATATAATAACTGCTATCGCATGACTTCTTTTGGATCTAATATCATTCGAGAAGGCGGCTTCATGCCGACTTGTAAGGTAAAAGATACAACACACATAACCAAGCACTCACACCAATACAATAAATTGCAACACATATACATTCATATACACCACACATTACACCATCACACGATCAGAAGTTACACCGTATTCTTCAACAAATGATTGTTTGCAATTACAGATACAAGGACAAATATATCATTTCCATGGTTCAATGTTGCCAAGACCAGATGAACCGCATCAATTTCTGCAAATATATTTAATTTCGTCAATGGTGAATCAGCTGAATGTGCGGTGCAATATACAGGGAACACAACAGTTAAAGAGACGAATTATTAAACACATGCTGTGGTTAATATGTTCAAAACAGCATTTGAACGAATGCCATCGGATATGCACAAATTTGTCATAAGAGCGGATTGTACCCCAACAGGTGAACATGTGCGAAGATTCAATGCACCCACCGTTAATGATCTTGCTGCAATTATTGTTGGCGATCAAACTAAATCGCGAGACATTGTCGTTCAGCGAAGAAGCAATATCATGCATCGTGTAAACGAGACACATCGTTTGTACGATGCGCTACAATATCCAATAATTTATTGGCAAGGGCAAGGCGGATACAACATCACCTAGAAGATGGTCGATACAATTACAGGTACAATATTCACACACTAATTATTGCTATTATTGCTATTAAAAACAATTCATTTCATCTTGCATTTTCAGGCGTATTCATGAATAAAAATCTAAGCGCAATGAATTACTATGCGTATCGTATGATGATTCGTACACATGAGGAGAATGTGAGCAATTCGCTGTCGACATGTATGTCAAAGTCGATACCGAACGTTTAGCGTTTATCCGATTCAATCAGGCAAAGCTACGATCTGAGGACTATATTCACTTGCGTGATGCTATTAATTCAGATGGTGATGTTCAAAATATTGGACGTCTGACGATTCTCCCATCATCTTATTTCGGAAGCCCACGACACATGCACGAATACGCCCAAGACGCTATGACGTACGTGCGAAACTATGGAACTCCGGATTTATTTATTACCTTCACATGCAATCCGAAGTGGACGGAAATTGAACATAAGTTGGAACCGGGCCAAAAACCGCAAGATCGCCATGACATAATCGCCAGAGTATTTCAGCAGAAACTCAAGGTTATGATGGATGTGCTTACTAAATATCGAGTTTTTGGTGACACACGTTGTTATATGTACTCGGTGGAATGGCAGAAGCGTGGACTACAGCATGCTCATATCCTAATTTGGTTGCTGAACAAATTACATTCAAATGATGTGGATGACATCAAATCAGCTGAAATTCCTAATCCAGTCACTGATCCCCATCTACACGACATTGTGACGACACAGATGGTGCATGGACCGTGCGGTGCATTAAATTAATTATCGCCTTGCATGGCTGATGGAAAGTGCACAAAGCGATATCCGCGATGGTTAGTTGCTGAAACAGTCACAGGGAACGATGGGTATCCAGTTAAGCGTCGGCGTTCAAAACAAAATAATGGTCGAACTATCAAAGTTAAAGTTCAAAATCAAGATATTGAAATCGGAAATGAATCCATTGTACCATATTGCCCGCTGCTATCAAAGCACATGCAAACGTTGAGAGTTGTCATTCGGCCAAATCAATCAAATATTTGTGCAAGTACGTCACAAAAGGCAGCGACATGGCTGTGTTTCGTATTGCATCGGAAAATGCGAATGACGAAATCAGCTATTTTCAAATGAGCAGATACGTCAGTACTAATGAAGCACTGTGGCGATTATTGTAATTTCAAATTCATGAAAGGTATCCCACAGTTGTACATTTAGCAGTGCATTTGGAAAATGGTCAAAGAGTTTACTTCACTGAGGCTAATGCGGCACAACGAGCTGAGAGACCACCATTGACAACATTGACTAGCTTCTTTGCAATGTGTGAGGCAGATCCATTCGCAGCGACGCTGATGTACGTTGAAATGCCCAAGTATTACACAAACAAGGAGCCCCAGTTCCAGATTGGCCACATGTGTTTTCCACTGATGCACTGGGTCGCATGTATACTGTTCATCCTAGAAATGATGAATGTTTTTATTTGCGACTGCTGTTGCTAAATGTACATGGACCAAAATCGTTTACGCATTTGAAAACTGTGAATGGCCACCAATGCCAAACATATCGAGAAGCATGTCAACTATTGGGTTTGCTAGAGAACGATTCTCATTGGGATCTAAAACTTGCGGATTTAGTTGCTTCATCAAATGCGTACCAAATACGAACAATGTTCGCAATTATCATCACCACATGTTTTCTTTCACAACCAATTCAGTTATGGAACAAATACAAACACATATGTCGTATTGTGAAGATATGTTGCATCGCTTAATCCTAACATCCAAATAACCGAAGAAATCTACAATGAAGGATTGATTCTGATTGAGGATCAATGCTTGACTATTGCAAACAAGCTACTGATTGAAGTAGGAATGATTGCGCCAAATCGATCAATGCACGATGCATTCAACCAAGAATTAAATCGAGAGCTGCAGTACAATGTTGATACAATGCAGGAATTCGTTCGAAATAATGTGCCGTTGCTGAATAAACAGCAAAAACAACTATACGAAACATTAATGCAAGCGATGGATAACAATACTGGTGGTATATTATTCCTGGACGCACCTGGAGGAATAGGAAAAACATTTGTTATTTCATTGATTTTGGCCACTATTCGATCAAGATGTGACATAGCTTAGGCGTTAGCATCATCTGGAATTGCGGCGACTCTTCTAGATGGCGGTCGTACTGCACATTCTGCGCTTAAGTTGCCACTCAATTTAAACACAATTAATACTCCAACATGCAATATTTCCCGATCCAGTGCAATGGGAAAAGTCTTGATGCAATGCAAGCTCATTGTTTGGGATGGGTGCACAATGGCACATAAGAAATCATTTGAAGCACATAACTTCACACTGAAGGATCTTCGGCGAAATAACATCTTTGGCGGCTTGATGATATTGTTGGCAAGCGATTTCAGGCAAACGTTGCCAGTAATTCCCCGTGGAACGCCTGCAGTTGAATTGAATGCTTGCCTGAAGGCATCATATTTATGGAATACCGTAAAAACATCGCTAACCACTAATATGAGAGTTCAACTTCAAAATGATCAAAGTGCTGCACAATTTTCCAAACAATTGTTAGCTGTTGGAAATGGAAAAGTCCCAGTTGATGCGACATCTGGATTAATTACTCTTACCAACGACTTTTGCCAATTTGTAGACTCTCAATTAGCACTTGTTGAAAATGTTTTCCCAAACATTAGTGAGAATTATCAGAATTATGCTTGGTTGAGTCAACGAGCAATTCTTGCAGCAAAGAATAATGATGTACAACGCACTGAATTCCACCATTCAAGCAAAAATTGCTGGCGATTTGGTGACATACAAATCCGTTGATTCCATAACAAATCCCGATGATGTAGTAAATTATCCAAGAGAGTTTTTGAACTCTCTGGACTTACCAGGATTTGCACCACATAACTTGCAAGTCAAAGTTGGTACAGTTATTATGATATTGCGCAATTTGAATCCACCGCGACTTTGCAACGGTACTCGACTTTCGGTAAAAAGACTTATGCCGAATTTGATTGAGGCAATCATTATCAATGAAAAGTACGCAGGTGCAAATGTATGTATTCCTCGAATACCAATGATTCCGACTGATCTTCCGTTTGACTTCAAACGATTGCAATTTCCAGTTCGCCTTGCGTTCGCAATGACAATTAACAAGTCGCAAGGCCAATCGCTTAGTGTTTGCGGGATGAATTTAGAAAATCATTGTTTTTCAGATGGGCAGTTATACTTTGCGTGTTCACAAGTTGGGAAACCATCCGCTTTGTTTGTGTTAACGTCAGACCAAAAAACAAAAAATGTGGTTTACCAAAGAGCACTTCAATGACACGGATAATTTGCGGACACGTCGATTCAGTATTTACTTTGTATTCACTTCCATTTACTTAGAGAAGTTCAATTAAATAACACTTTGTTTTTGTAGTTGAAATGAATTCATTACTATTATGAAATGAAACAAAATTTATCCTTTTCAAATAAAAAACAAACAAAAAATTTCTTCATCTTTTAATCACCAAACGAAACAAGTAATAAAGCTACAGTCGAGAGTGCTCGACCGTATGATACTCGCAACCCATTTCGAGAGAAAACAAAAAACTTAAATGATATTTTAACAAAAAATGTACCAAATATACTAAAACTTGTTTTTTTTTGTATATATTTGAAAATAGCGGGTAAAAATCCACAACACCGACATGGTCACACTGTCAACTAAACAAACAAAGCGCGGGCAGCTGCAAGTGAATTTTGCATTTAAAATTGATTCTTAAATAACTTCCTTGTTTTTCATTCGATCACAATCAAATTTACAGGAAACATTAAGACTATAATTATTATTATGCATACCGAAATTCAATGCTCTAGGTCTATTATTACGGCTTTTACAGGCTTTTGGGGGCGGAAAGAGGCGTGGCATCATACGGTCGAGCACTCTCGACTGTGGCTTTCTTACTTGTTTTGTAATGATTTTTGGTTATGTTTCCTTTTTATATCGAACTTAAGAACTAACACTCTAAACAGACGTCATGTAATTTCGATAGAAAAGTGTAAAAAAAATATTTGTTAAAAATATATACATATATGTATATAGTATTTATGTTACTGTACGACAGAGCTTAAAAAATAAACAAGTGTGTGAAAGAAACTTCAAGGCATATAAACAAACAAAAGCTGTTTGACAAACTAAACTGCGAGACATTCTCAAAATTAAACGCTAAACTAATCACTATAAGAAAGGTATCGATTTGTTTTCTGATTTCGTTTAACTTCAACATTTAACGTGCTATATCAAACTTGTGTTTTTTTATTTTGGCACAAATTCATAACTTTTTCAAAAGTATTTATTTTTTCTTTGTTTAGTGTATTTTTTTGTTTGTAACTATTTATTTAGGGTGTGATATTGAATGGGGGATACGTACAACATAGAGTTATTGACTTGTTTGGTTCTACTTTAAACACGCGCGCTCCATACGGTTGACTCGTTTCATTGGACTTGAGGTTAGTGCCTTCGTTGTTGGGTGGCCCCTGGACCACTGTTACTTCGTCTTCGTCCATGCTCGATGGCTTATCGAAAGGCATCCTCGCTAACACATACTCCAACTCCGTGGAAGTTGGTTCCAGGTCCACACCCTCTTGTCGATGGAGCTTGGCCGCTCCACCGTCGTGACCACTGGCGACACATAGAGAGGATTTCTCGTCCCGTGCCCGCCGGTGGCAGCGGTCACACTTCCAATCGACGTCTAGGCTGACATCACAGCCGGAGCTGACTATTCTTCGGGCGCCGACATTGTGAATCCGATGATTCGGGATGTATTTTATACTTGATGCCAGATACTTAATTTCAGATTAGATCTTAAATGCTTCGGCCCAGTCAGAGTCTCAAGAGCGAGCAAGTGCCCCATATCGTAAATATATTTTTATTCAGTGTCAACAGCCGAGATGCCCGTCTGTCCGTTTGTCTGTATCTTAGAGACTATAAGAGGAAGAGCTACGACATTTATTTAAGCTTGCACGCAGATCAAATTTATTTAAGAACTACCGCTACCACTACCGCCACCAAAAAACATACTTTAACGAAGTGGCCGTATTGCTGTGAGCCTTCGCACACTTATGAACGTGGACGATTTCCAAAAACTTGAGTAAAATTGCATGATTAAAATGGACGATATAAGCCAAAAAAGATGTTATTTTAATAGCAACTTTTTTACACCCATATGTTGGAAACACTTGCAGCAAACAGGGGTTCGAGTCCCGCTCCCGACAATTTTTTTTTTAATTTAAAAAAAATTGTAGGTGAGAAAAGTTCCAATGCTCTCGTTAAAAAAATTTTAGAGCTTATTGGAAAGGACAACTTTCATCTAATTACCCTTGTACGGGGTAATATCTATGAAACTAAAGTTCAAATGAAGTCGGAAAATAATTATAGAGTATTATCGAAGCAGCTAACCGACAATATAATGAATTCTACACGTACCAACTGAAAAGCAGCAAGGGCCTACAAATAGTACTAAAGGGCATAGAGTCTGATGTAATACTGTACTCTATCTACAACTTCATTTTTTACTACAGTACTGAAGAAGAACCACACAAACGCAAAGGACCTGTACAATGTATAAATTGTCAAGAATATGTCCATACACGGTCACACTGCGCCCAGTGTGTGTAGCTTGTGGAGAGCTTCACGACTCAATCGAACAATGACGTTTCTACAACTAAAAGGTGCAGTAACTGCGGTGGTAATCACACCGCTGATTACAGAGGTTGCCCAATATATAAGGAATTACAAAGTAGAATCCATCAGCGAGTGACTACGCTGCATCTAAATAAAACACACACGTATTCTTTTCGAAAGCATGTAGATCGTCATCTGACTTGACTCTAAGTCCTCCATAAGGAAAAATCTGACTTTTCCCAGTGCTTTAAAATCAGGATTGGAGCCTCCTTTCTCAAATATATCGCACTTAAAACGACCTCAAATAGAGCTAAACACACCAACACATTATGAACCTATGAAGCAGCCACAGCTTAATGGAGTTCATGTCTTTTATGCGGACGACTATGCAAGATCCAATGCGTAATCAAAACCTATTGATACAAATGTTGTTAACACATCAATCCAAATAATCAATGACTTCACTAAGTATATCCACTTGAGTTATCTCATTTCTTGCTCGACAAACATATTTAAATAATGAAGAACAATGAAAGAAACACATCTTACAAATAAAATTAACTTTAACTCAAGAGGCTTCTCTTTCTATGCAACTAACCATCCCGATGGTAAAGCACACGGTGGGACTGGTATCTTGATTAGAAACCGAATTAAGCACCACCGCTACAAGGATCTGGCAACTACCTATATTCAAGCAACATCAATAAGAAAAAAACTGGATAGTGGTAACCAACTTACTCTAGCCGCGGTATACTGCCCTCCTCGTTTCACTGTAACTGAAGCTGAGTTTATGCAGTTCTTTAACTCATTAGGCGAGCACTTCATAGCAGCAGGAGACTATAATGCCAAGCACACACACTGGGGATCTCGCCTCGTGACTTCTAAAGGAATGCAGCTTTATAATGCAAATTTAAAAGCCAGCAACAAGCTTGACCACGTTTCCACTGACAGATCAACACATTGGCCAACAGACCCAAAAAAAATTCAGGATAGCACCGAAAGACTTTCGGATCTTTCATCTTTTCATCACTCGCCTGCTCTGATTAATCTACTTAATCACGCAATAACCGTAGATCAACCGACTGGAAATATTTAAGCTCGCATATTGATCTAAATCCTGTACTCAACCTTGAAGCTGACATCGACAACTTTGTCACCGCTGCTCGCATTTCAACTCCTTCAACTGCATAAACACCTTACATGCAAAGAAGACAAATCAAGAAATCGAGCAGATCGTAATCGAAAAGCGACGCCTACGACGGGAATGGCAGTCTCATGGTCGCCATATGTGCGACATATTTTAAAAGACGCCTTCCGCAAAATCACCAAAGCGTTAAAGCAACAAGAAGCAAATACCCAACGAAAAATTGAGAATATTGCAATTAATATTTTTAGATGTAGCCCAAGCATTTGATAGAAGGTCTAATGCATAAGATCAGAGCAGGAAATGCAATTCTGCTATGTCTGCTACTGGGGCCAACGCTATACGTTCTATACACAGCAGACATCCCAACAAGCAGACGACTAATAACATCTACATTTGCCGACGATACAGCTATTCTCAGCCGTTCCAAGTGCCCTATCCGAACATCAGCGCAACTGGCTCTTCATCTAATCGAAGGGCAAAAGTGGCTATCTGACTGGCAAACAAAAGTAAACGAACAAAAATGCAAGCATGTTACGTTTACCCTAAATAGGCAAAATTGCCCACCGCTCAGGCTAAAGAATACCGCACTCTCGCAATCGAAAGACGGGACATATTTGGGAGTACACCTCGACAGACGACTGACTTGGCGAAGGCACATCGAAGTCAAGAGAACACAATAAAAAATTAAAAGCCAATAGTCTTCATTGGCTTATCGACGCTCGGTCCTCTCTTTGTCTTGAATACAAGGTCCTGCTCTACAATTCCGTACTTAAACCTATCTGGACCAATGGCTCCCAGTTATGGGAAAACGCGTAGTAATATTGATGTTGTCCAGTGAGCTCAATCAAAGATCCTGAGAACCATCACGAGGGCACCGTGGTACATTCGCAACGAAAACATACAGAAAGACCACAATATTCAACAAATCAGAGATGTAATAGCTGAACAGAAAAATAAGTATCATAGCAAGCTTTTCTTGCACCCTAGCCACTTCGCCCGAGGGCTAACACGGCAGCGATAAAATCTAGGGACGTGCAACCCTAAAACAGTTCAATTGAATTGTTAATTAATGAGATTTGATTACCTATTGTTAGTATCAACTTAAGAGAGGATCCATTAAATAAAAGTAAAGTATTTAAAAAAATATATAAAAAATATATAATATCCACTATAATCAACATACATAATTTATCAATAAAAAAAAAAACAAGTAAGAAAGCTACTTATACTGAATATACTGAAATTTGTTTTTTTGTATATATTTGAAAAAAATCCATAACGTATCGAAATGGTCACACTGTCAATTAAACAAACAAGGCGTGAACAGGTAGGTGTATGTGAATATTGCCTTTAAAATTGATTCTTTATTAACTTCCTTGTTTTTCATTCGATCTCAACCAAATTCGCAGGAATCATTGAGACTATAATTATTATTATGCATACTAAAATACAATGCTTTACATCTATTATTACGGCTTTTCCAGTTTTTGGGGGCTTTCCGCTCCGCGTGGCAAAAATTTAAAACAAACTTGATCTGCGTAAGACCTACACGAATGCTGTCACCAAATTTGATATCTCTAGGTCATTCACTAACTTAAAACGTCCATATGCATTGGGCACAACTATTTTGATAAATACTTTAACAAATAACTTTTGTTCTACTAATCAGATTTTTACCAACATTACAGGGTATGTTGAGAGTATTAAGCACAGATGGCTTACACATCATTACACTTCGAGTTATACGCAATTTATGTTAAAAAAAAGTGACTTGTTCTAGATTTATGCATATTGTGGGCGATGGAGGCGTGACATTCAACATTTGAAATACTCTTGATCTGCGTTATGAATGAAGTTGCCTTCAAAAATTTGGTGTCTCTAGATCTTATAGTCTCTGAGATCTAGGTGTTCACACAGACAGACAGATTAACAGACGGACATGGCTATTGACACTGATCAAGAATATATATACTTTTTGGGGTCGGAGATGCCTACTTCTGCCTGTTACATACATTTTCTATTGGCACTAAGTTATAATACCCTTCTACCCTATGGGAAGCGGGTATAAAAATCATTGTCGGGAGCGGGCCAAACCCCTGATTGCTGCAAGTGTTTTCATACATCTAGGCAAAAAGAAGTTGATATTAAAATTACATCTTTTTTGGCTTATATCTTTCATGTTTATTATGCGATTTTACTGTAATTTTCAGCAAACGTCCGCGTTTATAAGCGTGCGAAAGATCACAGCTACAGCTATACGGTAACACCTTCAAATGTTTTTTGATGGCGGTAGTGGGCGGTGCTAAATTCTAAAACAAGCTTTTTATGTGTGCAAGCCTAACTAGTGCTTTACAAAAAATTTCGGAGCTCTTGCTCTTTTAGTCCTTCAGATATAGGCAGACGGACGACTATATCATCTCGGCACTGACACTTATCAAAAATATATATACTTTATGGGATCAGAGATGCCTGTTACATACATTTTCTATTGACACTAAGTTATAATACCCTTCTGCCCTATGTGTAGCGGGTATAAAAATGTACAAAATTCTTTGCCGGCAATAAGATCAGTGCTTTGTGTCTGATCCAAACATCGCAGTTTTATCTAGATCAGAGCCACTTACATCTCCTGAAGACCCTTATCATTCGACCCTAGAGTTAAGGATCGAATTTAGCAGATCTGTACTCACTTATTCTTATGTACCTGCCGATCGAGTTCGTTGCTTTCGAAAGGCAAACTTTCCCAAATTAATCCAACTTCTAAATCGAATTAATTGGTCTAATTTCTTTCAGCCCCAATTTGTTCTATCCTGAATTAAATCTTTGCTTTGATGCTTGTATTTTTCACATAGGTCTAATAAACCTCTTTGGTTTTGTAAACAACTTTCTATTCTTGAGAACTTAAAGTCTAGACTTCACAAAGAGATTAAAATCTGTTCGGGCGATCGCCGATCTTTTTGCATCGATATTTTCCAACTCTAACGCACCCTGTCCTTACAGCTTGACTCGGTCAAATTGTTTTTCCCGTCCCTGAATAAGTGAGTAGTCTCTGATTCGATATCTTCAAATGGTTAAGCCAGTGTATTCGCCCGGTCGAGATGGAGCTATGGGCTGTGTACTTCGGTACGGAGCCGAAACCAAACCAAAAGGTTTCTTTTAATAAGTTTATTTCCAATACATTCCGAGTTACCTATGGAGTTCCCCAAAGTAGCCATCTCGGTCCTTTACTTTTTACACATTCTCAGTTCAATAGTTTGAAACTTATGGTTGAGTCTCCAAAGCGGAAAAAATCAACTTCTTGTGACTAAAAAATTATCCAAACTTTTACCTCTTTCACCCCACTACTCCATTAGTTCCGCAGTTAATCTTGTTTGCTACCCCAGTAGCAACAACTGCTGCGGAAAGCATTCCCATTTGGGAACCTGCTCCACCGATATTAGTTAACGCCGAAGCTGTGTCTGAATTGTCCACGGTTGTCTCTAGAAGTAGAGGCAAGCCTAATCCTCATAAAAAAAAATTTTTTTTCCGCACCTCCTCCACTGGTGGGGGTTCCACCAATCAAACAGATTTTTGTTTCAAGGCTTGCTCCTGATCTCCCGTCAGGTGGCGTTTAAGCAATCATTTAGCCAAAATTAAGAATGCCAATCCAAAAGTGAAAAAAATTAAATTTACCTTTGTTAGACAAATTGCATCTTTCATGATCAATGTCGCACCTTCACTTTTTTAAGCCACATGCTCGCCAAGTTTTTGGCCAGAGTATTTGGTGGTAAAAGAGTTCAAAGCCAAAGTTAAAAATCGGACTCCGATTGGGCTTTTACCAAATGAACCTGTACAGTCTCAATCTCTAACTTCTTCTTCTTCGTCTTCATCTTAAAAAAACTAATTTCATAGTTTCTTATAACCTATCAAAATGTGCGTGGTTTGCGTAGTAAAAAAAGTAAGCTATATGTCGACAGTTTCAATTTTTCTTCTGATGTAGTTGTGTTTTCGAAAACCTGATTCAGTTCGGATATTTCTGATTCCGAAGTCTTTCCGGCAAAGTACACTATTTACAGGCAAGATCGTTCTTCCCTAAGAGGCGGTAGTATTTTATTTGCTGTAGACTCCAACCTATACTCGGAGCCATTACACATTAATAACCCCAATAATATAGAGTTTCTATCTACAAAAGTATGTTTTCATGGTGTAAGTTTATTTCTTACTTGCTCATCTATACATCCGTCGCCCAATTTATCTGTATACCAGAATCACCTGGAAGCAATCAAATCTGTTTTTGCGTTGTTATCCGACAAAGATCATATTGTTGTTCTAGGCGACTTTAACGTTCCTGGAACAGCTTGATATGTATTCGCATTGTTTGCGTAATTTATTAAATTATTTATATTAAAGTCGACTATGAACAGTCGGCATTGAAGAAATTTTAATATAAAATGATGACTAGAAGAATAAAGTTATGTTAAATAAAAATATTTTTGTAGTTTAAAATTAAAAAAAAATCAATATTTTAAAAAATAATTAAATTCAAATTAAAATCTCTGGGGGTATTTAACCCTCTAAGACTACTTTCCATAATAATAGAGGAAAATAGTTGGAATAAATTTTTCTATAGTGAATTGTGCCTCTTGAACTCAAATATCAAAAGTTTTGTAGTGCTTGCATCCATCCATTTACATTTTCTCGACCCCATTCCGGAAAATGGTGTAACGACGTTTTTCCAGCCGGGGTCGGCGTCTCAGTCTGTTACAGAAATATTTATTTATTTCTGGAAACATTACTGGTTGATGAGCTAAGCCATAGCAAAAGTTCGGCAATAAAAATGCTACAAAACTCGTCTATACGGTAGAAAGAAGAGCGAGGCAATTCTTTTGAAGGAATTGCAATCAGTCCCGGATAACTTATCATTAGGACAATTGTTCTTCGGTCTAACTAAAACTAGAAACCAACTATTTTCCACCCTTTCTCTCTCGTAATTGATGCAAAGAAAATAACCTATAACGAAGTATGTCTAAATACATTTATTTCCGGACTACGTGAACCCCTCAGAACCATTGTTAGGTTGAAATTCCCTAGTGACATTGAGTCGGCTTACGAGTATTGTCAAAGAGAGAACGCCCTGAACTATAGCACAAGACCGTACTCCAGACCATGCACAGCTAATAACAGGGAATCAAACAATCGCCACAACCAAGATAGTCATAGGAACAACAACGACTACCAAGAACGTTATTATCAGGGCAACCGTAGGGATCGTAACGATCATAATGGCCGTAATGGTCGTAACTGGAACCAGCAATCGAACTACCAAACGGACTCGTCTTATAGCAAACGACCAAGTAGTAATAACACGGGTAATCGTTTCAAAACCCAAAATGTAACAGCGCATAGTCTACATAATATTGAAGAACGAGATATTAAAACACACTCCCCCTCAGACCAGGATTTTCAAGCAACAGCCTCAACACCCAAACAGGGTACATAAACCCAAAAATCCATGCAGCATATCTCCCCTACATCCTCATAAATTTCCAAAAAGAACAACTCAGATGTTTAATCGATACGGGGGCCACAAACTCTTTCATAGATCCCATCCTTACCAAACGATCCGACTGTACTCATTTGCACACCCCGATAACAATAAAAACAGCGCTCAGCGAATTTCAAATAACCGAAACAGCCAAGTTCCCCATGCCAACCGAATTCAAAACCAAGGGACAAATATAACTTCTGTTATTTAAATTTCATTCATACTTCAATGGACTAATCGGGATGAATATTTTATCAAGCCTCCAAGCAAAAATAGACTTAAGAAATTCACAACTCGTAACTTTTGGAGTTACACTCTTCCAATAGCAATGTACGATAATCAAACTTCCAATGTATACCACGTTCCCGCCTATACTAAGACTATCTTACCACTACCAGTACGTATCAACCAAGGAGAATTTTATTGTTGCACCACTGTCCTAAACGACAACCTCACATTAACTGGAGGATTATACAAAGCAGAACATAGATCCGCCCAATTCGAAGTTGTTAACTCATCCGACTCAGACAAACTACTATATCTCGAACAACCCATAGAAGCCACCCCTTATGATAAAAACAACTATGTCGAAATCCTTAACTTATCACCTACCCCACTTAAGAACAGAAGCCCTTCAGAACCGCTTAAACTTGTAACAGACCATTTAAAGGAAAAGATTAAGAGGAAAAACAATCTCTAATATCACTGTGTAAACAATTCTCCGACATTTTCTATAACGAGAAAGAACCACTCACTTTCACAAGCGAAGTTACTCATTCAATTCCGACTACGGACAACATACCAATCCATGCAAAATCATACAGATACCCATTTATTCATAAAGCAGAAGTAAAGAAACAAATTGACTCCATATTAGAACAGGACATTATTAGATCTAGCCACTCCCCATGGAGCGCCCTTGTCTGGATAGTCCCCAAGAAAAACGACGCATCAAACAATAAAAAGTGGCGCCTCGTGATAGATTACAGGAAGCTCAACGACAAAACAATTTCAGACAGGTACCCAATACCCAATATAAATGATATACTAGATCGCATCGGGAAAGCTAGGTACTTTTATACACTCGATTTGGCTAGCGGTTTCCACCAGATCGAGATGAACCGGAATGACGTCGCTAAAACTGCCTTCATAATACCCTTCTACCCTATGGGAAGCGGGTATAAAAATCATTGTCGGGAGCGGGCCAAACCCCTGATTGCTGCAAGTGTTTTCATACATCTAGGCAAAAAGAAGTTGATATTAAAATTACATCTTTTTTGGCTTATATCTTTCATGTTTATTATGCGATTTTACTGTAATTTTCAGCAAACGTCCGCGTTTATAAGCGTGCGAAAGATCACAGCTACAGCTATACGGTAACACCTTCAAATGTTTTTTGATGGCGGTAGTGGGCGGTGCTAAATTCTAAAACAAGCTTTTTATGTGTGCAAGCCTAACTAGTGCTTTACAAAAAATTTCGGAGCTCTTGCTCTTTTAGTCCTTCAGATATAGGCAGACGGACGACTATATCATCTCGGCACTGACACTTATCAAAAATATATATACTTTATGGGATCAGAGATGCCTGTTACATACATTTTCTATTGACACTAAGTTATAATACCCTTCTGCCCTATGTGTAGCGGGTATAAAAATGTACAAAATTCTTTGCCGGCAATAAGATCAGTGCTTTGTGTCTGATCCAAACATCGCAGTTTTATCTAGATCAGAGCCACTTACATCTCCTGAAGACCCTTATCATTCGACCCTAGAGTTAAGGATCGAATTTAGCAGATCTGTACTCACTTATTCTTATGTACCTGCCGATCGAGTTCGTTGCTTTCGAAAGGCAAACTTTCCCAAATTAATCCAACTTCTAAATCGAATTAATTGGTCTAATTTCTTTCAGCCCCAATTTGTTCTATCCTGAATTAAATCTTTGCTTTGATGCTTGTATTTTTCACATAGGTCTAATAAACCTCTTTGGTTTTGTAAACAACTTTCTATTCTTGAGAACTTAAAGTCTAGACTTCACAAAGAGATTAAAATCTGTTCGGGCGATCGCCGATCTTTTTGCATCGATATTTTCCAACTCTAACGCACCCTGTCCTTACAGCTTGACTCGGTCAAATTGTTTTTCCCGTCCCTGAATAAGTGAGTAGTCTCTGATTCGATATCTTCAAATGGTTAAGCCAGTGTATTCGCCCGGTCGAGATGGAGCTATGGGCTGTGTACTTCGGTACGGAGCCGAAACCAAACCAAAAGGTTTCTTTTAATAAGTTTATTTCCAATACATTCCGAGTTACCTATGGAGTTCCCCAAAGTAGCCATCTCGGTCCTTTACTTTTTACACATTCTCAGTTCAATAGTTTGAAACTTATGGTTGAGTCTCCAAAGCGGAAAAAATCAACTTCTTGTGACTAAAAAATTATCCAAACTTTTACCTCTTTCACCCCACTACTCCATTAGTTCCGCAGTTAATCTTGTTTGCTACCCCAGTAGCAACAACTGCTGCGGAAAGCATTCCCATTTGGGAACCTGCTCCACCGATATTAGTTAACGCCGAAGCTGTGTCTGAATTGTCCACGGTTGTCTCTAGAAGTAGAGGCAAGCCTAATCCTCATAAAAAAAAATTTTTTTTCCGCACCTCCTCCACTGGTGGGGGTTCCACCAATCAAACAGATTTTTGTTTCAAGGCTTGCTCCTGATCTCCCGTCAGGTGGCGTTTAAGCAATCATTTAGCCAAAATTAAGAATGCCAATCCAAAAGTGAAAAAAATTAAATTTACCTTTGTTAGACAAATTGCATCTTTCATGATCAATGTCGCACCTTCACTTTTTTAAGCCACATGCTCGCCAAGTTTTTGGCCAGAGTATTTGGTGGTAAAAGAGTTCAAAGCCAAAGTTAAAAATCGGACTCCGATTGGGCTTTTACCAAATGAACCTGTACAGTCTCAATCTCTAACTTCTTCTTCTTCGTCTTCATCTTAAAAAAACTAATTTCATAGTTTCTTATAACCTATCAAAATGTGCGTGGTTTGCGTAGTAAAAAAAGTAAGCTATATGTCGACAGTTTCAATTTTTCTTCTGATGTAGTTGTGTTTTCGAAAACCTGATTCAGTTCGGATATTTCTGATTCCGAAGTCTTTCCGGCAAAGTACACTATTTACAGGCAAGATCGTTCTTCCCTAAGAGGCGGTAGTATTTTATTTGCTGTAGACTCCAACCTATACTCGGAGCCATTACACATTAATAACCCCAATAATATAGAGTTTCTATCTACAAAAGTATGTTTTCATGGTGTAAGTTTATTTCTTACTTGCTCATCTATACATCCGTCGCCCAATTTATCTGTATACCAGAATCACCTGGAAGCAATCAAATCTGTTTTTGCGTTGTTATCCGACAAAGATCATATTGTTGTTCTAGGCGACTTTAACGTTCCTGGAACAGCTTGATATGTATTCGCATTGTTTGCGTAATTTATTAAATTATTTATATTAAAGTCGACTATGAACAGTCGGCATTGAAGAAATTTTAATATAAAATGATGACTAGAAGAATAAAGTTATGTTAAATAAAAATATTTTTGTAGTTTAAAATTAAAAAAAAATCAATATTTTAAAAAATAATTAAATTCAAATTAAAATCTCTGGGGGTATTTAACCCTCTAAGACTACTTTCCATAATAATAGAGGAAAATAGTTGGAATAAATTTTTCTATAGTGAATTGTGCCTCTTGAACTCAAATATCAAAAGTTTTGTAGTGCTTGCATCCATCCATTTACATTTTCTCGACCCCATTCCGGAAAATGGTGTAACGACGTTTTTCCAGCCGGGGTCGGCGTCTCAGTCTGTTACAGAAATATTTATTTATTTCTGGAAACATTACTGGTTGATGAGCTAAGCCATAGCAAAAGTTCGGCAATAAAAATGCTACAAAACTCGTCTATACGGTAGAAAGAAGAGCGAGGCAATTCTTTTGAAGGAATTGCAATCAGTCCCGGATAACTTATCATTAGGACAATTGTTCTTCGGTCTAACTAAAACTAGAAACCAACTATTTTCCACCCTTTCTAATAGCGGACAATCATCTCTCGTAATTGATGCAAAGAAAATAACCTATAACGAAGTATGTCTAAATACATTTATTTCCGGACTACGTGAACCCCTCAGAACCATTGTTAGGTTGAAATTCCCTAGTGACATTGAGTCGGCTTACGAGTATTGTCAAAGAGAGAACGCCCTGAACTATAGCACAAGACCGTACTCCAGACCATCCACAGCTAATAACAGGGAATCAAACAATCGCCACAACCAAGATAGTCATAGGAACAACAACGACTACCAAGAACGTTATTATCAGGGCAACCGTAGGGATCGTAACGATCATAATGGCCGTAATGGTCGTAACTGGAACCAGCAATCGAACTACCAAACGGACTCGTCTTATAGCAAACGACCAAGTAGTAATAACACGGGTAATCGTTTCAAAACCCAAAATGTAACAGCGCATAGTCTACATAATATTGAAGAACGAGATATTAAAACACACTCCCCCTCAGACCAGGATTTTCAAGCAACAGCCTCAACACCCAAACAGGGTACATAAACCCAAAAATCCATGCAGCATATCTCCCCTACATCCTCATAAATTTCCAAAAAGAACAAATCAGATGTTTAATCGATACGGGGGCCACAAACTCTTTCATAGATCCCATCCTTACCAAACGATCCGACTGTACTCATTTGCACACCCCGATAACAATAAAAACAGCGCTCAGCGAATTTCAAATAACCGAAACAGCCAAGTTCCCCATGCCAACCGAATTCAAAACCAAGGGACAAATATAACTTCTGTTATTTAAATTTCATTCATACTTCAATGGACTAATCGGGATGAATATTTTATCAAGCCTCCAAGCAAAAATAGACTTAAGAAATTCACAACTCGTAACTTTTGGAGTTACACTCTTCCAATAGCAATGTACGATAATCAAACTTCCAATGTATACCACGTTCCCGCCTATACTAAGACTATCTTACCACTACCAGTACGTATCAACCAAGGAGAATTTTATTGTTGTACCACTGTCCTAAACGACAACCTCACATTAACTGGAGGATTATACAAAGCAGAACATAGATCCGCCCAATTCGAAGTTGTTAACTCATCCGACTCAGACAAACTACTATATCACGAACAACCCATAGAAGCCACCCCTTATGATAAAAACAACTATGTCGAAATCCTTAACTTATCACCTACCCCACTTAAGAACAGAAGCCCTTCAGAACCGCTTAAACTTGTAACAGACCATTTAAAGGAAAAGATTAAGAGGAAAAACAATCTCTAATATCACTGTGTAAACAATTCTCCGACATTTTCTATAACGAGAAAGAACCACTCACTTTCACAAGCGAAGTTACTCATTCAATTCCGACTACGGACAACATACCAATCCATGCAAAATCATACAGATACCCATTTATTCATAAAGCAGAAGTAAAGAAACAAATTGACTCCATATTAGAACAGGACATTATTAGATCTAGCCACTCCCCATGGAGCGCCCTTGTCTGGATAGTCCCCAAGAAAAACGACGCATCAAACAATAAAAAGTGGCGCCTCGTGATAGATTACAGGAAGCTCAACGACAAAACAATTTCAGACAGGTACCCAATACCCAATATAAATGATATACTAGATCGCATCGGGAAAGCTAGGTACTTTTATACACTCGATTTGGCTAGCGGTTTCCACCAGATCGAGATGAACCGGAATGACGTCGCTAAAACTGCCTTCACGGTGGAAGGGGACATTATGAATTCATCCGAATTTGGTCGGTCTAAAAAATGCACCAGCGACGTTCCAAAGAGTTATGGACTATGTCCTTGGTGACCTTAACGGTACCATTTGCCTGGTTTATTTGGATGATATTATCATCTTTCATCGTCTCTCCAAGAGCACCTCACAGACTTGAAGTCAGTTTTCCTCAAACTCAGAACATCCAATTTTAAGATCCAACCGTTAAAATCGGAATTCCTCAGGAAGGAAATTGAATTTCTAGGTCACGTAGTAACACAAAATGGCATTAAACCTAACCCCAACAAGATCAAAGCGATACAAGGATTTCAATGCCCTACTAATAAGAAGACTATTAAATCATTCATCGGTCTTTTAGGCTACTATAGGAAGTTTATAAGAGATTTTGCCCGAATCACGAAACCCATGACCAAGTTATTAAAAGGAAAAAACAAGTCTTAATAGACAAAGAATTCTTAGACGCATTTGAGTACTGTAAAACGCTCCTAACAAACGACCCAATACTTATACACCCCGACTTCGACAAACCTTTTATTTTAATAACAGATGCCAGCAACAACGCCCTTGGAGCCGTCTTATCACAGGGCAACTTACATAACGATAGACCAGTATGCTTTGCCAGCAGACCTTATCGGACGTAGAAGTAAACTACTCAACGATCGGAAAGGAGATGTTGGCGATCATTTGGGCCATTAAATACTTCAGACCCTACCTTTTCGGAAAAAAGTTCACCATAATCACAGACCATAAACCATTAACTTGGCCTATGAACTTTAAAGAGCCCAACTCAAAGATAATTAGATGGCGACTGCAACTCCTTGAATACGATTTCGAAATAATACACAAGAAAGGTTCTCAAAACGTAATAGCAGATGCATTAAGCAGAATAGACCCGAACCTGAATCATAACGAGACACCCCTACAGCAGAGTAACGATGGAAATGAAGGACACTCTACAGGAACTATTTGCCACCTCTCAGACAAACCCCTAAATAAGACTAATAAAATTAGGAAAGAATATACCCAACCATCCTTCGATCTAAACGACGTCACGAACATTCTAGTACAAACCTTAAAACCCAACAGAGTACACGCCTTCCTTGCATCCGACCCGACTACCTTACTTATCGAACAAGCCTTCCCAACATATTTTGCACAGGGAAAATTTAAACTTATCAGATGCAAAACCCTTCTCCCTGATATTATAAATATACCAGAACAAGAAATACTTATTAACGACTACCACTTAAAGAGCAATCATAGAGGCATTGATGAGACATTTTCCCACCTCAAACGGGACGTATACTTCCCAAACATGAAAAACAAAATTTCTAAGTTAATCAAGAACTGTGAAACTTGTTTGAAATTTAAATACGATAAACAACCCCAGAAAATCGCTTTCGAAATACCAAAAACTCCTAAAGGACCACTCGAAATAATTCACATAGATATCTATACGATCAACAATAATTTCAATTTAACAATAATCGACAAATTTTCAAAATTCGCTTCTGTTTACCCTATTCCCAGTAGAAACAGCATCAGCTGCATAAAATCCTTGCAACACTTCCTTAGGCAGTTCGAAATTCCGAAAGAACTCGTGTGCGATCAGGGAGTAGAATTCTCGAGCGTAATATTCCATAGCTTTTGTTCCAAATTTAATATTTCACTACACGTTACTTTCTTCCAACAATCATAAAGCAATTTGCCAGTAGAACGACTTCATTCTACATTGACAGAAATATACCGCATAATACTTGACACACGGAAACGACACAATCTACCACTTGATCACGAAGAAATGATGTAACTACTTATAACAATGCGATCCACTATCAACTATACTCGGAGGTAAAAGAATTGTTAACCAACAAAACACAACAGAGAATAGAAAAACTAAACGAGAACAGAATTGAACCCACGCAACTAGACCCCAATACAAGCATATTTAGGAAAGAGAACAGAAGAAATAAGGTTACACCCCGATTCTCCTTACATAAAGTCCTACGAGACCATGGCAAGACTCTAACAACAATCAAAAGACAGAAGTTACACAAATCTAAAATTAGGAAAATCACAAAACCACCAAACTGACCAGAATTTACCAATTGTATTCCAGACTCGCCCATGGGGCACATCAATCCATCAGCATACACAAATTCGATGAGTCCAAACCCCTAGCAAAAATCCAATTGGGACAGACATTTGTAATAGAAAATTACAAGAAAATAAGCCACATCACAGACCTTAAGGAGTATACCCAATGTGTTGAAAAGTTACGTAACACTATTAAAACCCTTCAAGACGATAGGACCCTAACCGATTCAATATATGTGTTAAATGCCAAACTCGCACAAGCACAAAACAAAATCCATACAATCATCCCTTTAGAAAGACATAAAAGAGGTCTTATAAACGGACTAGGTAGCTTAGTTAAAGTCGTCACCGGTAATATGAACGCCAATGACGCAGCCCAACTCGATAAAGATATCCAACAACTAAAAATTAAATCAATAGAAACATCCAAAAACCGCAAAGTACAGAACACCATTAATAATGAAATATTAATCCGTTTCCAAAATCATATTAATAATGAGCAACTCTTAATTAGCAAGTTCTTCAATAACTATCAAAACACTATTTATAAAGAATTTAATGAAAATGAAGAACAAATTAAGAAATTACAATACATGAACAGATTAAATTATAATATTAATCATTTTAACGATATTCTTGAAAGTACTTTACTTGCAAAAATTCATTAATTCCAAAATTAATATTAAATAAGGAAGAAATAACAAAAATTAAATGCATATTCGAAGATCAAAAATTCCCAATTAAAACAGAACAACAAATGTACAGTTTAATCAAGATGAACACACTAAGCCACAAAGAAAAAATCATTTTCAATGTCGAAATCCCTATATTTAAGCAAACGAATTATAAAATGGCAAGATTAATCCCATTACCTATAAATAATACACAATTAATAATAGCTCCTAATTACCTAGTTTATAATGATACAAACAACGACGCTTACTTGCTAAACCACAAATGCCCAATCGTAAACGGACAAAACTTCTGCGAACAGAACTCATTAACAAACCTAAAAAAAGATATGTGTTTGGGTAAACTACTCCAATATAAAGCAGGCTTGTGAGACATGGAGGAAACAGCACCAGTGACCGACGTGTTCGAACCAGAAAAAGGCTACATCTTCGTCTTCAACGCTCTCAACCTTGCAGTCAAATTAAGCAACGATAACATCACCTATGTAAACGGGTCGGCTGTAATCAGATACATCAACTCCACACTCCAAGTCAATGGCATAAATTATGACAACACCCTGGATCAGACAGAAGAACACCTCGATTTCTTCCTTCCACAAATGGGGAAATTAATCAAAAATACAACCACTAAAGTACTAAGCCTCGAGGGCCGCCATCTCAACACAATAGAAACATCCAACAAAATATGGACCGTCGCTCAAGAGTCAACACAACACGCTGCAACTCTTTACGCAATATGCATCATACTGACGATCGCAATAACTCTCGCCTGGATATTCCGGAGGAAAAAACACACCTTCCATACTCACCCAGAACACGCCCTGCCAATCGTGATGCCAACAATTCCATCACTTTGGCCATCACTCCGAACTGGGGGGGGAGGAGTTACCGACCCATCGGTATCATACACCACCCCTCCAGCCAAGCCACCCCCGCACCAACAACTAGAGCGATCAGCATTACAACACCAGGAGGGCAATGACAACGATGTTGCAAGAAACCATGCTACACATGCATCCGGCTTGCTGCAGAGCCAGCACTTTGGTGGTCTTAGAGTAGTCGTCAGCATATCAAGAAATATTTATGTATACATTTTGCACAACAATGTTAGCTCTTAGAGTAAGCGTCAGCACATTAAGAAATACTTATATATACATTTTTGCACTACATGGTAGCTGGAGTTGCTTGAAATAAAACTCACTTCTGATTTGACTAAGAAGGAGAGCACACGCTTTAATAAAACGCCTTATAACAAGCCTTATTATTTCAACAAATACATATAACTGGAAAACCTAACTGGAAAACCTTGGTCACGACGACGTCCTTTTAAGCTCCGAGGGATAACTCGCGCCCCAAACCCTCCGCGAGAGGATGTGGGCAACACATGACGATAGAAGATGTTAGTGCTAGCTACTGTCGCACTTACCAGGAGCCTCGCGTCTTTATCCCTGGCCACGGCCTCGTTTCTGGCACCGGTCGTCGCTTCTGGGCAGGGCCTGTTGTTGTTGGCACTGACGCGGCTGCGCTGTTGCTGTGGCGGCACTGCCGCGGCTCTTGTGACGGCTGCACTGTTGCTGCGGCGGCACTGCTGCGGCGCTGCTGTTGTGGCACTCCTTTGGCGGCACTTGTGCCGGCTGCACTGTTGCTGCGGTGGCACTGCTGTGTCGTTGCTGTTCCGGTGTGTGTTGTTGTTGTTGCCGTCACTGTGCCGGTGTGCGTGTTGTTGTTGCTGGCCACTGTGCTGGTGCTCGTCGTTGTTGTTGTCCTCGTTGCTGGTTTCGGGGCACTTGTTGTTGTTGTTGTCCTCGTTGCTGGTGTCGGTGTACTCTTGTCCTCGTGGTTATTTTCCTTTTTCCCAACTCGCGTCTTTCCATGTGCTCTTCCGAAAATCAACTACCTGAGCTTTTTCCACTGTAGTGTACCCTTTTTCCGATAACTTATCGTGATCTCGATAATTCATCGTTTTTCCATTCAATATATACCAGCTACGGCTGGTGCTAGTATATATTGAATGTGGCCGCTAAATCGTGTTGATCAGTGTGGCCGCTGCTAGTATATTTATCGAATATACTAGCAGCGGGTAGCCGATAATTCACTTTTTTTGCCTCTGTTATTTTCTCTTTCTTCGTGGTTTTGTTTTGGTCAGCGTGTAAGCAGTATTGTGTGCAGCAAAAAAAAATGCTGCATCACAATGGTTAACCTGGTCAAGCCGAAAATCGGATATTGGATGCGTTCGGTGAGAGTGGATGCCTGAGAGGATGGTGACAGTATTGTCCGCCCTGACTCAGAGGATGGTGACTGGATTGTCTGTTCTTGTGAAGATCGATTGTAAGCATTCGAGTCACGGCATTTCGAGTTTTTGATCTGATATGGTAGCGGCCCAAATGTCCATCCATGAGATCTGCGCCTCCCATGAGAGCGGCTTATTCTCTTATAATTTGTGTGTCGTAGCGTGAAGCCTTTCGTGTTCCCTCATGCACATTTGTCCTTGCAAAGGGTTTAACACCAACATAAGTCGACAACAAGCGAACGGCCTTGTTGTCTTTCCACAGAACATTTCTTATTTCGACTCCATATGAAGTGCCTACGTATTTAGTCGAAAAACCTCTTGGCTTTTTCTTGATGGCGGTATCGTCCGGCAGCTCGCAATTGGGGATACCCAGATCTGGGTGACCAGGCAAGATCTCGTTATCACCTGCACCTGTCATAAAGCGGTACCCATAGCCAACGGAATCGCACAAGACAAATAGCTTGATACCCCATTTGTGTGGCTTTTTAGGCATAGTCAAATGTAATTATGAGCAGCACAAAACACAACATGCAGCCACACGAATTACCACATGCGCATGAAAATAAAAACTATCGTTAAAAGCTTCTGAGAGTTTTCAAAGCTTATGGAAGTAGTTGGCTTGTTTGTTATTAACAGCCAAAAAATATTCAAGTGATGTAAAGTGAATAATATTATAAATGCTTCAAGGCACTCTTACGTGTTAGAAGGTTAATCACTGTTTAAAAATTTTAAAAAATTTGTTTTTTTTTTTGTTTTTGGTATAGGGATGTAATATTTTTAGTTAAAATATCGGCGTTGTTTGATATTTTCAAAGTAAAATATTGTTGTGAAAAATCGGTTAAACCATCGATAGATAGATTATAGATGTGGTTCAAAGTAATTAATGGTTTCAAACTCTAATTTATTCATTAATTTCATTTCTTTTATTAAATTCTTAATTTAATAAACAAACCTTTCCTTAATTTGGATTTGAGTGTTTCACAAAATGTTGATGCATTCCTGAACAACTATGTATATGTACAAAAACATCAGAAACATCGAGACTGGCTGACTATTAATTTAAATACATGGAAAAAACTAATTTGTTGTAGTGTAGTGGGAAGGTGTGAGGTTTTAATTTTTAAATATTTACATTACACGTGATTAAATTAAAGAATAAATTACATCATACTTTTGGGTGCATTTGTCTGAATGAACACCTAGATCTCAGAGACTATAAGTCATAGAGACACCAAATTTGTTACAATGGCTCCAGCATTCATTACGCAGATCAAGTTTATTTCAAAAGTTTTATGACACGCCCCCTTTTCCCATAATATGCACAAATATAGAACAAGTCACGTTTTTTTTTATGTATATCGCGTATAACTCCAAAAGTTATTTGTGTAATGATGTGTAATTTGGTAAGCCATCTGTGCTTAATATCCTGATAATTATTATTTATCAAAATAGTTGTGCCCAATGCATATGGACTTTTTAATGAATGACCTTGAGATATCAAATTTGGTGAAGAATTTCAGTATATTTCTTTGGTATATTTGTTGTTTAAATATCATTTAAGTCTTTTGTTTTCCCTCGAAATGGGTTGCGGGTATCTTACAGTCGATCACTCTTGACTGTAGCTTTCTAGGTTAGGTTAGGTTGAGCAGGCAGCTCGACCGGAGTCGAGAGCACCCGGAGACCATATGGTCCATTGTGATGCCTGATCTGTGTGAACTGTAGGAGTAGAAGGGATTGGGAGGGTTTGTTGGGATATTGGAGGAAAGGCTCTGATTGTATTATTTTGTCTACGTGCTACTGGCCAGTTCTGTTGGGCTGCGGTAGCCTCTGAAACCAGCCAGTAGAGTCGAGAAAAAGTGCCATGTTCTCCAGCCGAATATTCCCAAGACTGCCTAGTTCCGCAAAGAAAGGCTTGCCCAGAAATTGGGTCCGCTTTCTAAGAAGTGCAGGGCAGTCGCAGAGAAGATGCTGGATACTCTCGGTTTCCTCTTCGTCCCCGCAGCTGCGACAGAAGTCCTGTTGGGGTCCACCGTACCGTTGAGCCATACGGCCGATGTAGCAGTGTCCCGTTAAGACTCCTGTCAGTAACCTTATCTTGTTCCTTTTAAAGTTTAAGAGCTCGGTTGTTCGCTTGGGACTGTATCTTGGCCAGAGTGCTTTTGACACCTCGCAGCCCGATGATGCTGCCCAGTGTCTCTCAGCCGCCGTTCTCATGGAACAATTAATTTCCGATAGCAGGTGCTGAATAGGTCTCTTTATATCGTTCGCCGCGAGAGTTTCTGATGACGCTGATCCCAGCCGAGCACATTCATCAGCCGCCTCGTTACCTGGTACTCCCATGTGCCCAGGTACCCAGACAAGTCTGATAAAGTGTGGTTGGCATAGGTTCAGTGACATCACTGTGTCTCGGGTTAGTTTACTCCTAATGGTGTTCGATGCGAGTGCTTTTATCGCTGATTGGCTGTCGACATAGATGGACACGTCCTTCGGGCTCCCGCCCAGTGTCCGTATCAACTTGGTCGCTTGCCAAACAGCGTAAATCTCCGCTTGAAACACACTACACCAGTCAGGAAGACGAAAGGAAAGCTTGGTTGCAAGGTCTTCGGAGAAGACCCCCGTTCCAGTGCCTTCTATCGTCTTTGATCCCTCTGTGTAGATTGACAACTCGTTCTGCCTCAAAGGAGATTCCTGTTGCCAATCGGATCTGTCAGGGAATTCAGCTGTAAACCTGTCATCCCACTTATGTTCTGGTACCCAGTAGTCGTTCTCAGCCACAGTCAATTCTACTGTACGTAGGAGGTATTGGGCGTGAAGCCTGACCGCGCTCCTTGCTGCCGCGTGCTTGGGGAAGACTCCGATGAAGGATATACGGTTGCAATCCCCAACCTTTACCAAAGGTCTTTGTGCACACAAAGAAGGCTTGTAACGCTTTCTTCATCCTTTCCTCCGAGTTTCTCCTCCAGGAGAGTTTGGAGTCCAGGATAACACCAAGGTATTTTGCCTCCTTTGATAACTTGAGCTCTGTCCCTCCCAGTGACGGAAGCTTGAAGCTCGGTATCTTATATTTTCGAGTGAACAGAACTAGTTCGGTCTTTTGTGGGTTAGCCTCAAGACCGTTGTGTTCCGCCCATCGCAGAGTTTCGCTCAGTGCGGCGTTCAGTAGCTCACTGACTGTTGGCAGGAATCTGCCAGTTACCATTAGAACCAGGTCGTCCGCATAAGCAGTCACTCTGCAGCCTGGTTGGGCGTTTATTATTCTTTGGCGAAGCATGTTGCTAAGCCATCGAGTGATTGTCAGGTGTGAGCCTATGTTGACAAGTGCTGCCGTTATAGACTCGACCCAGACATTGTTAAAGGCACCCTCTATGTCGAGAAATGCCGCTAACGTAAACTCCTTCCTTTGCAGTGTGCCTTCAATTGTGCTAACCACCTCGTGCAGAGCCGTCTCTACTGATCTACCTTTGAGGTAGGCGTGTTGGGACTTGCTAAAAGTGTGAGGTGTTAGCTTACTTCTGAGATGAACGTCCAGAAGTCTCTCTAGTGTTTTCAATAAAAACGATGAAAGACTTATGGGCCTATAGTCTTTTGCTGAGCAGTGGTTTATCTTTCCTGCTTTGGGAATGAATGTCACCCTCACTTCTCTCCAGGTTTTTGGAATGTATCCTGTAAGGATTGCAGATTATCTTCTCAGTATTGACAATTTCGTCAATTAGGACTTGACTCTCATGAAGCGCGTTTCCCTCCGGCTCGCCGCTGATGTGAGAGGTGGGGATCCCATTCTCGTCTTCAGCTTGTGTGCAGCCTGGAAAGTGTGCTTTCATAAGGAGTTGCAGAGACTCCTGACTATTTTTAGCGAATGTGCCATCCAGGTTGCAAAGCAGCCCCGGTGTGGCTGGATCTTTCGCCAACAACCTTCGAAGTCTGGACGCTTCAGTGGTGTTGGTAAGTTCCTCGCAAAATTTAGACCATGAGTCTCTTTTTGGCCTTCTGATTTCCTTCTTGAAGGTCTTGAAACTGTTATGGTAGGCATTCCAGTCTACCTGGCAGTTTCCGTCTTTTGCTCTGTTGTAAAGCTTTCTCGTTTCCTTCCGTATCCGTCCGAGTTCCGGAGTCCACCACTTGTTGCGGTTTGACTTCGGTGGACGGCTGATTGGACAGGATTTGATGAAGGCCTTACATAGAGTATCTGTGACATTCTGGGTCGATTCCTCCAACTTGTCTGGGTTGTCTAGCCTTCCCACTGGGTGGTTGCGAATAGATTCCATAACAAGCTTTGAGTATTTGACCCAATTTGCCTTTCGTGGGTTCCTGAAATGCGCCTTTGCCTCTCTGGACCATCCAACTTCAAACACTATCCTGTATTGATCCGAAAAGGAGCATTCCGTGGATACGTGCCAGTCTTCTACGGAGAGGGAGTCGCTGTTGGTCGCTAGAGTTAAATCTATAGCCTCAGCTCGGTTCTTATTGCGGAAGGTGGGGTGGCTACCCCGATTACACACATTAAGATTGGTGAGCATCGCGAATTCAAGCAGCGACTCCCCTCTCTCGTTGGTGTCTTTGCTCCCCCAAAAGGTATTGTGGGCATTAGCATCACACCCAAGGATTAGATCCGTGTCCTCTTTCTGCGCATGCTGAATGAGGGCTCGAATACTTTTCGACGGTGGATCCTTTTCTTCGTACGGGAGATATGCTGAGGCTAGGTAAAGATTGGGCCCGTTCCTACGCTCGCATAGCGCTACCGTCAAGTCCCTGTTGCTGTAAATGGAAGAGAAGAGCACATTAAGTCCGGTTCTTACCACGATACAGGTTCTGGACTTACCCACAGTTTTCGGGACAAAGAAATGGTATCCGCGAGCTCCCAAACCACAAACCCTTTCACCTACGATCCAGGGTTCATGGATGAGAGCCACATCCACCCTCTCCTTGTCCATCCACCGTAGTAGGTCTGTGGAAGGAACCCTCGAGTGGTGCAGGTTAATCTGCACTACCCGAATTCTTTCCGGTCGACCTAGCATCTTCGCGCCCAGCGCCTCCAGGAAAGATTGCCCGAACGCAACCCATTCCCATCTTCAGCCGGCCTTGCTTACTAAGGAGTTGGCTCTTGGACTCCGGACCAATACTGATCCAGAGATCCTTGCCGTTTCCTTTGTCTCGGGCGAGACCTCGTTTAATCGTCCAGTCCGCTGTGTGACAGTCCGCATTCTGGCTTTTGATCAATATAAGGGTGGTTCGATCCTCCCGGATGGGAGGTGGGATCCAGACCTTAATGATCGTCCGCTCAGGAATTTGGTCTACAGGGACGACGTCAATTCTTGCTCCTGGCCACGGCGCTTCCAGCTTCAGCAGTGTGTCTTTGAGAAATCGCAGGGATTCCTCGTTGGCACATGCCACCACTTTGACACCCTTGTACCAGTTGATGCCATCAAACTCTGCCACGAACGGATTCTGCGATTAACCCTTCCCTGGTCGATTAACCCTTCCAGGATAAGCCAGTTTTCAACAGAGAGCTTCCCATCCGGGTTGCTTCTGTCGATTATAGCTACCTGTAGCTCCGGCTTCGTGCTTAAGCTGGCCAGGATGCCCCCTGGACACACCCGCTTGCTCTCCGAAGCCTTTGCCGAGTCATCCGACCTCTGCCTCTTACTGACAGGTGGGTTGGCCTTTTTCGGTAGCTTGTTCACCGTTCTCTCCTTTTCAAGAGGTGTGGCTTTTGCAAGCTTACCTGGTGCACCCTTTTTTTCTTCTAAAGGTGACTTGGGTTTCTTTGGTTCTACCAACTTCGCAAGCGCTAGCTCGGACTTCGTCATCGATGAGCCTGTAAGCAAAGACTCCGACTCCGTGGCAGCTGTTTCCAGGTCCACACCCTCCTGTCGATGGAGTTTGTCCACTCCACCGTCGTGACCACTGGCGACACGCAGAGAGGATTTCTCCTCCCGCAAGCGCTAGCTCGGACTTCGTCATCGATGAGCCTGTAAGCAAAGACTCCGACTCCGTGGCAGCTGTTTCCAGGTCCACACCCTCCTGTCGATGGAGTTTGTCCACTCCACCGTCGTGACCACTGGCGACACGCAGAGAGGATTTCTCCTCCCCGTGCCCGCCGGTGGTAGCGGTCACACTTCCCACCGACGCTTGGGCTGACATCCCAGCCCGAGTTGACGCCTCTATAACATCCTCCATGATGAATCCAAGGATTCATGGTGCATTTTATACTTGCTGCCAAGTACCTCTGACCATGGTCCTGGACCTCAGCTTTCCAGAATAAATCTAAAAAGCTTGGGCCCAGACCCTTAGCTAGAAACTACAAGGTCTCATGAGCGAGCAAGTGATGCTGACATCTCTCGGTCGCCCGAGACGATGCAGTATCCATTGCCCAGCCGGCACCCTCGTGGAGGGTTCAGTCAGAGGATTTTCGCCAGACTGTAGCTTTGTTACTTGTTTTAATGTTGGGCAATTTATAAATGTTCTTAATGTTGTTAATATCCACTATAAATAACATACAAATTTTTCAAAATTAAAAAAAAATTGTCGGGACCGGGACTCGACCCCTGTTTGGTGAAAGTGTTTTCATACATTTAGGCTTAAACAAGTTGCTATTAAAATGGCATCTCTTTAAGCTTATATCTTTCATGTTTATCGCGCGATTTTACTCAAATTCTCAGGAAACATCAGCGCTGATTAGTCTTTACATAGACAATGGGAAGCAATTTTAATTTGGTAAAATGTGAAACTATTTTACTGAAAAGAGAATAACATACAATATGACGGTATCTTACTATCAACTATTAAATGGGGTCTCTGAACGTACTATTTCTGCATATGGGCATTTCCACAAAAAGGTCCACCGCGGCCAAAAAATTAAAAGTTCTTGAAAATGATTTTTTTCAACATGGTTGCATAAAGAAATGTTCAAGTTTATTAAACTTGAAAGAATTTTGCATTTATCTTTTACAGATTTCAAAATATTCGAATGCAATTTAACGCAAACGCACCTTTTGTCACTATGATGTTTGTATGGTGTATTTTGTTTTGATTATAACTTCTAAAATATACGCATTATGCTTGGTCTTTTGCTTTCTTAAATCACTTCGACATTCTAAGAATCTAAAGAGAACGCAAGAAGTAACGTGTGATCACCAATAACGGTAAAAATTTAGGTTTGCATTATCGCTTATTTTAATGTCCCGTGCGCGACCGAAAAAGAACATTTCTTATTACAAGATCCAAAGAACTTTCTCGAATTGCATCAAATTTTTTTTGCAAACAGAGTTTATGTGTGCAAGTAAATACAGAAAAAAAAATTTGAGAAAAAAAAAAAAATTTGTATTTTTGGTGATCATTTGAAGTTTGTCCCGTGCGCGACCGTAAGTACATAACAAAATGATACAAATAAATTTTGTATTTTTTTGTTATCTTTATAACATTTTAAATTATTGAAATGTAGATGAGCGTAAAGAGTTGCCAAAAAAGAAGAGAAATTTGAAAACGGTGGAGAGATAAGTTGAAGAAAGACCCAATAAAATGGGAAAACTATAAATTAAAAAACAAGGAAAGAATGCGGAACACTAGACTAAACTGCAAAGCGGAAGTAATGACAAAAGCTTGCAGAAAAGAGAGATGCGGAAAAACTAGATGCTACAAAAAAGAAAAGTGATCCCAAGCAAACCTTAGGGAAAGCTGTAAGAAAAGTTGAAAATGCTCTGCCAAGAGACTTAGAAAAGAAAGTAAAAGTACTTGAAATTTTGTTAAACAAATTTAAAGAAATTCCCCAAAAAAATATTGCAAAAACTACATCTGAAGTTACCCTACCAGAGAGTTTAGAATACAAAATAAAGGAGTTTTATATTAACGACAATATTAGTGTCGATTTAAAAAACAATTTGTAAATTTGTATTTATTGAGTTTCCTTTTATGTAAAAATAAATGAATTCACTATTTTTGTTAATTTAAAAATATTTTTTCGATGTGTTTATTAAATATTTCCCAACAACAGCAATGACAATAAGATAAAAGTAGTGGCGGTAAAAAATGTCCCGTGCACGATGTCCCGTGCGAATTTACTTCAAATTAAGTTTACAAAAAAAACAAGTTATGTATATTTGAAAAATTGTTTAACCTTTTTGAATAGGCATCAATGCACAAAAGTTTAAAATTAGTTGCATTAAAATATTGCCTCTGGATTCGCTGAAATTGTCGTTTGAATTGCTTGACCTCTCAAGCCACTTCCGTTTTGTGTCCCGTGCGAATCACTTGAATTCTGCAATTATCTTCTAAATTAAAAAATACCCAAAATCAATCTTTGCACTAATGAAAGAGCTAATAAAATGCTATACATTAAGCGTTTGATTTGAAAAAAAAATCGTTTCCTTTGTACCGTTTTTTTTCTTTGAACGCGTACGAATGTCCCGTGCGCGATTTTGGAAATGCCCATATATAGTATATATATAGTAACGTATTCTCGTCCACACTTTTGCATTAGGACAACAAAGGTCCAAGATCTTAATTAAACTATAAAAGAAAAAATAAACAATAACGCGATAGCTTCTGGGCTTCGCAATATTCAATTAGCGCTGCGTATCGCACTCAAATCCAATAATCATAAACAAAAGCACAATAGCCACAATATTTATTTATATCTGCGCATCGCACTCATCACTGTCAACAATATTCAATTGGAGCTGCTCATCTAACTCAAACCCAATAATTGTAAACATAAGCGCAATAGCCACATAAACAAGAATTGTAAACAAATAAAACTAACCAAGTGGACGTAAGATTTGCTGTTCGTCTTAAGATGATACTGAAACTTCGGATTCTTTTTCATTATTCGGATTTTTGTTAGCGTTGACCTTAGGCTACACAGCCCGGTCATTAGTTCGACTCAAAAACAACCACTATTTCATTATATATACACATATATGTATATATATACAGCCCCACTACAGAAACGCTTATTTTATATATATATAAAAGAAAAACACAACAACAAAAACTAATTTCTACAGTTACCGCGGGCGTCAGCCCAACAATAACAAACATGCACTGTTGATGTGAGCGCATTTGTGAGTGGCACTCAGTTTTTTCTCCACTCCATCGAGTGAAAACTACTCAATGCGCTCACTCAAAAACAAAGCACTCAAAGTCCCGGTGCTCTCAACATCTCCTGGAAGTCTCCACTGCCATGAAGTCGAGGTCCAAAGAGAACGATCCAAGTAAAAAAATGTGTGAAAATGTACACAATTAGACGGTCGCGTTTCGCGTTGTATAAAGTTTCGCAGTGAATAAAAAAACCGAGTAAACTCAAAACTCACCAAACCCCAAAGACTTCAAATTTACACGGATCTTGCCCACCACAACATTTGGTCCTTCGAGCCGGAGTTGATGAAATTTCCACCGTTCCAGCACCTACAAAATATAAGCAAGATAAGTGCAAATTATTCATACCAAATTAAAAGAAAATTAAAGTCCGCCATCTTCGTTCAGCCATATTCTTGGTCCACTTCTGCCGACTCATCAATTAGAACTTTTTTTTCAATTTCTTCATAATCGCAAGTTTTTATTGCTATAAAAAAAAAAAATATATTTACCATTGCCTGTGTCCGCAATCCGGCCGCGTATAAATACACTCAAGTCACTCACATATTTGTATATGTATACATGTGCAAGCGACTTAGGTAATATCTCAGCGCATTTATCGTCTGTGTTTTATTTGACCCACGCGCTTCGCTGCTTGTAAACGTTGTTTTGCATGTATATTAATTATAGAAAACATTTTTTTAGTTCAATGAAAATAATTATTATTTAGTATAAGTGTGCGGGGATGTACTTACAATCAAAAGCATTGAAAATAACTAAAGTATAGTTAATTTAAATAAATAAATTAATCTTTATTAACTTTACGAACTTTTATTTTAAATTACAACAATTTTTGATTAATTATGCCAGTTGGAAAAAAAATAATGTTTGGCCTTGTTTCGCCACAAACCAATGAATACATTGGCTCATATGGCGGAGTCAACAATGGCAATTTCACTTTACCATTAAGGCAGCATAATCCAGCCGTTTCTCCGAAAAACTTTAATGCGCCACAATACTCGCAAACAACGTCCATTTGCCCAATGCAAACGCTAGGATGCAAGCTGTAATCTATGCTGTAATCGTATCGAAATGCTGCTCGATTCAAATCAACACTTGATAAATATCTTGTTCTGCGTCGCAAATTATCTATTTCTTGACCTCTGTTGGTCGCTCGACGATTCCGCATTGCCAACCAAGCAGTTTCACGGGCTGTTTTACTTTGCTCTCGTGATTGAGAAGCACGAAGTCGAGCCATACTATCGCGGCGCTGTTAACGTGCAATTCCTTTAGTCCTTTCATTTGCAGTATTTCGTATTCTTCTTGCATTACGGCTTTGTCGGGAAAGATTCGATCGTCTTGCGCGCGGCATTATTAATTAAACTTCACTTCACTTCAATTGACTTAAAAATTTATTTCAAAACTCAAATTTTCAACCATACCGAGTCTTATAGTTCACTTCACTGTTTATACGAATGGGCAATGGCACTATCATTACATTATAATTGTTAATTATATATTTAATAGAAATAGTTTGAATATTGATCTCTTACAAATATCAAATTGTCATCTATACGTCATTACATAGCTGCCATTATACGTCAATTACATAGCTATCATTTGCATTTTGTTATTCCAAGTCTGATTCTTTTTTGTTATTCCACGTTTTATAGTGACTGACGTTTCATGTCAAGTCGCACGGGAACGCTGTCGAACGGGATAAAAAGTATCTTATGTCCGTCTACCTACCAATTTTCACCCATATCTGTTCTACCGTTCTTGAGTTATAAGTGGTGTAACTAACACAACTTTTTTTTATATATATAGATATCATATTATATTATTATTTTTCCAATATTGGTCAAATATTATTTTTATCTTATTACACACCTATTATTCTCTCTATATCGCACCACTTATCCAGCTGAGCGTACATACATATGTACATATACATATGCGCCAGCACTTTTTTTGACCACTCACATATTTACACTAATAATATTATTTTTCCCAAAAATCCGTTTTGAGTGGTCAATTTTTTTAATATATTCACATTTTCACAGATATTACTTTTATTATACACTTGTGTATTTTGTAAACTATCGGGCAACACCTATCGCAGTGTTTACACGGTACTGGTCCGCTTTATAAAAAAAAGACAAAGAACATTTATATAAAAAGAGTCAATACCAGACGATCATTTCTCTCATTTCTTTCATTTAAAAAAAAAAAAATAATAAAATGTTTAAATTTCTTTTTTTCCTCGTTCACCAAGTCTGGTCAATTTATATATATATTTTTTTTTTTTTTTTTTTTTTTCAAAGCGTGTTCGAGTCATTCAGCGTTTATCGTCTTCCTCTTTTTTTTATATTCTGACTTACATATATTGTCGTGCTATTTGTTTTTTTTTACCAGACTACTTTTGGTATCGTGTGCTGTTTTTTAGCAACACATTTCGAAATTAGAATATGCCAGTGGGCAAAGAGGAGAAAAGCAAAGCTCGTTTGTCAATTCCTTCGACAAGCACTGCTAGAGCTGCAGTCCCGTAACCACTAGCAACTTCTCGCTCATCCAGCGTCTCACCTGTTCTTTCTCTTTTGCAAAAGCTGACATTAAAGCACTTCGTAGTGCAAAGTCGAAGCCGGCAATTTTGGTTAATCGACCTTCCTTTGAACAAAAGCACGCAGTTTGAACTGCTTCCCAAAGGCGCAGCCCAGTCGTCACTCGTTCGCACGAAAAGATGGCACAGAGCGCAGTCGAGACAGCTTTGGTCAAGCTAATCGCTGTGACAGATCGCCTCAGTCAATTTGAGGAGAAAATCAACACTCCAAATGGCGATATTCCCTCTATTTACACATGCCAGGTCCGACGGGACAAAGTACGGGCCTTATGGGAAAAGGTCGAAAGAGAATACGTCATTTCCGAGGAAATGGCAATAGATGATATCACAACCATGCAGGCCATGTATGATTACTACTATTCCGTCTACGAACGGTGTGCAGCGGAATTAAGCAAGCAAACTGAACGTGCCTCCGCACGCGCTCGACCTTCAATCCAAACTCCCGTCATTCAGTATTCGCTTGGTTGCCGTTTGCCTCCGTGCGACACCGAGGTATTCGGAGTCGATTACACTCATTGGCCCACGTTCCGTGATTTGTTTACTGCCATTTACATCAATAATGCCCGACTGTCGGAAGTTGAGAAACTCTTTCATTTCAACGCCAAGTCCAGCGGTGAAGCACATTCAATTGTGTCGAAATCTCCTTTGACCAATGAAGGTTTCCAATCAGCTTGGTCCAGCTTGACTGAACGTTTTGAAAATAAGCGTTTAATCTTACACAGTCAGCTGAAGGTAATGTTTAACTTGCCCGTTTTGGGGAAAGAATGTGGTTCGGCTATTCATGAGCTTCAGAGCACAATCCAAGGCTGCTTAACGGCTTTGGAACATTCCAAAGTGAACACGGAAAGCTGGGATTGCATCCTCGTTTTCCTGTGTTCTTCCAAATTACCGAAGCTGACCCTTTCTCTCTGGTAGCAGTCTTAAGGAAGAGCGATATTCCATCATGGTCGGACAGGAACGCCTTCTTTTTAGAGCGTTTTCGCACCCTCGAAGCGATTGAGGAAGTGAAGCCGAGTACAAGTGCTCAGGCCGCTTCTAAACCAGCTCGCAAGATCAACTCTTTCGAGAACAAAGTCTCATCCAAGACTCAATCTTGCAAGCTCTGGTCAAGAGTGAACCATCCCATTCGCTTATGTCCACGCTTTCTGCAAATGAGCGTCAGCGAAAGGGTTGCTCACATAAAGCAACAGAAGCTGTGTCTAAACTGTTTCGCGCAAGGCCAAATCCTGGCTGAGTGCACAAGTGCACACAGTTTTTTTATGTGTAAGGGTCGCCATCACACTATTCTGCATCGTGCCAACCAGACCCCGACAGTCGCATCCCAAAATATACAGTCCACTCCATCGACATCATCCCATGTACAAACGTTTCATTCAGTCAACACACAAGGTGTGCTGCTAAGTACGGCTGTCATTCAAGTCTGCCGGATCAGAGGCCTCGTTCATTTCCGAAAATCTCTTCAGACGCTTAAGGATGCCTTACACTTCCGTGCAAGCGCAAGTTTCTGGGCTGACTCAAACTGTAGCAGCCCAGCCCCGCAAGTTTTGCCATTTCCAAATTAACTCCCCAATATCTTCCGATATGCAGATCGAGGCGTCAGCGTACGTCCTCCCGCATTTGGTGGGAAATCTGCCCTCCACTACAGTTCTGCAAACAATACTTGACAATCTGCCAAAACTCCAACTGGCCGACCCCAAATTCTATGAGAGTTCGCAGATCGACGTGCTTCTAGGCGCTGACATCCTCCCAGCCATACTTCTCGGCGGCTCTCTCCCCAACGTTTGTGGAACGCTTCTAGGTCAAGAAACCATATTTGACTGGGTCCTGGCCGGTCCGGTTGCAGGGGCCCAATCAAAAACCATTTCGTCCGTTTCGGCTCGCCTGTCCGTCGAACGAACTCCAACTCTTGATGAACTTCTCTCCAAATTTTGGGAGTTGAAGGACCTTCCGGCAAATACGTCGAAAGAGTCTGACATTGCCTGTGAGGCAAACTTCATTAAGACGACCAAACGGACCCCACGTGGACGTTATATGGTCACCCTACCATTTCGCGATCCTAGTCACATGGATCTAGGCCATTCAAGGGCCACTGCTCTAGCTCAAGAGAAACGCCTCATTAAAAGAGCAGTACGACTCCGTGATTCAGGAGTATCTAGACTTGGGTCTCCCCGACTAGCTCCGGCAACTTCTATTTGCCGCACCACGCTGTCTTCAAGCCCGACAGCACTACCACCAAAGTCCGCGTTGTATTCAACGCCTCCAGTCCGACGTCCAACGGCAAGAGTCTCAATGACATCTTGCACACGGGGCCAATCCTCCAATCAGATCTTACCATCCAGATCTTGAAGTAGAGTTTCTTTCGAGTAGTCTTCAATGCCGATATCACCAAGATGTACCGGCAGATACTCGTAGACCCCAAATACACCCCGTTCCAAAGGTTGCTATTTCGTACAAAGATTAGGCGACTATGAGCTCAACACAATCACCTTTGGTTTGAATTGTGCACCGTCCTTGGCTATCCGTGTTTTGCATCAGCTAACGCGTGATGTCCACAGCCAGAACCCCCTTGCTGGCGACATTATCACAAACTACATGTACGTTGATGATGTCCTAGCAGGTGCTCACATAAATCAGCATCCGTTATAGAGGAACTTCGATCAGCGCTTGAGACTGCCGGGTTCCCCTTAAGAAAGTGGACCTCTAACACAAAGGTTGTGTTAAAGAGTATTCCAAAGGACCATTTGCTCTGTGCTCATTTCCTCGAGATCGAAGAGGCTTGTGTTGCTTAAGCACTTGGCATTCGATGGCTAGCTACCACTGACGAATTCTTATTTGTCACCTTCGAGATGGTGTCCAAACCGTCTTTCACGAAAAGAGAAGTGCTATCCCAGATAGCCAAGCTTTTCGACCCAGCGGGTTGGTTTGCTCCTGTGGTCATATGGGCCAAGATTTTCATGCAGGAGATATGGATGCAAGAGCTTGAGTGGGATGATTCGCTGACGGCAGAACTTGTGCACCGTTGGCAGGGGTTCCTTGAGAATTATCCTTCCTTACAGGATGTTAGAATTCCAAGGTGGGTTAATTTTCAACCCTGCGCACAGGTCCAATTCCATGGCTTTTGCGACGCGTCCCAACGCGCGTATGGCGCTGCTATTTCCGCTCGAGTCGAGTTTGCCGGACAAGTTTCCATAAACCTCTTAGCAACCAAGACCAGGGTAGCTTCAATTAAAACGGTCTCACTACCACTTTTAGAGTTGTGTGAAGCCCATTTGCTGTCAGAGTTGTCAACCGCTCTGCTCCCACATCTCCTAGTTCCAGAGTCCAGAGTGTACTTCTGGACTGACTCCACTATCGTGCTAGCATGGCTAAACAAGCAGCCTTGCAAATGGACCACTTTCGTAGCTAACAGGGTGTCAAAAATCCACTCTGTCAACGGCACCTGGAACCATGTTCGCTCCCTCTCTATGTGCGTCTTTTTGCGCAGCGCTGTCGTAACCCAAAAACTAAATTTCCTGAAATGTTCAGCTGCCTGGTGCTAGCAGAGGCTCAGGAACAACTTACCATCCAAGCCCAACAAAGGGCATTTCCGAGTTTCTTCTTAATCAACGACGCATCCAGGGATCAAGCGATATCCTTAACTTGAACCCATTCCTTGATAAAAAAGGTGTCCTCCGGTCTTGCGGGTGTGCAAGACCGTCCGCTCCATTATCGTACGATGAGCGACATCCCATTATCTTGCCGTACAATTGCACATTCACTCGCCTCCTGATCCGCTTCACTCACCAGGTCTCCATGGAGGCAATCAATTAGTGTTGCGTCTGATCCGTTTAAGGTACTGGATTCCTAAGTTGAGTAATCTAGTAAAGTCAGCAATTGGTGGCTGCAAGGTATGCGTAGTGCATCGCCGCAAATTGCAGACCCAGCTGATAGGCGACCTTCCAACAGCCCGGTCGACGTTTTCTCGACCATTCACTTGCTCAGGTGTCGATTTTGCTGGCCCCTTTGATATAAAGAGCTATGTCGGACGGGGCTGTAAGCTAACCAAGGGATATGTCTGTGTTTTCGTGTGTTTCAGCACAAAGGCAATTCACCTCGAAGCGACCACAGACTTGACGGCGGAAAGGTTCTTGGAAGCCTTTTCCCATTTTGTGGCAAGGCGAGCGTGCCCCCTTCACATGTACTCCGACAACAGCAAAACGTTCGTCGGAGCCTCCTCGATCCTTTCCAAGGATCTTGAAGAGAGCACCCGAAGTCTTATCATCGCTAAGCACAGACATCAAGGGCTGACATGGCACTAGAATCCACCCGGTGCTCCACACATGGGCGGATTGTGGGAAGCCGGCGTCAAGAGTTTTAAGACGCACTTCTACAAGCCGTATCCTCTCTCAAATACACCTACGAGGAACTCTCAACGCTTCTAGCGAAGATTGAAGCGTGCCTCAATTTGCGACCTATTTCTCCTCTATCCGAGGATGTATGCGAATTGGTGGCCCTCACCCCCGGCCATTTCTTTATTGGAAAGTATTCGAGCCCTTATTCAGCATGCGCAGAAAGAGGGCACGGATCTAATCCTTGGGTGTGATGCTAATGCCCACAATAACTTTTGGGGGAGCAAAGACACCAACGAGAGAGGGGAGTCGCTGCTTGAATTCGTGATGCTCACTAATCTTAATGTGTGTAATCGCGGTAGCCACCCCACCTTCCGCAATAAGAACCGAGCTGAGGTTATAGATTTAACTCTAGCGACCAACAGCGACTCCCTCTCCGTAGAAGACTGGCACGTATCCACGGAATGCTCCTTTTCGGATCAATACAGGATAGTGTTCGAAGTTGGATGGTCCAGAGAGGCAAAGGCGCCCTTCAGGAACCCACGAAAGGCAAACTGGGTCAAATACTCAAAGCTTATTAAGGAATTTATTCGCAACCACCCAGTGGGAAGGCTAGACAACCCAGACAAGTTGGAGGAATCGACCCAGAATGTCACAGATACTCTATGTAAGGCCTTCATCAAATCCTGTCCAATCAGCCGTCCACCGAAGTCAAACCACAACAAGTGGTGGACTCCGGAACTCGGACAGATACGAAAGGAAACGAGAAAGCTTTACAACAGAGCAAAAGACGGAAACTGCCAGGTAGACTGGAATGCCTACCATAACAGTTTCAAGACCTTCAAGAAGGAAATCAGAAGGGCAAAAAGAGACTCATGGTCTAAATTTTGCGAGGAACTAAACACACTAAAGCGTCCAGACTTCGAAGGTTGTTGGCGAAAGATCCAGCCACACCGGGGCTGCTTTGCAACCTGGATGGCACATTCGCTAAAAATAGTCAGGAACGCACACTTTCCAGGCTGCACACAAGCTGAAGACGAGAATGGGATGGCATTCATTCCCAAAGCAGGAAAGATAAACCACTGCTCAGCAAAAGACTATAGGCCCTCTCTCATCGTTTTTATTGAAAACACTAGAGAGACTTCTGGACGTTCATCTCAGAAGTAAGCTAACACCTCACACTTTTAGCAAGTCCCAACACGCCTACCTCAAAGGTAGATCTGTAGAGACGGCTCTGCACGAGGTGATTAGCACAATCGAGTCTATAACGGCAGCACTTGTCAACATAGGCTCACACCCGACAATCACTCGATGGCTTAGCAACATGCTTCGCCAAATAATGATAAACGCCCAACACTGCGCCTCAACTATCAGGAGAAGGGCAACCAGGGGCACCCCGCAAGGGGGTGTGATATCCCCCTTGTTGTGGAACATTGTCCTTAATGACCTTCTTCTCAAACTGAAGTATAAGGGCTGCAGAGTGACTGCTTATGCGGACGACCTGGTTCTAATGGTAACTGGCAGATTCCTGCCAACAGTTAGTGAGCTACTGAACGCCGCACTGAGCGAAACTCTGCGATGGGCAGAACACAACGGTCTTGGGGCAAACCCACAAAAGACCGAACTAGTTCTGTTCACTCGAAAATATAAGATACCGAGCTTCAAGCTTCCGTCACTGGGAGGGACAGAGCTCAAGTTATCAAAGGAGGCAAAGTACCTTGGAGTAATCTTGGACTTCAAACTCTCCTGGAGGAGAAACTCGGTGGAAAGGATCAAGAAAGCGCAAGAAGTGCGGTCAGGCTTCACGCCCAATGCCTCCTACGTACAGTAGAATTGACTGTGGCTGAGAACGACTACTGGGTACCAGAACATAAGTGGGATGACAGGTTTACAGCTGAATTCCCTGACAGATCCGATTGGCAACAGGAATCTCCTTTGAGGCAGAACGAGTTGTCAATCTACACAGACGGATCAAAGACAATAGAAGGCACTGGATCGGGTGTCTTCTCCGAAGACCTTGCAACCAAGCTTTCCTTTCGTCTTCCTGACTGGTGTAGTGTTTTTCAAGCGGAGATTTGCGCTGTTTGGGAAGCGACCAAGTTGATACGGACACTGGGCGGGAGCCCGAGGGACGTGTCCATCTATGTCGACAGCTAATCAGCGATAAAAGCACTCGCATCGAACACCATTAAGAGTAAACTAACCCGAGACACAGTGATGTCACTGAAGCTATGCCAACCACACTCTATCAGAGGAAGGGGAAACCGAGAGTATCCAGCATCTTCTCTGCGACTGCCCTGCACTTCTTAGAAAGCGGACCCAATTTCTGGGCAAGCCTTTCTTTGCGGAACTGGACAGTCTTGGGAATATTCGGCTGGAGAACATGGCGCTTTTCCTCGACTCTACTGGCTGGTTTCAGAGGCTACCGCAGCCCAACAGAACTGGCCAGTAGCACGTAGACACAATAATACAATCAGAGCCTTTCCTCCAATATCCCAACAATCCCTCCCAATCCCTTCTACTCCCAAAATTCGATGTTTTTCAAGCTCTAATGTGGACGATGGACAAGCGAACAAGTGATTGTGTACGATAAATAATAATACATATGTTCATTGACACAAGCACATATGCATGTAATCCCATCAGAGTGCGTAGATTAATATATACTTAAATTGGGGGCACACCAATATGAAATCTCTTTTATCGGCATCAGCTGCTGTTTATACAGCCACATATACATAATTGCCTGTTCTGCTGCTGCTGAGTTCCTTCAGTTAATGCCGTCCGATTCACACCCGGCTCTCTGCTACTACACTGACTGTCGTTGCTCCTTCTGGCTGACGCCGTATGCTTCGGCATCGCTTCAGCGGACTGGCTTGATGCTGCTTGTAGATGCCGCTGCTGCTGCTCCATACGCTGCTGCTTGTGGCTTAGTGGGTGACAAAATAGAAAGATGTGTTTAACAGGTTCTACAGCGTCAACGTAGGCCACGGTTCACACCCTGAGATAATAGAGTCTTATGCTCAGACTGAGGTGTCAGGTCCTTCGCGTGGAAGACTCCAACCGGACTACCTTGTAGCATCTCCAGCTCTTAAAAGCTCATTCCAACTGGCCTTACGACTATACTTATTGTACTTCCGGCAGAGCCTGGCGTTTTTATTGCGTCTTAAATCGCTTGGCACGAAGTTACGCTTGAAGACTTCCTGCCCAGGTAATTATCGGATTGAGTGTGTCGTCATATTATACCTCCTCTCAGCTATCTCTTTGGCTGTATTCTTGGTTTTTTTCTGGACGTTAACGTACATAGTATGCACATACAGGCATAAAATATAAAACAAAAAAATAAAAATTGTAGGGATCGAACATAAAAAAGAAACGGGTGGAATGAAAAAATTTTAATTTATTTCTATAAGCTAAATTCAGTCAAATTATTAATTAAGTAGGCTAGTAGTAAAGTTTTAAGATTGAAAGCAGTGTTAGCGCCAGAAATTACACGATCTATTATAGTTATACCATATAACTCTAAAAGGGCCATGCAATGCAAAATAGAATCATTATCAACATTAATAATACTAAAAATAAATAAAATGCCAAGCATTATTCTACGGTTAGCTAAAAAGTTCGAAGACAAGGGATTTAACGCAAAATAAGTCTTTAACATTTCAAACAAGGAAAGGAAGCGCCAACCGCTTTTCAAGGTTGAACTTGAACCAGACAACACTTCTCTTAAGAAAAACGAAGTGCACCCTATTTACAAACTTCAGTTTCTACTACATCGTAGAATCACTGTAGAAGAACCACACAAACGCAAAGGACCAGTACAATGTATGAATTGTCAAGAATATGGCCATACACGGTCATACTGCACACTGCACCCAGTGTGTGTAGTTTGTGGAGAGCTTCACGACTCCGCACACTGTCCGTCGAACAAAAGGCGATTCTACCACCAAAAGGTGTGGTAATTGCGGAGGTAACCACACCGCTAATTACAGAGGTTGTTCAGTTTATAAGGATTTAAAAAGTTGAATCCATCAACGAGTGACTACTCCCCGCTCTGCAAATGCACGGGTTACACCATCTTAATCAAACCCAGACGTATTCTTTTCGAACGCAGCTAGATCGTCATTTGACTTTGACTCCGAGTTATCCATGAGGAAAAATGTGACATTTTCCAGTGCTTTAAAATCAGGATTGGAGCTTCCTTCCTCAAGTACATCGCACTTTAAACTACCCCAACCAGAGCCCAACACAACTAAACATTATCAGCCTATGGAGCAGCCTCAAAACAACTTTGAGGCCATGTTTTCATGTCTTTCATGCGGACTCCTATGCAAGATCTAATGCATAATCAAAACATATTGATTCAAATGTTGGTATCACAATAACCCAAATAATCAATGACTTCCATACGTATATCCATGTGGAATGCTATAAATAAATATAACTTTAATTTAAGTGGCTACTCTTTCTATGCAACTAACCATCCCGATGGTAAAGCACACGGCGGGACTGGTATCTTGATTAGAAACCGAATTAAGCACAATCGCTACAAGGATCTATCAACTACTTATATTCAAGCAACATCAATAAGAAAAAAAACTGGATAGTGGTAACGAACTTACTCTAGCCGCGGTATACTGCCCTCCTCGTTTCACTGTAACTGAAGCTGAGTTTATGCAGTTCTTTAACTCATTAGGCGAGCACTTCATAGCAGCAGGAGACTATAATGCAACAGATCCAAAAAAACTGCCCGATTTAATTGACTTCGCAATCTTGGGTCTTGGGGCAAACCCACAAAAGACCGAACTAGTTCTGTTCACTCAAAAATATAAGATACCGAGCTTCAAGCTTCCGTCACTGGGAGGGACAGAGCTCAAGTTATCAAAGGAGGCAAAGTACCTTGGAGTAATCCAGGACTCCAAACTCTCCTGGAGGAGAAACTCGGAGGAAAGGATGAAGAAAGCGCAAGAAGTGCGGTCAGGCTTCACGCCCAATGCCTCCTAGGAACAGTAGAATTGACTGTGGCTGAGAACGACTACTGGGTACCAGAACATAAGTGGGATGACAGGTTTACAGCTGAATTCCCTGACAGATCCGATTGGCAACAGGAATCTCCTTTGAGGCAGAACGAGTTGTCAATCTACACAGACGGATCAAAGACAATAGAAGGCACTGGATCGGGTGTCTTCTCCGAAGACCTTGCAACCAAGCTTTCCTTTCGTCTTCCTGACTGGTGTAGTGTGTTTCAAGCGGAGATTTACGCTGTTTGGCAAGCGACCAAGTTGATACGGACACTGGGCGGGAGCCCGAGGGACGTGTCCATCTATGTCGACAGCTAATCAGCGATAAAAGCACTCGCATCGAACACCATTAAGAGTAAACTAACCCGAGACACAGTGATGTCTGAACCTATGCCAACCACACTCTATCAGAGGAAGGGGAAACCGAGAGTATCCAGCATCTTCTCTGCGACTGCCCTGCACTTCTTAAAAAGCGGACCCAATTTCTGGGCAAGCCTTTCTTTGCGGAACTGGACAGTCTTGGGAATATTCGGCTGGAGAACATGGCGCTTTTCCTCGACTCTACTGGCTGGTTTCAGAGGCTACCGCAGCCCAACAGAACTGGCCAGTAGCACGTAGACAAAATAATACAATCAGAGCCTTTCCTCCAATATCCCAACAATCCCTCCCAATCCCTTCTACTCCTACAGTTCACACAGATCAGGCATCACAATGGACCATATGGTCTCCGGGTGCTCTCGACTCCGGTCGAGCTGCCTGCTCAACCTAACCTAACCTAACCTTAATGCAAATAACTACTAGTTTGTTGTTTTTTTCTAGAATACCGACGAATATGTTTTAAAATTTCTAGCGAAGAAATATCTAAGTTTGCGACTCACATCGATATTCCCAAAATTCGATGTTTTTCAAGCTCTAATGTGGACGATGGACAAGCGAACAAGTGATTGTGTACGATAAATAATAATACATATGTTCATTGACACAAGCACATATGCATGTAATCCCATCAGAGTGCGTAGATTAATATATACTTAAATTGGGGGCACACCAATATGAAATCTCTTTTATCGGCATCAGCTGCTGTTTATACAGCCACATATACATAATTGCCTGTTCTGCTGCTGCTGAGTTCCTTCAGTTAATGCCGTCCGATTCACACCCGGCTCTCTGCTACTACACTGACTGTCGTTGCTCCTTCTGGCTGACGCCGTATGCTTCAGCATCGCTTCAGCGGACTGGCTTGATGCTGCTTGTAGATGCCGCTGCTGCTGCTCCATACGCTGCTGCTTGTGGCTTAGTGGGTGACAAAATAGAAAGATGTGTTTAACAGGTTCTACAGCGTCAGCGTAGGCCACGGTTCACACCCTGAGATAATAGAGTCTTATGCTCAGACTGAGGTTTCATTAAGTAGGTAAGTAGTAGTAAGTAGGCTAGTAGTAAAGTTTTAAGATTGAAAGCAGTGTTAGCGCCAGAAATTACACGATCTATTATAGTTATACCATATAACTCTAAAAGGGTCATGCAATGCAAAATAGAATCATTATCAACATTAATAATACTAAAAATAAATAAAATGCCAAGCATTATTCTACGGTTAGCTAAAAAGTTCGAAGACAAGGGATTTAACGCAAAATCAGTCTTTAACATTTTAAACAAGGAAAGGAAGCCCCAACCGCTTTTCAAGGTTGAACTTGAACCAGACAACACTTCTCTTAAGAAAAACGAAGTGCACCCTATTTACAAACTTCAGTTTCTACTACATCGTAGAATCACTGTAGAAGAACCACACAAACGCAAAGGACCAGTACAATGTATGAATTGTCAAGAATATGGCCATACACGGTCATACTGCACACTGCACCCAGTGTGTGTAGTTTGTGGAGAGCTTCACGACTCCGCACACTGTCCGTCGAACAAAAGGCGATTCTACCACCAAAAGGTGTGGTAACTGCGGAGGTAACCACACCGCTAATTACAGAGGTTGTTCAGTTTATAAGGATTTAAAAAGTTGAATCCATCAACGAGTGACTACTCCCCGCTCTGCAAATGCACGGGTTACACCATCTTAATCAAACCCAGACGTATTCTTTTCGAACGCAGCTAGATCGTCATTTGACTTTGACTCCGAGTTCTCCATGAGGAAAAATGTGACATTTTCCAGTGCTTTAAAATCAGGATTGGAGCTTCCTTCCTCAAGTACATCGCACTTTAAACTACCTCAACCAGAGCCCAACACAACTAAACATTATCAGCCTATGGAGCAGCCTCAAAACAACTTTGAGGCCATGTTTTCATGTCTTTCATGCGGACTCCTATGCAAGATCTAATGCATAATCAAAACATATTGATTCAAATGTTGGTATCACAATAACCCAAATAATCAATGACTTCCATACGTATATCCATGTGGAATGCTATAAATAAATATAACTTTAATTTAAGTGGCTACTCTTTCTATGCAACTAACCATCCCGATGGTAAAGCACACGGCGGGACTGGTATCTTGATTAGAAACCGAATTAAGCACAATCGCTACAAGGATCTATCAACTACTTATATTCAAGCAACATCAATAAGAAAAAAAACTGGATAGTGGTAACGAACTTACTCTAGCCGCGGTATACTGCCCTCCTCGTTTCACTGTAACTGAAGCTGAGTTTATGCAGTTCTTTAACTCATTAGGCGAGCACTTCATAGCAGCAGGAGACTATAATGCAACAGATCCAAAAAAACTGCCCGATTTAATTGACTTCGCAATCTTGGGTCTTGGGGCAAACCCACAAAAGACCGAACTAGTTCTGTTCACTCAAAAATATAAGATACCGAGCTTCAAGCTTCCGTCACTGGGAGGGACAGAGCTCAAGTTATCAAAGGAGGCAAAGTACCTTGGAGTAATCCTGGACTCCAAACTCTCCTGGAGGAGAAACTCGGAGGAAAGGATGAAGAAAGCGTTACAAGCCTTCTTTGTGTGCAAAAAGACCTTTGGTATAGAATGGGGATTGCAACCGTATATCCTTCATCGGAGTCTTCCTCAAGCACGCGGCAGCAAGGAGTGCGGTCAGGCTTCACGCCCAATGCCTCCTACGTACAGTAGAATTGACTGTGGCTGAGAACGACTACTGGGTACCAGAACATAAGTGGGATGACAGGTTTACAGCTGAATTCCCTGACAGATCCGATTGGCAACAGGAATCTCCTTTGAGGCAGAACGAGTTGTCAATCTACACAGACGGATCAAAGACAATAGAAGGCACTGGATCGGGTGTCTTCTCCGAAGACCTTGCAACCAAGCTTTCCTTTCGTCTTCCTGACTGGTGTAGTGTGTTTCAAGCGGAGATTTACGCTGTTTGGCAAGCGACCAAGTTGATACGGACACTGGGCGGGAGCCCGAGGGACGTGTCCATCTATGTCGACAGCTAATCAGCGATAAAAGCACTCGCATCGAACACCATTAAGAGTAAACTAACCCGAGACACAGTGATGTCTGAACCTATGCCAACCACACTCTATCAGAGGAAGGGGAAACCGAGAGTATCCAGCATCTTCTCTGCGACTGCCCTGCACTTCTTAAAAAGCGGACCCAATTTCTGGGCAAGCCTTTCTTTGCGGAACTGGACAGTCTTGGGAATATTCGGCTGGAGAACATGGCGCTTTTCCTCGACTCTACTGGCTGGTTTCAGAGGCTACCGCAGCCCAACAGAACTGGCCAGTAGCACGTAGACAAAATAATACAATCAGAGCCTTTCCTCCAATATCCCAACAATCCCTCCCAATCCCTTCTACTCCTACAGTTCACACAGATCAGGCATCACAATGGACCATATGGTCTCCGGGTGCTCTCGACTCCGGTCGAGCTGCCTGCTCAACCTAACCTAACCTAACCTTAATGCAAATAACTACTAGTTTGTTGTTTTTTTCTAGAATACCGACGAATATGTTTTAAAATTTCTAGCGAAGAAATATCTAAGTTTGCGACTCACATCGATATTCCCAAAATTCGATGTTTTTCAAGCTCTAATGTGGACGATGGACAAGCGAACAAGTGATTGTGTACGATAAATAATAATACATATGTTCATTGACACAAGCACATATGCATGTAATCCCATCAGAGTGCGTAGATTAATATATACTTAAATTGGGGGCACACCAATATGAAATCTCTTTTATCGGCATCAGCTGCTGTTTATACAGCCACATATACATAATTGCCTGTTCTGCTGCTGCTGAGTTCCTTCAGTTAATGCCGTCCGATTCACACCCGGCTCTCTGCTACTACACTGACTGTCGTTGCTCCTTCTGGCTGACGCCGTATGCTTCAGCATCGCTTCAGCGGACTGGCTTGATGCTGCTTGTAGATGCCGCTGCTGCTGCTCCATACGCTGCTGCTTGTGGCTTAGTGGGTGACAAAATAGAAAGATGTGTTTAACAGGTTCTACAGCGTCAGCGTAGGCCACGGTTCACACCCTGAGATAATAGAGTCTTATGCTCAGACTGAGGTTTCATTAAGTAGGTAAGTAGTAGTAAGTAGGCTAGTAGTAAAGTTTTAAGATTGAAAGCAGTGTTAGCGCCAGAAATTACACGATCTATTATAGTTATACCATATAACTCTAAAAGGGTCATGCAATGCAAAATAGAATCATTATCAACATTAATAATACTAAAAATAAATAAAATGCCAAGCATTATTCTACGGTTAGCTAAAAAGTTCGAAGACAAGGGATTTAACGCAAAATCAGTCTTTAACATTTTAAACAAGGAAAGGAAGCCCCAACCGCTTTTCAAGGTTGAACTTGAACCAGACAACACTTCTCTTAAGAAAAACGAAGTGCACCCTATTTACAAACTTCAGTTTCTACTACATCGTAGAATCACTGTAGAAGAACCACACAAACGCAAAGGACCAGTACAATGTATGAATTGTCAAGAATATGGCCATACACGGTCATACTGCACACTGCACCCAGTGTGTGTAGTTTGTGGAGAGCTTCACGACTCCGCACACTGTCCGTCGAACAAAAGGCGATTCTACCACCAAAAGGTGTGGTAACTGCGGAGGTAACCACACCGCTAATTACAGAGGTTGTTCAGTTTATAAGGATTTAAAAAGTTGAATCCATCAACGAGTGACTACTCCCCGCTCTGCAAATGCACGGGTTACACCATCTTAATCAAACCCAGACGTATTCTTTTCGAACGCAGCTAGATCGTCATTTGACTTTGACTCCGAGTTCTCCATGAGGAAAAATGTGACATTTTCCAGTGCTTTAAAATCAGGATTGGAGCTTCCTTCCTCAAGTACATCGCACTTTAAACTACCTCAACCAGAGCCCAACACAACTAAACATTATCAGCGTATGGAGCAGCCTCAAAACAACTTTGAGGCCATGTTCTCATGTCTTTCATGCGGACTCCTATGCAAGATCTAATGCATAATCAAAACATATTGATTCAAATGTTGGTATCACAATAACCCAAATAATCAATGACTTCCATACGTATATCCATGTGGAATGCTATAAATAAATATAACTTTAATTTAAGTGGCTACTCTTTCTATGCAACTAACCATCCCGATGGTAAAGCACACGGCGGGACTGGTATCTTGATTAGAAACCGAATTAAGCACAATCGCTACAAGGATCTATCAACTACTTATATTCAAGCAACATCAATAAGAAAAAAAACTGGATAGTGGTAACGAACTTACTCTAGCCGCGGTATACTGCCCTCCTCGTTTCACTGTAACTGAAGCTGAGTTTATGCAGTTCTTTAACTCATTAGGCGAGCACTTCATAGCAGCAGGAGACTATAATGCAACAGATCCAAAAAAACTGCCCGATTTAATTGACTTCGCAATCTTGGGTCTTGGGGCAAACCCACAAAAGACCGAACTAGTTCTGTTCACTCGAAAATATAAGATACCGAGCTTCAAGCTTCCGTCACTGGGAGGGACAGAGCTCAAGTTATCAAAGAAGGCAAAGTACCTTGGAGTAATCTTGGACTCCAAACTCTCCTGGAGGAGAAACTCGGAGGAAAGGATGAAGAAAGCGCAAGAAGTGCGGTCAGGCTTCACGCCCAATGCCTCCTAGGAACAGTAGAATTGACTGTGGCTGAGAACGACTACTGGGTACCAGAACATAAGTGGGATGACAGGTTTACAGCTGAATTCCCTGACAGATCCGATTGGCAACAGGAATCTCCTTTGAGGCAGAACGAGTTGTCAATCTACACAGACGGATCAAAGACAATAGAAGGCACTGGATCGGGTGTCTTCCCCGAAGACCTTGCAACCAAGCTTTCCTTTCGTCTTCCTGACTGGTGTAGTGTGTTTCAAGCGGAGATTTACGCTGTTTGGCAAGCGACCAAGTTGATACGGACACTGGGCGGGAGCCCGAGGGACGTGTCCATCTATGTCGACAGCTAATCAGCGATAAAAGCACTCGCATCGAACACCATTAAGAGTAAACTAACCCGAGACACAGTGATGTCACTGAACCTATGCCAACCACACTCTATCAGAGGAAGGGGAAACCGAGAGTATCCAGCATCTTCTCTGCGACTGCCCTGCACTTCTTAGAAAGCGGACCCAATTTCTGGGCAAGCCTTTCTTTGCGGAACTGGACAGTCTTGGGAATATTCGGCTGGAGAACATGGCGCTTTTCCTCGACTCTACTGGCTGGTTTCAGAGGCTACCGCAGCCCAACAGAACTGGCCAGTAGCACGTAGACAAAATAATACAATCAGAGCCTTTCCTCCAATATCCCAACAATCCCTCCCAATCCCTTCTACTCCTACAGTTCACACAGATCAGGCATCACAATGGACCATATGGTCTCCGGGTGCTCTCGACTCCGGTCGAGCTGCCTGCTCAACCTAACCTAACCTAACCTAAATGCAAATAACTACTAGTTTGTTGTTTTTTTCTAGAATACCGACGAATATGTTTTAAGATTTCTAGCGAAGAAATATTCAAGTTTGCGACTCCCAAAATTCGATGTTTTTCAAGCTCTAATGTGGACGATGGACAAGCGAACAAGTGATTGTGTACGATAAATAATAATACATATGTTCATTGACACAAGCACATATGCATGTAATCCCATCAGAGTGCGTAGATTAATATATACTTAAATTGGGGGCACACCAATATGAAATCTCTTTTATCGGCATCAGCTGCTGTTTATACAGCCACATATACATAATTGCCTGTTCTGCTGCTGCTGAGTTCCTTCAGTTAATGCCGTCCGATTCACACCCGGCTCTCTGCTACTACACTGACTGTCGTTGCTCCTTCTGGCTGACGCCGTATGCTTCGGCATCGCTTCAGCGGACTGGCTTGATGCTGCTTGTAGATGCCGCTGCTGCTGCTCCATACGCTGCTGCTTGTGGCTTAGTGGGTGACAAAATAGAAAGATGTGTTTAACAGGTTCTACAGCGTCAACGTAGGCCACGGTTCACACCCTGAGATAATAGAGTCTTATGCTCAGACTGAGGTTTCAGGTCCTTCGCGTGGAAGACTCCAACCGGACTACCTTGTAGCATCTCCAGCTCTTAAAAGCTCATTCCAACTGGCCTTACGACTATACTTATTGTACTTCCGGCAGAGCCTGGCGTTTATATTGCGTCTTAAATCGCTTGGCACGAAGTTACGCTTGAAGACTTCCTGCCCAGGTAATTATCGGATTGAGTGTGTCGTCATATTATACCTCCTCTCAGCTATCTCGTTGGCTGTATTCTTGGTTTTTTTCTGGACGTTAACGTACATAGTATGCACATACAGGCATAAAATATAAAACAAAAAAATAAAAATTGTAGGGATCGAACATAAAAAAGAAACGGGTGGAATGAAAAAATTTTAATTTATTTCTATAAGCTAAATTCAGTCAAATTATTAATTAAGTAGGCTAGTAGTAAAGTTTTAAGATTGAAAGCAGTGTTAGCGCCAGAAATTACACGATCTATTATAGTTATACCATATAACTCTAAAAGGGCCTGCAATGCAAAATAGAATCATTATCAACATTAATAATACTAAAAATAAATAAAATGCCAAGCATTATTCTACGGTTAGCTAAAAAGTTCGAAGACAAGGGATTTAACGCAAAATAAGTCTTTAACATTTCAAACAAGGAAAGGAAGCCCCAACCGCTTTTCAAGGTTGAACTTGAACCAGACAACACTTCTCTTAAGAAAAACGAAGTGCACCCTATTTACAAACTTCAGTTTCTACTACATCGTAGAATCACTGTAGAAGAACCACACAAACGCAAAGGACCAGTACAATGTATGAATTGTCAAGAATATGGCCATACACGGTCATACTGCACACTGCACCCAGTGTGTGTAGTTTGTGGAGAGCTTCACGACTCCGCACACTGTCCGTCGAACAAAAGGCGATTCTACCACCAAAAGGTGTGGTAACTGCGGAGGTAACCACACCGCTAATTACAGAGGTTGTTCAGTTTATAAGGATTTAAAAAGTTGAATCCATCAACGAGTGACTACTCCCCGCTCTGCAAATGCACGGGTTACACCATCTTAATCAAACCCAGACGTATTCTTTTCGAACGCAGCTAGATCGTCATTTGACTTTGACTCCGAGTTCTCCATGAGGAAAAATGTGACATTTTCCAGTGCTTTAAAATCAGGATTGGAGCTTCCTTCCTCAAGTACATCGCACTTTAAACTACCTCAACCAGAGCCCAACACAACTAAACATTATCAGCCTATGGAGCAGCCTCAAAACAACTTTGAGGCCATGTTCTCATGTCTTTCATGCGGACTCCTATGCAAGATCTAATGCATAATCAAAACATATTGATTCAAATGTTGGTATCACAATAACCCAAATAATCAATGACTTCCATACGTATATCCATGTGGAATGCTATAAATAAATATAACTTTAATTTAAGTGGCTACTCTTTCTATGCAACTAACCATCCCGATGGTAAAGCACACGGCGGGACTGGTATCTTGATTAGAAACCGAATTAAGCACAATCGCTACAAGGATCTATCAACTACTTATATTCAAGCAACATCAATAAGAAAAAAAACTGGATAGTGGTAACGAACTTACTCTAGCCGCGGTATACTGCCCTCCTCGTTTCACTGTAACTGAAGCTGAGTTTATGCAGTTCTTTAACTCATTAGGCGAGCACTTCATAGCAGCAGGAGACTATAATGCAACAGATCCAAAAAAACTGCCCGATTTAATTGACTTCGCAATCTTGGGTCTTGGGGAAAACCCACAAAAGACCGAACTAGTTCTGTTCACTCGAAAATATAAGATACCGAGCTTCAAGCTTCCGTCACTGGGAGGGACAGAGCTCAAGTTATCAAAGGAGGCAAAGTACCTTGGAGTAATCCTGGACTCCAAACTCTCCTGGAGGAGAAACTCGGAGGAAAGGATGAAGAAAGCTTTACAAGCCTTCTTTGTGTGCAAAAAGACCTTTGGTATAGAATGGGGATTGCAACCGTATATCCTTCATCGGAGTCTTCCTCAAGCACGCGGCAGCAAGGAGTGCGGTCAGGCTTCACGCCCAATGCCTCCTACGTACAGTAGAATTGACTGTGGCTGAGAACGACTACTGGGTACCAGAACATAAGTGGGATGACAGGTTTACAGCTGAATTCCCTGACAGATCCGATTGACAACAGGAATCTCCTTTGAGGCAGAACGAGTTGTCAATCTACACAGACGGATCAAAGACAATAGAAGGCACTGGATCGGGTGTCTTCTCCGAAGACCTTGCAACCAAGCTTTCCTTTCGTCTTCCTGACTGGTGTAGTGTGTTTCAAGCGGAGATTTACGCTGTTTGGCAAGCGACCAAGTTGATACGGACACTGGGCGGGAGCCCGAGGGACGTGTCCATCTATGTCGACAGCTAATCAGCGATAAAAGCACTCGCATCGAACACCATTAAGAGTAAACTAACCCGAGACACAGTGATGTCTGAACCTATGCTAACCACACTCTATCAGAGGAAGGGGAAACCGAGAGTATCCAGCATCTTCTCTGCGACTGCCCTGCACTTCTTAGAAAGCGGACCCAATTTCTGGGCAAGCCTTTCTTTGCGGAACTGGACAGTCTTGGGAATATTCGGCTGGAGAACATGGCGCTTTTCCTCGACTCTACTGGCTGGTTTCAGAGGCTACCGCAGCCCAACAGAACTGGCCAGTAGCACGTAGACAAAATAATACAATCAGAGCCTTTCCTCCAATATCCCAACAATCCCTCCCAATCCCTTCTACTCCTACAGTTCACACAGATCAGGCATCACAATGGACCATATGGTCTCCGGGTGCTCTCGACTCCGGTCGAGCTGCCTGCTCAACCTAACCTAACCTAACCTTAATGCAAATAACTACTAGTTTGTTGTTTTTTTCTAGAATACCGACGAATATGTTTTAAAATTTCTAGCAAAGAAATATTCAAGTTTGCGACTCCCAAAATTCGATGTTTTTCAAGCTCTAATGTGGACGATGGACAAGCGAACAAGTGATTGTGTACGATAAATAATAATACATATGTTCATTGACACAAGCACATATGCATGTAATCCCATCAGAGTGCGTAGATTAATATATACTTAAATTGGGGGCACACCAATATGAAATCTCTTTTATCGGCATCAGCTGCTGTTTATACAGCCACATATACATAATTGCCTGTTCTGCTGCTGCTGAGTTCCTTCAGTTAATGCCGTCCGATTCACACCCGGCTCTCTGCTACTACACTGACTGTCGTTGCTCCTTCTGGCTGACGCCGTATGCTTCGGCATCGCTTCAGCGGACTGGCTTGATGCTGCTTGTAGATGCCGCTGCTGCTGCTCCATACGCTGCTGCTTGTGGCTTAGTGGGTGACAAAATAGAAAGATGTGTTTAACAGGTTCTACAGCGTCAACGTAGGCCACGGTTCACACCCTGAGATAATAGAGTCTTATGCTCAGACTGAGGTTTCAGGTCCTTCGCGTGGAAGACTCCAACCGGACTACCTTGTAGCATCTCCAGCTCTTAAAAGCTCATTCCAACTGGCCTTACGACTATACTTATTGTACTTCCGGCAGAGCCTGGCGTTTATATTGCGTCTTAAATCGCTTGGCACGAAGTTACGCTTGAAGACTTCCTGCCCAGGTAATTATCGGATTGAGTGTGTCGTCATATTTACCTCCTCTCAGCTATCTCGTTGGCTGTATTCTTGGTTTTTTTCTGGACGTTAACGTACATAGTATGCACATACAGTCATAAAATATAAAACAAAAAAATAAAAATTGTAGGGATCGAACATAAAAAAGAAACGGGTGGAATGAAAAAATTTTAATTTATTTCTATAAGCTAAATTCAGTCAAATTATTAATTAAGTAGGCTAGTAGTAAAGTTTTAAGATTGAAAGCAGTGTTAGCGCCAGAAATTACACGATCTATTATAGTTATACCATATAACTCTAAAAGGGCCATGGAATGCAAAATAGAATCATTATCAACATTAATAATACTAAAAATAAATAAAATGCCAAGCATTATTCTACGGTTACCTAAAAAGTTCGAACACAAGGGATTTAACGCAAAATAAGTCTTTAACATTTTAAACAAGGAAAGGAAGCCCCAACCGCTTTTCAAGGTTGAACTTGAACCAGACAACACTTCTCTTAAGAAAAACGAAGTGCACCCTATTTACAAACTTCAGTTTCTACTACATCGTAGAATCACTGTAGAAGAACCACACAAACGCAAAGGACCAGTACAATGTATGAATTGTCAAGAATATGGCCATACACGGTCATACTGCACACTGCACCCAGTGTGTGTAGTTTGTGGAGAGCTTCACGACTCCGCACACTGTCCGTCGAACAAAAGGCGATTCTACCACCAAAAGGTGTGGTAACTGCGGAGGTAACCACACCGCTAATTACAGAGGTTGTTCAGTTTATAAGGATTTAAAAAGTTGAATCCATCAACGAGTGACTACTCCCCGCTCTGCAAATGCACGGGTTACACCATCTTAATCAAACCCAGACGTATTCTTTTCGAACGCAGCTAGATCGTCATTTGACTTTGACTCCGAGTTCTCCATGAGGAAAAATGTGACATTTTCCAGTGCTTTAAAATCAGGATTGGAGCTTCCTTCCTCAAGTACATCGCACTTTAAACTACCTCAACCAGAGCCCAACACAACTAAACATTATCAGCCTATGGAGCAGCCTCAAAACAACTTTGAGGCCATGTTCTCATGTCTTTCATGCGGACTCCTATGCAAGATCTAATGCATAATCAAAACATATTGATTCAAATGTTGGTATCACAATAACCCAAATAATCAATGACTTCCATACGTATATCCATGTGGAATGCTATACATAAATATAACTTTAATTTAAGTGGCTACTCTTTCTATGCAACTAACCATCCCGATGGTAAAGCACACGGCGGGACTGGTATCTTGATTAGAAACCGAATTAAGCACAATCGCTTCAAGGATCTATCAACTACTTATATTCAAGCAACATCAATAAGAAAAAAAACTGGATAGTGGTAACGAACTTACTCTAGCCGCGGTATACTGCCCTCCTCGTTTCACTGTAACTGAAGCTGAGTTTATGCAGTTCTTTAACTCATTAGGCGAGCACTTCATAGCAGCAGGAGACTATAATGCAACAGATCCAAAAAAACTGCCCGATTTAATTGACTTCGCAATCTTGGGTCTTGGGGCAAACCCACAAAAGACCGAACTAGTTCTGTTCACTCGAAAATATAAGATACCGAGCTTCAAGCTTCCGTCACTGGGAGGGACAGAGCTCAAGTTATCAAAGGAGGCAAAGTACCTTGGAGTAATCCTGGACTCCAAACTCTCCTGGAGGAGAAACTCGGAGGAAAGGATGAAGAAAGCTTTACAAGCCTTCTTTGTGTGCAAAAAGACCTTTGGTATAGAATGGGGATTGCAACCGTATATCCTTCATCGGAGTCTTCCTCAAGCACGCGGCAGCAAGGAGTGCGGTCAGGCTTCACGCCCAATGCCTCCTACGTACAGTAGAATTGACTGTGGCTGAGAACGACTACTGGGTACCAGAACATAAGTGGGATGACAGGTTTACAGCTGAATTCCCTGACAGATCCGATTGACAACAGGAATCTCCTTTGAGGCAGAACGAGTTGTCAATCTACACAGACGGATCAAAGACAATAGAAGGCACTGGATCGGGTGTCTTCTCCGAAGACCTTGCAACCAAGCTTTCCTTTCGTCTTCCTGACTGGTGTAGTGTGTTTCAAGCGGAGATTTACGCTGTTTGGCAAGCGACCAAGTTGATACGGACACTGGGCGGGAGCCCGAGGGACGTGTCCATCTATGTCGACAGCTAATCAGCGATAAAAGCACTCGCATCGAACACCATTAAGAGTAAACTAACCCGAGACACAGTGATGTCTGAACCTATGCCAACCACACTCTATCAGAGGAAGGGGAAACCGAGAGTATCCAGCATCTTCTCTGCGACTGCCCTGCACTTCTTAGAAAGCGGACCCAATTTCTGGGCAAGCCTTTCTTTGCGGAACTGGACAGTCTTGGGAATATTCGGCTGGAGAACATGGTGCTTTTCCTCGACTCTACTGGCTGGTTTCAGAGGCTACCGCAGCCCAACAGAACTGGCCAGTAGCACGTAGACAAAATAATACAATCAGAGCCTTTCCTCCAATATCCCAACAATCCCTCCCAATCCCTTCTACTCCTACAGTTCACACAGATCAGGCATCACAATGGACCATATGGTCTCCGGGTGCTCTCGACTCCGGTCGAGCTGCCTGCTCAACCTAACCTAACCTAACCTTAATGCAAATAACTACTAGTTTGTTGTTTTTTTCTAGAATACCGACGAATATGTTTTAAAATTTCTAGCAAAGAAATATTCAAGTTTGCGACTCCCAAAATTCGATGTTTTTCAAGCTCTAATGTGGACGATGGACAAGCGAACAAGTGATTGTGTACGATAAATAATAATACATATGTTCATTGACACAAGCACATATGCATGTAATCCCATCAGAGTGCGTAGATTAATATATACTTAAATTGGGGGCACACCAATATGAAATCTCTTTTATCGGCATCAGCTGCTGTTTATACAGCCACATATACATAATTGCCTGTTCTGCTGCTGCTGAGTTCCTTCAGTTAATGCCGTCCGATTCACACCCGGCTCTCTGCTACTACACTGACTGTCGTTGCTCCTTCTGGCTGACGCCGTATGCTTCGGCATCGCTTCAGCGGACTGGCTTGATGCTGCTTGTAGATGCCGCTGCTGCTGCTCCATACGCTGCTGCTTGTGGCTTAGTGGGTGACAAAATAGAAAGATGTGTTTAACAGGTTCTACAGCGTCAACGTAGGCCACGGTTCACACCCTGAGATAATAGAGTCTTATGCTCAGACTGAGGTTTCAGGTCCTTCGCGTGGAAGACTCCAACCGGACTACCTTGTAGCATCTCCAGCTCTTAAAAGCTCATTCCAACTGGCCTTACGACTATACTTATTGTACTTCCGGCAGAGCCTGGCGTTTATATTGCGTCTTAAATCGCTTGGCACGAAGTTACGCTTGAAGACTTCCTGCCCAGGTAATTATCGGATTGAGTGTGTCGTCATATTTACCTCCTCTCAGCTATCTCGTTGGCTGTATTCTTGGTTTTTTTCTGGACGTTAACGTACATAGTATGCACATACAGTCATAAAATATAAAACAAAAAAATAAAAATTGTAGGGATCGAACATAAAAAAGAAACGGGTGGAATGAAAAAATTTTAATTTATTTCTATAAGCTAAATTCAGTCAAATTATTAATTAAGTAGGCTAGTAGTAAAGTTTTAAGATTGAAAGCAGTGTTAGCGCCAGAAATTACACGATCTATTATAGTTATACCATATAACTCTAAAAGGGCCATGGAATGCAAAATAGAATCATTATCAACATTAATAATACTAAAAATAAATAAAATGCCAAGCATTATTCTACGGTTACCTAAAAAGTTCGAACACAAGGGATTTAACGCAAAATAAGTCTTTAACATTTTAAACAAGGAAAGGAAGCCCCAACCGCTTTTCAAGGTTGAACTTGAACCAGACAACACTTCTCTTAAGAAAAACGAAGTGCACCCTATTTACAAACTTCAGTTTCTACTACATCGTAGAATCACTGTAGAAGAACCACACAAACGCAAAGGACCAGTACAATGTATGAATTGTCAAGAATATGGCCATACACGGTCATACTGCACACTGCACCCAGTGTGTGTAGTTTGTGGAGAGCTTCACGACTCCGCACACTGTCCGTCGAACAAAAGGCGATTCTACCACCAAAAGGTGTGGTAACTGCGGAGGTAACCACACCGCTAATTACAGAGGTTGTTCAGTTTATAAGGATTTAAAAAGTTGAATCCATCAACGAGTGACTACTCCCCGCTCTGCAAATGCACGGGTTACACCATCTTAATCAAACCCAGACGTATTCTTTTCGAACGCAGCTAGATCGTCATTTGACTTTGACTCCGAGTTCTCCATGAGGAAAAATGTGACATTTTCCAGTGCTTTAAAATCAGGATTGGAGCTTCCTTCCTCAAGTACATCGCACTTTAAACTACCTCAACCAGAGCCCAACACAACTAAACATTATCAGCCTATGGAGCAGCCTCAAAACAACTTTGAGGCCATGTTCTCATGTCTTTCATGCGGACTCCTATGCAAGATCTAATGCATAATCAAAACATATTGATTCAAATGTTGGTATCACAATAACCCAAATAATCAATGACTTCCATACGTATATCCATGTGGAATGCTATACATAAATATAACTTTAATTTAAGTGGCTACTCTTTCTATGCAACTAACCATCCCGATGGTAAAGCACACGGCGGGACTGGTATCTTGATTAGAAACCGAATTAAGCACAATCGCTTCAAGGATCTATCAACTACTTATATTCAAGCAACATCAATAAGAAAAAAAACTGGATAGTGGTAACGAACTTACTCTAGCCGCGGTATACTGCCCTCCTCGTTTCACTGTAACTGAAGCTGAGTTTATGCAGTTCTTTAACTCATTAGGCGAGCACTTCATAGCAGCAGGAGACTATAATGCAACAGATCCAAAAAAACTGCCCGATTTAATTGACTTCGCAATCTTGGGTCTTGGGGCAAACCCACAAAAGACCGAACTAGTTCTGTTCACTCGAAAATATAAGATACCGAGCTTCAAGCTTCCGTCACTGGGAGGGACAGAGCTCAAGTTATCAAAGGAGGCAAAGTACCTTGGAGTAATCTTGGACTCCAAACTCTCCTGGAGGAGAAACTCGGAGGAAAGGATGAAGAAAGCGCAAGAAGTGCGGTCAGGCTTCACGCTTAATGCCTCCTACGTACAGTAGAATTGACTGTGGTTGAGAACGACTACTGGGTACCAGAACATAAGTGGGATGACAGGTTTACAGCTAAATTCCCTGACAGATCCGATTGGCAACAGGAATCTCCTTTGAGGCAGAACGAGTTGTCAATCTACACAGACGGATCAAAGACAATAGAAGGCACTGGATCGGGTGTCTTCTCCGAAGACCTTGCAACCAAGCTTTCCTTTCGTCTTCCTGACTGGTGTAGTGTGTTTCAAGCGGAGATTTACGCTGTTTGGCAAGCGACCAAGTTGATACGGACACTGGGCGGGAGCCCGAGGGACGTGTCCATCTATGTCGACAGCTAATCAGCGATAAAAGCACTCGCATCGAACACCATTAAGAGTAAACTAACCCGAGACACAGTGATGTCTGAACCTATGCCAACCACACTCTATCAGAGGAAGGGGAAACCGAGAGTATCCAGCATCTTCTCTGCGACTGCCCTGCACTTAGAAAGCGGACCCAATTTCTGGGCAAGCCTTTCTTTGCGGAACTGGACAGTCTTGAGAATATTCGGCTGGAGAACATGGCGCTTTTCCTCGACTCTACTGGCTGGTTTCAGAGGCTACCGCAGCCCAACAGAACTGGCCAGTAGCACGTAGACAAAATAATACAATCAGAGCCTTTCCTCCAATATCCCAACAATCCCTCCCAATCCCTTCTACTCCTACAGTTCACACAGATCAGGCATCACAATGGACCATATGGTCTCCGGGTGCTCTCGACTCCGGTCGAGCTGCCTGCTCAACCTAACCTAACCTAACCTTAATGCAAATAACTACTAGTTTGTTGTTTTTTTCTAGAATACCGACGAATATGTTTTAAAATTTCTAGCGAAGAAATATCTAAGTTTGCGACTCACATCGATATTCCCAAAATTCGATGTTTTTCAAGCTCTAATGTGGACGATGGACAAGCGAACAAGTGATTGTGTACGATAAATAATAATACATATGTTCATTGACACAAGCACATATGCATGTAATCCCATCAGAGTGCGTAGATTAATATATACTTAAATTGGGGGCACACCAATATGAAATCTCTTTTATCGGCATCAGCTGCTGTTTATACAGCCACATATACATAATTGCCTGTTCTGCTGCTGCTGAGTTCCTTCAGTTAATGCCGTCCGATTCACACCCGGCTCTCTGCTACTACACTGACTGTCGTTGCTCCTTCTGGCTGACGCCGTATGCTTCGGCATCGCTTCAGCGGACTGGCTTGATGCTGCTTGTAGATGCCGCTGCTGCTGCTCCATACGCTGCTGCTTGTGGCTTAGTGGGTGACAAAATAGAAAGATGTGTTTAACAGGTTCTACAGCGTCAACGTAGGCCACGGTTCACACCCTGAGATAATAGAGTCTTATGCTCAGACTGAGGTTTCATTAAGTAGGTAAGTAGTAGTAAGTAGGCTAGTAGTAAAGTTTTAAGATTGAAAGCAGTGTTAGCGCCAGAAATTACACGATCTATTATAGTTATACCATATAACTCTAAAAGGGTCATGCAATGCAAAATAGAATCATTATCAACATTAATAATACTAAAAATAAATAAAATGCCAAGCATTATTCTACGGTTAGCTAAAAAGTTCGAAGACAAGGGATTTAACGCAAAATCAGTCTTTAACATTTTAAACAAGGAAAGGAAGCCCCAACCGCTTTTCAAGGTTGAACTTGAACCAGACAACACTTCTCTTAAGAAAAACGAAGTGCACCCTCTTTACAAACTTCAGTTTCTACTACATCGTAGAATCACTGTAGAAGAACCACACAAACGCAAAGGACCAGTACAATGTATGAATTGTCAAGAATATGGCCATACACGGTCATACTGCACACTGCACCCAGTGTGTGTAGTTTGTGGAGAGCTTCACGACTCCGCACACTGTCCGTCGAACAAAAGGCGATTCTACCACCAAAAGGTGTGGTAACTGCGGAGGTAACCACACCGCTAATTACAGAGGTTGTTCAGTTTATAAGGATTTAAAAAGTTGAATCCATCAACGAGTGACTACTCCCCGCTCTGCAAATGCACGGGTTACACCATCTTAATCAAACCCAGACGTATTCTTTTCGAACGCAGCTAGATCGTCATTTGACTTTGACTCCGAGTTCTCCATGAGGAAAAATGTGACATTTTCCAGTGCTTTAAAATCAGGATTGGAGCTTCCTTCCTCAAGTACATCGCACTTTAAACTACCTCAACCAGAGCCCAACACAACTAAACATTATCAGCCTATGAAGCAGCCTCAAAACAACTTTGAGGCCATGTTCTCATGTCTTTCATGCGGACTCCTATGCAAGATCTAATGCATAATCAAAACATATTGATTCAAATGTTGGTATCACAATAACCCAAATAATCAATGACTTCCATACGTATATCCATGTGGAATGCTATAAATAAATATAACTTTAATTTAAGTGGCTACTCTTTCTATGCAACTAACCATCCCGATGGTAAAGCACATGGCGGGACTGGTATCTTGATTAGAAACCGAATTAAGCACAATCGCTTCAAGGATCTATCAACTACTTATATTCAAGCAACATCAATAAGAAAAAAAACTGGATAGTGGTAACGAACTTACTCTAGCCGCGGTATACTGCCCTCCTCGTTTCACTGTAACTGAAGCTGAGTTTATGCAGTTCTTTAACTCATTAGGCGAGCACTTCATAGCAGCAGGAGACTATAATGCAACAGATCCAAAAAAACTGCCCGATTTAATTGACTTCGCAATCTTGGGTCTTGGGGCAAACCCACAAAAGACCGAACTAGTTCTGTTCACTCGAAAATATAAGATACCGAGCTTCAAGCTTCCATCACTGGGAGGGACAGAGCTCAAGTTATCAAAGGAGGCAAAGTACCTTGGAGTAATCTTGGACTCCAAACTCTCCTGGAGGAGAAACTCGGAGGAAAGGATGAAGAAAGCGCAAGAAGTGCGGTCAGGCTTCACGCCCAATGCCTCCTACGTACAGTAGAATTGACTGTGGCTGAGAACGACTACTGGGTACCAGAACATAAGTGGGATGACAGGTTTACAGCTGAATTCCCTGACAGATCCGATTGGCAACAGGAATCTCCTTTGAGGCAGAACGAGTTGTCAATCTACACAGACGGATCAAAGACAATAGAAGGCACTGGATCGGGTGTCTTCTCCGAAGACCTTGCAACCAAGCTTTCCTTTCGTCTTCCTGACTGGTGTAGTGTGTTTCAAGCGGAGATTTACGCTGTTTGGCAAGCGACCAAGTTGATACGGACACTGGGCGGGAGCCCGAGGGACGTGTCCATCTATGTCGACAGCTGTCGATAAAAGCACTCGCATCGAACACCATTAAGAGTAAACTAACCCGAGACACAGTGATGTCTGAACCTATGCCAACCACACTCTATCAGAGGAAGGGGAAACCGAGAGTATCCAGCATCTTCTCTGCGACTGCCCTGCACTTAGAAAGCGGACCCAATTTCTGGGCAAGCCTTTCTTTGCGGAACTGGACAGTCTTGAGAATATTCGGCTGGAGAACATGGCGCTTTTCCTCGACTCTACTGGCTGGTTTCAGAGGCTACCGCAGCCCAACAGAACTGGCCAGTAGCACGTAGACAAAATAATACAATCAGAGCCTTTCCTCCAATATCCCAACAATCCCTCCCAATCCCTTCTACTCCTACAGTTCACACAGATCAGGCATCACAATGGACCATATGGTCTCCGGGTGCTCTCGACTCCGGTCGAGCTGCCTGCTCAACCTAACCTAACCTAACCTTAATGCAAATAACTACTAGTTTGTTGTATTTTTCTAGAATACCGACGAATATGTTTTAAAATTTCTAGCGAAAAAATATCTAAGTTTGCGACTCACATCGATATTCCCAAAATTCGATGTTTTTCAAGCTCTAATGTGGACGATGGACAAGCGAACAAGTGATTGTGTACGATAAATAATAATACATATGTTCATTGACACAAGCACATATGCATGTAATCCCATCAGAGTGCGTAGATTAATATATACTTAAATTGGGGGCACACCAATATGAAATCTCTTTTATCGGCATCAGCTGCTGTTTATACAGCCACATATACATAATTGCCTGTTCTGCTGCTGCTGAGTTCCTTCAGTTAATGCCGTCCGATTCACACCCGGCTCTCTGCTACTACACTGACTGTCGTTGCTCCTTCTGGCTGACGCCGTATGCTTCGGCATCGCTTCAGCGGACTGGCTTGATGCTGCTTGTAGATGCCGCTGCTGCTTGTGGCTTAGTGGGTGACAAAATAGAAAGATGTGTTTAACAGGTTCTACAGCGTCAACGTAGGCCACGGTTCACACCCTGAGATAATAGAGTCTTATGCTCAGACTGAGGTTTCATTAAGTAGGTAAGTAGTAGTAAGTATGCTAGTAGTAAAGTTTTAAGATTGAAAGCAGTGTTAGCGCCAGAAATTACACGATCTATTATAGTTATACCATATAACTCTAAAAGGGTCATGCAATGCAAAATAGAATCATTATCAACATTAATAATACTAAAAATAAATAAAATGCCAAGCATTATTCTACGGTTAGCTAAAAAGTTCGAAGACAAGGGATTTAACGCAAAATCAGTCTTTAACATTTTAAACAAGGAAAGGAAGCCCCAACCGCTTTTCAAGGTTGAACTTGAACCAGACAACACTTCTCTTAAGAAAAACGAAGTGCACCCTATTTACAAACTTCAGTTTCTACTACATCGTAGAATCACTGTAGAAGAACCACACAAACGCAAAGGACCAGTACAATGTATGAATTGTCAAGAATATGGCCATACACGGTCATACTGCACACTGCACCCAGTGTGTGTAGTTTGTGGAGAGCTTCACGACTCCGCACACTGTCCGTCGAACAAAAGGCGATTCTACCACCAAAAGGTGTGGTAACTGCGGAGGTAACCACACCGCTAATTACAGAGGTTGTTCAGTTTATAAGGATTTAAAAAGTTGAATCCATCAACGAGTGACTACTCCCCGCTCTGCAAATGCACGGGTTACACCATCTTAATCAAACCCAGACGTATTCTTTTCGAACGCAGCTAGATCGTCATTTGACTTTGACTCCGAGTTCTCCATGAGGAAAAATGTGACATTTTCCAGTGCTTTAAAATCAGGATTGGAGCTTCCTTCCTCAAGTACATCGCACTTTAAACTACCTCAACCAGAGCCCAACACAACTAAACATTATCAGCCTATGGAGCAGCCTCAAAACAACTTTGAGGCCATGTTCTCATGTCTTTCATGCGGACTCCTATGCAAGATCTAATGCATAATCAAAACATATTGATTCAAATGTTGGTATCACAATAACCCAAATAATCAATGACTTCCATACGTATATCCATGTGGAATGCTATAAATAAATATAACTTTAATTTAAGTGGCTACTCTTTCTATGCAACTAACCATCCCGATGGTAAAGCACACGGCGGGACTGGTATCTTGATTAGAAACCGAATTAAGCACAATCGCTTCAAGGATCTATCAACTACTTATATTCAAGCAACATCAATAAGAAAAAAAACTGGATAGTGGTAACGAACTTACTCTAGCCGCGGTATACTGCCCTCCTCGTTTCACTGTAACTGAAGCTGAGTTTATGCAGTTCTTTAACTCATTAGGCGAGCACTTCATAGCAGCAGGAGACTATAATGCAACAGATCCAAAAAAACTGCCCGATTTAATTGACTTCGCAATCTTGGGTCTTGGGGCAAACCCACAAAAGACCGAACTAGTTCTGTTCACTCGAAAATATAAGATACCGAGCTTCAAGCTTCCGTCACTGGGAGGGACAGAGCTCAAGTTATCAAAGAAGGCAAAGTACCTTGGAGTAATCTTGGACTCCAAACTCTCCTGGAGGAGAAACTCGGAGGAAAGGATGAAGAAAGCGCAAGAAGTGCGGTCAGGCTTCACGCCCAATGCCTCCTAGGAACAGTAGAATTGACTGTGGCTGAGAACGACTACTGGGTACCAGAACATAAGTGGGATGACAGGTTTACAGCTGAATTCCCTGACAGATCCGATTGGCAACAGGAATCTCCTTTGAGGCAGAACGAGTTGTCAATCTACACAGACGGATCAAAGACAATAGAAGGCACTGGATCGGGTGTCTTCTCCGAAGACCTTGCAACCAAGCTTTCCTTTCGTCTTCCTGACTGGTGTAGTGTGTTTCAAGCGGAGATTTACGCTGTTTGGCAAGCGACCAAGTTGATACGGACACTGGGCGGGAGCCCGAGGGACGTGTCCATCTATGTCGACAGCTAATCAGCGATAAAAGCACTCGCATCGAACACCATTAAGAGTAAACTAACCCGAGACACAGTGATGTCTGAACCTATGCCAACCACACTCTATCAGAGGAAGGGGAAACCGAGAGTATCCAGCATCTTCTCTGCGACTGCCCTGCACTTCTTAGAAAGCGGACCCAATTTCTGGGCAAGCCTTTCTTTGCGGAACTGGACAGTCTTGGGAATATTCGGCTGGAGAGCATGGCGCTTTTCCTCGACTCTACTGGGTGGTTTCAGAGGCTACCGCAGCCCAACAGAACTGGCCAGTAGCACGTAGACAAAATAATACAATCAGAGCCTTTCCTCCAATATCCCAACAATCCCTCCCAATCCCTTCTACTCCTACAGTTCATACAGATCAGGCATCACAATGGACCATATGGTCTCCGGGTGCTCTCGACTCCGGTCGAGCTGCCTGCTCAACCTAACCTAACCTAACCTTAATGCAAATAACTACTAGTTTGTTGTTTTTTTCTAGAATACCGACGAATATGTTTTAAAATTTCTAGCGAAGAAATATTCAAGTTTGCGACTCCCAAAATTCGATGTTTTTCAAGCTCTAATGTGGACGATGGACAAGCGAACAAGTGATTGTGTACGATAAATAATAATACATATGTTCATTGACACAAGCACATATGCATGTAATCCCATCAGAGTGCGTAGATTAATATATACTTAAATTGGGGGCACACCAATATGAAATCTCTTTTATCGGCATCAGCTGCTGTTTATACAGCCACATATACATAATTGCCTGTTCTGCTGCTGCTGAGTTCCTTCAGTTAATGCCGTCCGATTCACACCCGGCTCTCTGCTACTACACTGACTGTCGTTGCTCCTTCTGGCTGACGCCGTATGCTTCGGCATCGCTTCAGCGGACTGGCTTGATGCTGCTTGTAGATGCCGCTGCTGCTTGTGGCTTAGTGGGTGACAAAATAGAAAGATGTGTTTAACAGGTTCTACAGCGTCAACGTAGGCCACGGTTCACACCCTGAGATAATAGAGTCTTATGCTCAGACTGAGGTTTCATTAAGTAGGTAAGTAGTAGTAAGTATGCTAGTAGTAAAGTTTTAAGATTGAAAGCAGTGTTAGCGCCAGAAATTACACGATCTATTATAGTTATACCATATAACTCTAAAAGGGTCATGCAATGCAAAATAGAATCATTATCAACATTAATAATACTAAAAATAAATAAAATGCCAAGCATTATTCTACGGTTAGCTAAAAAGTTCGAAGACAAGGGATTTAACGCAAAATCATTCTTTAACATTTTAAACAAGGAAAGGAAGCCCCAACCGCTTTTCAAGGTTGAACTTGAACCAGACAACACTTCTCTTAAGAAAAACGAAGTGCACCCTATTTACAAACTTCAGTTTCTACTACATCGTAGAATCACTGTAGAAGAACCACACAAACGCAAAGGACCAGTACAATGTATGAATTGTCAAGAATATGGCCATACACGGTCATACTGCACACTGCACCCAGTGTGTGTAGTTTGTGGAGAGCTTCACGACTCCGCACACTGTCCGTCGAACAAAAGGCGATTCTACCACCAAAATGTGTGGTAACTGCGGAGGTAACCACACCGCTAATTACAGAGGTTGTTCAGTTTATAAGGATTTAAAAAGTTGAATCCATCAACGAGTGACTACTCCCCGCTCTGCAAATGCACGGGTTACACCATCTTAATCAAACCCAGACGTATTCTTTTCGAACGCAGCTAGATCGTCATTTGACTTTGACTCCGAGTTCTCCATGAGGAAAAATGTGACATTTTCCAGTGCTTTAAAATCAGGATTGGAGCTTCCATCCTCAAGTACATCGCACTTTAAACTACCTCAACCAGAGCCCAACACAACTAAACATTATCAGCCTATGGAGCAGCCTCAAAACAACTTTGAGGCCATGTTCTCATGTCTTTCATGCGGACTCCTATGCAAGATCTAATGCATAATCAAAACATATTGATTCAAATGTTGGTATCACAATAACCCAAATAATCAATGACTTCCATACGTATATCCATGTGGAATGCTATAAATAAATATAACTTTAATTTAAGTGGCTACTCTTTCTATGCAACTAACCATCCCGATGGTAAAGCACACGGCGGGACTGGTATCTTGATTAGAAACCGAATTAAGCACAGTCGCTACAAGGATCTATCAACTACTTATATTCAAGCAACATCAATAAGAAAAAAAACTGGATAGTGGTAACGAACTTACTCTAGCCGCGGTATACTGCCCTCCTCGTTTCACTGTAACTGAAGCTGAGTTTATGCAGTTCTTTAACTCATTAGGCGAGCACTTCATAGCAGAAGGAGACTATAATGCAACAGATCCAAAAAAACTGCCCGATTTAATTGACTTCGCAATCTTGGGTCTTGGGGCAAACCCACAAAAGACCGAACTAGTTCTGTTCACTCGAAAATATAAGATACCGAGCTTCAAGCTTCCGTCACTGGGAGGGACAGAGCTCAAGTTATCAAAGGAGGCAAAGTACCTTGGAGTAATCCTGGACTCCAAACTCTCCTGGAGGAGAAACTCGGAGGAAAGGATGAAGAAAGCGTTACAAGCCTTCTTTGTGTGCAAAAAGACCTTTGGTATAGAATGGGGATTGCAACCGTATATCCTACATCGGAGTCTTCCTCAAGCACTCGGCAGCAAGGAGTGCGGTCAGGCTTCACGCCCAATGCCTCCTACGTACAGTAGAATTGACTGTGGCTGAGAACGACTACTGGGTACCAGAACATAAGTGGGATGACAGGTTTACAGCTGAATTCCCTGACAGATCCGATTGGCAACAGGAATCTCCTTTGAGGCAGAACGAGTTGTCAATCTACACAGACGGATCAAAGACAATAGAAGGCACTGGATCGGGTGTCTTCTCCGAAGACCTTGCAACCAAGCTTTCCTTTCGTCTTCCTGACTGGTGTAGTGTGTTTCAAGCGGAGATTTACGCTGTTTGGCAAGCGACCAAGTTGATACGGACACTGGGCGGGAGCCCGAGGGACGTGTCCATCTATGTCGACAGCTAATCAGCGATAAAAGCACTCGCATCGAACACCATTAAGAGTAAACTAACCCGAGACACAGTGATGTCTGAACCTATGCCAACCACACTCTATCAGAGGAAGGGGAAACCGAGAGTATCCAGCATCTTCTCTGCGACTGCCCTGCACTTCTTAGAAAGCGGACCCAATTTCTGGGCAAGCCTTTCTTTGCGGAACTGGACAGTCTTGGGAATATTCGGCTGGAGAGCATGGCGCTTTTTCTCGACTCTACTGGCTGGTTTCAGAGGCTACCGCAGCCCAACAGAACTGGCCAGTAGCACGTAGACAAAATAATACAATCAGAGCCTTTCCTCCAATATCCCAACAATCCCTCCCAATCCCTTCTACTCCTACAGTTCACACAGATCAGGCATCACAATGGACCATATGGTCTCCGGGTGCTCTCGACTCCGGTCGAGCTGCCTGCTCAACCTAACCTAACCTAACCTTAATGCAAATAACTACTAGTTTGTTGTTTTTTTCTAGAATACCGACGAATATGTTTTAAAATTTCTAGCGAAGAAATATTCAAGTTTGCGACTCCCAAAATTCGATGTTTTTCAAGCTCTAATGTGGACGATGGACAAGCGAACAAGTGATTGTGTACGATAAATAATAATACATATGTTCATTGACACAAGCACATATGCATGTAATCCCATCAGAGTGCGTAGATTAATATATACTTAAATTGGGGGCACACCAATATGAAATCTCTTTTATCGGCATCAGCTGCTGTTTATACAGCCACATATACATAATTGCCTGTTCTGCTGCTGCTGAGTTCCTTCAGTTAATGCCGTCCGATTCACACCCGGCTCTCTGCTACTACACTGACTGTCGTTGCTCCTTCTGGCTGACGCCGTATGCTTCAGCATCGCTTCAGCGGACTGGCTTGATGCTGCTTGTAGATGCCGCTGCTGCTGCTCCATACGCTGCTGCTTGTGGCTTAGTGGGTGACAAAATAGAAAGATGTGCTTAACAGGTTCTACAGCGTCAGCGTAGGCCACGGTTCACACCCTGAGATAATAGAGTCTTATGCTCAGACTGAGGTTTCATTAAGTAGGTAAGTAGTAGTAAGTAGGCTAGTAGTAAAGTTTTAAGATTGAAAGCAGTGTTAGCGCCAGAAATTACACGATCTATTATAGTTATACCTTATAACTCTAAAAGGGTCATGCAATGCAAAATAGAATCATTATCAACATTAATAATACTAAAAATAAATAAAATGCCAAGCATTATTCTACGGTTAGCTAAAAAGTTCGAAGACAAGGGATTTAACGCAAAATCAGTCTTTAACATTTTAAACAAGGAAAGGAAGCCCCAACCGCTTTTCAAGGTTGAACTTGAACCAGACAACACTTCTCTTAAGAAAAACGAAGTGCACCCTATTTACAAACTTCAGTTTCTACTACATCGTAGAATCACTGTAGAAGAACCACACAAACGCAAAGGACCAGTACAATGTATGAATTGTCAAGAATATGGCCATACACGGTCATACTGCACACTGCACCCAGTGTGTGTAGTTTGTGGAGAGCTTCACGACTCCGCACACTGTCCGTCGAACAAAAGGCGATTCTACCACCAAAAGGTGTGGTAATTGCGGAGGTAACCACACCGCTAATTACAGAGGTTGTTCAGTTTATAAGGATTTAAAAAGTTGAATCCATCAACGAGTGACTACTCCCCGCTCTGCAAATGCACGGGTTACACCATCTTAATCAAACCCAGACGTATTCTTTTCGAACGCAGCTAGATCGTCATTTGACTTTGACTCCGAGTTCTCCATGAGGAAAAATGTGACATTTTCCAGTGCTTTAAAATCAGGATTGGAGCTTCCTTCCTCAAGTACATCGCACTTTAAACTACCTCAACCAGAGCAAAACACAACTAAACATTATCAGCCTATGGAGCAGCCTCAAAACAACTTTGAGGCCATGTTCTCATGTCTTTCATGCGGACTCCTATGCAAGATCTAATGCATAATCAAAACATATTGATTCAAATGTTGGTATCACAATAACCCAAATAATCAATGACTTCCATACGTATATCCATGTGGAATGCTATAAATAAATATAACTTTAATTTAAGTGGCTACTCTTTCTATGCAACTAACCATCCCGATGGTAAAGCACACGGCGGGACTGGTATCTTGATTAGAAACCGAATTAAGCACAGTCGCTACAAGGATCTATCAACTACTTATATTCAAGCAACATCAATAAGAAAAAAAACTGGATAGTGGTAACGAACTTACTCTAGCCGCGGTATACTGCCCTCCTCGTTTCACTGTAACTGAAGCTGAGTTTATGCAGTTCTTTAACTCATTAGGCGAGCACTTCATAGCAGAAGGAGACTATAATGCAACAGATCCAAAAAAACTGCCCGATTTAATTGACTTCGCAATCTTGGGTCTTGGGGCAAACCCACAAAAGACCGAACTAGTTCTGTTCACTCGAAAATATAAGATACCGAGCTTCAAGCTTCCGTCACTGGGAGGGACAGAGCTCAAGTTATCAAAGGAGGCAAAGTACCTTGGAGTAATCCTGGACTCCAAACTCTCCTGGAGGAGAAACTCGGAGGAAAGGATGAAGAAAGCGTTACAAGCCTTCTTTGTGTGCAAAAAGACCTTTGGTATAGAATGGGGATTGCAACCGTATATCCTTCATCGGAGTCTTCCTCAAGCACGCGGCAGCAAGGAGTGCGGTCAGGCTTCACGCCCAATGCCTCCTACGTACAGTAGAATTGACTGTGGCTGAGAACGACTACTGGGTACCAGAACATAAGTGGGATGACAGGTTTACAGCTGAATTCCCTGACAGATCCGATTGGCAACAGGAATCTCCTTTGAGGCAGAACGAGTTGTCAATCTACACAGACGGATCAAAGACAATAGAAGGCACTGGATCGGGTGTCTTCTCCGAAGACCTTGCAACCAAGCTTTCCTTTCGTCTTCCTGACTGGTGTAGTGTGTTTCAAGCGGAGATTTACGCTGTTTGGCAAGCGACCAAGTTGATACGGACACTGGGCGGGAGCCCGAGGGACGTGTCCATCTATGTCGACAGCTAATCAGCGATAAAAGCACTCGCATCGAACACCATTAAGAGTAAACTAACCCGAGACACAGTGATGTCTGAACCTATGCCAACCACACTCTATCAGAGGAAGGGGAAACCGAGAGTATCCAGCATCTTCTCTGCGACTGCCCTGCACTTCTTAGAAAGCGGACCCAATTTCTGGGCAAGCCTTTCTTTGCGGAACTGGACAGTCTTGGGAATATTCGGCTGGAGAGCATGGCGCTTTTCCTCGACTCTACTGGCTGGTTTCAGAGGCTACCGCAGCCCAACAGAACTGGCCAGTAGCACGTAGACAAAATAATACAATCAGAGCCTTTCCTCCAATATCCCAACAATCCCTCCCAATCCCTTCTACTCCTACAGTTCACACAGATCAGGCATCACAATGGACCATATGGTCTCCGGGTGCTCTCGACTCCGGTCGAGCTGCCTGCTCAACCTAACCTAACCTAACCTTAATGCAAATAACTACTAGTTTGTTGTATTTTTCTAGAATACCGACGAATATGTTTTAAAATTTCTAGCGAAAAAATATCTAAGTTTGCGACTCACATCGATATTCCCAAAATTCGATGTTTTTCAAGCTCTAATGTGGACGATGGACAAGCGAACAAGTGATTGTGTACGATAAATAATAATACATATGTTCATTGACACAAGCACATATGCATGTAATCCCATCAGAGTGCGTAGATTAATATATACTTAAATTGGGGGCACACCAATATGAAATCTCTTTTATCGGCATCAGCTGCTGTTTATACAGCCACATATACATAATTGCCTGTTCTGCTGCTGCTGAGTTCCTTCAGTTAATGCCGTCCGATTCACACCCGGCTCTCTGCTACTACACTGACTGTCGTTGCTCCTTCTGGCTGACGCCGTATGCTTCGGCATCGCTTCAGCGGGCTGGCTTGATGCTGCTTGTAGATGCCGCTGCTGCTGCTCCATACGCTGCTGCTTGTGGCTTAGTGGGTGACAAAATAAAAAGATGTGTTTACCAGGTTCTACAGCGTCAACGTAGGCCACGGTTCACACCCTGAGATAATAGAGTCTTATGCTCAGACTGAGGTTTCATTAAGTAGGTAAGTAGTAGTAAGTATGCTAGTAGTAAAGTTTTAAGATTGAAAGCAGTGTTAGCGCCAGAAATTACACGATCTATTATAGTTATACCATATAACTCTAAAAGGGTCATGCAATGCAAAATAGAATCATTATCAACATTAATAATACTAAAAATAAATAAAATGCCAAGCATTATTCTACGGTTAGCTAAAAAGTTCGAAGACAAGGGATTTAACGCAAAATCAGTCTTTAACATTTTAAACAAGGAAAGGAAGCCCCAACCGCTTTTCAAGGTTGAACTTGAACCAGACAACACTTCTCTTAAGAAAAACGAAGTGCACCCTATTTACAAACTTCAGTTTCTACTACATCGTAGAATCACTGTAGAAGAACCACACAAACGCAAAGGACCAGTACAATGTATGAATTGTCAAGAATATGGCCATACACGGTCATACTGCACACTGCACCCAGTGTGTGTAGTTTGTGGAGAGCTTCACGACTCCGCACACTGTCTGTCGAACCAAAGGCGATTCTACCACCAAAAGGTGTGGTAACTGCGGAGGTAACCACACCGCTAATTACAGAGGTTGTTCAGTTTATAAGGATTTAAAAAGTTGAATCCATCAACGAGTGACTACTCCCCGCTCTGCAAATGCACGGGTTACACCATCTTAATCAAACCCAGACGTATTCTTTTCGAACGCAGCTAGATCGTCATTTGACTTTGACTCCGAGTTCTCCATGAGGAAAAATGTGACATTTTCCAGTGCTTTAAAATCAGGATTGGAGCTTCCTTCCTCAAGTACATCGCACTTTAAACTACCGCAACCAGAGCAAAACACAACTAAACATTATCAGCCTATGGAGCAGCCTCAAAACAACTTTGAGGCCATGTTTTCATGTCTTTCATGCGGACTCCTATGCAAGATCTAATGCATAATCAAAACATATTGATTCAAATGTTGGTATCACAATAACCCAAATAATCAATGACTTCCATACGTACATATATCCATGTGGAATGCTATAAATAAATATAACTTTAATTTAAGTGGCTACTCTTTCTATGCAACTAACCATCCCGATGGTAAAGCACACGGCGGGACTGGTATCTTGATTAGAAACCGAATTAAGCACAATCGCTACAAGGATCTATCAACTACTTATATTCAAGCAACATCAATAAGAAAAAAAACTGGATAGTGGTAACGAACTTACTCTAGCCGCGGTATACTGCCCTCCTCGTTTCACTGTAACTGAAGCTGAGTTTATGCAGTTCTTTAACTCATTAGGCGAGCACTTCATAGCAGCAGGAGACTATAATGCAACAGATCCAAAAAAACTGCCCGATTTAATTGACTTCGCAATCACTAAAAACATTCCAAGAAACGTGATTAGCGCCGAAAGTCTTTCGGATCTTTCATCTGATCACTCGCCTGTTCTTATTAATCTACTCCGTCATCCAATAAATGTAGATCAACCGACTGGATTGACTTCACACAAAACTAATTGGATCTCTTATAGGGAATATCTAAGCTCGCATATTGATATAAATTCTGTACTTAACCTTGAAGTCGACATCGACAACTTTGCCAACACACTGGTGTCCGCCTTTGTCACCGCTGCTCGCATTTCCACTCCTCAAACTGCACAAATACCGTACATGCAAAAGAAGAGAAGTCAACAAATCGAGCAGCTCGTAATCGAAAAGCGACGCCTACGACGAGAATGGCAGTCTCATAGGTCGCCATATGCAGGACAAACTTTAAAAGACGCCTTCCGCAAGCTCACCAGAGCGTTAAAGCAACAAGAAGCAAACACCCATTATCAACATCTTCGAAAGAGCACTCTCTATGGAGAGCCCACCCAACCCTATGCTCCCCGACAGAAACTGTGGCGCCTATAAGAAACACAGTGGGCGGCTGAGCCCGCAGTGATGAAGACAGAGCCAGAACATTTGCACAGCACCTTGAAAATGTGTTCCAGCCAAATCCCGCCACAAACGCATTTACACTACCGTCTGTAACAATGACTTACAGCTTCAATTTCAAACAAACGAAATCGCTCCAGGCTCCGACCAAATAACGCCAAAAATGATTATTGAACTCCCATATTGCGCAGTTCGCACTATCACCCAGCTCTTCAATGCCATTACAAGGCTTGGCCACTTTTCAGAGATATGGAAAAAATCAATGATAATAATGATAACGAAACCTGGCAAAGATCACTCAATTCCCTCTTCGTACAGACCAATAAGCTTATTATCATGCTTATCCAAACTCTTTGAAAAGTGTCTGCTGACTCGGATAAACTCATTTCTAAGAATCCATAATAAAATCCCATCACACCAATTTGGATTTCGTGAAAAACACGGAACTATCGAGCAGGTCAACCGGATAACCTCTGAAATACAAAGAGTATTCGAAAATCGAGAATATTGCACTGCATTATTTTTAGATGTAGCCCAAGCATTCGATAGAGTTTGGTTAGAAGGTCTAATGCATAAGATCAGAGCAACACTTCCTAATAATACACATAAACTATTAGAATCTTACCTATATGACAGGAAATTCGCAGTGAAATGCAATTCTGCTCTGTCTGACGAATACACCTCTAGAGCTAGATTGCCCCAAGGCAGCGTACTGGGGCCAACGCTATACCTTCTATACACAGCAGACATTCCAACAAACAGACGACTAATAACATCTACCTTTGCCGACGATACAGCTATTCTAAGCCGTTCCAAGTGTCCTATCCAAGCATCAGCGCAACTGGGTCTTCATCTAGTCGAAGTGAAAAAGTGGCGATCTGACTGGCGAATAAAAGTAAACGAACAAATATGTAAGCATGTTACGTTTACCCTTAATAGGCAAAATTGCCCACCGCTCAGACTAAACAATTCCACACTTCCGCAAGCGAACGACGTTACCTCGACAGACGACTCACCTGGCGAAGGCACATCGAAGCCAAGAGAACACAACTAAAACTAAAAGCTAATAGTCTTCATTGGCTTATCAACGTTCGGTCCTCTATAAGTCTAGAATACAAGGTCCTGCTCTACACTTCCGTACTTAAACCAATCTCGACCTATGGCTCCCAGTTATGGGGGAACGCTAGTAGTAGCAACATTGATGTTGTTCAGCGAGCTCAATCAAAGATCCTGAGAACCATCACCGGGGCACCGTGGTATGTTCGCAACGAAAACATACACAAAGACCTCAACATTCAACCTGTCAGAGAAGTAGTAGCTGAACAGAAAGAGAAGTATCACAGCAAGCTTTCCTCGCACCCTAACCCCCATCGCGCGGGGGCTAACCCGGCTGTGTAGCCGCTCCCGTCTTCGTCGTAATGATCTACCAACCCAGCGATAGATAGGGACGTGCAACCCAAAAACAATTCAATTTGTATTGTTAATTAATGTTTAGTTATAAGATTTGATAACACATAAAAGCAAAGTAATTCAAAAAAAAAAGCTAAAAAGTTAGGTGAACGTACTAGAAATGTGGTCAGAAAATTTAAGTTTATGATCTAAGAGAATACCCAGATCATCAACAAGAGTAATTATCTTTTGATCGTTACCGTTCAGTAAGTAAGAGTCCCAATGTGGATTAACTCTATAGAAGAACAACACAACACATTTAGAACAGTTTAAATTTAAGAAGTTCACTTTGCACCATGACTGAAAAGAGTTAATATTTCTCTGCAACTTGATATGGCATGGTCAATCCCTGTACTGCAGGCATATTTTAACATTAGTATGCGAGATTGCGTCAAAACAGTAGGTAGAACATTTATGAACAATGTGAAAAGTAAGGGACCGAGATGGCTACCCTGGGGAACTCCAGAGGTAATGTATTAGAAAGAAAATTATTAAAAGAATCATTTTGCGTTCTTTGGCCTAGATAGCTTGAAATCCAGCAAATCAAATTATTGGGAAATCCAAATAGGTCAAGCTTATATAACAAATGAGAATGATTTACTGAGTCAAAGGCTTTACTAAAATCGTGGTTAACGAACGAAGAAAGCTCAAGAAGATTAGTAACAGTGGATCTATGTTTCACAAATCCGTGCTGGTAGGGGGAAATAATAGAACTACATAAATGTTGTAAATGACTTGTTAATATCTTCTCAAAAACTTTTGGTATAGCAGACAATTTACATATATCTACCTCTATTGTTTTTTTCGTCAGCCTTACTTCACTTCTTATGGAGAGGAATAATGAAATAATCCTTCTATTAAAAGGGAAAAGTTGATGACTCAAGCGGTAAATCAAATAATTCAAGCAACGGTCTGCATAAAGCCTCGGCTCCGTACCGAAGTACACAGCCGGGAAATCCATCTGGACCGGACGAAAACACCGGCTTAACCATTTGAAAATATCGAATCATAGACTCCTTACTCATTAAGGGACTGAAGATACAATTCGACAGAGACAGGCTGTAAGGATAGGGCGCGTTAGAGTAGGAAGATCAAGAATAAGTAGGTTGAAAAAAAAAAGCAAATAGATCAGTGATATACTGAAATTTGTTTTTTATACCCGCTACCCATAGGGTAGAAGGGTATTAAAACTTAGTGCGGTCTGTCCATCTGTATGAACACCTAGATCTCAGAGACTATAAGAGCTAGAGCTACCAAATTTGGTGACAGTACTCTTATAGGTCCTACGCAGATCAAGATTGTTTAAGATTTTTGCCACCCCCTTTTCCGCCCCCAAAAACTGTAAAAGCCATAATAAAAGACCTAGAGCATTGAATTTTAGTATGCATAATAGTTAATTATATTATAGTCTCAATGTTTCCTGTAAATTTGATTGTGATCGAATGAAAAACAAGAAAGTTATAAAGAATCAATTTTATAGGCAAAATTCACTTGCATCTGCACGCGCTTTGTTTGTTTAGTTGACAGTGTGACCATGTCGGTATGTTATGGATTTTTTTTCAAATATATAAAAAAAATAAATTTCGGTATAGTTTTTGTTAAAATATCATTTAAGCTTTTTGTTTTCTCTCGAATTGGGTTGCGGGTATCATACGGTCGAGCACTCTCGACTGTAGCTTTCTTACTTGTTGAATTTATATATGGACGTTGATGTGCTAACGAACAGCACCATCAAGTGGCCCAACGAAACCAAGCAAGGACTTGTTACTACGTAGGTTGTGGCAACGGATAATCAGCGAACATATAGCTAAAATATATTTTAATTCATTTAAAAATTACGTCGTTACACACAATTTTTAAAAGTGGAAAACGAAGATGCATTATTTATAATAAAATAGTAATCGTTATAGTAAAGCATAGTTTTCTATACAAAGTGGAAGGGAAAGAGGTAAAAAGTTCCTTGTATTTCTGATCGGAACATTAAAATTAATTAGGCTAATCAGTTCGGAAGAATCGATCTCACCACTAATGACCTTATGCAAATTACACCAAGCATGGTTCTACGATCAGCATGGGATGGAAGATTTATAAGTAGAAGTCTACTACGATAGAAAGGTAAAGGAGTGCTAGCACTCCAGTTAAGACCCCGAAGTTCAAACAAAAGAAATTGTTTTTGTACGGACTCTATTCTATCCTTATGAACCTTATATTGGACACTATACACAAGAGCCATGTTCAAGAATTGGTCACACAAGAGAAGTAAAAAGAATTTTTTCGACCAGCGCTTATTAAAACCCAGGACACCTATTGGACGATTTGTTATAGCTCAGATGTGCTTGTCAAATTTAAGTTTGGGATCGAGCAGAATACCTAGATCTTTAACAGGCTCAATACGCTCAAAAGGTTTTGCATGTAGAAAATAAGTATTGTTAAAAGGCAAACGTCTGTAAAAAGACATTACTTTACATTTATTTAGTATTGATCAGATTGAGTATCAACTGACGGTAAACAACGCTTGACATCATCAGCATACATTAACACACGAGAAAATTTAATAATGGACGGAAAATCATTAATAAACAATGTTAATAACAGAGGCCAAGGTGACTCCCTTGAGGTAAACCGAAAGTGACCTTAACAGACTTGGAGACTAAGCCGGTAAAATACACTTTCTGGGTTATGACATTTAAATAGCTAGATACCCAGTTAATTAAGTTATTGGGAAATCCCAAGAGATAAAGTTTATGTAGTAATAGTGAGTGATTAATAGAGTCAAAAGCTTTACTGAAATCACTATAAATAACGTCAGTTGCATTTTGTTTTGGAAACCATTAGTTACCAAAGAAATGAAATATTTAATAGTGAACTTTTAGTAATTAGTGGTTTAAAAATGCAATGTGCGCCATTTATCTGATACGGATAAGGCAAATTCAATCAAACGTTTTGAGATCTATAAGTGGTTTGAAAAAAATCAGCAAATAAATCAGCAGTGGATTGATGGGTTTCCGCTGTATTCTTAAAAAAAAAAAACAACGGTAATACAAGCGTTGACGAACCACGCTGCATATCAACAAATACAATACAATTTGATCGTGCAATAGAATAACAAGAGAAGTTAAAGGAAGTGTTAGATTGCTTAAACTTCTTGTAATTTCTCGACATTTTATTTTTAAGGTATGTCAATTCCCGTGTAAACTAAACAGGCTTGGTAGACCTTTTTGGTTTACGGTTCAGTAAACAGTTCAGTTGCACTATTAATGTCCGTATACTTGGATAGTGGAGACGAGTCAGTGTTCGACAGGATCCGAGATAGTTCCTTGAAATCAGTGTTACGAAACTGACGCACGTGTTGCCATCTCGTAGTATGGTATGCAGCACGCGATCGGATAGCAAAGTAGAGCCAGATAGTATAGCCGATAAATGTGAAAAATAGACAGAAGAATCAGAAGAGGGAGGAGCATAGGAATAACTTATAAAAATACAAACACCATGAACGGACAATTTTACAGCTACGAATTTTAAATCGACAGCACAATCATTTGTAAATAATTCCGAAGTGAAAGCAACGTCAACAGCGATTAGAACCCCACCTCCACGACGAGGTGGAGTGCGATCTCGTCTATAAATATTATATCTACTTGAAAGGATTTCAAAGTTTATAATGTCTGGCCTAAGTCAAGTCTCCGAAAAAGTGACGACATTACATGAAAAAGACAGAATACCAAGAAAGAGATTACTAAGTTTGCTACACAGACCTCTCACGTGCTGGTAGCCAAGTGAGAAGGAAGTTAGTTTTTTGTAACTACAGAGCTTTTACTCGAAACAGAAGGAAGTTCCACAGTAGTACGAATTTTCTTTTTTGCCGTATATTCTTTACAATTACATGATCTGGCCAGAACTTTTTATAGCAAATGTTGCTTAAATGATCGGTAGGAACATTAATTTTAAAACACGATATTTTCCGGAAGCAATTAAATTGAATTTCCACTAAAACATTGGCTTTAGATTTGGCCTGAATAAAAGCCATGACTTCATCTGAAGTTTGATCAAGGGCAAGCCTGAAAACAAAAATGTGCTTCTTTGGTGGAACGCCAACAAGTGATTTTTTCTATTAACGCTAACGGACAACCTCAGATTGGCCTTTTTACGATTGAGTGACTCATTCAAAAGTTTTATACTTTTGAATTCATCATCCGGTACGGTAGAAGAGCCGCATAAAAGAAATGGTCCGGTGCAGTGCAATAATTGTCAGGAATATGGCCACACAAGGTCTTATTGCACGCTTCGTCCAGTATGCGTTGTATGTGGAGACCTTCACGACTCCCACAAATGCCCAAAAAATAAAGAGGATCCCAGCAGCAAAAAGTGTGGAAACTGCTGAGGCAACCATACGGCTAACTACAGGGGCTGCCCAGTCTACAAGGAACTGAAAAGCCGTACACACCAAAGAGTGACCACTGAAATCTATGCGAGATGTCTTCCCCCCTACGGCTGTTAAATCTTTAGCCAATAATGAATCCTCCGACAAATGCGCAAGCTTTGCAACTGCTCTAAAATTGGGTCTTAAAAGTACCGCTCCCACCAAGCCACGATCATCAGTTTCCCCTAATCAACCAGAAGAACGGTCTACGAACAAAATTGAAACAATGTTATGTAGTCTTCAACAAAGTATAATGGAGTTCATGTCATTCATGCAGACAACTATGCAAGATCTTATGCGAAACCAGAACGTTTTGATTGAGCTGCTTGTTGCTCAAAAACAGACTAAGTAATCAATGGCTCCTCTCCGTATATCACTGTGGAACGCTAACGGCGTCTCACAGCGCAAACTTGAGTTAACTCAATTTCTTAATAATAACCATATCGATGTAATGCTACTCGCAGAAACTCATCTTACAAATAAATATAATTTCCAAATTCGAGGCTACTTCTTCTACAACACGAATCACCCAGACGGGAAAACACATGGAGGCACTGGGATTCTGATTAGAAATCGCATCAAGCACTGCTTCCACAATAGCTTCGCCACCAACTTCATGCAAGCTACATCTATAGATGTACAAATGGATTCCCGATCCTTAAAGCTTGCCGCCGTATACTGTCCTCCTCGGCTTACAATATCCGAATCCCAATTCACGGACTATTTCAACTCTCTGAGCCAACAATTTATAGCAGCAGGAGACTTTAATGATAAGCATACGCACTGGGGATCTCGACTAGTGACTCCAAAGGGTAGGCAGTTGTACAATGCAATAATAAAACCAAGCAACAAGCTAGACTGTGTGTCACCTGGGACACCTACATATTGGCCAACAGATCCTAGAAAAATGCCAGACTTGATCGATTTTGCAGTCACAAAAAACATTCCACGCAACCTGATAAGTGCCAACTCCTTATCAGATCTTTCGTCTGATCACTCGCCAGTACTTCTTCACCTAAATCTACATCCAGTTGCGGTAGATAAACCATTCAGACTAACAACGAATAAAACCAATTGGCTTAAGTACAAAAAATATATAAGTTCGCATATTGAGTTGAATCCACGCTTGAATGACGAAGCTGATACCAACCTATCCACAAACACTCTAGAATCCGTCATGGTCGCAGCTGCTCGCATATCAACTCCACAAACTCAAAAAACATCGTACAATCATAGATACACGAACGTTGAAATAGACCAGCTTGTACTAGCAAAGCGACGCTCACGGCGAGAATGGCAATCCAACAGATCACCATCTGCAAAACAAAGGTTAAAAGACGCTACACGGAGGCTCTCAGCTGCATTACGTCATGAGGAAGAAAGGTCCCAAAAACATTACATAGAACAGTTATCCCCAATGAGCTCCAAGTTCCCGCTTTGGAGAGCACACTCATCACTCTGCGCACCAATCGAATCTGCAATGCCAATAAGGACATCCACAGGCAACTGGGCTCGCAGCGACGGAGAAAGAGCCGACACATTGCAGAGCATCTTCAAAATGTATTTCAATCCAATACATCATCAAACAGGATCTCACTTCCAGCAACATCAGATATCGACACATCTACGTATGAACCAATTGTATTTAGGCCACATGAGATACTCAAAATCATAAGCGAACAACTCAACCCACAAAAATCTCCAGGATGCGACCTAATATCACCAAAAATGATTATTGAACTTCCTTTCTGTGCTGTTCAAACTATTTGCCAACTCTTCAATGCAATAACGAGACATGGACACTTCCCAGAGAGATGGAAAAAGTCGATCATTATAATGATACCAAAACCTGGCAAAGACCGCACAATTGCCTCATCATATAGACCAATTAGTTTACTAACGTGTCTGTCAAAACTCTTTGAAAAATGCTTCTTGGCACACATTACCCCATATCTCAGAACACACAACAAAATCCCGACTCATCAATTCGGTTTTCGAGAAAAACACGGAACCATTGAGCAAGTCAACCGCATAACATCAGAAATCCGAAATGCATTTGAACAAAGGGAATACTGCACTGCGATATTTCTGGACGTATCACAAGCCTTCGACAGAGTATGGTTAGATGGTTTAATGCACAAAATTACAGAGATGCTCCCAACCAACACTCACAAACTTCTGAAGTCATATCTTTGCAACAGGAAATTCTCAGTAAGATGTAATTCTGCCATGTCCGATGACTACATCACTAGAGCCGGAGTTCCTCAAGGCAGTGTACTTGGACCAACACTTTACCTTATCTACACTGCGGACATCCCAACGAGCAGGCAACTAACCACGTCCACTTTTGCTGATGACACAGCGATCCTAAGCCGCTCGAGATGCCTCAAGCAAGCAACGGCGCAACTTGCTATACACCTGGTGACAGTGGAGAAATGGCTATCCGACTGGCGAATCAAAGTTAACGAACAAAAATGCAAACACGTAACGTTCACACTTAACAGGCAAGACTGCCCTCCACTTATTCTAAACAACACAGTGGTTCCGACAGCAAATGAAGTAACATATCTTGGCGTACACCTCGATAGACGACTTACCTGGCGCAGCCACATTGAAGCCAAAAGAACACATTTAAAGCTCAAAGCTAAGAGCCTCCACTGGCTTATCAATAGCCGCTCGCCCCTTAGCTTGGACTATAAGGTACTTCTATACAACACCGTTTTGAAACTAATCTGGATGTACATCTCTCAGTTGAGGGGGAATGCCAGTAACAGCAGTGTAGATATAATGCAACGGACTCAATCAAAAATTCTCAGAACCATCACCGGGACACAGTGGTACGTTCGGAATGAAAACATTCAGAAGGACCTTCCCATACCACTCGTCAGAGAAGAGATATCACAAATCATAACAAAGTACTACGACAGGCTATCAGTACATCCAAATCATCTCGCGAGAGCAGTCACGCGAGTTTCCAGCAGTTCTCGTCTTCGCCGCAACGGCCTTCCCATCCAGCGTTAATTATTAGGACCATGTAGTCTCTATTCAGTTTAAATTAAACTGTTAGAAATTGTATTATTTTAAGATTTGCAACCTTATTGTTAGACTCATAAAGAGAAGATCCAATAAAAACAAATCAAGCTTAAAAAAAAAAAAAAAAAAAAAAAAAATTCATCATCCAGCGATAAAAAAACATCAAACAGTTTTTAAACCAAGATATCTCCAAAGCCTTTCTTGGCCTGTCGCATAAAGCCCATAATGTCCTTCTCCACATCCCTACATAATTCACATGTCCACTTCAAGCCTGATTTGGACTCAATCAGGAATAATACACCCACTGAGGCCAGCGCATTTCTTGTGCGACACATTGTCGCACAACCAGCAGCAAACAACACCCATTCTACATTTGCACGAACTTGGCAAAGTTTTATTAGAACAGACAAACATGGTGACAACGCCAAATCTTCGTTAGAAGAAAGCAAAGCGTTTGCATATGTGCCTATGTGACACATTCCATTGCATTGTTCTTCCAAGCATCGCTCCTTGTTGCATATTGACTCCAGCGCACCTTTTATCATAGGTCATCATTCGCCAAAGTCTCAACATCAGCAGTTTTCTGCTCGTGTTTTAACTGAAGCTCAAAATCAGACCGAATACAAGATGCAAGCTACTGGTGTTGTGTATATACAAAATAGTTCTGGTTTTCTCGTGTCTTGTCGAGCCATACTTGATTCAGCAGCTCAACTGAATTTAGTTACATCTCGTTTCGCAAATCTGCTTCAGCATAAAGTTCATCCTTCAGGAATATTAATATCTGGCCTCGGAGAATCTACATTGTCATCGGATAACGAAATCGATATGAAACTGCAATCTTGAAACGCTACGTACAAAACTTCGCTCTCTACTGCAATTACCAATAATATTACTGGTTATCATCGTCACTTCTACAGAAGGTCTGCAGAATGGAACATTCCCATCAATATCCACCTTCTCATTTCCACTCTACACTAAAAAGACGCCTCCCGCAAGCTCACCAGAGCGTTAAAGCAACAAGAAGCAAACACCCAACGCCGCCATATAGAGCAATTATCAACATCTTCCAAAAAGCACTCTCTATGGAGAGCCCACCCAACCCTATGCTCCCCGACAGAAACTGTGGCGCCTATAAGAAACACAGTGGGCGGCTGAGCCCGGAGTGATGAAGACAGAGCCAGAACACTTGCACAGCACCTTGAAAATGTTTTCCAGCCAAATCCTGCCACAAACGCATTTACACTACCGTCTGTAACAATGACTTACAGCTTCAACGTGAGCCAATGGAATTTCAAACAAACGAAATCGCTTCAGGCTCCGACCAAATAACGCCAAAAATGATTATTGAACTCCCATATTGCGCAGTTCGCACTATCACCCAGCTCTTCAATGCCATTACAAGGCTTGGCCACTTTTCAGAGATATGGAAAAAATCAATGATAATAATGATAACGAAACCTGGCAAAGATCACTCAATTCCCTCTTCGTACAGACCAATAAGCTTATTATCATGCTTATCCAAACTCTTTGAAAAGTGTCTGCTGACTCGGATAAACTCATTTCTAAGAATCCATAATAAAATCCCATCACACCAATTTAGATTTCGTGAAAAACACGGAACTATCGAGCAGGTCAACCGGATAACCTCTGAAATACGAAGAGTATTCGAAAATCGAGAATATTGCACTGCATTATTTTTAGATGTAGCCCAAGCATTCGATAGAGTTTGGTTAGAAGGTCTAATGCATAAGATCAGAGCAACACTTCCTAATAATACACATAAACTATTAGAATCTTACCTATATGACAGGAAATTCGCAGTGAAATGCAATTCTGCTCTGTCTGACGAATACACCTCTAGAGCTGGATTCCCCCAAGGCAGCGTACTGGGGCCAACGCTATACCTTCTATACACAGCAGACATTCCAACAAACAGACGACTAATAACATCTACCTTTGCCGACGATACAGCTATTCTAAGCCGTTCCAAGTGTCCTATCCAAGCATCAGCGCAACTGGGTCTTCATCTAGTCGAAGTGGAAAAGTGGCGATCTGACTGGCGAATAAAAGTAAACGAACAAATATGCAAGCATGTTACGTTTACCCTAAACAGGCAAAATTGCCCACCGCTCAGACTAAACAATTCCACACTTCCGCAAGCGAACGACGTTACCTCGACAGACGACTCACCTGGCGAAGGCACATCGAAGCCAAGAGAACACAACTAAAACTAAAAGCTAATAGTCTTCATTGGCCTATCAACGTTCGGTCCTCTATAAGTCTAGAATACAAGGTCCTGCTCTACACTTCCGTACTTAAACCAATCTCGACCTATGGCTCCCAGTTATGGGGGAACGCTAGTAGTAGCAACATTGATGTTGTTCAGCGAGCTCAATCAAAGATCCTGAGAACCATCACCGGGGCACCGTGGTATGTTCGCAACGAAAACATACACAAAGACCTCAACATTCAACCTGTCAGAGAAGTAGTAGCTGAACAGAAAGAGAAGTATCACAGCAAGCTTTCCTCGCACCCTAACCCCCATCGCGCGAGGTCTAACCCGGCTGTGTAGCCGCTCCCGTCTTCGTCGTAATGATCTACCAATCCAGCGATAGATAGGGACGTGCAACCCAAAAACAATTCAATTTGTATTGTTAATTAATGTTTAGTTATAAGATTTGATAACAAATAAAAGCAAAGTAATTAAAAAAAAAAAAAAAAAAGCTAAAAAGTTAGGTGAACGTACTAGAAATGTGGTCAGAAAATTTAAGTTTATGATCTAAGAGAATACCCAGATCATTAACAGGAGTAATTCTTTTTTGATCGTTACCGTTCAGTAAGTAAGAGTCCCAATGTGGATTAACTCTATAGAAGAACATCACAACACATTTAGAACAGTTTAAATTTAACAAGTTCACTTTGCACCATGACTGAAAAGAGTTATTATTTCTCTGCAACTTGAAATGGCATGGTCAATCCCTGTACTGCAGGCATATTTTAACATTAGTATGCGAGATTGCGTCAAAACAGTAGGTAGATGAACAATATGAAAAGTAAGGCACCGAGATGACTACCTTGGGGAACTGCAGAGGTAACTCGGAATGTATTAGAACGAAAATTATGAAAATAGACCTTTTGGCTAAGAAAGCTTGAAAACCAGTAAATCAAATTATTGGGAAATCCAATTATGTCGAGCTTACATAACAAAAAAGAATGATTTACTGAGTCAAAGGCTCTACTAAAATCGGTATAGATGAAGTCAGCAGACAATATACATATCCCTCTATTGTTTTTGGCGCCAGACTTACTTCACTTCTTATGGAGAGGAATAATGAAAGAATCCTTCCATTAATAGGGAAAAGTTGATGACTCAAGCGATAAATCAAATAATTTCAGCAACGGTCTGCATAAAGCCTCGGCTCCGTACCGAAGTACACAGCCGGGAAATCCATCTGGACCGGGCGAAAACACCGGCTTAACCATTTGAAGATTTCGAATCAGAAACTCCTTCCTTATTAAGCAACTGAAGATTCAATTCGACCGAGACTTGCTGTAAGGATAGAGTAGGAAGAAGAAGAATAGGTGGTTTGAATAAAAGAAGCAAATAGATCAGCGATCGCCCAACCTGAATTTGCTGCCGAATTTTCGTAAGATAGACAAGGAGGAAGACTTACGCTTAGTGTTCTCAAAATTAAACAAGTAAGAAAGCTAAAATCGAGAGTGCTCGCCCGTAAGAAACCCGCAACCCATTTCGAGAGATAACAAAAAACTTAAATGGTTTTTTAACAAAAAATAGACCAAATGTTGGACGTTGACGTACATAGTAAGCACATTCAAGTGGCCCAAGCGATACCATGCCAATGCTTGTTACGCGCGGATTCCAATAAACCCTCCTACCGCCCAACCGACCCAGAGGCGCCGTCGCAGGACGAACGACACGATTCGCGTTCGAACAGGATAGATTCGGGCATGCAAAAAAAAAAACGCTGATAGCATAAAATAAAAAAACAGGATCGGACATAAGAGAGAAACGGGAGGAATGAACAAATTTTAATTTATTACTGTTGGACTTTGCATGTTCAAATCTACAAAAGTCACATGGATAAATGTGCACGCATACATTCATGATTTGCATGAATGTATGTGTACGAGAAGTAGACGCACATTCCAATGGAATGAAGGAAACCGTTAAAAGTAACGGGACCATCGTGCTTCTTCTTCTCATCTCGTCGTTCTTTTGCTCTCTCGATATTCTCGTTCACTTCTATTCTGGCGTTGAGAGTGCGGTTCATACAATCTAATATTGCGTTATTATTTGTTCACTGGAAGGTTGTCTGTATAATACTTAATTGTATTATATCTATTTATTATCAAAACCATAGGTTATGGGCCCAGACATAATAGCAGTGAATAAATAATAGTGTTTTGATCGTTACAATGTGAAAGTGCATAAAAGTGAACTAATGATACATATGTGTGTGTGCATACGAATATAAGTATCTACATATGTATATATATATATGTACATACATGCGGTGGTCCACGAACAACAAGGAGCGATTCCTGAACCATAAAGAGGATAAAATTGGTTTTATGTTTAAAGCTGCGAAAAATTCGCTGAAAAATATTTTTCTATTTCCAGGAAGAAGCTACATACATATTACCAATTCGCCGTGATGTTTCGAGAACATTTACGAATTCGCTGAAAACACACACCCACACAGACACTTCAACAAATTTGTCGCAAAACTCCACGTTGTGACGGGACAGTGTTGCCAGACAGTGCTGCAAGTGCTGAAAGACATTGTTGCTGGACAGTGCTGAGCACCATTATTGCTGTTCAAAGTTGCTGGCCGCTGTTGCTAAATATTGCTGTAAAAAGTTATTGTTGCGGAATTATTGCTGTGGAAGGTTGCTGTTCGGTGTTGCTGAGGAGAGTTGCCAGGTAGTTTTTGCTGTACTGTTTTTGATAGAGAACCGTACAATGGATAAACGGAAAAGGAATATCAAACCGTTTGACGGAGAAAAATATTCAATATGGAAGTTTAGAGTGAGACCGCTGTTAGAAGAACACAATCTTTTGAGAGTTATAGATGAAACTCATGCAGAAGTGACCGAAGAGATAAAAAAGGCAGAACGAAATGCAAAAAGCTTAATAATTGAACATTTGAGTGAGGCTTTTTTAACAGTGAAAGCACTGCTAAGCAGATTTTTGCAAATTTAGATGCAATTTACGAGAGGAGAAGCTTTGCCATCGCAACTATCTCTGCGAAAGAAACTATTAGCCATGAAATTAAAAGGTGACACTTCACTCCTCAATCATTTTAATTTCTTCGATGACCTCCTTACTGAACTTATCGCGTCAGGAGCAAAGTTAGACGATATGGATAAAATTTCCCATTTACTCCTAACCCTTCCACCCAGTTATGATGGAGTTATAACCGCAATAGAGACTCTATCTGAAAGTAACTTAACATTTGCTTTTGTAAAAACACGACTTCTGGACCACGAGATTAAGCTTAGGAATATTAGTAAGGATACGGGAATTAAAAGATACAAAATTTAAAAGTAATACAACGCAGAAGTTCAAGAAGAATCTGTTTAAGCCAAGTCTCAAACCGAGACAGATATGATTCGAACAATTACGGAAAAGGCTCGATCTATGATCAGTTGTGCTAAACTCAATAAGCATTTTTGGGGTGAGGCTGTTTTAACAGCAACCTATTTAATTAACAGATCCCCAAGTAGAGCATTGCAAAAGATAAATAAAACACCATTTGAGATGTGGCATAACAAAAAGCCAATGTTGAAATATCTTAAGATAATTGGTTCGACGGTATATGCTTTAAATAAAGTACAAAAAAGAAAGTTTGACGAAAAGTCAATTAAAGCTATACTTGTTGGATATGAACCAAATGGTTATAAATTGTGGAATGAGGAATCGAAGAAATTTATGATAGCAAGAGATGTTGTGGTGGATGAAATAAACATGTTAAATTCAAGAGTTTTACATGTAGAAGATTCTGAGGTTCAAAGTAATACTGTTGAAAAAAAAAATTAATCTTTAAGTAAAGAAAATGAAGAGTTGGATTTTCCTTTGGTGAAAAATAATGAATCTGTTGATTCTGAGTTAAGTGAACAACTCAATGAAAATTCCACTTGTCTAGAGAATGTCGATCCAGTTGTTGAAACTGGTGATAAATTAAAAGAAAATAAAAATGAAGAAGAAATCAGACGCAGTGAAAGAATTAAAAGTGAACCCAAATTATCATATTGTTTTTTAGAAAGATGTCTAATGAATACTCAAATATGCTTAAATGATATTCCTAATACCTTTGATGAAATGAAGTCTCGGGAGGACAGATCTTTCTGGGAGAAAGCTATACAAGAATAACTAAACTCTCATTTTCAAAACAATACTTGGTCCTTAGTGCATAAGCCAGAAAATAAAAACATAGTTGATTGCAGATGGGTATTAAATATAAAACAAGATGAATTTGGGAACTTATTGAAGCATAAAGCAAGACTTGTGGCGCGGGGCTTCACTCAAGAATATATGACTGATTACGATGAGACATTTGCACCAGTTGCACGAATTTCCAGTTTTAGATTTTTGTTGGCACTTTCAAATCAATCCGATTTAATGGTTCATCATATGGACGTAAAAACTGCATTTTTAAAGGGAACTCTAAAGGATGAAATCTACATGAGCGTTCCAAAAGGCCTGAATCATTCATATGCGAATAAAGTATGTAAACTTAATAAAGCTATATATGGTCTTAAGCAAGCTGCTAGATGTTGGTTCGAAGTTTTTGAAAGTGTGTTGAAGGATGTTGGATTTAAAAACTTAGGAGTTGATCGGTGCTTTTATATTTTGGATAAGGGAGATATTTCGCGAAATATATATATCTTGTTATACGTGGATGATGTAGTAATTGCAACAAACAAATCTGATACAATGTCCAATTTTAAATCTTACCTTCATGACAAGTTTTAAATGACTGATTTACGTGAAACTAGACACTTTATTGGCATAAAAATTGATAGAACTGATAGAGCGATTTGTCTAAGTCAGTCAGCATATATTAAAAATGTATTGAGAAAACTTAATATGGAAGATTGTAATTCAGTCAGTACTCCCCTCCCAAGCAAGTTAGACTATACGGCTCTGCAATCAGAAGAATTATGTGATGCACCGTGTAGAAATTTAATTGGTTGTGTGATGTACATTATGTTATGTACAATTAATAATATTCTTACAGGATATGTAGATTCCGATTGGGCTGGAAATGAAACTGACAGAAGAAGTACCACTAGGTATCTTTTTAGAATGTTTGAAAATTGTTTGGTTTCATGGAGTACCATGAAGCTAAATTCGGTGGCTGCTTCATCTACTGAAGCAGAATACATGGCCTTGTTTGAAGGTGTAAGAGAAGCTCTTTGGCTAAAATCACTAATAAATGAGATTAATCAAGAATTAAGTGGTCTTATAGATATTTTTAAAGACAACCAAGGTTGTATAAGTATTGAAAATAATCCTACTAGCCATAAGAGAACAAAGCACATAGATATTAAGTATCACTTTACAAGAGAGCAAATTGAATAGAAAATAATTTGCGTAAAGTATATTCCCACAGATATGCAACTGGCCGACATACTGACGAAGCCACTACCATATGCACGGTTTATTTCTTTGAGAAGCCAGCTGGGACTGTCTGAATTAACCCACAAAGAATCGTTAAACTGCTGCTGAAAATCCATCGCTTTAATTTTAATTTTCATATTTACTAATTTTAAGTAATTTAATTGAATTCATATTCTTGTTTATTTTTCAAATGGATCTCATGAAGTCCTTGTAATTAATTTAAATTTTCATAGTTATTAATAATCTTAAGTAATTGAATCAAGTTTATATTCCTGTTTAATTTCATTTGTTTAAACTTTTACTTATGATAATTTTTGAATGGATCTAGTTGGGTTTTACTGGGTTTCCCCAACTCTTGCAGCAAATGCTGGATCTAATGTATCCCCAGAATTGAAAACGAAAAATGAATCGAAGAAACAAATTAAAGATAAAGCACAAACTCATGTCAAGAATGGAAGTGACAATCAATGTAACTTTTGAGGCGGCGTGTTGGAATTTGCATGTTCAAATCTACAAAAGTCACATGGATAAATGTGCACGCATACATTCATGATTTGCATGAATGTATGTGTACGAGAAGTAGACGCACATTCGAATGGAATAAAGGAAACCGTTAAAAGTTACGTTACCATCGTGCTTCTTCTTCTAATCTCGTCGTTCTTTTGATATTCTCGTTCACTTCTATTCTGGCGTTGAGAGCGTGCGGTTCATACTATCTAATATTGCGTTAATATTTGTTCACTGGAAGGTTGTCTGCATAATATTTAATTGTATTATATCTATTTATTAAAAAAACCATAATTACTAAAAGCTAAATTCAGTCTAATTATTAGTTAAATAGGTTAGTAGTAAAGTTTTAAGATTAAAAGCAGTGTTAGCGCTAGAAAATACATGATAAAATCTATTATAGCTATAACATAAAACTCTAAAAGGATCATGCAATGCAAAATTATATCTACATAGGGGGAGAGCAAGCGGAACTACGGGTTAGTCTAGATGGAACGGAAAAGGTTAGTCACGATGTTAACTCTGAAGAATCAATATTACCATTAATAAGATAAAAAATAAATTAAATACCAAGCATTATTCTACGGTTAGATAAAGAAGGTTGGCTTATTAAAAGAAGTCTACTACTATATGACGGCAATCTCACTTCAGCATTCCAGTTCAAGCCAAAAGCCAAAGCAAATAAGAGAAATTGTTTTTGAACAGATTCAATGCGATCCTGGTGCACAGAATACTGTGGAGACCATACGCACGAACCATATTCTAGAATCGAACGAACAAGTGAAGTATAAAGGGTCTTAGTAATATAAGGGTCATCAAATTCGTTTGATCACCTCTTAATGAAACCGAGAACAGACATAGCTTTATTGACTGTTCTAGAAATGTGGTCAGAAAATTAAAGTTTATGATCTAAGAGAATACCTAGATCATCAACAGCAGTAACTCTTTTTAGAACGTTACCGTTCAGTAAGTAAGAGGCCAAATGTGGATTAACTCTATAGAAGGACATCACAACACATTTAGAGCAGTTTAAATTTAACAAGTTCATTTTGCACCATGACTGAAAAGAGTCAAAATCTCTCTGCAACTTGATATGGCATGGCCAATCCCTGTACTGCAGGCATATTTTAACATCATCTGCATACATTAGTACGCGAGATTGCGTCAAAACAGTAGGTAGAAAGTTAATGAACAATGTGAAAAGTAAGGCACCGAGATGGCTTCACTGGGAACTCCAGAGGTAATGTATTAGAAAGAAAATTATTCAAAGAAACTTTTTGCGTTCTTTGGCTTAGATAGCTTGAAAGTCAAGTCAAGCTTATATAATTAATGAGAATGATTTACTGAGTCAAAGGCTTTACTAAAATCGTGGTTAACGAACGAAGAAAGCTCAAGAAGATTAGTAACAGTGGATCTATGTTTCACAAATCCGTGCTGGTAGGGGGAAATAATAGAACTACATAAATGTTGTAAATGACTTGTTAATATCTTCTCAAAAACTTTTGGTATAGCAGACAATTTACATATAACTACCTCTATTGTTTTTTTCGTCAGACTTACTTCACTTCTTATGGAGAGGAATAATGAAATAATCCTTCTATTAAGAGGGAAAAGTTGATGACTCAAGCGATAAATCAAATAATTCCAGCAACGGTCTGCATAAAGCAGACGGAGCCGACCGAAGTACACAGCCAGGAATTCCATCCGGACCGGACGATAACACCGCGTTAGAGTAGGAAGATCAAGAATAAGTAGGTTTGAAAAAAAAAACAAATAGATCAGTGATATACTGAAATTTGTTTTTTATACCCGCTACCCATAGGGTAGAAGGGTATTAAAACTTAGTGCCGTCTGTCCATCTGTATGAACACCTAGATCGCAGAGACTTTAAAAGCTAGAGCTACCAAATTTGGTGACAGTACTCTTATAGGTCCTACGCAGATCAAGATTGTTTTAGATTTTTACCACGCCCTTTTCCGCCCCCAAAAGCTGTTAAGCCGTAATAAAAGACCCAGAGCATTGAATTTTAGTATGCATAATAATTAATTATATTATAGTCTCAATGTTTCCTGTATATTTGATTGTGATCGAATGAAAAACAAGGAAGTTATAAAGAATCAATTTTATAGGCAAAATTCACTTGCATCTGCTTGCGCTTTGTTTGTTTAGTTGACAGTGTGACCATGTCGGTATGTTATAAATTTTTTTTCAAATATATAAAAAAAAAAAAAGCAAATTTCGGTATATTTTTTGTTAAAATATCATTTAAGCTTATTGTTTTCTCTCGAATTGGGTTACGGGTATCATACGGTCGAGCACTCTCGACTGTAGCTTTCTTACTTGTTGAATTTATATATGGACTTTGATGTGCTAACGAACAGCACCATCAAGTGGCCCAACGAAACCAAGCAAGGACTTGTTACCGCGCGGGCCGTAGGGCCACGTCGGTTGTGGCAACGGATAATCAGCGAACATATAGCTAAAATATATTTTAATTCATTTAAAAATTACGTCGTTGCACATTAGACAAATTACGTTATATCCAATTTTTAAAAGTGGAAAACGACGATGCATTATTTATTATAAAATAGTAATTGTTATAGTTAGAACATAAAATACGGAAAGGGTTATGTAAAGCATAGTTTTCTATACAAAGTGGAAGGGAAAGAGGTAATAAGTTCCTTGTATTTCTGATCGGAACATTAAAATTAATTAGGCTAATCAGTTCGGAAGAATCGATCTCACCACTAATGAGCTTATGCAAAAAAATTACACCAAGCATGGTTCTACGATCAGCAAGGGATGGAAGATTTATAAGTAGAAGTCTACTACGATAGGAAGGTGAAGGAGTGTTAGCACTCCAGTTAAGACCCCGAAGTGCAAACAAAAGAAATTGTTTTTGTACGGACTCTATTCTTTCCTTATGAACCTTATATTGGACACTATACACAAGAGCCATGTTCAAGAATTGGTCACACAAGAGAAGTAAAAAGAATTTTTTCGACCAGCGCTTATTAAAACCCAGGACACCTATTGCACGATTTGTTATAGCTAAGATGTGCTTGTCAAATTTAAGTTTGGGATCGAGCAGAATACCTAGATCTTTAACAGACTCCATACGCTCAAGAGGTTTTGCATGTAGAAAATAAGTATTGTTAAAAGGCAAACGCCTGTAAAAAGACATTACTTTACATTTATTTAGTATTTAAAAGGTTTATTTGACACCAAGATTGGAAGCTGTCAAGATCAGCTTGCAGCATTTGATCAGATTGAGTATCAACTGACGGTAAACAACGCTTGACATCATCAGCATACATTAACACACGAGAAAATTTAACAAGTAAGAAAGCTACAGTCGAGAGTGCTCGACCGTATGATACCCGCAACCCATTTCGAGAGAAAAAAAAAATTTGAATGATATTTTAACAACAAATATACCAAAAATATACTGAAACTTGTATTTTGTTTGTATATATTTGAAAATAGCGGGTAAAAATCCACAACACCGACATGGTCACACTGTCAACTAAACAAACAAAGCGCGAGCAGCTGGAAGCGAATTTTGCATACAAAATGGATTCTTTAATAACTTCCTCGTTTTTTATTCGATCTCAACCAAATTCACAGGAGTCATTCAGACTATCATTGTTATTATGCATACCAAAATTCAATGCTCTAGGTCTATTATTACGGTTTACAGTTTTTGGGGGCGGAAAGGGGCGTGGCAAAAATCTAAAACAAACTTGATCTGCGTAAGACCTACACGAATGCTGTCACCAAATTTGATATCTCTAGGTCATTCACACACTAAAAACGTCCATATGCACTGGGCACATCAATTTTGATAAATAATTTAACAAATAACTTTTGTTCTACTTATCCGATTTGTACCAATTACAGGGTATATTAAGAGTGTCAAGCGCAGATGGGTTACCAAATTACACATCATTACACAAAGAACTTTTGGAGTTATACGCGATTTACATTAAAAAAAACTTGACTTTTTCTAGATTAATGCTTATTGTGGGCGAAGGGGGCGTAGCATCCAACTTTTGAAATAAACTTGATCTGCGTAGGGTATAAAGGAACCTTTTCGCCAAATTTGGTGTCTCTATGTCTTAAAGTCTCTGAGATCCAGGTGTTCATACGGACAGACAGACGGACAGACGGACATGGCTATATCGTCTCGGCTGATCAAGAATATATATACTTTATGGGGTCGGAGATGCCTCCTTCTGCCTGTTACATACATTTTCTGTTGGCACTAAGTTATAAGACCCTTCTACCCTATGGGTAGCGGGTATAATAACGGACGGAAGATCATTAATAAACAATGTTAATAACAAAGGCCAAGGTGACTCCCTTAAGGTAAACCGGAAGTGACCAGACTTAGAGACTAAGCCGGTAAAATACACTTTCTGGGTTATGAAATTTAAATAGCTAGATACCCAGTTAATTAAGTTATTGGGAAATCCCAAGAGATAAAGTTTATATAGTAATAGTGAGTGATTAATAGAGTCAAAAGCTTTACTGAAATCACTATAAATAACGTCAGTTGCATTTTGTTTTGGAAACCATTAGTTACCAAAGAAATGAACTCCAGGTAGTAGTAGTAGAGGTAGTAGATCTATATTTCATAAACCCATGGCATGGTGAGATAATAGATCTACAAGAATGTTGTAACTGTGAGGTTATAAATTTCTCAAACAGTTTCGGAATAGCAGACAATTTGGATATTCCTCTATAATTCTCAGCATTCGATTTGTTTAATTTTTTAATTAATAAAAGATTCCTTCCAACAGTTTGGAAAAGTACATAACTCCATTGACAAATTAAAAAGAATGTATAATGAAATAATGGCGCCCCAGCACAATGCCTAAGAACACATCTGGTCCCGATGAAAATACAGGCTTTAGAATTTTAAATTATTTAATAGTGAACTTTTAGTAATTAGTGGTTTAAAAATGCAATGTGCGCCATTTATCTGATACGGATAAGGCAAAACCAATCGAACGTTTTGAGATCTATAAGTGGTTTGAAAAAAATCAGCAAATAAATCAGCAGTGGATTGATTGGTTTCCGCTGTATTATTAAAAAAAAAAAAAAAATGATAATACAAGCGTTGACGAACCACGTTTCATATCAACAAAGTTATAAAATCTCCTCTGAAACCGCCGTCCACAATATACGAGGTAGTCATTGTAATACTGTGTATTATGGACAATACAATTTGATCGTGCAATAGAATAACAAGAGAAGTTAAAGGAAGTGTTAGATTGCTTAAACTTCTTGTAATTTCTCGACATTTTATTTTTAAGGTATGTCAATTCCCGTGTAAACTAAACAGGCTTGGTAGACCTTTTTGGTTTACGGTTCAGTAAACAGTTCAGTTGCACTATTAATGTCCGTATACTTGGAAAGTGGAGACGAGTCAGTGTTCGACAGGATCCGAGAGAGTTCATTGAAATCAGTGTTACGAAACTGACGCACGTGTTGCCAACTCGTAGTATAGTATGCTGCACGCGATCGGATAGTAAAGTAGAGCCAGATAGTATAGCCGATAAATGTGAAAAATAGGCAGAAGAATCAGAAGAGGGCGGAGCATAGGAACAACTTATAAAAATACAAACACCATGAACGGACAATTTTACAGCTACGAATTTTAAATCGACAGCACAATCATTTGTAAATAATTCCGAAGTGAAGGCAACGTCAACAGCGATTAGAGCCCCACCTCCACGACGAGGTGGAGTGCGATCTCGTCTATAAATATTATATCTACTTGAAAGGATTTCAAAGTTTATAATGTCTGGCCTAAGTCAAGTCACCGAAAAAGTGACGACGTTACATGAAAAAGACAGACTACTAAGAAAGAGATTACTAGGTTTGCTACACAGACCTCTCACGTGCTGGTAGCCAAGTGAGAAGGAAGTTATTTTTTGTAACTACAGAGCTTTTACTCGAAACAGAAGAAAGTTCCACTGGAGTACGAATTTTCTTTTTTGCCGTATATTCCTTTACAATTACATGATCTGGCCAGAACTTTTTATAGCAAATGTTGCTAAATTGATCGGTAGGAACAGTAATTTTAAAAGACGATATTTCCCGGAAACAATGAAATTGAAATTTGGGGGCAAGCCTGAAAACAAAAATGTGTTTGTTTGGTGGAACGCCAACAAGTGATTTTTTCCATTAACGCTAATTCACATGTCCACTTCAAGCCTGATTTGGCCTCAATCAATAATACACCCACTGAGGCCAGCACATTTCTCGTGCGACACATTGTCGCATAACCAGCAGCAAACAACACCCATTCTACATTTGCACGAACTTGGCAAAGTTTTATTAGAACAGACAAACATGGTGACAACGCCAAAACTTCGTTAGAAGAAAGCAAAGCGTTTGCATATGTGCCTATGTGACACATTCCATTGCATTGTTCTTCCAAGCATCGCTCCTTGTTGCATATTGACTCCAGCGCATCTTCTATCATAGGTCATCATTCGCCAAAGTCTCAACATCAGCAGTTTTCTGCTCTTGTTTCAACTAAAGCTCAAAATTAGACCGAATACATGATGCAAGCTACTGGTGTTGTGTATATACAAAATAGTTCTGGTTTTCTCGTGTCTTGTCGAGCCATACTTGATTCAGCAGCTCAACTGAATTTAGTTACATCTCGTTTCGCAAATCTGCTTCAGCCTAAAGTTCATCCTTCAGCAATATTAATATCTGGCCTCGAAGAATCTACATTGTCATCGGATAACGAAATCGATATGAAACTGCAATCTTGAAACGCTACGTACAAAACTTCGCTCTCTACTGCAATTACCAATAATATTACTGGTTATCATCGTCACTTCTACAGAAGGTCTGCAGAATGGAACATTCCCATCATTATCCACTTAGCTGATACATTCTTCTACAAAAGCCAACGAATCGTCCTTCTCATTTCCACTCCTCAAACTGCACAAATACCTTACATGCTAAAGAAGAGAAGTCAACAAATCGAGCAGCTCGTAATCGAAAAGCGAAGCCTACGACGAGAATGGCAGTCACATAGGTCGCCATATGCACGACAAACTTAAAACGACGCCTCCCGCAAACTCACCAGAGCGTTAAAGCTACAAGAAGCAAACACCCAACGCCGCTATATAGAGCAATTATCAAAATCTTCCAAAAAGCACTCTCTATGGAGAGCCCACCCAACCCTATGCTCCCCGACAGAAACTGTGGCGCCTATAAGAAACACAGTGGGCGGCTGAGCCCGCAGTGATGAAGACAGAGCCAGAACATTTGCACAGCACCTTGAAAATGTGTTCCAGCCAAATCCTGCCACAAACGCATTTACACTACCGTCTGTAACAATGACTTACAGCTTCAACGTGAGCCAATGAAATTTCAAACAAACGAAATCGCTCATATCATAAAAAACCAACTGGATCCGAAAAAATCACCAGGCTCCGACCAAATAACGCCAAAAATGATTATTGAACTCCCATATTGCGCAGTTCGCAATATCACCCAGCTCTTCAATGCCATTACAAGGCTTGGCCACTTTTCAGAGATATGGAAAAAATCAATGATAATAATGATAACGAATCCTGGCAAAGATCACTCAATTCCCTCTTCGTACAGACCAATAAGCTTATTATCACGCTTATCCAAAGTCTTTGAAAAGTGTCTGCTTACTCAGATAAACTCATTTCTAAGAATCCATAATAAAATCTCATCACACCAATTTGGATTTCGTGAAAAACACGGAACTATCGAGCAGGTCAACCGGATAACTTCTGAAATACGAAGAGCTTTCGAAAATCGAGAAGATTGCACTGCATTATTTTTAGATGTAGCCCAAGCATTCGATAGAGTTTGGTTAGAAGGTCTAATGCATAAGATCAGAACAACACTTCCTAATAATACATATAAACTATTAGAATCTTACCTATATAACAATATGCAATTCTGCCCTCGCGCGAGGGCCAACCCGACTGTGTAGCCGCTCCCGTCTTCGTCGTAATGATCTACCAACCCAGCGATAGATTCTAGGGACGTGCAACCCAAAAACAATTCAATTTGTATTGTTAATTAATGTTTAGTTATAAGATTGGATAACAAATAAAAGCAAAGTAATTCAAAAAAAAAAAAAAAAAAGCTAAAAAGTTAAGTGAACGTACTAGAAATGTGGTCAGAAAATTTAAGTTTATGATCTAAGAGAATAGCCAGATCATCAACAGGAATAATTCTCTTTTGATCGTTACCGTTCAGTAAGTAAGAGCCCCAATGTGGATTAACTCTATAGAAGAACAACACAACACATTTAGAACAGTTTAAATTTAACAAGTTCACTTTGCACCATGACTGAAAAGAGTTAATATTTCTCTGCAACTTGATATGGCATGGTCAATCCCTGTACTGCAGGCATATTTTAACATCATCTGCATACATTAGTACGCGAGATTGCGTCAAAACAGTAGGTAGATCATTTATGAACAATGTGAAAAGTAAGGGACCGAGATGGCTACCCAGGGGAACTTCAGAGGTAATGTATTAGAAAGAAAATTATTAAAAGAAACTTTTTGCGTTCTTTGGCTTAGATAGCTTGAAATCCAGCAAATCAAATTATTGGGAAATCCAAATAAGTCAAGCTTACATAACTAAAGAGAATGATTTACTGAGTCAAAGGCTTTACTAAAATCGTGGTTAACGAACGAAGAAAGCTCAAGAAGATTAGTAACAGTGGATCTATGTTTCACAAATCCGTGCTGGTAGGGGGAAATAATAGAACTACATAAATATTGTAAATGACTTGTTAATATCTTCTCAAAAACTTTTGGTATAGCAGACAATTTACATATAACTACCTCTATTGTTTTTTTCGTCAGACTTACTTCACTTCTTATGGAGAGGAATAATGAAATAATCTTTCTATTAAGAGGGAAAAGTTGATGACTCAAGCGATAAATCAAATAATTCCAGCAACGGTCTGCATAAAGCAGACGGAGCCGACCGAAGTACACTGCCAGGAATTCCATCCGGACCGGACGAAAACACCGGCTTAACCATTTGAAAATATCGAATCATAGACGCCTCACTCATTAAGGGACTGACGATACAATTCGACAGAGACAGGCTGTAAGGATAGGGCGCGTTAGAGTAGGAATATCAAGAATAAGTAGGTTGAAAAAAAAAAAAAATAGATCAGTGATATACTGAAATTTGTTTTTTATACCCGCTACCCATAGGGTAGAAGGGTATTAAAACTTAGTGCCGTCTGTCCATCTGTATGAACACCTAGATCGCAGAGACTATAAAAGCTAGAGCTACCAAATTTGGTGACAGTACTCTTATAGGCCCTACGCAGATCAAGATTGTTTTAGATTTTTGCCACGCCCTTTTCCGCCCCCAAAAGCTGTTAAGCCGTAATAAATGACCTAGAGCATTGAATTTTAGTATGCATAATAATTAATTATATTATAGTCTCAATGTTTCCTGTAAATTTGATTGTGATCGAATGAAAAACAAGGAAGTTATAAAGAATCAATTTTATAGGCAAAATTCACTTGCATCTGCTCGCGCTTTGTTTGTTTAGTTGACAGTGTGACCATGTCGGTATGTTATGGATTTTTTTCAAATATATAAAAAAAAAAACAAATTTCGGTATATTTTTTGTTAAAATATCATTTAAGCTTTTTGTTTTCTCTCGAATTGGGTTGCGGGTATCATACGGTCGAGCACTCTCGACTGTAGCTTTCTTACTTGTTGAATTTATATATGGACGTTGATGTGCTAACGAACAGCACCATCAAGTGGCCCAACGAAAACAAGCAAGGACTTGTTACTGCGTAGGTTGTGGCAACGGATAATCAGCGAACATATAGCTAAAATATATTTTAATTAATTTAAAAATTACGTCGTTACACACTAGACAAATTACGTTATATCCAATTTTTAAAAGTGGAAAACGAAGATGCATTATTTATTATAAAATAGTAATTGCAAAAAAATTACACTAAGCATGGTTCTACGATCAGCAAGGGATGGAAGATTTATAAGTAGAAGTCTACTACGATAGGAAGGTGAAGGAGTGTTAGCACTCCAGTTAAGACCCCGAAGTGCAAACAAGAGAAATTGTTTTTGTACGGACTCTATTCTATCCTTATGAACCTTATATTGGACACTATACACAAGAGCCATGTTCAAGAATTGGTCACACAAGAGAAGTAAAAAGAATTTTTTCGACCAGCGCTTATTAAAACCCAGGACACCTATTGCACGATTTGTTATAGCTAAGATGTGCTTGTCAAATTTAAGTTTGGGATCGAGCAGAATACCTAGATCTTTAACAGACTCCATACGCTCAAGAGGTTTTGCATGTAGAAAATAAGTATTGTTAAAAGGCAAACGCCTGTAAAAAGACATTACTTTACATTTATTTAGTATTTAAAAGATTTATTTGTCACCAAGATTGGAAGCTGTCAAGATCAGCTTGCAGCATTTGATCAGATTGAGTATCAACTGACGGTAAACAACGCTTGACATCATCAGCATACATTAACACACGAGAAAATTTAATAACGGACGGAAGATCATTAATAAACAATGTTAATAACAGAGGCCAAGGTGACTCCCTTGAGGTAAACCGGAAGTGACCAGACTTGGAGACTAAGCCGGTAAAATACACTTTCTGGGTTATGAAATTTAAATAGCTAGATACCCAGTTAATTAAGTTATTGGGAAATCCCAAGAGATAAAGTTTATATAGTAATAGTGAGTGATTAATAGAGTCAAAAGCTTTACTGAAATCACTATAAATAACGCCAGTTGCATTTTGTTTTGGAAACCATTAGGCAGATGTCAGAGTGCGCGCGAGAAGCGAAGAGTAGCGAGAAGCGGAGCGAAGCGAGAAGCGGCGAGTAAAGCGAGAAGATGGCAGAGTGAGAGCTTTGCGAGAAGCGAATTACGGTGCTTTTTTAGTTATCATTGTGAACGAGATGGATTCAGACGAGGACTTTTTTGCTTCAAGTGCAACAATTCAATTTATGTTAAAAAAAACTGGCGTCCACCCGCTTAACAGAAATAGAGATAAAAAAGGCGAATTCATCAATTTATATGATGATTTAAGAAAACACCCAGAAAAGTTTTTTAACTATTCGCGGATGAGTATTTCAACCTTTGATTACATATTAAATAAAATAAGCAATCGATTGGAGAAGCGTTGGCCAAATTTCGTGACGAACCCCATACTGCCCGCCCAAAAATTAATAATAACACTAAGGTAAGTTTTTAATATATTTCAAATATATTTATTATGTATGTATTATAATTAGGTTACACAATATTTAAAGTATTAAATCAAATTACATCTAAGTAGTGTCGGAATTATTATTTTGAAACGAAAAATTAAAAATGTTTTTTTGTATTTCCATACGGCATAATAATTTCTTCATCGGGTCCATTTTCCGCATATACGGTATCAGACTTTCGAAAAATGCCCAGTCGTCGTCTTTCTGCGTGTTATTTATTTTCTTTTCAAGCAACATTAATTTTTTTTGCTCAATAGCCACCAATTCATCTGATGCATTTAACTTTTTATGTTTTTTTTTCGGTTCGTAAATTGGCTCATCTTCTAGTAGCTCGCAAATCTCTTCAGAGATGGTCTCATCTACAGACAATTCTGAATTAAATCCTGGGGATGATGCCTCTAAGGAAAATTCCGATGCACTGCCTAGTGCATCAAAATTGCCAACCAATTTGCGGGGTTTCATTTGATCTTTCAAAAAAAGAAGACTGTTAAAGTGAGGCCACGAAGTTGCTGTAGCTCTCCTCTGAAACTCCCGCGTCTCCAGATTTTGGAACCGGAATTTTTTTCCATTCATTGCGAAATTGGTCACGAACGTTTTTCCATTTTTTTTTCAAACAGTCTTCTAGAATAAAAATTTAATTGATTAATTACACTAATTACAGATTTTTGGCAACAGGAGCATCATTCTCATCATTGGCATATTCATTTAAAATTGGAAGGACTACCGTTTCAGTTGTAGTAAAAGAGACTGTAATAGCTCTTTGGGAGGAACTTAAACCGCTACATATGCCCCAGCTCACAAAGGAAATAGTTTGCCAGACGGCAGAGAAATTTTGGAAGCTGTGGAACTTTCCCAATTGTGCTGGAGCAATTGATGGAAAACACATTCGAATTAAATGTCCAGCGCATTCCGGCTCTATGTATTATAATTACAAAAAGTACTTTTCGGTAGTGCTTCAAGGAGTGGCACATGCCAATTGCAAATTTATTGCCATTAAAGTAGGTGGCTATGGCAAGCAAAGTGACGGTGGAACATTTAATGCATCACAACTTTATATGCAGCTGAGAGCCCGACAATTCTTTCCGCCAGATTCTTGCTTGCCTGGAACAAGCACTATGATGCCATATGTTTTTGTGGGTGATGAGGCCTATCCACTTCTCGAAAACCTTTTAAGGCCATATTCGAGAAGAGATATAAATGCAAACAACGAATATTTTAACAGTAGGCTGTCTAGAGCTCGAAGATGCATTGAATGTGCCTTTGGTATCATAACATCCAAATGGCGTCTTCTCTGGAAGCCCATTGAGACAGACCCCGATTTTCTTGATGTCATTGTGAAGAGTATATGCATTTTGCATAACACAATCATCGACCTTGAAGGGCCTTATGACATCAATATGGAAGCACAACATTTTCATATTAGCAACGAAGATCACAACGAAACATTTAATCACGTAAATTTAAGAACAGGCCAAGTAATTAGAAATACTTTTCGCGATTTTTTTTGCACCCACAGACAAACCGAATAAAAATATGTAAATGTGAACAACAATTTTTTTTCCGCCAAGATTCTGTTGTGGTAGTTTTTGCTTGTTGGTCCCACAAAGCTGGACGTAAAAAGACTTCGTTAATTAAATTTTCTATATTTACGTCCATTTCGTTCTGGCGTTCTCTCACAAATGACACCAAATGCAAAGAAAATAAACGCATGATTTTATAGTAAAACGGTATAGTAAACGGTAAATAAAGCTCACAGCTTTCAAACATGCGTGTATACAAAATAAACGGTAATTAATGCACACAAAGAACAAAACAAATCGTACGCTCTGAGCGAGTTGAAGCGATAAAGCGGTTTGCAAACTGCTCTCTCGCTTTGCTTTCGCTTTATCGCTTCGCTTCGCTTCTCGCTTCGCTCTCACTCTGACATCTTTCGAGCGATTGCATATGAAAAAGGCTGCAGTGGGTCATCGCTCGTTCTCGCCCAATATTATCGCTTCGCTTCTCGCGCGCACTCTGACATCAGCCTTAGTTACCAAAGAAATGAACTCCAGGTAGTAGTAGTAGAGGTAGTAGATCTATATTTCATAAACCCATGGCATGGTGAGATAATAGATCTACAAGAATGTTGTAACTGTGAGGTTATAAATTTCTCAAACAGTTTCGGAATAGCAGACAATTTGGATATTCCTCTATAATTCTCAGCATTCGATTTGTTTAATTTTTTAATTAATAAAAGATTCTTTCCAACAGTTTGGAAAAGAACATAACTCCATTGACAAATTAAAAAGAATGTATAATGAAATAATGGCGCCCCAGCACAATGCCTAAGCACACATCTGCTCCCGGTGAAAATACAGGGTTTAGAATTTTAAATTATTTAACAGTGAACTTTTAGTAATTAGTGGTTTAAAAATGCAATGTGCGCCATTTATCTGATACGGATAAGGCAAAACCAATCGAACGTTTTGAGATCTATAAGTGGTTTAAAAAAAATCAGCAAATAAATCAGCAGTGGATTGATTGGTTTCCGCTGTATTCTTTCAAAAAAAAAAAAACAACGGTAATACAAGCTGTAGTGTACCAGACGTACATAGTCTGCAACCGAGCTTGATGGGGTGCGTATTCTTGCGGTGCTCAGTTCTAGCTCGTCGGATTGGTCGGGGTACTTCCTTACTCGATTACACGGTAACGCTAACACACACGAATATTTAATACGCGGACTGATTCTAAATAAAATAAGGCTTAAAATAAGCTAAACAAAATGATAGTAAAAAACGGATTTGGTTGCGCCGACACACGCTATATCGGAGGCTTCCTTTAATCCAATTATGCCTAGATGAGGGAACTGGATAGTATGTCCCTCGTCTCTACCCTCCCGACCATGGTAACTGTTCTATAGATTTTGGTTACCCCTTATATAAAGGATTATTATACCTCTAATTCATCTTAACCGATTCCTCCACGATTACTCAACAGACCAGGTTAATAAATTTTAAAGACTCATTATTTCATTCAAATTATTCACAATTTAATTACAAAATTCCAAAGTGGATTCATGATTACACCGGATATGATATCTTGTCAATTTAACTATATTAAAAGATAATTCAAGTTAATCTTTTATGAGAAAGAGTACACACGCATGGGTCAGTTCATTACTCTTAAGGCACATTCATTAGAATATATGTATTTATATTTAAAATGTATATTCACCAATTGTACGTATCAATTATATATAATATTATACTGACTCACTCTGTTGTTGCATTCTTACTGTCGTGGTACCATGACGAAGATGTTGCCGTAGCTTTGTTTTTATGTGTTGCTATATATAGGAAAATACATTCAATAAATATAAATGTGCCAAAGATTACATATTTCTAATTACATGACCACAGGTATATGCTTCAACAATTCATATTTTAGGTATTATTACAATTTAAAGATAATAAAAAAAATATGTAAGTTAGCAAGTAAGTTTTCATCAGTAACTGTAACTAGAAGAGTTCGATCAAAACAAAATCAAAATATTAATTCATTCAATTGTTGTTGCATCTAATGGCAAGTTCAAATTCATTTTTGTTATACTTATTCCGTCTATGTGGTTTCCAACAGCGCACAGGTGGTTTATGACTGACCTACGTCATACCCTGGATTAATTCCAAGAGAAAATATATATATATATTTTTTTATTTAGGTAGTGCTTTAACTAAGACACCTCCTCCAAGCTAGTAAGCAACCATTCGCTGTGAGCTTCAATCCAAACTCCCTTCCTGACATGGAGACGGCCTCTTATGAAATCTTCAAAGGGGTATAGCACTGCTATATCAAGCTGCGGTTGACAATGTTAGGTCAGTGACGTATCCACATAGAGTCCAGGCTACTGTCCGCCAGTGCCACGCTCTAAGAGCTGAACTCCCGGGGACTCTATGCTTATATAAATTGAACATTCATAACCTAACACTGCAATGGGGTATTTCGTACCTTAGATTTGTAGTTTACACACTTAAGCTATTTTGCACTATTCGATAGCCAAGAGTAGTTGATATATTTATGGCTTTGCCAATTATCAGTTACTTTATTTTAACTTGCTAGATTTTGGCACACGTGTAATTATGTTATGTCTTTCTAACAGAAAGAGAGACATACGACTTCTTCGCTCGGATGACTTTTTTCTAATTAGCTAGCCTTGCAAGTTTGGCTGTACTATGCTACGCCGCATGCTAAGCAGAGCTTTTGCCTAACTGTGCAATCGTACGATTATGCGAATGCAGTGATAAGCAATATGGGATAACTAGATAAGCTGCGTTGGGGTGCTTCAGTATTTAGAACACGAAAATAAATAAATATCTTTGTAATTTATATATTACTATTTTATATGTCGGCCACTACAAAGCGTTGACGAACCACGCTTCATATTAACAAAGTTATAAAATCTCCTCGGAAACCGCCGTCCACAATTTACGAGGTAGCCAAACAGGCTTGTTAGACATTTTTGGTTTACGGTTCAGTAAACAGTTCAGTTGCACTATTAATGTCCGTATACTTGGAAAGTGAAGACGAGTCAGTGTTCGACAGGATCCGAGAGAGTTCATTGAAATCAGTGTTACGAAACTGACGCACGTGTTGCCATCTCGTAGTATAGTATGCTGCACGCGATCGGATAGCAAAGTAGAGCCAGATAGTATAGCCGATAAATGTGAAAAATAGATAGAAGAATCAGAAGAGGGAGGAGCATAGGAACAACTTATAAAAATACAAACACCATGAACGGACAATTTTACAGCTACGAATTTTAAATCGACAGCACAATCATTTGTAAATAATTCCGAAGTGAAAGCAACGTCAACAGCGATTAGAACCCCACCTCCACGACAAGGAGGAGTGCGATCTCGTCTATAAATACTATATCTACTTGAAAGGATTTCAAAGCTTATAATGTCTGGCCTAAGTCAAGTCTCCGAAAAAGTGACGACGTTACATGAAAAAGACAGACTACTAAGAAAGAGATTACTAGGTTTGCTACACAGTCCTCTCACGTTCTGGTAGCCAAGTGAGAAGGAAGTTAGTTTTTTGAAAAAAAAAGCTTTTACTCGAAATAGAAGGAAGTTCCACTGGAGTACGAATTTTCTTTTTTGCCGTATATTCCTTTACAATTACATGATCTGGCCAGAACTTTTTATAGCAAATGTTGCTAAATTGATTGGTAGGAACAGTAATTTTAAAAGACGATATTTCCCGGAAACAATGAAATTGAAATTTGTCCACTGAAACATTGGCTTTAGATTTGGCCTGAATAAAAGCCATGACTTCATCAGAAGTTTGATCAGGGGCAAGCCTGAAAACAAAAATGTGTTTCTTTGATGGAACGCCAACAAGTGATTTTTTCCATTAACGCTAATGGACAACCTCATATTGGCCTTTTTACGATTGGGTGACTCTTTCATCATCCAGCTCTAAAAAAACATCAAACAGTTTTAAAACCGTCCAAAGATATCTCCAAAGCCTTTCTTGGTCTGTCGCATAAAGCCCATAATGTCCTTCTCCACATCCCTACATGATTCACATGTCCACTTCAAGCCTGATTTGGCCTCAATCAGGAATAATACACCCACTGAGGCCAGCACATTTCTCGTGCGACACATTGTCGCATAACCAGCAGCAAACAACACCCATTCTACGTTTGCACGAACTTGGCAAAGTTTTATTAGAACAGACAAACATGGTGACAACGCCAAATCTTCGTTGTTCTTCAAAGCATCGCTCCTTGTTGCATATTGACTCCAGCGCATCTTCTATCATAGGTCATCATTCGCCAAAGTCTCAACATCAGCAGTTTTCTGCTCTTGTTTCAACTAAAGCTCAAAATTAGACCGAATACATGATGCAAGCTACTGGTGTTGTGTATATACGAAATAGTTCTGGTTTTCTCGTGTCTTGTCGAGCCATACTTGATTCAGCAGCTCAACTGAATTTAGTTACATCTCGTTTCGCAAATCTGCTTCAGCCTAAAGTTCATCCTTCAGCAATATTAATATCTGGCCTCGAAGAATCTACATTGTCATCGGATAACGAAATCGATATGAAACTGCAATCTTGAAACGCTACGTACAAAACTTCGCTCTCTACTGCAATTACCAATAATATTACTGGTTATCATCGTCACTTCTACAGAAGGTCTGCAGAATGGAACATTCCCATTAATATTCACTTAGCTGATACATTCTACTACAAAAGCCTACGAAGCATCCTTCTCATTTCCACTCCTCAAACTACACAAATACTTTACATGCTAAAGAAGAGAAGTCAACAAATCGAGCAGCTCGTAATCGAAAAGCGAAGCTTACGATGAGAATGGCAGTCACATAGGTTGCCATATACACGACAAACTTTAAAAGACGCCTCCCGCAAGCTCACCAGAGCGTTAAAGCTACAAGAAGCAAACACCCAACGCCGCTATATAGAGCAATTATCAAAATCTTCCAAAAAGCACTCTATGGAGAGCCCACCCAACCCTATGCTCCCCGACAGAAACTGTGGCGCCTATAAGAAACACAGTGGGCGGTTGAGCCCGCAGTGATGAAGACAGAGCCAGAACATTTGCACAGCACCTTGAAAATGTGTTCCAGCCAAATCCTGCCACAAACGCATTTACACTACCGTCTGTAACAATGACTTACAGCTTCAACGTGAGCCAATGGAATTTCAAACAAACGAAATCGCTCATATCATAAAAAACCAACGGGATCCGAAAAAATCACCAGGCTCCGACCAAATAACGCCAAAAATGATTATTGAGCCCCCATATTGCGCAGTTCGCACTATCACCCAGCTCTTCAATGCCATTACAAGGCTTGGCCACTTTCCAGAGAAATGGAAAAATCAATGATAATAATGATTCCGAAACCTGGCAAAGATCACACAATCCCCTCTTCGTACAGACTTACAAGCGTATTATCATGCTTATCCAAACTCTTTGAAAAGTGTGTGCTGACTTTGATAAACTCATTTCTAAAAATCCATAATAAAATCCCATCACACCAATTTGGATTTCGTGAAAAACACGGAACTATCGAGCAGGTCAGCTATTCTCAGCCGTTCCAAGTGTCCTATCCAAGCATCAGCGCAACTGGGTCTTCATCTAGTCGAAGTGGAAAAGTGGCGATCTGACTGGCGAAAACGAACAAAAATGCAAGCATGTTACGTTTTCCCTAAACAGGCAAAATTGCCCACCGCTCAGACTAAACAATTCCACACTTCCGCAAGCGATCGACGTTACCTCGACAGACGACTCACCTGGCGAAGGCACATCGAAGCCAAGAGAACACAACTAAAACTAAAAGCTAATAGTCTTCATTGGCTTATCAACGTTCGGTCCTCTATAAGTCTAGAATACAAGGTCCTGCTCTAGACTTCCGTACTTAAACCAATCTCGACCTATGGCTCCCAGTTATGGGGGAACGCTAGTAGTAGCAACATTGATGTTGTCCAGCGAGCTCAATCAAAGATCCTGAGAACCATCACAGGGGCACCGTGGTATGTTCGCAACGAAAACATACACAAAGACCTCAACATTCAACCTGTCAGAGAAGTAGTAGCTGAACAGAAAGAGAAGTATCACAGCAAGCTTTCCTCGCACCCTAACCCCCATCGCGCGAGGTCTAACCCGGCTGTGTAGCCGCTCCCGTCTTCGTCGTAATGATCTACCAACCCAGCGATAGATTCTAGGGACGTGCAACCCAAAAACAATTCAATTTGTATTGTTAATTAATGTTAAGTTATAAGATTTGATAACAAATAAAAGCAAAGTAATTCAAAAAAAAAAAAAAAAAGCTTAAAAGTTAGGTGAACGTACTAGAAATGTGGTCAGAAAATTTAAGTTTATGATCTAAGAGAATACCCAGATCATCAGCAGAAGTAATTCTCTTTTGATCGTTACCGTTCAGTAAGTAAGAGTCCCAATGTGGATTAACTCTATAGAAGAACAACACAACACATTTAGAACAGTTTAAATTTAACAAGTTCACTTTGCACCATGACTGAAAAGAGTTAATATTTCTCTGCAACTTGATATGGCATGGTCAATCCCTGTACTGCAGGCATATTTTAACATTAGTATGCGAGATTGCGTCAAAACAGTAGGTAGATGAACAATATGAAAAGTAAGGCACCGAGATGACTACCTTGGGGAACTGCAGAGGTAACTCGGAATGTATTAGAATGAAAATTATGAAAATAGACCTTTTGGCTAAGAAAGCTTGAAAACCAGTAAATCAAATTATTGGGAAATCCAATTATGTCGAGCTTACATAACAAAAAAGAATGGTTTACTGAGTCAAAGGCTTTACTAAAATCGGTATAGATGAAGTCAGCAGACAATATACATATCACTCTATTGTTTTTGGCGCCAGACTTACTTCACTTCTTATGGAGAGGAATAATGAAAGAATCCTTCCATTAATAGGGAAAAGTTGATGACTCAAGCGATAAATCAAATAATTTCAGCAACGGTCTGCATAAAGCCTCGGCTCCGTACCGAAGTACACAGCCGGGAACTCCATCTGGACCGGGCGAAAACACCGGCTTAACCATTTGAAGATTTCGAATCAGAAACTCCTTCCTTATTAAGGAAATGAAGATACAATTCGACCGAGGCAGGCTGTAAGGATAGAGTAGGAAGAAGAAGAATAGGTGGTTTAAATAATGAAGGCAAATATATCAGCGTTCGCCTGACATGAATTTGCTGTCGAATTTTCGTAAGATAGACAAGGAGGAAGACTAACGCTTAGTGTTCTCAAAATTAAACAAGTAAGAAAGCTAAAATCGAGAGTTCTCGCCCGTAAGAAACCCGCAACCCATTTCGAGAGATAACAAAGAACTTAAATGGTGTTTTAACAAAAAATAGACCAAATGTTGGACGTTGACGTACATAGTAAGCACATTCAAGTGGCCCAAGCGATACCATGCCAATGCTTGTTACGCGCGGATCCCAATAAACCCTCCAACCGCCCAACCGACCCAGAGGCGCCGTCGCACGACGAACGACACGATTCGCGTTCGAACAGGATAGATTCGGGCAAGCAAAAAAAAAACGCTGATAGCATAAAACAAAAAAAAAACAGGATTGGACATAAGAGAGAAACGGGAGGAATGAACAAATTTTAATTGATTACTAAAAGCTAAATTCAGTCTAATTATTAGTTAAATAGGTTAGTAGTAAAGTTTTAAGATTAAAAGGAGTGTTAGCTCTAGAAAACACATGATAAAATCTATTATAGTTATAACATAAAACTCTAAAAGGGTCATGCAATGCAAAATTATATCTACATAGTGCGAGAGCAAGCGGAACTACGGGTTAGTCTAGATGGAACGGAAAAGGTTAGTCACGATATTAACTCTGAAGAATCAATAATACCATTAATAAGATAAAAAATAAAATTAATGCCAAGCATTATTCTACGGTTAGATAAAGAAGGTTGGTTTATCAAAAGAAGTCTACTACTATATGACGGCAATCTCACCTCAGCATTCCAGTTCAAGCCACGCAAAGCATATAAGACAAATTATTTTTGAACAGATTCAATGCGATCCTGGTGCACAGAATACTGTGGAGACCATACGCACAAACTATATTCCAGCATCGAACGAACAAGTGAAGTATAAAGGGTCTTAGTAATATAAGGGTCATCAAATTCCTTTGACCACCTCTTAATGAAACCGAGAACAGACATAGCTTTATTGACCGTTCTAGAAATGTGGTCAGAAAATGTAAGTTTATGATCTAAGAGAATACCTAGATCATCAACAGCAGTAATTCTTTTTAGATCGTTACCGTTCAGTAAGTAAGAGGCCAAATGTGGATTAATTCTATAGAAGGACATCACAACACATTTAGAGCAGTTTAAATTTAACAAGTTCACTTTGCACCATGACTGAAAAGAGTCAAGATCTCTCTGCAACTTGATATGGCATGGCCAAACCCTGTACTGCAGGCATTTTTTAACATCATCTGCATACATTAGTACGCGAGATTGCGTCAAAACAGTAGGTAGATCATTTATGAACAATGTGAAAAGTAAGGGACCGAGATGGCTACCCTGGGGAACTCCAGAGGTAATGTATTAGACCGAAAATTATTAAAAGAAACATTTTGCGTTCTTTGGCTTAGATAGCTTGAAATCCAGGAAATCAAATTATTGGGAAATCCAAATAGGTCAAGCTTATATAACAAATGACAATGATTTACTGAGTCAAAGGCTTAACTAAAATCGTGGTTAACGAACGAAGAAAGCTCAAGAAGATTAGTAATAGTGAATCTGTGTTTCACAAATCCGTGCTGATAGGGGGAAATAATAGAACTACATAAATGTTGTAAATGACTTGTTAATATCTTCTCAAAAACTTTTGGTATAGCAGACAATTTACATATAACTACCTCTATTGTTTTTTTCGTCAGAAGTAGTATGTTTACCTGATTGTGGGCACAAGTGACATTAATGGGGTAATTAAGATGATAATTTATGGGTTTAGCTGTCAAGAAATATGTCAAGTGGTAATTAAGAGTTTTGATGAGGGTCAAAAAGTAGTGTGGGTGTTTAGGGATCGTGGTGATCAAAGGGTTAGGTAAATAAAAAAACAAATAAATTAGACTATTGGGGGGGTGAGTGTGGTGTGATAGGTTGTGGGGATTGGAGTGTTGGATCTTGTTTGATTTTAGGATAAGTCAAGTGTATGAGGACATATGACACCGAAAACTGGTGCGGCGACCGGCGATCGGTGACCTTCGACAGCTGCAACAGCCGGAATCGATTGAATGTGTTGACAGATCTGGGTTGCGCGACCGCAGCTGGCAACAGGGTTGGTGATTTTCGCCACCAGCATGCATTCGAACGCAATTCGAACGCAACTGGCATCACACCGAAAAACGGGGGGGCGGGCCTTTGACACGTGCAGTCGTTCGAACGCAACATGCAGCTCATCGAATAACTGGGGACGGTGACCTCGAATAAGTTGACACCACCTGCGATCGTGTGAACAATTTTCGTTTACATATCCCAATCCCAATCCCCAGTAAAATAACGGTTTTTCTTGAAAATATTTATTATCATTTTTATACCCGCTACCCATAGCACAGTGGTTGGACTTGTATGGGAGCCGCGGCCAAAAATACTTCTAGTTGTTATATCGTTTCGAAATTATAGCAAAAAAAAATTGGACAAGTCGCCCGACTATATCCTATAGCTACCATACAAAATATCGGTCCAAATTTCAAACGCGTTGCTATTTTCAGTTTCAAACTTTTGGTCATTTCTTGAGGCTTACTTGGAGTGCGTTTCATTGAAATTGTTTGCTTTTCGTTAAGCCAATTAGATTGGAATTGAAGAACTGATGCCTTTTTGCGTTTATATTGTGTCCAAAACGAAGCAATTTTTTTGCAAATGTATCCAATACTTTTCGTTAACACGCTCATCTCGGACACGTAGCCAATGTTTTAATTTTTCTGCATTGGTACCGATTGCTGTACTCCAATAATTGAATTATACAAGCGAGTGAAGACACAATGAAAAGAGTCACCTACCAAAATTAAATTAATAAATAATTGACGCTATAAAAATTAAAATTTTAACCTAAAAAAACATAAAACATTAAAGACGAGCACAAAGACACAGCACAACTACAATTCAAATCAGCTGCTTTGACCTTGAAGAAAAAAACAGACGATGTTAGTAAATGGTTGTTTATGCACACATCTGCAAATATCTGCAGCTAGGTTTAACTTTTTTTATAGCTTAAGATATTGACAAATACACTGAATAAAAAATGAATCGGGGCATCTTGGGGGATCATAGTTAAAACTTTAAGTAAACATAAAAAAGACGAATACAAAAGATACTAAAAATATAATAAAGTAAGGAATTAATTTAAGAATAACGACAACACAAGTTAGCTTTTATTAATATTGAAACTTAAAAATAATACCTTTAACTTCAAAACCCGTTTTATATCATTTAAATTGGGCAGCGTAATTAGTTGACTGAACACTTTGAAGATCGCTTTTGTTCTGAAATATTCGCGATGCGTGCAGCTGCGCTTTGCAAATGAACACGTGTTCACAGCTTCAATTCTATTTTTAGAAAGTCCCGTTAGATATCTAGAAAAAACAGGTTTGCTATGAAGAAGTTTGGTCATTTTAGAGGCGACTTGGGTACTTTTCGCAAATTTTTGCTATTATGATTTTTTGAAATATGTCCTATGGGCGCAACCACTGTGCATAGGGTAGAAGGGTATTATAACTTAGTGCCAACAGAAAATGTATGTAACAGGCAGAAGGAGGCATCTCCGACCCCATAAAGTATATATATTCTTGATCAGCGTCAACAGCCGAGACGATATAGCCATGTCCGTCTGTCCGTCTGTCTGTCCGTATGAACACCTGGATCTCAGAGACTATAAGACATAGAGACACCAAATTTGGCAAAAAGGTTCCTTCATACCCTACGCAGATCAAGTTTATTTCAAAAGTTGGATGCTACGCCCCCTTCGCCCACAATAAGCATTAATCTAAAAAAAGTCAAGTTTTTTTTTTATGTAAATCGCGTATAAAAGTTCTTTGTGTAATGATGTGTAATTTGGTAACCCATCTGCGCTTGACACTCTTAATATACCCTGCAAGTTTGGTACAAATCGGATAAGTAGAACAAAAGTTATTCGTTAAATTATTTATCAAAATTGATGTGCCCAGTGCATATGGACGTTTTAAGTGTGTGAATGACCTAGAGATATCAAATTTGGTGACAGCATTCGTGTAGGTCTTACGCAGATCAAGTTTGTTTTAGATTTTTGCCACGCCCCTTTCCGCCCCCAAAAACTGTAAAAGCCGTAATAATAGACCTAGAGCATTGAATTTTGGTATGCATAATAACAATGATAGTCTGAATGACTCCTGTGAATTTGGTTGAGATCGAATAAAAAACGAGGAAGTTATAAAAGAATCCATTTTGTATGCAAAATTCGCTTCCAGCTGCTCGCGCTTTGTTTGTTTAGTTGACAGTGTGACCATGTCGGTGTTGTGGATTTTTACCCGCTATTTTCAAATATATACAAACAAAATACAAGTTTCAGTATATTTTTGGTATATTTGTTGTTAAAATATCATTCAAATTTTGTTTTCTCTCGAAATGGGTTGCGGGTATCATACGGTCGAGCACTCTCGACTGTAGCTTTCTTACTTGTTATTTTCTCAAGTAGTGTATACAAATTTATTATTCTATTGTAAATATTTTGTATTTCTCAAGTAGTGTATACAATTTTTGTGTGTACATTTAGAGTAATTTTATTTTCAAGTACAATGTTAAACAGCAGTGCTCTAAAGTTACATTTATTTTCATAATTTTTTGAGATTTGTATGAATGCATAGAAAATAAATGACAGATGTGTCAACTCTAGTATACATATTGTCTTTAACCCAACAACCATATGCGAAGCGCCGCTTATGAAGATTGGAAACCAGCGTGCTATCAGTTATTCTATTGTAAACATTTTTTGTATTTCTCAAGTAGTGTATACAATTTTTGTGTGTACAATTTCGTTTGGACATGACAATTTCTTATGATTCCCAATAAAATAACAAAATTGGTTTATGTTTTCTTGTAATTTTATTTTTATTTCAAATTCAACTACAATATTTAGAAGCGATGCTCTAAATTTACATACATTTTCATTATTTTTTGAGTTTTATATGAACGAACATGTATAAAAGTCAATGAGAGCACACTCATAATTGCGTGTTAGTTCAATTTGTGGGAAAAAATTTTCGGTTATAACTGATGTGTTCCCGTTCAATGTAAATGTTAAAGATGTAGTCATTTTGTAGCCTGACTGTAGACTGTCTTTTCACCGTCACCTCAATATACTTATATCCATTTTAATTAAAGTATAATGAATTGATCAAATCCTTTTCTATATCGGCCAGTTTTCATATCGTCATCCTTAGAGATTACTAGAAATCCAAATTTATCCACCCAACAATTTCGTGATATTTCCATAAGTGTTTCATAGTCCATATCGCTATTTACATGATCTCGATATATGTGTCGCATATTTAAATCGTCTTGTTTAAACATTATAATAAAATTTGCATTATCACGTATTAAATGTTTCAGTATATGTGTATACGTTTGGCAAAGATAAAAATAATCAATATTCCTATGACGACCCATGCAAAAATAGTTTCGGATATTATCCAGTTTTTCACATGCCACATCATCAAATATCATAATGGAATTATTTTTAGCTTCCTGTGGTGTTAAAACTGTGTCATTTGCGGAGAATGTGTAGTATCCCATTCCTTGTATTGGTTTGATAAGTTTTTCCAAATACTCATATTTCGGTTGATATAAACTCTTTGAAAATACATAAATATTTTAAAATTTAACTCCATTTGGACTCTATATGAGGCTAAGCATCACATTGGTTTTTCCACAATTTGATGGACCAACAATTAAAGCTCTAATTGTGTTGGGTAGCAAGGTACTGTGACGAGGCTGTTGATTCTCCTCCCCATGCCCACCGCCCTCAATGTTTCTCACTAAGATGCTTTTCTTTTGTTGTAATAAACGCATGTTAATGAGAGAAGTACTTCATTCAATGAGGAACGTTGGTGGATTGAGGTCGTTATAAAATGATGAAACATTTTTATAATATAAACACTCGTAAATCAAATGTCAAACAGGGTGGTGGTCTTGTAAACAATATAATAAACGCTCTACCCGTGGAAGTGCATTTACCTGGGTACAATTACTGTGGACCAGGTACAAAGCTAGAGAAACGTTTAGCACGCGGTGATCGTGGAATCAATCCTTTGGATGAAGCTTGTAGGGAACACGACATAGCATATTCAAAAAGTAAGGACTTGAGTGAGCGTCATAAAGCTGACTCTGTTTTAATTGATAGGGCCTGGGATCGTGTAAAAGCATCGAATAGCAGTTTTGGTGAGAGAGCAGCAGCGTACTTTGTAACGAACATGATGAAGGTAAAGAAAAAATTTGGTATGGGATCAAAACAGAAAAAGACGAAGAAATTAGTAAAAACGTCTCTTGCTTCAATAATCAAAAAGGCGACCAAGGAATTGAAAAAAAATAAACCGCTTGACATATTTCATGCAATAAAAGTTGCACGCAAAGCAGTATCTAACTCAATGGGTTGTAGGAAAAATGTTGTAATTCCACGGGTTATAAATGTGCCCAAGGTAGGTGGCTTCTTGCCACTTGTACCAATTTTAACAGCACTTAGCGCTGTGGGCAGTTTAGCGTCAGGTAGCGCAGCAATAGTAAAGTCTATTAACAATGCAAAGATAGCAAAACAGCAACTAGAGGAGAACAAGAGACATAATAAAACAAGTAAGAAAGTTACAGTCGAGAGTGCTCGACCGTAACCCATCTGCGCTTGACACTCTTAATATACCCTGTAAGTTTGGTACAAATCGGATAAGTAGAACAAAAGTTATTCGTTAAATTATTTATCAAAATTGATGTGCCCAGTGCATATGGACGTTTTAAGTGTGTGAATGACCTAGAGATATCAAATTTGGTGACAGCATTCGTGTAGATCTTACGCAGATCAAGTTTGTTTTAGATTTTTGCCACGCCCCTTTCCGCCCCCAAAAGCCTGTAAAAGCCGTAATAATACACCTAGAACATTGAATTTTGGTACGCATAATAATAATTATATTCTCAATGATTCCTGTGAATTTGGTTGAGATCGAATGAAAAAAGAAGTTATTAAAGAATCAATTTTATATGCAAAATTCACTTGCAGCTGCCCGCGCTTTGTTTGTTTAGTTGACAGTGTGACCATAACTGTGTTGTGGATTTTTACCCGCTATTTTCAAAAATATACAAAAAAACAAGTTTTAGTATATTTGGTATATTTTGTGTTAAAATATCAATAAGTTTTTTTGTTTTCTCTCGAAATGGGTTGCGGGTATCATACGATCGAGCACTCTCGACTGTAGCTTTCTTACTTGTTTTAAGAGAGGTTCTGTTTCATATTACTTTGACAGTTTTGGGAACTTACAACCACCATTAGAAGTAATTAAATATATGGGAGAAAGCATTAAGTATACAACAATTCGGTACAGTTAACTGTGGACGTTTGTGTCTACAATTTTTGTTGCAATTCAACTCATTGCACTAAAGATTGGTGGAATGTGTTTATGATATGTGTGTGTGTGTGTGTGTGTATGTGTGTTCCTTGTAAGAACGCACATGTCTGGACTGTGTGTCCCGTTACAGAACCACTTGAAAATCGGTTGGCCTTTGTGAACCTCACTCGAGAAATGCTCGAGAATATGCTCCTTTGGTCATCGTTGGAGGATATAAAATCAACCGGCTCCTCGAAGGAAAAAATCATTCAGTGACCAGCAACAGCAGCATCAGCAGCATCAACAGCATCAACAGCATCAGCAGTATCAGCAGCAACAACAACATCAAACCATCACAGCACCATCACAGCCACAACAACAACAACAACATCAACAACATCAACAAACATCAAACCATCACAGCACCATCACAGCAACATCAACAATATGGAATGCAACAACTTTGATAATATCAAAAATTTCAACATTTTGTGGAGGTTGATAGACAACCTACCATTCACGATGCTAACGGAGGAAGATTCAACTGAATCTCAGGTGACGGAGGAGGAGGAGTTCATAGACACAAGTGTCTTCAACCTTCTCGACCCGTTGACATACAACAATATGGTAACCCAAGAGGACTTAGATGCCCTCTTGAAAGACATTGAGGAGGACCCAGATAAGCGTGGGACAGTTTTATAATAAGAAATAAATGTTAAATAAAATTATAAATATATATATATATATATACAAACAAAACAAAATTTTTGAATTGGGGAGGTATTTTATTTCAGCTTTTATTTTAGCTTTTATTTGCAACTTTTATCTTCAGCTATTTTTATTTTTAAAATTTATATTTTTAAAAATAATATAAATATATATTTAAACAAAATTTTAAAATAAAAAAAAAATTTTAAAACAAATCAAAATTGTTTAATTGAGGAGGTGTTTTGCATTAATCTTGGATTTTTAAAACTTTGGCTTTATTTTCAGCTTTCTTTTTTTTAGCTTTTATTTTCAGCATTTTTTTCTTTAAAAATAAATTGAAAAAAATGTTTATTTTTAAAATATATATATATATATTTAAGCAAACACAAATTTTAAAATAAAAATATATATAAAAATATAAATTTAAAATTTTTATTTCCATACATTTCATTTTCAGCTTTTTATTTACAGGATATAACTGGTCTAAAAACAGCTATTACAAACAGACCTGTTCTGTTCAAACAGCTATTACCAACAGACCTGTTCTGTTCAAACAGCTATTACCAACAGACCTGTTCTGTTCAAACAGCTATTGGTATCAGACCTGGTCGGTTCAAACAGCTAATGGTATCAGACCTGGTTTACAAAAACAGCCGTTGATATCAGACCTGGTTAACACAAACATCTAATATAAATTGGCAAGAGATCAGTTTTAGATTCAGTTTGTATACAATCCAACTCGATATGTGAAGGGTGGATCCTGTGTGTATTTGTGAGCGTGTGTGTGTGTGTGTGTGTGTGTGTGTGTGTTTTCTTTGAAGACTCCATGGCACATATTCCTTTGTATGATCCCCATGTTCCCCACACCACAATCGGTGGTGTATGTCGCTAGTGGGTATAAAATCAACCAGCTCCTCCTGAGCGTGTGTGTGTGTGTGTGTATTTTCTTTGAAGACTCCATGGGACATATTCCTTTGTATGATCCCCATGTTCCCCACATCACAATCGGTGGTGTATGTCGCTAGTGGGTATAAAATCAACCAGCTCCTCGAAGGAAAATATCATTCGGTGAGCAGCAACAGTCTCGGTAGCATCAGCAATCAGCGTCCACCACCTCAGCAACCAGCAACCAACACCAAATATCATCAAATATGTCCAACAACGAGAACACCGCATCCAACGCAATTGATCTCACGGAAATGGATTCCCAGCAAACATTTTATGAACACAACCGAGAGGACTTTGATGACCTTTTGAAAATCAATGATAATCACTTAAAGATTAATGAAGATCTTTTAAAGGCCAATGAGGACCGAGTGAAGAGCGCCTTCAACTCGCTTAAAGTGAAGAGTAAACTTCACATCAAGAAGCTCCTCATCAACACACCATACAATATCATGAAAGCGAAAAAGGTTAAAGGAAAATTTTGCACCAACGTGATGGTTGTGCTGGAGAACCATTTCGTTTTCCTCCCTCCTCGGTTTAATGCGATTGAAGAAAGCATCCTGGAGCTGGTTAAGGAAAAAAAATATATACTTACCAGAAGAGAAGATGACAACATAGATTTTGATCTTAGAACAAATTTATAAATTGTATATTACAAATTGTTTTTAATAAAATGAAGTATAAATCAAAAAAATTTTGTTTTTTAATTCAAATTATTACAGCTATATATGCTTATGATTCGTCAAGTAGTTCACAGTCCATTCACAACCAGAGTTATTTCAACTAGAGTGAAATAACCGTTTCAATTCTAACAGCTTGAGTGAATTTAAAGTACAATGAATCAAAATATTTTAGCTCAATTAACCAAAAGTCGAAAAGCTCTAAAAAAAAATTTTCTGAACTAAAACAACTCAAAACCCAGAATACTCATGGTTTGGAGGAAACATTCAAAACTCAGAATACTGATGGTTTGGAGGAAACATTCAAACCCATAACGGAACCTTTACATGAACTTGTTAATGACACTAAAAAGTTACAGAATATGTTACCCACAGACTATAAAAATGTTAAAACTGAAATGACACCTAAACAAAACATTAGTGGAGATAACACACTACATGCGAAAAAGATGAAGATGAAGAAACTAAAAACTAAATATGATGATGACAGTGATGATAATGATGATGATGATGATAATCAATTCTATTCTCAGTCAGCAATAGAGGATACATCATTTGTACTCCCGAATCAAGATGAGCCCCATACATCAAGAGCGATATTGAGTCAAGTGTACCCTCATACATCATCCTCATTAACACATCCAGCTGTACATCATGATGAGAGATCAAATCCTCTTTTGGATGTGACATTTGGACCATACAAAAATGCAACCGGTCAATTAATGATGGGAAGTAACTACATAAATGTATCTGGCAATAAAATTGAATTTGAAAATGGTAAAAACTGGGAACTGACAAATGGTTTATATTCTTTAATATTCCATCGTCAACCACAAAATTACAGTCAAAATGACTTGAAAATATACAGAGAAATTTTGATAAAAACTAATGTATATCGAAGAAACTTTCATCCAAGTGGACAGTTGAAAGGAACAAGAGCACATAAATATACGAAAATTATAAAACCACTTTTAGCGAAAACACCTACTGCCGAGTCTACACCCAAACGCTCTAAAGCAAGTGTATCTGGGTCTGGATTTATGACCCTTAATATGAATAAACCCAATTATGTATACTGGGATGATCCAAATGAGTTGGTTGAACGACTGCAGCTATTAATAGCCTCTCAATCAGCTTGAAATACTAATCACACTAATGAAATTACATCAATAATTGAATAATTTAGAGAGGCTCAGATTATATGCTAAGTTATTTACAATATATATATGACATGTCAATATTCAAGAGAGTTTATAATCATCATGTCTGTTGACAAGTTTGGACACTACATACATGAGAAGCAGAACCCTAATCATTTAATATCGCATCACAAAGGGAATAAATGATTTATGGCAAGTCGACTTGGTTGAAATGGGAAAGTACGCAAAATCAAATAATGGTTATCGATACTTGCTAACAGTAATAGACACATTCTCAAAATTTGCCTGGGGTGAAGCAATAAAGTCGAAACATGCGAAGGACGTTGCTCAGGCAATGGAGAAAATATTTAAATCAGGACGAGGAGTACCCAAGAATCTACAATCAGACGATTTTAAAGAGTTCTTTAATACTCAATTTACAGCTCTGATCAAACAATATGAAATCAATCACTATTCAACATATAGTAGTCTAAAGGCCTCAATTGTTGAGAGATTCAACAGGTCTTTAAAAGAACTCATGTGGCGAGAATTCAGTGGAATATACAAATGGATTGATGTGTATAAAGAATTAATTGACATATACAACAATAGAGTACACAGAACTATAAAAATTGCACCTATCAATGTAAACAGTGAGAATGAAAAACTCATCTTGAAAACTGCATACAATAATATTAAAATGTTTGCTGGTAGTAAACTAAAGACTATGTACGCATCAGCAAATATAAACATGTATTTGAAAAGGGATATACCCCGAATTGGACAACTGAAATATTCAGAATAACTAAAGTACAAAATACTTACCCAACAACATACTTACTGCAAGACTGGAATGGGAATCCAATCAAAAGTGGTTTCTATAAAGAAGAACTAAAAAAAACAACTTTTCCCAATACTTACCTGGTTGAAAAAGTGCTGAAAAGGAAAGGGAATAGAGCTCTGGTCCGCTGGCTGGGTTTCCCCAAAACCAAAGACAGCTGGATTCATAAAACTGAAATTTTGTAATCTTTAAGTAAAACATTTTTTCTTTTCTTTTTCAATCTATATCATTTATTTATCATATTTTGAACAACATTTTTTAAGTTTATTAAAATTAAATTACTATTATCTAAATATCTTATAAGTATACATTTGTTTTGTTTAAATAAACTATCACATTATAAATTTAAAACTATCGTTTTATTTTTTTAATGCCATCTAATAACATAAAATGCATTATCATTTTGAGCCTCTTGGATGTCTAACGCACTTTCATTTATTTCAACTTTTCTTTTTAAAGCATTTACCTTCCTCACTTTACTTTGAGTGCTTTGTGAGTTCTCCTCCAATGCTATCACGTGCTTGCTGTCCTGTGTACAAACAATTTTTATACCCCTCAAATGTGACCTTCTCCAGACAACTGCGCTTTACTCCTTTATTCTTTTTTACGCATATTTCCCTAGCAGTACCAGAATTTTCACACCTACAGTGGGGAGCAAAAGTGATTCCATGTTCAGCATATGCATGTTCAACCACATATAAAACGGAAACCAATGAACCAAATGAAACAAACTTTTTTTTTCTCGATTACTTATTCAATTTGTAAGAAATAGACTTAAATACTACAACAATACAAGAAAAAATGTAAGAGATAGAAAAAAAAAACAAAAACAGAAGGCATGTACTCAGTTTTGCACCTTTTATGAAAAAATCCAAAAAAATACTAAATTAATATTTGGTCCAAAGACCCTTATTGTCTATAACATTTTTTATGCGCTTCGGCATACTCTTAACTAAGTTCTCAATAATTTCTTTCGGAATTTGGTTCCATTCAATTTCCACGCGTCTCCAGAGATCGTCAAGGTTGCTTGGGGCCGATTGATATTGCCCGAGCCGTCGCTTCACAATTGACCATAAGTTTTCAATTGGATTGAGGTCGGGGCTTTGAGCTGGCCACTCCATGACCTTAAAATTTTGTTTAGACAACCATTCTTTAACAATTTTTGCAGTGTGCTTAGGATCCCCATCCTGTTGGAAAGTGATTTCACCTTCAGGATAGGCACACTTATCGATGAAATTGTGAAGACGGGTCTTTAAAATGTTTAAATAGTCCTCTTTTCGCATTATTCCATCAATTTTGTGCAACGGCCCAACGTGCCACCATGTGAAGCACCCCCAAGCCATTACATTTCCTCCTCCATGCTTTACGGTTTGCTTTACATGATGTCTCTGAAGCTTGTCACCGGGCCTATGCCAATAATACTGCTTGCCATCCGACTGGAAACGGTTAAACTTGGATTCATCCGACCAGATAACACGTTTCCAGTCTTCTATAGTCCAGTTTTTGTGTGTCTTTGCAAATCGTAACCGAGCCTTAACATTTTTCTCGGATAGAGCTGGTTTATTTTTTTTAACAGAGGCGACATATCCAATTCTAGCCAGTGCTCTTCTAGCTGTCCATCGACTTACGGTTTTATTTAACTCCGTAGAAGCATTTAGTGGTGTTAAAAGCTTATCCTTCCTCATGCTGGACATCATAAGTCGAGCGTCAGAGTCCGTTAGAAGACGGGGGCGACCATTCACCACACTTTCGGAACAAACGTTTTGTCTTTTTTTCACCTTGACCACCACTGACTGACTAATTTTCAGCTTTTCAGCAATTGTGCGTGTCGAACAGCCACTTTTAGTCATGACAACAATACTATTTTCGGTATCCGCTGATAGCTTCTTCATTTTACAAATATGAGTTGGCGACTAATTTCATAATTCATTAAAATTTACTTTGAACTATAAGAAATGTGCGACTTTCTGAATTATGACAACGAATAATGCATGAAAAATGCATAAAACAGTAAATCTGCAAGAATTTTGGTGATAAGAAATCAGGGAGAACAAAAACAAGTGAGAATAACGGAAGGTGCAAAACTGAGTACATGCCTTCTGTTTTTGTTTTTTTTTTCTATCTCTTACATTTTTTCTTGTATTGTTGTAGTATTTAAGTCTATTTCTTACAAATTGAATAAGTAATCGAGAAAAAAAAAGTTTGTTTCATTTGGTTCATTGGTTTCCGTTTTATATGTGGTTGAACATGCATATGCTGAACATGGAATCACTTTTGCTCCCCACTGTATATGCATACATTTTTGAACGTAACCCAACAAACTCACTCATTGGTTTACCATGCATCTCATCTTTAAAGAATCCTAAAAATTGTATAATGTAGCCATTTCATTTGAATACTCAGATGTATCAAATTTCAATTCGACATCATCACGAATTTCTTCATAGAAGTCGTTCGATTTTATAGAGTATATAAACGAATCGGTGTCCATATAATTTAATTTAAGTGCTTTATTAAATTTAGGTTTCATATAATCATAATGAAAATCATACATTTTGAATTTAGATAATTCCAACACCGCAAAGCCTAAATGTATTGGCTTATCACAAATGTTGTGTAATCTTTTCATCTGAATTGCAAACATAGTTTCATTAAACTTTGTTGCACTATGAAAATTTGACCTGGATATCAAGTCTCTGGCACACAATCTAGGGCGCCCACCTTGTGGACCTATGTTACGTTTGGAGAATTCCATTATGTAACAATCCGAATGTCTACCCTCTTTTCGCTGTTTTCCATGGTTTTACCATAGACAGCATTATTTAACAATTTGAAAAAATCTTTTTCAAAATTATTTGTTGCCCAGGTCCTATGCTCAGTGTTTATGTCAATATACTTTTTAATCCAGGCCTTCTGTTTAAACTCTCAGACGGTGTGAATCTTTTTTATCCTCAACCCATGCTTAATACACTGCTGTAGAGTTTTGTAGTGTATTACATACTTCTCCTTATCGCGGAGATCAGCTATTAGCTTGGGAATTTTTGATGATTTTGATGGTAATTTATTGGACGGGCAGAAGGGAAATCATTGTGCATATCGTGGAGTGAGTATGGATATTCCAAGTCAACCTCAAGAATATATCCATACTCACTGTTATCAGATATATTATCAATCTCAAATGATTGCACTTCTGCCCGCTCTAACCATTTGAATTCACCGTAAGGCCAAGGTTCAGACATGGCACAACCATAAAGGTTATTTGCATCCACATACATTAAATATTCCGATTCTCTTGTAGAGCCAAAATCTTTAAGGTATTTGTGGTTTGCTTTGGTGTGTCTATGACTACATTGAACTAATCCACCTCGAATTCCACACTGAATATGTCTTATCATATCAATATCTGTGAGTAACTCAAGGCGGATCTCTGTTGTTTTCAACATCGCATCCCATGACAATCCTGGAGTTGTGTAATAGTGAGCAGGATCGAGTTGATGAATGCTTAAACAAATTTCCGTAAAGTTTTCGAAAACGTCTGTTAACAATAAAACATCAGTTTTCAAATATAACTCCAAGTAGTCTTCAAGAGTTTGACACTTGAAGTTATTCCACACTGTTCATGCGTGATTGTAATCTACCTCAGAACATTCTGACTCTGTCAAATTGCTGTATAACTCACTCCTTGGTGGGAGACAAGTTTCTTCCAACTTTTAAGCTGAATCTAAATATTCATAAGGGAATACTCCTTTCCTACGAAGTAGGGCAAAATCTGATTTTTCTGGGTATTGTGTTTTGAGAACATTACAATTGTTCTCACTTAAATTTCCTGCAAGTGTGCTTAGACTAGAGGGCATAAATCTTAAAGAGTCCAAAAATCTAATTTCCAGGGTATCGTCTTCTACTGGCACAAATTTTGAAATACGAATATATAATTCCTTGTTCAAAAGAAATTACTTTAATATCCCCCTTAATCTCCCCGAGCTCTTTCACAAACAAATGTGCATCATATTTTGACAAATTGTGAAAAAACACGGGGATAAAATTTCCTTTCCTATGGTATGCACCTCGGTATGTGCCAGTAAAATGACAGTGATCTCTCACTCTGTCATTACCCAAACTACCCTTGCAAATATGTCAATTAATGGCCTCATCGAAATTATATGAATCCTGTGCACTCATTTGGATGGGTACCACATTCTTCATGTGGCTCTGATATAATTCGGACAAATCGGATGTTAGACTTTCAATGAAAGTGCGGCTTACATCCCCGCCCGTTCTTAAAACAAACTTATCTAGTACTGTATCAAATGCACACTTTATATAGTAGCAAATGCTACAGGCACATGCTTATTAATAATTTGTGAATTATCACTTACATCTATATTAGAAGGATCCAGTATGCATTCAAAATCTGCATACACGTTGAATTGAATCTTCAGCTGCCGGTGGTGATTTTTGAAGAACACCTCTGTCTGGTGGGGCTTAGGTGGCTCCGTGACAGTTCGACTGCATATTTCTGCATGTCGACTGGCCCTCTCTTCACTCGTCGAACATCGCAAGCATTGGTTGCAGAACCAACGCTTTGGCTGCTCCCTACCCAATTGTGATGAGAGCAGACTGAAATTAAAAAGAATTCGATATATGTTATTTAAATATTATTTTTATTTTATTACTTGGACTTACGCAGATATATTTTTATACCCGCTACCCATAGGGTAGAAGGGTATTACAACTTAGTGCCAACAGAAAATGTATGTAACAGGCAGAAGGAGGCATCTCCGACCACATAAACTATATATATTCTTGATCAGTGTCAACAGCCGAGACGATATAGCCATGTCCGTCTGTCCGTCTGTATGAACACCTAGATCTCAGAGACTATAAGAGCTAAAGCTACCAAATTTGAGGACAGTACTCCTATAGGTCCTACGCAGATCAAGTTTATTTCAAAAGTTGGATGCCACGCCCCTTTCCGCCCACAAAAGTCTGTAAAAGCCGTAATAATAGACCTAGAGCATTGAAGCTGCCCACGCATTGTTTGTTTAGTTGACAGTGTGACGGTGTTGTGTTTTTTGTTTTCTCTCGAAATGGGTTGCGGGTATCATACGGTCGAGCACTCTCGACTGTAGCTTTCTTACTTGTTTATCCACACATAGTGTCCGTGTACATTTCCATTTGCTCCATCCAATAGCAATAGGTTGATGTGTGATTTCCCTTCAAATCCAGCACAATAAAGTGGTCCAAACACTTTGTTTGCTTCCTCATCATATCCAAACACATTTATGCTGATGTGTGGGTTCCGTCTTGTGAACTCATTCATTTTGCTAAGTTCCATTGGAAATGGTAGTCCTCTGAAGTCCACCTTGTAGTTGTTGTCCACTTGAATTATTTGTGAAGCTATGTTGATATTGTAGCTGGAGCATCGCTGTGCATTTCTAATTGGCTTAAGGGCTGATATTATTGCCCACTTGAAGCAGAACACATCATTGTTCTGCACGTTGATAAGAGCTCGTTTGTGTTGAAGCTTCAACGGAATTTTAAAATGTTGTGATCCTCTAATGGGATCACATTGAAGCATGTTTAACTCCACTCTGATGAGACGAGTCATCGTCCATCCACTATCCTTTTCCTGAAACTCACTCATCTTAGTTTTCATTGCATCAGCGTGCATTTCATAGAGTTCCATGAAATTGGAATACATCGAAACCAGTGACATTATTGCAATTACATAGCATTTTGTTTATTTATTATTTTTCGAGTCATGTGACCTTTCAATGTTGGGTGCTTATACACATTCCGACGATCGTGGACTTATCTTCCCTCTCGCTCACTTAATTTTCCTTGCGTCCCTGTTGCGATGTATGACACCAACATTACAATATGTCTATCGTCCTCTCCTCTTTTAGAGTGCAGACTGTCGCTATCGATCACAAGGCAAATTAAAAAAAAACCGTTATTTTACTGGGGATTGGGATTATGATATGTAAACGAAAATTGTTCACACGATCGCAGGTGGTGTCAAGTTATTCGAGGTCACCATCCCCAGTTATTCGATGAGCTGCATGTTGCGTTCGAACGACTGCACGTGTCAAAGGCCCGCCCCCCGCCTGTTGCGTTCGAATTGCGTTCGAATGCATGCTGGTGGCGAAAATCACCAACCCTGTTGCCAGCTGCGGTCGCGCAACCCAGATCTGTCAACACATTCAATCGATTCCGGCTGTTGCAGCTGTCGAAGGTCACCGATCGCCGGTCGCCGCACCAGTTTTCGGTGTCATATGTCCTCATACACTTGACTTATCCTAAAATCAAACAAGATCCAACACTCCAATCCCCACAACCTATCACACCACACTCACCCCCCAATAGTCTAATTTATTTGTTTTTTTATTTACCTAACCCTTTGATCACCACGATCCCTAAACACCCACACTACTTTTTGACCCTCATCAAAACTCTTAATTACCACTTGACATATTTTTTGACAGCTAAACCCATAAATTATCATCTTAACTACCCCATTAATGTCACTTGTGCCCACAATCAGGTAAACATTCTACTGTCAGACTTACTTCACTTCTTATGGAGAGGAATAATGAAATAATCCTTCTATTAAGAGGGAAAAGTTGATGACTCAAACGATAAATCAAATAATTCCAGCAACGGTCTGCATAAAGCAGACGGAGCCGACCGAAGTACACAGCCAGGAACTCCATCCGGACCGGCTTAACCATTTGAAAATATCGAATCATAGACTCCTCACTCATTAAGGGACTGAAGATACAATTCGACAGAGACAGGCTGTAAGGATAGGGCGCGTTAGAGTAGGAATATCAAAAATAAGTAGGTTGAAAAAAAAAGCAAATAGATCAGTGATATACTGAAATATGTTTTTTTTCCGCTACCCATAGGGTAGAAGGGTATTATAACTTAGTGCCGTCTGTCCATCTGTATGAACACCTAGATCTCAGAGACTATAAAAGCTAGAGCTACCAAATTTGGTGACAGTACTCTTATAGGTCCTACGCAGATCAAGATTGTTTAAGATTTTTGCCACGCCCTTTTCCGCCCCCAAAAGCTGTAAAAGCCGTAATAAAAGACCAAGAGCATTGAATTTTAGTATGCATAATAATTAATTATATTATAGTCTCATGTTTCCTGTAAATTTGATTGTGATCGAGTCCACCCATGAAAGGTACGCCAGGGTCACCAGCATGAGAGGTATTCCCAACAGGCCGAAGCACAGCCGAGCGGCACGAAGAATCCGCATTTCAGTAAGCAACAGAAGCCACTGGGCCAAGCCAACCAGCGGAGCGGCAAGTAGCAAAACAACCAAAACGCTGAGGTGCCCATGGAGGTTGACCCTTTCTTTACGAGAATCCTTCAACCCACGCAGGCTTCAGCTTATGCGAATAAGAGGTCTCCCACATCTGATCGCACGGGCGGTCAAAGAAAACAACAGAGACTAACTCAGGTTTCACATGACGCGGGACAAGGGGCGGAGTGCCGCCTCGAGTGCAGAGGCGCAGGTCGATGACGAGGCTAACAGCAGCTACGATACTGATGCCGTCATCAGACGAAGAGTAGCGGAGACGAATATGAAATTCCTCAAAGACACAGGCGCCTCCAAGAATTTCATTCGACCACACGAAGGGTTGAGAGGCAGCCGCTCAGTAGGATCCCCTTCACGATTCACTCAATTCACGGCACGATCAAAATTACACATGAGTGTTTCGTTTCCATGTTTGAAATGAAGGCAACATTTTTCATTCTCTCAGACCTGACAACGTTTGTTTGAATACAGATGTCACAGTCCCCTTATAATAACCCTATTAAGGTGGTTTATAAGAAAGTCACTGATAAGGAGGGTAATCGGAATATTCGTTTAGTAATGGACTATTGTAAACTCAATGAAAAAACCGTACCCGATAAATACCCCATGTCAAATATCTCTATGATATTGGGAAACTTGGGTAAAGCCCGAATTTTTTCGATATTCGACATGAAATCCTGTTATCACCGGATGTCAGTAGAGAAATCATGTTTTTTTAAGAAGAGCGTGAACTTTCAAAGGGTCATAGTAACCTTTAATGGCACAACATCTGACCCCGAGAAAGTAAACGCCATACAAGACTTTCCAGAGCCGAAAACGGTTTTTAAAGTCAGATAATTTTTGGGCATAGCTAGCTACTATAGATGCTTCATTAAAGATTTCGCAGCAATAGCAAGTCCAGTCTCCGGCAAGGAGAAAATGGAACGGTCAGCAAACATTCCGAAACATTGCTGTGCAGTTCACTGAAGCGCAACAACGAAGATGTCATGCTTCATCCGAAGATGTCATGCTTAGGTACCACGACTACAGGAAGCCATTCGGTCTAAAAACCAATGCTTTGGCCTATGGCATAGGTGCAGTTTTTTACAGCGATGTCAACATCGTTGTATCGATGTATCTGCCCAACATCGTTTCATTTGCTTCCCTTCTCTAAGGAAGTTATTTACATGCAAAATTCACTTGCAGCTGCTTGCGCTTTGTTTGTTAAGTTGACAGTGACCATGTCGGTATGTTAAAGACTTTTTTCAAATTAAAAAAAAAAAAATTTCAGTATGTGTTTTGGTCTATTTTTTTTTAAATATCCTTCAAGTTTTTAGTTTTCTCAAATCAAATTATTGGGAAATCCAATTAAGTCAAGCCTATACAACAAAAGAGAATGTTTTACTGAGTCAAAGGCTTTACTAAAATCGGTATAGATGAAGTCAGTTTGTTCGTTTTTAAGGAAACCCTGGTTAACGAATGAAGAAAGCTCAATAAGATAAGTAACAGTGGATTTATGTTTCACAAATCCGAGGTGGTAGGGGGAAATAATAGAACTACATAAATGTTGTAAATGTCTTGATAATATCTTCTCAAAAACTTTTGGTTGTGATGCAGCATATTTTTGCTGCACACAATACTGATTGCACGGCGACTAAAACAAAACCCAGAAGAGAGAAAAAACAACAGAGGCAAAAATAGTGAATTATCGGCTACCGCAGCGAGGCCACACTGATCAACATTATTTAGAAAGTAAGAAAGCTACAGTCGAGAGTGCTCGCAACCCATTTCGAGAGAAAACAAAAAGCTTAAATGATATTTTAACAAAAAATATACCACAGAATATACTGAAATTTGTTTTTTTGTATATACACTTTTTTTAAAAATCCATTAAATACCGACATGGTCACACTGTCAACATATAAAATTGATTTTTTAATAACTTCCTCGTTTTTCATTCGATCTCAACCAAACTCACAGGAATCATAGAGAATATGATTATTATTATGCATACCAAAATTCAAGCTCTAGGTCTATTATTACGGCTTTTCCAGTTTTTGGGGGCGGAAGGGGCTTGGCAAAAATCTAAAACAAACTTGATCAGCGTAAGAGCTACATGAATACTGTCACCAAATTTGATATCTCTAGGTCATTCACACACTTAAATCGTCCATATGCATTGGGCACAACAATTTTGATAAATACTTTAACGAATAACTTTTGTTCTACTTATCCGATTTGTACCAAAATTACAGGGTATATTAAGAGTGTCAAGCGCAGATGGGTTACCAAATTACACATCTTTACACAACATTTTTTTGGAGATTTGACTTTTTCTAGATTAATGCTTATTGTGGGCGAAGGGGGCGTAGCATCCAACTTTTGAAATAAACTTGATCTGCGTAGGGAATACAGGAACCTTTGTACCAAATTTGGTGTCTCTATGTCTTATAGTCTTTGAGATCCAGGTGTTCATACAGACAGACAGACGGACAGACAGACAGACGGACATGGCTACATCGTCTCGGCTGTTGACGCTGATCAAGAATATATATACTTTATGGGGTGGTGATGCTTCCTTCTGCCTGTTACATACATTTTCTGTTGGCACTTAGTTAAAATACCCTTCTACCCTATCGGTAGCGGGTATAAAAAGGGAGAAATAACCACGAGGACAAGAGTACACCGACACCAGCAACGAGGACAACAGCAACAACAAGTGCACAGACACCAGCAGCGAGGGCAACAACGACGAGCCCCAGCACAGTGGCAGCAACAACAACACGCACAGCCGCGCCAGTGCCGCCGCAACAACAGCGCAACCACGCCAGTGCCGCCGCAGCAACAGTAGCACGCGCCAGTGCCGCCGCAACAACAGCGCAGCCGCGCCAGTGCCGCCACATCAACAGCACAGTCGCGCCAGTGCCGCCGCAGTAACAGCGCAGCCGCAACATCAGCGCCTCGGCAGGAGCGCGCGAGTAGCAACGCCACAGCAGTAACGCCGCAGCAACAGTAGCGCCGCCCCCGAGCCGCCGCAGCAACAGTGCAGCAGCGACAGCAGTACCCCAAAGCAGTGCCACAGCAGCAGCAGCATCCAGCCAGCAGCAGTGCCACAGCAGCACCACAGCAACAGCGCATCCGTGACAGGAGTGCCGTCACAGCAACAGTGCAATGCGAAAGCAGCAACGCCACAGCAGTGTCGTCACAGCAGCGCCGCCACAGCAATGCCGCCACAACAGTGCCGCCACCGGAGCAGCAGCATCACATCAGCAGCACCACAGCTACAGTGCCCGCCACAACAACAACAGGCCCTGCCCAGCAACGACGACCGGTGCCAGCAACGAGGGTGTGACCAGGGACAAAGACGCGAGGCTCCCGGTAAGCGCGACAGTAGCTAGCACTAACATCCTCTATCGTCATGTGTTGCCCACATCCTCTCGCGAAGCGTTTGGGGCGCGCGCAAATAAATAAAATGAAGTAGAAATATGCCTTTATTGTTGGGTTAAAGGGGGAAGCGGGCAGGGCTAGCGGAGTGAGGTTAAGGTCGGCTTGGCGCGGGTTCAGAGTATCACGACGAGGTGTCAGCGGGACTTACCCCTCCACCTCTGTCGATTCTTCTGAACCCGGACGCCACGAAGCAGCTATCAACTTCGGTCATCATTGGATGACATTCCACAAGTGCTGACGAGGTTCACTCTCTCACTTGTGAGTATGTCGCCCAGTATAACCGAGGTTGAGCCGATCGAAACCACCACCACTCAGCTTCGATGGCCTCCAGAGAAGATTCCACATCCGAGAAGACGGGTTTTACCCTCTCTCGTGTGTGCGTTTATCTTTTGAAAGTCATCGTTGGAAAAACGTCGTTACAGATGGCGCCCGAGCAGGGACATTACTGAAATTTGAGCCGAGTCTAGCAAAGTTAATAGGGGGTAAAGTAAAGTAATAAAGATCGTCATATTTAACGAGAAAAACAAGAGGCAACAGTAGTTAACTTCGGCATAAGTCTTTTTACCGAAAGTCGAGTACCGTTGCAAAGTCGCGGTGGATTCAAATTGCGCAATATCATAATAGCTGTACCAACTTTGAGTTGCAAGTTATGTGGTGCAAATCCTGGTAAGTCCAGAGAATTCAATAACTCTGTTGGATAATTTACTACATCATCGAGATTTGTTATGGAATCAACGGATTTGTATGCCACCAAATCGCCAGCAATTTTTGCTTGAATGGTGGAATTCAGTGCGTGTACATCATTATTCTTTGCGGCAAGAATTGCTCGATGACTCAACCAAACATAATTCTGATAATTCTCACTAATGTTTGGGAAAACATTTTCAATAAGTGTTAATTGAGAGTCTACAAATTGGCAAAAGTCGTTGGTAAAAGTAATTAATCCAGATGTCGCATCAACTGGGACTTTTCCATTTCCAACAGCTAACAATTGTTTGGAAAATTGTGCAGCACTTTGATCATTTTGAAGTTGAACTCTCATATTAGTGGTTAGCGATGTTTTTACGTTATTCCATAAATATGATGCCTTCAGGCAAGCATTCAATTCATCTGCAGGCGTTCCACGGGGAATTACTGGCAACGTTTGCCTGAAATCGCTTGCCAACAATATCATCAAGCCGCCAAAGATGTTGTTATTTCGCCGAAGATCCTTCAGTGTGAAGTTAAGTGCTTCAAGTGATTTCTTATGTGCCATTGTGTACTCATCCCAAACAATGAGCTTGTATTGCATGAGCTTCCCATTGCACTGGATCGGGAAATATTGCATGTTGGAGTATTAATTGTGTTTAAATTGAGTGGCAACTTAAGCGCAGAATGTGCAGTACCACCGCAATCTAGAAGAGTCGCTGCAATTCCAGATGATGCTAACGCCTAAGCTATGTCACATCTTGATCGAATAGTGGCCAAAATCAATGAAATAACAAATGTTTTTCCTATTCCTTCAGGTGCGTCCAGGAAGAATAGACCACCTGTATTGTTGTCAAACGCTTGCATTATTGTTTCGTATAGTTGTTTTTGCTGTTCATTCAGGAACGGCACATTATTTCGATCGAATTTCTGCATTGTATCAACATTGCACTGCAACTCTCGATTTAATTCTTGGTTGAATGCATCGTGCATCGATCGATTTGGCGCAATCATTCCTACTTCAATCAGAAGCTTGTTTGCAATAGTCAAGCATTGATCCTCAATCAGAATCAATCCTTCATTGTAGATTTCATCGGTTATTTGGATGTTGGGATTATTCGTTTGAATTCGCAAGCGATGCAAGATATCACACATGTCGACTTTGTATTTGTTCCATAACTGAATTGGTTGTGAAGGAAAACATGTGGTGATGATAATTGCGAACAGCGTTCGTATTTGGTACGCATTATATGAAACAACTGAATCTGCAGGTGTTAGATCCCAATAAGAATCGTTCTCCAGCAAACCCAATAGTTGACATGCTTGTCGATATGTTTGGCATTGTTCATTGGCCATTCACAGTTTTCAAATGCCCAAACGATTTTGGGCCACGTACATTTAGCAACAGCATTCATCATTGGGCATTTCAACGTACATCAGCGTCGCTGCGAATGGATCTGCCTCACACATTGCAAAGAAGCTAGTCAATGTTGTGAAGGGTGGTCTCTCAGCTCGTTGTGCCGCATTAGCCTCAGTGTAGTAAACTCTTTGACCATTTTCCATATGCACTGCTAAATGTACAACTGTGGGATACCTTTCATGAATTTGAAATTACAATAATCGCCACAGTGCTTCATTAGTACTGACGTATCTGCTCATTTGAAAGTTGCTGATTTCGTCATTCGCATTTTCCGATGCAATACCAAACACAGCCATGAAAATTCGTGATAGCAGCGGGCAATATGGTACATTGAATTCATTCCCGATCTCAATCTCTTGATTTTGAACTTTAACTTTGATAGTTCGACCATTATTTTCTTTTGAACGCCGTCGATAAACTGGATATCCATCGTTCCCTGTGACTGTTTCAGCAACTAACGGTCGCGGATATCGTTTTGTGAACTTTCCATCAGCCACGCAAGGCGATAATGGATTTAATGCACCGCACGGTCCATGGACCATCTGTGTCGTCACAATGTCGTGTAGATGGGGATCAGTGACTGGATCAGGAATTTCAGCTGATATGATGTTATCCACTTCATTTGAATGTAATTTGTTCAGCAACCAAATTAGGATATGAGCATGCGGTAGTCCACGCTTCTGCCATTCCACCGAGTACATATAACAACGTGTGTCACCAAAAACTTGATATTTAGTAAGCACATCCATCATAACCTTGAGTTTCTGCTGAAATACTCTGGCGATTATGTCATGGCGATCTTGCGGCTTTTGGCCCGGTTCCAATTCACGTTCAATTTCCGTCCACTTGTGAAGGTTAGGTTATGTTAGGTTGAGCAGGCAGCTCGACCGGAGTCGAGAGCACCCGGAGACCATATGGTCCATTGTGATGCCTGATCTGTGTGAACTGTGGGAGTAGAAGGGATTGGGAGGGATTGTTGGGATATTGGAGGAAAGGCTCTGATTGTATTATTTTGTCTACGTGCTACTGGCCATTTCTGTTGGGCTGCGGTAGCCTCTGGAACCAGCTAGTAGAGTCGAGGAGCGCCATGTTCTCCAGCCGAATATTCTCAAGACTGCCCAGTTCCGCAAAGAAAGGCTGGCCCAGAAATTGGGTCCGCTTTCGAAGAAGTGCAGGGCAGTCGCAGAGAAGATGCTGGATACTCTCGGTTTCCTCTTCGTCCCCACAGCTGCGACTGAAGTCCTGTTGGGGTCCACCGTACCGTTGAGCCATACGGCCGATGTAGCAGTGTCCCGTTAAGACTCCTGTCAGTAACCTTATCTTGTTCCTTTTAAAGTTTAAGAGCTCGGTTGTTCGCTTGGGACGGTATCTTGGCCAGAGTGCTTTTGACACCTCGCAGCCCGATGATGCTGCCCAGTGTCTCTCAGCCGCCGTTCTCATGGAACAATTAAGTTCCGATAGCACGTGCTGAATAGGTCTCTTTATATCGTTCACCGCGAGAGTTTCTGATGACGCTGATCCCCGCCGAGCACATTCATCAGCCGCCTCGTTACCTGGCACTCCCATGTGCCCAGGTACCCAGACAAGTCTGATAGAGTGTGGTTGGCATAGGTTCAGTGACATCACTGTGTCTCGGGTTAGTTTACTCTTAATGGTGTTCGATGCGAGTGCTTTTATCGCTGATTGGCTGTCGACATAGATGGACACGTCCCTCGGGCTCCCGCCCAGTGTCCGTATCAACTTGGTCGCTTGCCAAACAGCGTAAATCTCCGCTTGAAACACACTACACCAGTCAGGAGAAGACACCCGATCCAGTGCCTTCTATTGTCTTTGATCCGTCTGTGTAGATTGACAACTCATTCTGCCTCAAAGGAGATTCCTGTTGCCAATCGGATCTGTCAGGGAATTCAGCTGTAAACCTGTCATCCCACTTATGTTCTGGTACCCAGTAGTCGTTCTCAGCCACAGTCAATTCTACTGTACGTAGAATGGAGTTGTGACCTGCACCAGGCTTAAGGAGGCATTGGCCGTGAAGCCTGACCGCACTCCTTGCTGCCGCGTGCTTGAGGAAGACTCCGATGGGCTCCAGATTTAACATTACATCCAGCGCTGCTTGGGGGGTAGAACGAATACATCCTGTTATTCCCAAGCATGCTAGTCTCTGAACTTTGCGGAGATTGTTTAGATAGGAGTCGGTGTTTCCCGCCTCCCACCATACAAGAGCCCCGTACGTCACTATAGGTCTGACAATTGCAGTGTAGAACCAGTGAAGGATGTACGGTTGCAATCCCCATTCTTTACCAAAGGTCTTTTTGCACACAAAGAAGGCTTGTAACGCTTTCTGTATCCTTTCCTCCGAGTTTCTCCTCCAGGAGAGTTTGGAATCCAGGATTACTCCAAGGTACTTTGCCTCCTTTGATAACTTGAGCTCTGTCCCTCCCAGTGACGGAAGCTTGAAGCTCTTATCTTATATTTTCGAGTGAACAGAACTAGTTCGGTCTTTTGTGGGTTGGCCCCAAGACCGTTGTGTTCTGCCCATCGCAGAGTTTCACTCAGTGCGGCATGGGACTTGCTAAAAGTGTGAGGTGTTAGCTTACTTCTGAGATGAAGGTCCAGAAGTCTCTCTAGTGTTTTCAATAAAAACGATGAGAGACTTATGGGCCTATAGTCTTTTGCTGAGCAGGGGTTTATCTTTCCTGCTTTGGGAATGAATGCCACCCTCACTTCTCTCCAGGTTTTTGGAATGTATCCTGTAAGGAGACATCCCCTGAAGATTTCTAGTAGCCATTGCGACAGATGTACGCATACCATCTGTAACATGACCGGTCTGATGTCATCCGGTCCTGCTGATTTGTAGGGGTGGAACGACTTGATAGCCCAGATTATCTTCTCAGTGTTGACAATTTCGTCGATTAGGACTTGACTCTCACGAAGCGGGTTTTCCTCCGGCTCGCCGCTGATGTGAGAGGAGGGGATCTCATTCTCGTCTTCAGCTTGTGTGCAGCCTGGATGTGTGCGTTCATGAGGAGTTGCAGAGACTCCTGACTATTTTTAGCGAATGTGCCATCCAGGTTGCAAAGCAGCCCCGGTGTGGCTGGATCTTTCGCCAACAACCTTCGAAGTCTGGACGCTTCAGTGGTGTTGGTTAGTTCCTCGCAAAATTTAGACCATGAGTCTCTTTTTGCCCTTCTGATTTCCTTCTTGAAGGTCTTGAAACTGTTATGGTAGGCATCCCAGTCTACCTGGCAGTCTCCGTCTTTTGCTCTATTGTAAAGCTTTCTCGTTTCCTTTCGTATCTGGCCGAGTTCCGGAGTCCACCACTTGTTGCGGTTTGACTTCGGTGGACGGCTGATTGGACAGGATTTGATGAAGGCCTTACATAGAGTATCTGTGACATTCTGGGTCGATTCCTCCAACTTGTCTGGGTTGTCTAGCCTTCCCACTGGGTGGTTGGGAATAGATTCCATAACAAGCTTTGAGTATTTGACCCAGTTTGCCTTTCGTGGGTTCCAAAGTAGAAAGGAAATATGTAAAAAGTTCCTTGTATTTCTCATCGGAATCTTAATATTAATTAGTCTAATCAGTTCGGAAGAATCGATCTTACCACTAATGAGCTTATGCAAAAAAATTACACCAAGCATGGTTCTACGATCAGAAAGGGAAAGAAGATTTATAAGTAAAAGTCTACTACGATAGGAAGGTAAAGGAGTGTTAGCACTCCATTTAAGACATCGAAGGGCAAACAAGAGAAATTGTTTTAAAAATAATTTTAGTGAAGTAAGGATCATTAAATTCGTTCGACCAATGCTTAATGAAACCAAGGACACCTATCGCACGATTTGTTATAGCGAAGATGTGCTTGTAAAATTTCAGTTTGGGATCGAGCAGAATACCTAGATCTTTAACAGACTCAATACGCTCAAGAGGTTTTGCGTGTAGACAATAAGTATTGTTAAAAGGCAAACGCCTGTAAAAAGACATTACGTTACATTTATTGCAATTAAGATTTAAAAGGTTTATTTGACACCAAGATTGGAAGTTATCAAGATCAGCTTGCAGCATTTGACCAAATTGACAATCAACTGACGTTAAACAAAGCTTGACATCATCGGCATACATTAACACCCGAGAAAATTTAATAACGGACGGAAGCTCATTAATAAACAATGTAAATAACAAGGGGCCAAGGTGACTCCCTTGCGGTATACCGGAAGTGACCTTAACAGACTTGGAGACTAAGCCGTTAAAATACACTTTCTGGGTTCAGAGATTTAAATAGCTTGATATCCAGATAATTAAGTTATTTGGAAATCCCAAGAGGTAAAGCTTATGTAGTAATAGTGAGTGATTAACTGAGTCAAAAGCTTTACTGAAATCAGTATAAATAACGTCCGTTTGCATTTTGTTTTGGAAACCATCAATTACCAAAGAAGTGAACTCCAGTAAGTTAGTGGTAGTAGATCTATATTTCATAAACCCATGCTGGCATGGTAATATAATAGATCTACAATAATGTTGTAACTGTGAGGTTATTAATTTCTCAAACAGTTTCGGAATAGCAGACAATTTTGATATTCCTCTATAATTCTCGGCATTCGATTTGTTTCCTTTTTTATGGAGAGGATTAATAAAAGATTCCTTCCAATAGTTTGGAAAAGAACATAACACCATTGACAAATTAAAAATAATGTATAAAGGAATTAATAAAGCCTCAGCACAATGCCTAAGCACACATGCTGGAACTCCATCTGGCCCTGGTGAAAATACAGGCTTTAGAATCTTTAAATTATTTGAAAGTGAGCTTTTAGTAATTAATGGTTTAAAAATGCAATGTGCGTCATTTATCTGATACGGATAAGGAAAACCAATTGATCGTTTTGAGATCTACATGTAGTTTGAAAAAAATCTGCAAATAAATCAGCAATAGACTGATTGGTTTCTGCTGTATTCTTTTAAAAAAAAACAGTTGATGGAAGCGTTGATGAACCACGCTTCATATTAACAAAGTTATAGAATATCCTCGGATCACTGCGAAACCGCCGTCCACAATTTACGAGGTAGTCATTGTAACACTGTGTATTACGAACAATAAAATTTGATCGTGCAATCGAATAACAAGAGAAGTTAAAGGAAGTGTTAGATTCCTTAAACTTCTTGTAATTTCTCGACATTTTATTTTTAAGATATGTCAATTCCCACAATTTACGAGGTAGTCATTGCAACACTGTGTATTATGGACAATAAAATTTGATCGTGCAATCGAATAACAAAAGAAGTTGAAGGAAGTGTTAGATTCCTTAAACTTCTTGTAATTTCTCGACATTTTATTTTTAAGATATGTCAATTCCCGTGTAAACCAAACAGGCTTGGTAGACCTATTTGGTTTACGTAATGGGACGCATATGTCGAATGAAGAGTTTAATGTAGTATAAAACAGTTCAGTTGCACTATCAATGTCCCTACACTCGTAAAGAGAAGACCAGTCAGTGTTCGACAGGATCCGAGAGAGTTCATTGAAATCCGTGTTACGAAAATGACGCACGTGTTGCAAACTCGTAGTAGATTATGCTACACGGGTCTCTAGGTTCATCAACACTTCTAAAGTAGGATGATAAGGATCTTCAGGAAGGGATAAGGGTTCAGATCGGGAGACAGATGTAAGGGAAGGATCCAACACAAAAACCAGGTCAAGCATTCTATATAAAGAATTTGGAATATGATTGATTTGACTCAATGAAAATCCAAACAAATTGGAGTCAGAATTTGAAATCCAAGTCATTCTTGTAATGTTAAAATCACCAAGAACAACAAGACTATCGCGATAAGATAGCAAAGTAGAGACCGAAAGTATAGCCGAAAAATGTGAAGAATAGACAGAAGAAGTTATAAAAATACAAACACCATGAACGGACAATTTTACATCTACGAATTCTAAATCGACAGCACAATCAATTGTAACTAAATCAGAGATGAAAGCAACGTCAACTGCGATTAAAACCCCACCTCCACGACGAGGAGGAGTGCGATCTCGTCAATAAATATTGTATTTACTTGAAAGGACTTCGAAGTTTAAAATGTCTGGCCTAAGCCAAGTCTCGGAAAAAGCTACAACATTTTATAGAAAGGACAGACTACTTAGAAAGAGATTACTAAGTTTGCTAAACAGACCTCTCACGATCTGGTAGCCAAGAGTGAAGGATCCTAGTTTTTTGTAGCCATGACTTCATCAGAAGTTTGATCAGGGGCAAGCCTGGAAACAAAAATGTGTTTCTTTGGTGGAACGCCAACAAGTGATTTTAGATTAACCACAGCCGCATCTACGGATGCAACTACAGCCTTGGATGGCTGACCAACAGAAACTGCTGGGGTGGTTATGGCTTCAGTCCATACAACGACTGAAACATGACCATCGCCGGTGTTAGTAAGAACAATATCCATGGGTAGAACATTATTCTCGTCACTACTAACTATTATTGGAGGAGCAGGAGAAGAAAGATTTATTAATGCAGGAACAGTCGGAGCAGACAAATGAGTTAGGTGTGGGGATAGTTCTTTAGCGCTTATGGACAACCTCGGCTTGGCCTTTTTACGCTTAGGTGACTCATTCAAAAGTTTCATATTTTTGAATTCATGATCCAGCGCTGAGAAATCTTCAAACAGTTTTTTAAACCGTCCAAAGATATCTTCAAAGCCTTTCTTGGTCTGTCGCATAAAGCCCATAATGTCCTTCTCCACATCCCTGCATGATTCACATGTCCACTTCAAGCCTGATTTATGCGACACATTGTCAAACATGCCAGCAGCAAACAAAACCCATTCTAACGTTTGCACGAAGCTCTTATCTTATATTTTCGAGTGAACAGAACTAGTTCGGTCTTTTGTGGGTTGGCCCCAAGACCGTTGTGTTCTGCCCATCGCAGAGTTTCGCTCAGTGCGGCGTTCAGTAGCTCATGATGATGATGATGATGATGATGATGATGATAATGATGATGATGACGATGATGATGATGATGATGATGATGATGATGACGATGATGATGATGATGATGATGATGATGATGATGATGATGATGATGATGATGATGATGATGATGATGATGATGATGATGATGATGATGATGATGATGATGATGATGATGATGATGATGATGATGATGGTGATGATGATGATGATGATGATGATGATGATGATGATAATGATGATGATGACGATGATGATGATGATGATGATGATGATGATGACGATGATGATGATGATGATGATGATGATGATGATGATGATGATGATGATGATGATGATGATGATGATGATGATGATGATGATGATGATGATGATGATGATGATGATGATGATGATGATGATGATGATGATGATGATGATGATGATGATGATGATGATGATAATGATGATGATGACGATTATGATGATGATGATGATGATGATGATGATGATGATGATGGTGATGATGATGATGATGATGATGATGATGATGATGATGATAATGATGATGATGACGATGATGATGATGATGATGATGATGATGATGATGATGACGATAATGATGATGAAGATGATGATGATGATGATGATGATGATGATGTTGGTGATGGTGATAATGATGATGATGATGAAATAAAAAAAAATTTCCAGCTTTCCTGTTTGCTTTGTTTGCTATAAACCTCACGGAGCCCGAGACCTTTCCAACGAATGCAAAACCGTGAAAATAGGTTTGTGCGTTCTGGAGATATAGCGTCAGGAAGGAAAACCCTACTTATTTTTATATAATAGATTATATATACATATAAGTCCCGTCCGAGTTAGCTCCCGTATCAGAAAACCCACCCGAGGTCCGTTATAACAAGAGCAGGAAAAATGAGCCCCCGCACCCTAATCTTCAAACGAAGCGCTCATTTCAGTAGGGCCGGTAGTAAACACGGCAGCGAAGCGGTACTAGACGATGACAAGGATAGGGATTAGACATTTTAAGTAGGGCAAAGTACCGTTTCTAAGAGCTAGTCTTCGGGAAACGCGGAAACGCATAATGGGGTGTTTGCTTGCAGATGACAAAAGCGATTCGCGTGTGCAGAGCTACGCAACGGCGCAGCGGTCGCAACAACGGCGGGTGGTGCTACAGCCCGGTTGTTGTGACACCAGCGAGCGTTGCTACACGCGGCCCGGGTATCACGTCGAGCGGTCTGGGTGGTGCGACAGAGCGGCCCAGCGATCGTGCCACGTGCGCAATAAGGCCCCGCCCTCACACTCGGCAGCATAGTCCAGTTGTTGCGAGTCGTGTGGGCAAAGCTACAACGCGCTTGGCGAGAAAACGGCAGCCCGCGCCTAAAAACACAAAATAGCCGCTCGCGAAAATGGTAGAAAATGGGAGCTGCCTGCCAGTTGAAAGTCAGTCAAGGTCCAGCCTTCAAGCTGAACACATCGCGTGTAGTGATAAGTCTTCAAACAAAAATACAAACGAAAGAATCAAGCACAGGCCTTCAAGAAGAATACAGCACGAACAGTTATCTTCCCGGATATAGCATAAATACAACGAAACCAGTCAGTCCAGTTAAGCACAAGACCACGATGGTGAACGTAAGCTGGGTCTACCACCGCAAGGACGAGCTCGTGGCTATGGCCACCGAATTTGGGCTGGAAGTCGAGGGCAACGTGTCCGACCTACGAAGCCGGCAAGCGCTTCATATTTCCCGAGGCGACCACAGCGAGGAAACAACACGAAGAATGAAGGAACTGGCAGCGCAATACGCGAATGAACACAGCGACAGTGAAGCGAAGACATCTCGAACCGCTTCACCGGTGGCCACGGTGCGACGCCCGAGTTCAGTAGCGGCACACACTCCTCTTCCACGGGTGGTGGTGACTAGGCCTGGAGAAACATCACTGGACATCTCGCGGGGAAGCCGGAACCAGTCTCCGGTGAGGCCCAGTGTGTTCCGAACCGAACCCCAGGGCCGATCGGTAGCAGAGAAGGTCCACCGATGGGGCATATCCTTCGATGGGCAATCGGACCCTCTGAGTTTCATCGAGCGAGTGGAGGAGCGTGCAACGGCCCACCAGATGGAGTTGAGCCAGCTCACCCCCGCCGTGTCAGAACTACTGACAGGAAGCGCCAGTGACTGGTATCGTGTGAGTCGACTACAGGAGTCGACATGGACCTACTTCAAGCGGGAGTTCCTGGAGTTCTTCCTGCCCCCAGATACTTCCAGAGATTAGAGGACCAGATCCGAGGCAGGCAACAACGAGCTGGGGAGCCCTTCAAGCGATACCTGGTGGAGATGCGTCTTCTTATGAAGAGGGTGAGTTTTTCGGAAGAACAAGAGCTGGAGAGGATATACGAGAACCTAATGCCGGAGTACCAGCTATATATAAGAAGTCACGAGTTGGCAACCAATTTGGAGTTTGTGCGAGAGCGAGAGGCACTACTCCGAGATCAAGCAGGACCCCCGCAGACTCTGGCCACAATAAACACCCGGAACGAAGCAGCACCACCACCTCGACACAGAAATCCCTTCCGGGACAACCCAGTTGGGCCAAGAGAAGACCAGAATGACCCACGGAGCCACAGGCCAGAAAACGGACCAGCCATCGATGTGCAGCGAGCCTGCAGGAGGTGCGCAGAAGTCGGACACATGGCTCGGGACTGCAACGGACGAAGGGTCTATTTCTGCTGGCAATGTGGGAAACGTGGGATCCGGACGACCGAGTGTTGCAGGCTGGCATTGGGAAACGGCCCCAGGAGCAGGTGGGATCCGGCAACAGCCAGTCCGGTAATCAAAACACCTGCTAAGAGTGGAGGGTGCGAGCATCGTGGCCAACATCAAAATAGATGGCCAGGACAGGCAGGCCACCATCGATACGGGAGCCACGAGGAGCTTCATTAGTGAACGGGCGGTTCACCAACTTAACAATCCGAAGCTCCGGGCCATCCAAGCGCGGGTCAGCATGGCCAACGGAAGCGGGGCCACGGTATCGCAATCTCTGGTCGCAGTGGTGCAGCTCGGGACGAGTCACGCCTTCCTGCCGTTCCTGGTATTACCCACGGTGGTGGATGACGTCATTCTCGGAATCGACTTCCTCTGCGCTATCCAAGCCACCCTGCATTTCGGCACCGAGTACTTAGAATTAACTTCGGCCAATCCGCGTCTACAGGGCGAGTCAGGATTATCATCCCGGTGAAGGAGACACAACGAGCAGAAGCAAAGCCAACAAGACGAAAGCAGCGAAGCGCGACAGAGAAGCAACGAAGACGGTGCAACAACAAGCAACGAAGGCGGTGCAACGACGAGCAACAGCAAAGCAACGGGGTAACGGCGAGGTAGCAACGAACAAGGGTAGCGAAAAGGACCCATCAGATCACGGTGATGGGGTAACAGCAAGCCGCAACTGCGGCGGAACGACGAGTAACAATGACGGAGGAACGACGAGTAACGACGATGGAGGAACGAGGACCATTATCGAAGTAGGAACGACGAACGAGGAAATGACCCACAAGCCGAGCAGACGAGACGAAGACACCCGAGGTCATCCGGTCGGGTTTACGAGGGCCACTTGAAGATAGCGAGCCATCTCAAAGTCCTCAACCCCTTGGGGTTACCCAGACCAGAGTGTGCTTGGTAGCTGCACCAACGGAGCAAGAGCTGCACGTCAACGAGGTGGAGGATGACATAGAGGAAACCGAACCCTCGTCCGAGAAAGAGGAGGAGCTAGAACCATGGGTCCAACGTTTCCTGGAGCAGGAACTCATATCGCAGAGCATGAGATAACCGTCAAAACGGACCAGCCCATCAAACAACGCTACTATCCTAAGAACCCAGCCATGCAACGGATAATTGATGAGCAAGTGGACGAACTTCTCAAAAACAATTGCATCGAACCTTCGAAGAGCCCGCACAGCGCGCCCATAGTGCTAGTGGGTAAGAAGACAGGAGACGTCCGGATGTGCATTGACTATCGGCAACTTAATGCAAAGTCCGTCCCGGACGCCTATTCTGGAGCGACTACGCAACGCACGGTAAATTTCGACGCTGGACCTAAAGAGTGGATACTGGCAGATCCCCATGGCTAAGAATAGACGAGAGTATACCGCCTTCACCGTGCCCGGTCAAGGTCTGTACCCCTGGAAGGTCATGCTGTTTGGACTCCTTTCAGCACCCGGTACATTCCAACGAGCGCTGGATTGCGTCTAGGACCCGAGATGGAACCCTTTGCCTTTGCCTACCTGGACGACATAATAGTCAGCGGGAATACTTTGGAAGACCATGTGAAGAACTTGGGCGAGGTATTTCGAAGGTTGCGGCAAGCCAACCTCCGGCTAAACCAAGGGAAGTGCAAGTTCTTCCAACGGAGTTTGGTATATCTAGGGCACCGAATAAGCGACGAAGGGATTCACACCGACCCAGAAAAGATAGCTGCGGTCCGGACTGCAGGCCCCCACAACGTGCCGCCGTTGTCTGGGAATTGCCTCGTGGTACCGGCGGTTCGTTCCGAACTTTGCGGCCATCGTCCAACCAATGTCGACGTCAGAGGAAAACTACTCGGCTACGGAGAAGAAGTGTTTAGCCATCGTTTGGGCCATACGCAAGCTGCGGTGCTACCTGGAGGGGTATCGATTTGACGTCATCACCGACCACTTGACACTCAAGTGGCTTAATAGCATCGAAAACCCCACGGGTGGAATAGCGCGCTGGGCTTTGGAACTACAGCAGTATCCACTACCGTAGAGGGAAACAAAACATCGTGGCAGACGCATTATCCCGACAACCTTTGGAGGCCGCCCTACGTATTACCACAGAACCCTCAAATTGCGGCTGGATGAAGCGCCTAGTCCAACGAATACGCGAAGCCCCAGGAGACATGCCGGACTTCATGATGGAAGAGAATCAGGTATATAGGCACCATGGCCGCCGACCGGACGACGAAGATGACACTCCCTGGAAGCTGTGCGTCGCATCCGAATTTCGACCGCGGGTTTTAGCCGAGTGCCACGACCATCCCACCGCAGGACATCTTGGGATCAGGAAGACCCTGGCCAGAATCAACCCACGTTACCACTGGCCCGGCCTATATCGGGATGTGGCCCGCTACGTAAAAAGGTGCGAGAAATGCCAAAGGTTCAAGACTAGCCAGATGAAACCCCCCGGGAGGATGCTAACGAAACAAGTGGAAGAGCCCTTCGACACTCTATGCGCTGACTTCGTGGGACCTTTGCCACGTTCGAAGCACGGAAATACCATGCTTCCGGTTTTCTTCGACGCATTTAGTAAATGGGTGGAGCTTGTCCCGTTACGGAGGGGTACTGCGGCACATTTGGAATGGGCATTCCCACAAAATATCCTCAGTCGGTTTGGTACACCTTGACGTTGCGTGTGCGATAACGGGACACAATTTACCAGTAGGTCCTTCAGGTCATTCTGCCAGTCAGCGGGGATTGACCTAAACCACACGGCCCCGTACAGTCCGCAACAGAACCCCACCGAAAGGGCAAACAGGACTATCAAGACCATGATTGCACTGCATATCGCGGGACACCAGAACATGTGGTACGAGACGCTGCCAGAGTTAATGCTCGCCATTAACACAAGCACGTCGGAAACCATAGGTTTCACCCCAGCGTTCGTCGTACAAGGGCGAGAGCCCCGTCTACCGGGAGCCTTGTACGACGAGGTAACCGCCGCTGTGGAACGACGAGAAACTCCGCATTACCGAGCCAACAGGTTGCTCGAGATCTTCAACCCTAGACCAGGCCAGGAATTACAATCTTCGACGTCGAGAATGGCGGCCGAAACTACAAAGTCTTGTCTTAGTGAAACACCATGTCCTATCGAACGCGGCCGAGGGTTTCGCCGCCAAATTGAAGGACCGTACGTCGTTCGCAAATTCGTGTCTGCAAATATAGTACGACTGCAACGGGTGGGCTCGGCCCAACGACGTGTGGCCAATTTGGCGGATCTCAAACCGTACCACAGCGAGATCTCGTCAGGCACCAATCCCGATAGTCCCCAATGTGACGTCCTAAACTCAACGTTATCCGTTCCTCACGAAAAAAACCTAACGCATTCTCAACAAAATCTCCACTGCAACCACAGAGCGATGGACCCCGCTGTGGCAGAGGGAATAATCCTCGGGGACCGGGGCGGCCATTGTGGGCGTTACCCAAGACGACCCCACAACCAGACTGAACTCACCGACAGTCCCTACGCCTCGGACGACAGCATGGCCACCATGCCCCGCTCACCGTCCCCTACACCGGACGAGCCCGACTCGCTGTGCGAGGTGCTGGCTCAAATGGTCGAAGAGGAGGCAGGCCTGAAGTTATGGGCCGGAGGCGATTGGCTCGAGATGCTGGCAGTAGCCGAGGAACTGCAGCGGGACGCTGGGCTTCCATGGGCCCAACTGGATTGGGTACCAGCACCCACCGGTTGGACGCTGAAAGGCCTGGGTGGTCTACTCCCGATAGGAGTCATCGAGGCGGTAGAAATGGGTCGACCACGAGCGATCTGACAGAGCCGGAAATTCCTGGTGGAGGCGGACGACCAAGCGTTCCAAGTTAAAATATCAAGGAGCGGCCATGTGTGCGTCACTTTCACTTCCCCGAAGTAAGGGGAGGGTGTGATGCAGCATATTTTCGATGCACACAATACTGATTACACGCCGACCAAAACAAAACCCAGAAGAGAGAGAAAACAAAAGAGGCAAAAATAGTGAATTATCGGTGAATTTATCGAATATACTAGCAGCGGCCACACTGATCAACACTGTTTAGCGGCCACATTCAATATATACTAGCACCAGCAGTAGCTGGTATATATTGAATGGAAAAACGATGAATTATCGAGATCACGATAAGTTATCGGAAAAAGGGTACACTACTGTGGAAAAGCTCAGGGAGTTGATTTTCGGACGAGCACATGGAAAGACGCAAGTGAAAAAAAGGGAAAAATAACCACGAGGACAAGAGTACACCGACACCAGCAACGAGGACAACAGCAACAACAAGTGCACAGACACCAGCAGCGAGGGCAACAACGACGAGCCCCAGCACAGTGGCAGCAACAACAACACGCACAGCCGCGCCAGTGCCGCCGCAACAACAGCGCAACCACGCCAGTGCCGCCGCAGCAACAGTAGCACGCGCCAGTGCCGCCGCAACAACAGCGCAGCCGCGCCAGTGCCGCCACATCAACAGCACAGTCGCGCCAGTGCCGCCGCAGTAACAGCGCAGCCGCAACATCAGCGCCTCGGCAGGAGCGCGCGAGTAGCAACGCCACAGCAGTAACGCCGCAGCAACAGTAGCGCCGCCCCCGAGCCGCCGCAGCAACAGTGCAGCAGCGACAGCAGTACCCCAAAGCAGTGCCACAGCAGCAGCAGCATCCAGCCAGCAGCAGTGCCACAGCAGCACCACAGCAACAGCGCATCCGTGACAGGAGTGCCGTCACAGCAACAGTGCAATGCGAAAGCAGCAACGCCACAGCAGTGTCGTCACAGCAGCGCCGCCACAGCAATGCCGCCACAACAGTGCCGCCACCGGAGCAGCAGCATCACATCAGCAGCACCACAGCTACAGTGCCCGCCACAACAACAACAGGCCCTGCCCAGCAACGACGACCGGTGCCAGCAACGAGGGTGTGACCAGGGACAAAGACGCGAGGCTCCCGGTAAGCGCGACAGTAGCTAGCACTAACATCCTCTATCGTCATGTGTTGCCCACATCCTCTCGCGAAGCGTTTGGGGCGCGCGCAAATAAATAAAATGAAGTAGAAATATGCCTTTATTGTTGGGTTAAAGGGGGAAGCGGGCAGGGCTAGCGGAGTGAGGTTAAGGTCGGCTTGGCGCGGGTTCAGAGTATCACGACGAGGTGTCAGCGGGACTTACCCCTCCACCTCTGTCGATTCTTCTGAACCCGGACGCCACGAAGCAGCTATCAACTTCGGTCATCATTGGATGACATTCCACAAGTGCTGACGAGGTTCACTCTCTCACTTGTGAGTATGTCGCCCAGTATAACCGAGGTCGAGCCGATCGAAACCACCACCACTCAGCTTCGATGGCCTCCAGAGAAGATTCCACATCCGAGAAGACGGGTTTTACCCTCTCTCGTGTGTGCGTTTATCTTTTGAAAGTCATCGTTGGAAAAACGTCGTTACAGATGGCGCCCGAGCAGGGACATTACTGAAATTTGAGCCGAGTCTAGCAAAGTTAATAGGGGGTAAAGTAAAGTAATAAAGATCGTCATATTTAACGAGAAAAACAAGAGGCAACAGTAGTTAACTTCGGCATAAGTCTTTTTACCGAAAGTCGAGTACCGTTGCAAAGTCGCGGTGGATTCAAATTGCGCAATATCATAATAGCTGTACCAACTTTGAGTTGCAAGTTATGTGGTGGAAATCCTGGTAAGTCCAGAGAATTCAATAACTCTGTTGGATAATTTACTACATCATCGAGATTTGTTATGGAATCAACGGATTTGTATGCCACCAAATCGCCAGCAATTTTTGCTTGAATGGTGGAATTCAGTGCGTGTACATCATTATTCTTTGCGGCAAGAATTGCTCGTAGACTCAACCAAACATAATTCTGATAATTCTCACTAATGTTTGGGAAAACATTTTCAATAAGTGTTAATTGAGAGTCTACAAATTGGCAAAAGTCGTTGGTAAAAGTAATTAATCCAGATGTCGCATCAACTGGGACTTTTCCATTTCCAACAGATAACAATTGTTTGGAAAATTGTGCAGCACTTTGATCATTTTGAAGTTGAACTCTCATATTAGTGGTTAGCGATGTTTTTACGTTATTCCATAAATATGACGCCTTCAGGCAAGCATTCAATTCATCTGCAGGCGTTCCACGGGGAATTACTGGCAACGTTTGCCTGAAATCGCTTGCCAACAATATCATCAAGCCGCCAAAGATGTTGTTATTTCGCCGAAGATCCTTCAGTGTGAAGTTAAGTGCTTCAAATGATTTCTTATGTGCCATTGTGCACTCATCCCAAACAATGAGCTTGCATTGCATCAACACTTTTCCCATTGCACTGGATCGGGAAAAATTGCATGTTGGAGTATTAATTGTGTTTAAATTGAGTGGCAACTTAAGCGCAGAATGTACAGTACCACCGCAATCTAGGAGAGTCGCTGCAATTCCAGATGATGCTAACGTCTAAGCTATGTCACATCTTGATCGAATAGTGGCCAAAATCAATGAAATAACAAATGTTTTCCCTGTTCCTCCAAGTGCGTCCAGGAATAATAGACCACCAGTATTGTTATCCACAGCTTGCATTAATGTGTGGATTGATGTAAGATTGTTAATAGTTTTATTTAATATAAGTACCGGGTGGGAGTTTTGCAATATAAAATACACGTTTTGAACATCACCATCTGAATTAATAGCATCACGCAAGTGAATATAGTCCTCAGATCGTAGCTTTGCCTGATTGAATCGGATAAACGCTAAACGTTTGGTATCGACTTTGACATACATGTCGACAGCGAATTGCTCACATTCTCCTCATGTGTACGAATCATCATACGATACGCATAGTAATTCATTGCGCTTAGATTTTTATTCGTGAATACGCCTGAAAATGCAAAATTAAATGAATTGTTAATGGAAATCAATAATAGCAATAATAGCAATAATTAGTGTGTGAATATTGTACCTGTAATTAGATCGACCATCTTCAACGTGATGTTGTATCCGTATAGTTGTTTTTGCTGTTTATTCAGCAACGGCACATTATTTCGAACGAATTCCTGCATTGTATCAACATTGCACTGCAGCTCTCGATTTAATTCTTGGTTGAATGCATCGTGCATCGATCGATTTAGCGCAATCATTCCTACTTCAATCAGTAGCTTGTTTGCAATAGTCAAGCATTGATCCTCAATCAGAATCAATCCTTCATTGTAGATTTCTTCGGTTATTTGGATGTTAGGATTAAGCGATGCAAGATATCTTCACATGACGACATATGTGTTTGTATTTGTTCCATAACTGAATTGGTTGTGAAGGAAAACATGTGGTGATGATAATTGCGAACATTGTTCGTATTTGGTACGCATTTGATGAAACAACTGAATCTGCAAGTGCTAGATCCCAATGAGAATCGTTCTCTAGCAAACCCAATAGTTGACATGCTTGTCGATATGTTTGGCATTGTTCATTGGCCATTCACAGTTTTCAAATGCCCAAACGATTTTGGGCCACGTACATTTAGCAACAGCATTCATCATTGGGCATTTCAACGTACATCAGCGTCGCTGCGAATGGATCTGCCTCACACATTGCAAAGAAGCTAGTCAATGTTGTGAAGGGTGGTCTCTCAGCTCGTTGTGCCGCATTAGCCTCAGTGAAGTAAACTATTTGACCATTTTCCAAATGCACTGCTAAATGTACAACTGTGGGATACCTTTCATGAATTTGAAATTACAATAATCGCCACAGTGCTTCATTAGTACTGACGTATCTGCCCATTTGAAAGTTGCTGATTTCGTCATTCGCATTTTCCGATGCAATACCAAACACAGCCATGTCGCTGCCTTTTGTGACGTACTTACACAAATATTTGATTGATTTGGCCGAATGACAACTCTCAACGTTTGCATGTGCTTTGAAAATTCGTGATATCAGCGGGCAATATGTTATAATGAATTCATTTCCGATCTCAATCTCTTGATTTTGAACTTTAACTTTGATAGTTCGACCATTATTTTCTTTTGAACGCCGACGATAAACTGGATATCCATCGTTCCCTGTGACTGTTTCAGTAACTAACGGTCGCGGATATCGTTTTGTGCACTTTCCATCAGCCACGCAAGGCGATAATGGATTTAATGCACCGCACGGTCCATGCACCATCTGTGTCGTCACAATGTCGTGTAGATGGGGATCAGTGACTGGATCAGGAATTTCAGCTGATATGATGTTATCCACTTCATTTGAATGTAATTTGTTCAGCAACCAAATTAGGATATGAGCATGCGGTAGTCCACGCTTCTGCCATTCCACCGAGTACATATAACAACGTGTGTCACCAAAAACTTGATATTTAGTAAGCACATCCATCATAACCTTGAGTTTCTGCTGAAATACTTTGGCGATTATGTCATGGCGATCTTGCGGCTTTTGGCCCGGTTCCAATTCACGTTCAATTTCCGTCCACTTCGGATTGCATGTGAAGGTAATAAATAAATCCGGAGTTCCATAGTTTCGCACGTACGTCATAGCGTCTTGAGCGTATTCGTGCATGTGTCGTGGGCTTCCGAAATAAGATGAGGGAGAATCGTCGGACGTCCAATATTTTGAACATCACCATCTGAATTAATAGCATCACGCAAGTGAATATAGTCCTCAGATCGTAGCTTTGCCTGATTGAATCGGATAAACGCTAAACGTTTGGTATCGACTTTGACATACATGTCGACAGCGAATTGCTCACATTCTCCTCATGTGTACGAATCATCATACGATACGCATAGTAATTCATTGCGCTTAGATTTTTATTCGTGAATACGCCTGAAAATGCAAAATTAAATGAATTGTTAATGGAAATCAATAATAGCAATAATAGCAATAATTAGTGTGTGAATATTGTACCTGTAATTAGATCGACCATCTTCAACGTGATGTTGTATCCGTCTTGCCCTTGCCAATAAATTATTGGATATTGTAACGCATCGTACAAACGATGTGTCTCGTTTACACGTTGCATGATATTGCTTCTTCGCTGAACGACAATGTCTTGCGATTTAGTTTGATCGCCAACAATAATTGCAGCAATATCATTAACGGTGTGTGCATTGAATCTTCGCACATGTTCACCTGTTGGGGTACAATCCGCTTTTATGACAAATTTGTGCGTATCCGATGGCATTCGTTCCAATGCTGTTTTGAACATATTAACCACAGCATTATTAGCGTGAAAAATGAAATATATTTGGAGAAATTGATGCGGTTCATCTGGTGAACCATGGAAATGATATATTTGTCCTTGTATCTGTAATTGCAAACAATCATTTGTTGAAGAGTACGGTGTAACTTCTGATTGTGTGATGGTGTAATGTGTGGTGTATATGTTGTTGTTATGTGTTGAAATTTATTGTATTGGTGTGAGTGATTGGTTATGTGTGTTGTATCTTTTACCTTGCAAGTTGCCATGAAGACGCCTTCTCGAATGATATTAGCTCCACAAGAAGTCATGCGAAAGCAGTTATTATATTCAAGGATGTGTTGAAGAAAATGGGTGGAATCGGGAACACTTACATACAACAATTGTTTCAGCGGCTGTGGTGGTGTAAGTAATGGATCCAGTTTGACTTTTCCATTTGCGCAGCACAATCCAGCCGTTTTTTTTTTTTAAACTTTAACGGATTGCAATATCGGCATATAATCGTCATTGGTCCAATATCTAAATGTTCATCATCACTGTAGTTCGCAGTGGGATCATATTGGAATGCCAAACGATTGTATTTTTTTTTAATTTTTACTTTTTTTCACAATTTCACAGTGAACACAATACCGGTTTGTCACATGTAGTACATGCTATGATGATGATGATGATGATGATGAAGATGATGATGATGATGATGATGATGATGATGATGATGATGATGATGATGATGATGATGATGATGGTGATGATGATGATGATGATGATGATGATGATGATGATGATGATGATGATGATGATGATGATGATGATGATGATGATGATGATGATGATGATGATGATGATGATGATGATGATGATGATGATGATGATGACGATGGTGATGATGATGATGATGATGATGATGATGATGATGATGATGATGATGGTGATGATGATGGTGATGATAGCGTCAGGAAGGAAAACCCGACTTATCTCCTCCAAAATATCTCGAATCATTGCGTAAATCTTTTAATGTTCGGTTAAATGCTTTTGAAATGCTGAATGAGCCGTACGGCATCCTTCTAACAATGTTTCTGTTATTCCAGAAGAAGCAACTGCAACCGCTATGTTGGATCTCGACCGAACAGTTGCTAAACCTAATGACATGAGGAATGTCTTGCCAGTTCCACCAGGGGCATTCATTTCACGATATGGCGCTGGCATTCCTAACCTGATTAATAAATTACCGCACATCAGGTAACACATATCTTCGATCAAGAGTAAAGCACGATTATGTATCTCCTCATTCATCTCAATATCGTGATTTCTGGAAAGGACACGAATTTGATGTAAAATAGCTTCTGACATATTACCCTTGTATTTGTGCCACAGGTTACATGGGTTTGATGAAAAACATGTTGAAATTATGATGGCGAATAATGTGCGTATCTTACTTGGAGATGCAGAGATAATGGCTTCAGCGATTGTCGTATCCCCATTGGTATCGTTTTCTAATAAGTTCAATTCTTCACATGCAGCACGATATGTTGGGAATATTAAACCATTAACAGTTCGTAGTATCTCAAATGACGTTGGCCCACGCACATTTACCAGCAACAACCACAAATAGAAACATCTGGATACCCAGGAACCGCATCGCCTTGCTTCCGTCTTTGAAAATTCTTCGGTGAAGCATTCCAAGTATAATAACGTGGCATCTCCGAGTAAAGCAAAGTTCGTGCAAACTGATCGCTTTGCCAGATTGCAAAAAAAACTGGTCAATGTAGTTGGTGGAGGTGTTTCAGCACGTTGCTTAGCATTCGAAGCCATGAAATATACTCTCTTGCGATGCTTAACATTCTTCTGTATATTTAACAGTTTATGTTATGTTGCTGTTATTTACAGTTTTTGTTACAGTGAGCTTATTATGACGTTTCACGTCAAGTCACACGGGAACGCTGTCGAACGGGATAAAAAGTATCCTATGTCCGTCTCCTGGCTCTAAGCTACCTACCTACCAATTTTTACCCAAATCTGTTTTTCCGTTCTTGAGTTATAAGTGGAGTGAATTATACGACTTTCTTTTATATATATAGATCTAACATTTATTCTGTTGCTATGCTTAACATTCTTCTGTATATTTAACAGTTTATGTTATGTTGCTGTAATTTACAGTTGAAATAAAAATGATTTTCCGCTTTCCTGTTGAAATTTTGCCTGATCTTTGTTGCTATAAACCTCACCCGAGACCTTTCCAACGAATGCAAAACCGTGGAAATCGGCTCGTGCGTTCTGGAGTTATAGCGTCAGGAAGGAAATCCCGACTTATTTTTATATAATAGATTATATTTAGATATAAGTCCCGTCCGAGTTAGCTCCCGTATTAGAAAACCCACCCGAGGTCCGTTATAACAAGAGCAGGAAAAATGAGCCCCCGCACCCTAATCTTCAAGCGAAGCGCTAATTTCAGTAGGGCCGGTAGTAAACACGACGATGACAAGGATAGGGATTAGACATTTTTTGTAGGGCAAAGTACCGTTTCAAAGAGCTAGTCTTCGGGAAACGCGGAAACGCATAATGGAGTGTTTGCTTGCAGATGACAAAAGCGATTCGCGTGGGCAGAGCTACGCAACGGCGCGGCGGTGCTACAGCCCGGTTGTTGTGACACCAGCGAGCGTTGCTACACGCGGCCCGGGTATCACGTCGAGCGGTCTGGGTGGTGCGACAGAGTGGCCCAGCGATCGTGCCACGTGCGCGTTAAGGCCCCGCCCTCACACTCGGCAGCATAGTCCAGTTGTTGCGAGTCGTGTGGGCAAAGCTACAACGCGCTTGGCGATAAAACGGCAGCCCCGCGCCCAAAAACACAAAATAGCCGCTCGCGAAAATGGTATAAAATGGGAGCTGCCTGCCAGTTGAAAGTCAGTCAAGGTCCAGCCTTCAAGCTGAACACATCGCGTGTAGTGATAAGTCTTCAAACAAAAATACAAACGAAAGAATCAAGCACAGGCCTTCAAGAAGAATACAGCACGAGCAGTAATCTTCCCGGATATAGCATAAATACAACGAAACCAGTCAGTCCAGTTAAGCACAAGACCACGATGGTAAACGTAAGCTGGGTCTACTTCCACCGCAAGGACGAGCTCGTGGCTATGGCCACCGAATTTGGGCTGGAAGTCGAGGGCAAGCCGGCTAGCGCTTCATATCTCTCGAGGCGACCACAGCGAGGAAACAACACGAAGAAGGAGGAACTGGCAGCGCAATACACGAATGAACACAGCGACAGTGAAGCGAAGACATCTCGAACCGCTTCACCGGTGGCCACAGTGCGACACACTCCTCTTCCACGGGTGGTGCTGACTAGGCCTGGAGAGACATCACTGGACATCTCGCGGGGAAGCCGGAACCAGTCTCCGGTGAGGCCCAGCGTGTTCCTAACCGAACCCCAGGGCCGATCGGTAGCAGAGAATTTCCACCGATGGGGCATATCCTTCGATGGGCAATCGGACCCTCTGAGTTTCATCGAGCGAGTGGAGGAGCGTGCAACGGCCCACCAGATGGAGTTGAGCCAGCTCACCCCCGCCGTGTCAGAACTACTGACAGGAAGCGCCAGTGACTGGTATCGTGTGAGTCGACTACAGGGGTCGACATGGACCTACTTCAAGCGGGAGTTCCTGGAGTTCTTCCTGCCCCCAGATACTTCCAGAGATTAGAGGACTAGATCCGAGGCAGGCAACAACGAGCTGGGGAGCCCTTCAAGCGATACCTGGTGGAGCTGCGTCTTCTTATGAAGAGGGCGAGTTTTTCGGAAGAACAAGAGCTGGAGAGGATATACGAGAACCTAATGCCGGAGTACCAGCTATGTATAAGAAGTCACGAGTAGACATCACTGGCACAGCTCACTCAGTTGGCAACCAATTTGGAGTTTGTGCGAAAACGAGAGGCACTACTCCGAGATCAAGCAGGACCCCCGCAGACTCTGGCCACAATAAACACCCGGAACGAAGCAGCACCACCACCTCGACACAGAAATCCCTTCCGGGACAACCCAGTTGGGCCAAGAGAAGACCAGAATGACCCACGGAGCCACAGGCCAGAAAATGGACCAGCCATCGATGTGCAGCGAGCCTGCAGGAGGTGCGCAGAAGTCGGACACATGGCTCGGGACTGCAACGGACGAAGGGTCTATTTCTGCTGGCAATGTGGGAAACGTGGGATCCGGACGACAGAGTGTTGCAAGCTGGCATTGGGAAACGGCCCCAGGAGCAGGTGGGATCCGGCAACAGCCAGTCCGGTAATCAAAACACCTGCTAAGAGTGGAGGGTGCGAGCATCGTGGCCAACATCAAAATAGATGGCCAGGACAGGCAGGCCACCATCGATACGGGAGCCACGAGGAGCTTCATTAGTGAACGGGCGGTTCACCAACTTAACAATCCGAAGCTCCGGGCCATCCAAGCGCGGGTCAGCATGGCCAACGGAAGCGGGGCCACGGTATCGCAATCTCTGGTCGCAGTGGTGCAGCTCGGGACGAGTCACGCCTTTCTGCCGTTCCTGGTATTACCCACGGTGGTGGATGACGTCATTCTCGGAATCGACTTCCTCTGCGCTATCCAAGCCACCCTGCATTGCGGCACCGAGTACTTAGAATTACCTTCGGCCAAACTAGCGGAAGCGCGACAACTCCCAATCCGCGCCTACAGGGCGAGTCAAGATTATCATCCCGATGAAGGAGACACAACGAGCAGAAGCAAAGCCAACAAGACGAAAGCAGCGAAGGTCGACAGAGAAGCAACGAGCAACGAAGACGGTGCAACAACGAGCAACGAAGGCGGTGCAACGACGAGCAACAGCAAAGCAACCATGAGGGGTAACGGCGAGGTAGCAACGAACAAGGGTAGCGAAAAGGACCCATCGGATCACGGTGATGGGGTAACAGCAAGCAGCAACAGCGGCGGAACGACCAGTAACAACGACGGAGGAACGACGAGTAACGACGACGGAGGAACGAGGAGCATTATCGACGTAGGAACGACGAACGAGGAAATGACCCACGAGCCGAGCAGACGAGACGAAGACACCCGAGGTCATCCGGTCGGGTTCACGAGGGCCACTTGAAGATAGCGAGCCATCTCAACGTCCTCAACCCCTTGGGGTTACCCAGACCAGGGGATGCTTGGTATCTGCACCAACGGAGCAAGAGCTGCACGTCAACGAGGTGGAGGATGACATAGAAGAAACCGAACCCTCGTCCGAGAAAGAGGAGGAGCTAGAACCATGGGTCCAACATTTCCTGGAGCAGGAACTATCCAAGTTCGCGACGTTGCGAGGGGTATCTCATATCGCAGAGCATGTGATAACCGTCAAAACGGACCAGCCCATCAAACAACGCTACTATCCTAAGAACCCAGCCATGCAACGGATAATTGATGAGCAAGTGGACGAACTTCTCAAAAACATTTGCATCGAAGCCTCGAAGAGCCCGCTAGTGGGTAAGAAGACAGGAGACGTCCGGATGTGCATTGACTATCGGCAACTTAATGCAAACTCCGTCACGGACGCCTATCCACTACCGCGGATCCACAACATCCTGGAGCGACTACGCAACGCACGGTAAATTTCGACGCTGGACCTAAAGAGTGGATTCTGGCAGATCCCCATGGCTAAGAATAGACGAGAGTATACCGCCTTCACCGTGCCCGGTCGAGGTCTGTACCACTGGAAGGTCATGCTGTTTGGACACCATTCAGCACCCGCTACATTCTGAAGAGCGGTGGATAGCGTCAAAGGACCCCAGATGAAACCCTTTGCCTTTGCCTACCTGGACGACATAATAGTCAGCGGGAATACTTTGGAAGACCATGTGAAGAACTTGGGCAAGTATTTCGAAGGTTGCGGCAAGCCAATCTCCGGCTAAACCAAGGGAAGTGCAAGTTCTTCCAACGGAGTTTGGTATATCTAGGGCACCGAATAAGCGACAAAGGGATTCACACCGACCCAGAGAAGATAGCTGCGGTCCGGAAACTGCAGGCCCCCGCAACGTGCCGCGAGTTACGCCGTTGTCTGGGAATTGCCTCGTGGTACCGGCGGTTCGTTCCGAACTTTGCGGCCATCGTCCAACCAATGTCGACGTCAGAGGAAAACTACTTTGCTACGGAGAAGAAGTGTTTAGCCATCGTTTGGGCCATACGCAAGCTGCGGTGCTACCTGGAGGGGTATCGATTTGGCGTCATCACCGACCACTTGGCACTCAAGTGGCTTAATAGCATCGAAAACCCCACGGGTCGAATAGCGCGCTGGGCTTTGGAACTACAGCAGTATCAGTTCGACGTTCACTACCGTAGAGGGAAACAAAACATCGTGGCAGACGCATTATCCCGACAACCTTTGGAGGCCGCCCTACGTATTACCACAGAACCCTCAAAGTGCGGCTGGATGAAGCGCCTAGTCCAACTTCATGATGGAAGAGAATCAGGTATATGGGCACCAATTTGTGCTGTCTTCTCTGCAATGCTTCAAAAGCAACGTTGCGAACACACACTTGAATAAAATAACTATACAACTATAAGCTATGCTGATCGAGAACACACACACACACATTTATATATATGTCGGATCTTAAATTATGGTAGTCAGTGTAAAGGAATAAAATCAAACACGTGTATCACGTGACAATTCTCGTCTCTGCACTCTAATGATTGTTTGGTAATACGCTTTGTTCCATCTATTTGCCAGATGGTCAGGGATAGTTCGATGCGAATATGAGAGAGAAATAATGCGTGAGGTTAGATGTTTGAGAGAGAGATATGCACTACGATTGTTGTGCGTGTATGATTGAGTCACTGCGAGAGACAGAGATGCAATTATGTTCGTTGCATCATTTTCTGGAGAGCATTTTCGGTATGCTAGAAGGTTCACCTGCAAACGTCGGCGAGTGCAGACGTGTTTTCTTTTTGTCTTCTTATCGTGCAACGAAAATTAAATAAAAAACAAAGCATAGTGCAGTGCAAGCTCTAATCAACAATACGCAGTGGGCGAAAAGACGCTTAGTGCGATGAACTTCGTACTTTTTGTGTAAACAACAAGAAGAAAATCTAAAACACTAAGCTATGAGTGAATTCGACACTCATACAGTGCTCCAACGTCAGCAAGACGAGCGTCGGCTCTCTTTGCAACGTAACAACGCATACCATTCAATCGTGTCAATGCAAGACAACGCGACCGCAAAACCAACAAAAACTAACCAACCGCGATCTATAACCCCAAGCCCGAGTAATGAACTCAATCCAACATCGCAAAGTAGAGAGCGCTCTTGCTCTTGCTCTCTCCCTTGCTCGCAAACGCTCTTGTTGGATAAAGGCCCTTACCCTTCCCTCATGCCAACCTGCTTAGCCACTGTCACCAGTACAGTGACATCATTAGCAACTGTAACGGCAACCATTACAACAACTACAATGGTATCGACTGCTCGCGCAATACCATCCACCGTAGCAACGGAATCTGCTGTGCAAGCAAATAATGCAGCACCTGACACCAGCGCGCTCTCTTCAAAACAACGTTCGACCGTACAGACTGGTATGGATCGCTACATACAAATAAAACGTAAGCTTAGCCCGCAGAACTCTAGACTTGGTAACTCTGCTAAAATAACTCGAGGCACCTCAAACCAATCTACAGTCGAGAAGCCCATAGAAGCAAACAGATTTGCTATTTTGGCAGATAAATCCAATGAAATAACTCCTGAAGATATCGTAGGGAACAACAAAAAGCCTAAGCCGCCACCGATTTACATTCGAGAGAAAAGTTCTAATGCTCTCGTAAACTCGATACTGAATCTAATAGGACCAGACAATTTCCACATAATTCCATTAACTAAGGGAAATATTCACGAAACAAAAGTTCAGACTAACACGGAAGTAAACTACAGAATCTTGTCGAAGTATTTAAACGACAATAACAAAAACTTCTACACGTACCAATTAAAAAGCAGTAAAGGCCAGCAAGTAGTACTTAAAGGTATTGAGCCGGAAGTAACACCAGCTGAAGTTACAAGTGCACTGAAGGAGAAAGGTTTTAACGTAAAAAATGTTATTAATATTTTGAATAGAGAAAGAAAGCCTCAACCTCTCTTCAAGGTACAACTCGAACCCGAAACCAAATCCAAGCCTCTGAAAAAAAATGAAGTGCATCCTATTTTCACTCTCCAGTTCCTACTACATCGCAGGATTATGGTAGAAGAGCCGCATAAAAGAAATGGTCCGGTGCAATGCAATAATTGTCAGGAATATGGCCACACAAGGTCTTATTGCACACTTCGTCCAGTATGCGTTGTATGTGGAGACCTTCATGACTCCCACAAATGCCCAAAAAATAAAGAGGATCCCAGCAGCAAAAAGTGTGGAAACTGCGGAGGCAACCACACGGCTAACTACAGGGGCTGCCCAGTCTACAAGGAACTGAAAAGTCGTACACACGAAAGAGTGACCACTGCTCGCTCACATACACCACCTATGAAATCTACGCGTGATGTCTTCCCCCCCACAGCTGTTAAATCTTTAGTCAATAATGAATTCTCCGACAAATCCGGAAGCTTTGCAACTGCTCTAAAATTGGGTCTTAAAAGTACCGCTCCCACCAAGCCACGATCATCCGTTTCCCCTCACCAACCAGAAGAACGGTCTACGAACAAAATTGAAACAATGTTATGTAATCTTCAACAAAGTATGTTGGAGTTCATGTCATTAATTAAGACAACTATGCAAGATCTTATGCGAAACCAGAATGTTTTGATTGAGCTGCTTGTTGCTCAAAAACAGACTAAGTAATCAATGGCTCCACTCCGTATATCACTGTGGAACGCTAACGGCGTCTCACAGCGCAAACTCGAGTTAACTCAATTTCTTAATAATAACCATATCGATGTAATGCTACTCGCAGAAACTCATCTTACAAATAAATATAATTTCCAAATTCGTGGCTACTTCTTCTACAACACGAATCACCCAGACGGGAAAACACATGGAGGCACTGGGATTCTGATTAGAAATCGCATCAAGCACTGCTTCCACAATAGCTTCGCCACCAACTTCATGCAAGCCACATCTATAGATGTACAAATGGATTCCCGATCCTTAAAGCTTGCCGCCGTATACTGTCCTCCTCGGTTTACAATATCCGAATCCCAATTCACGGACTATTTCAACTCTCTGAGCCAACAATTTATAGCAGCAGGAGACTTTAATGCCAAGCATACGCACTGGGGATCTCGACTTGTAACTCCAAAGGGTAGGCAGTTGTACAATGCAATAATAAAACCAAGCAATAAGCTAGACTGTGTGTCACCTGGGACACCTACATATTGGCCAACAGATCCTAGAAAAATGCCAGACTTGATCGATTTTGCAGTCACAAAAAACATTCCACGCAACCTGATAAGTGCCAACTCCTTATCAGATCTATCGTCTGATCACTCGCCAGCACTTCTTCACCTAAATCTACATCCAGTTGCGGTAGATAAACCATTCAGACTAACAACGAATAAAACCAATTGGCTTAAGTACAAAAAATATATAAGTTCGCATATTGAGTTGAATCCACGCTTGAATGACGAAGCTGATATCAACTTATCCACAAACACTCTAGAATCCGTCTTGGTCGCAGCTGCTCGCATGTCAACTCCACAAACGCAAAAAACATCGTACAATCATAGGTACACGAACGTTGAAATAGAGCAGCTTGTTTTAGCAAAGCGACGCTCACGGCGAGAATGGCAATCCAACAGATCACCATCTGCAAAAGAAAGGTTAAAAGACGCTACACGGAGGCTCTCAGCTGCATTACGTCATGAGGAAGAAAGGTCCCAAAAGCATTACATAGAGCAGTTATCCCCAATGAGCTCCAAGTTCCCACTTTGGAGAGCACACTCATCACTCTGCGCACCAACCGAATCTGCAATGCCAATAAGGACATCCACAGGCAACTGGGCTCGCAGCGACGAAGAAAGAGCCGACAGATTTGCAGAGCATCTTCAAAATGTATTTCAGCCCAATACATCATCAAACGGGATCTCACTGCCAGCAACATCACACATCGACACATCTACGTATGAACCAATTGTATTTAGGCCACATGAGTTACTCAAAATCATAAGCGAACAACTCAACCCAAAAAAATCTCCAGGATGCGACCTAATATCACCAAAAATGATTATTGAACTTCCTTTCTGTGCTGTTCAAACTATTTGCCAACTCTTCAATGCAATAACGAGACATGGACACTTCCCCGAGAGATGGAAAAAGTCGATCATTATAATGATACCAAAACCTGGCAAAGACCGCACAATTGCCTCATCATATAGACCAATTAGTTTACTAACGTGTCTGTCAAAACTCTTTGAAAAATGCTTCTTGGCACACATTACCCCATATCTCAGAACACACAACGACTCATCAATTCGGTTTTCGAGAAAAACACGGAACCATTGAGCAAGTCAACCGCATAACATCAGAAATCCGAAATGCATTTGAACAAAGGGAGTACTGCACTGCGATATTTCTGGACGTATCACAAGCCTTCGACAGAGTATGGTTAGATGGTTTAATGCACAAAATTACAGAAATGCTCCCAACCAACACTCACAAACTTTTGAAGTCATATCTTTACAACAGGAAATTCTCAGTAAGATGTAATTCTGCCATGTCCGATGACTACATCACTAGAGCCGGAGTTCCTCAAGGCAGTGTACTTGGACCAACACTTTACCTTATCTACACTGCGGACATCCCAACGAGCAGGCAACTAACCACGTCCACTTTTGCTGATGACACAGCGATCCTAAGCCGCTCGAGATGCCCCAAGCAAGCAACGGCGCAACTTGCTATACACCTGGTGACAGTGGAGAAATGGCTATCCGACTGGCGAATCAAAGTTAACGAACAAAAATGCAAACACGTAACGTTCACACTTAACAGGCAAGACTGCCCTCCACTTATTCTAAACAACACAGTGGTTCCGACAGCAAATGAAGTAACATATCTTGGCGTGCACCTCGATAGACGACTTACTTGGCGCAGCCACATTGAAGCCAAAAGAACACATCTAAAGCTCAAAGCCAACAGCCTCCACTGGCTTATCAATAGCCGCTCGCCCCTTAGCTTAGACTATAAGGTACTTCTATACAACACCGTTTTGAAACCAATCTGGATGTACGGCTCTCAGTTGTGGGGGAATGCCAGTAACAGCAGTGTAGATATAATGCAACGGACTCAATCAAAAATTCTCAGAACCATCACCGGGGCACCGTGGTACGTTCGCAATGAAAACATTCACAGGGACCTTCACATACCACTCTTCAGAGAAGAGATATCACAAATCATAATAAAGTACTACGACATGCTATCAGTACATCCAAATCATCTCGCGAGAGCCCTCACGAGAGTTTCCAGCAGTTCTCGTCTTCGCCGCAACGACCTTCCCATCCAGCGCTAATTATTAGGACCATGTAGTCTCTATTCAGTTCAAATTAAACTGTTAGAAATTGTATTATTTTAAGATTTGCAACCTTATTGTTAGACTCATAAAGAGGAGATCCAATAAAAACAAACCATGCTTAAAAAAAAAAGAAGGTTAAAAAGGAGTCTCAAGTTGGCAGTGGCGTGACCAAGTCTATACAATCAGTAATAAAATATGGAAAATCTAAACGATTACCCGACATCAGAAGTGGGATCAGTGCCAACTCCTGCATTTTCTGAACATCGGTGGCGTACTATTATGGAACTGCAAAATCGCAATTTCGTCGAAATGTGTAAAGTTATGCAAGCGTCTGTGCGTCCACAAAATCAAGTGGTTTTGCCAAAATTTAACCCAGATGTAACTGGAACTGATGCGACTCAAAGCACAGTGGTTGGACTTGTATGGGAGCCGCGGCCAAAAATACTTCTAGTTGTTATATCGTTTCGAAATTATAGCAAAAAAAAATTGGACAAGTCGCCCGACTATATCCTATAGCTACCATACAAAATATCGGTCCAAATTTCAAACGCGTTGCTATTTTCAGTTTCAAACTTTTGGTCATTTCTTGAGGCTTACTTGGAGTGCGTTTCATTGAAATTGTTTGCTTTTCGTTAAGCCAATTAGATTGGAATTGAAGAACTGATGCCTTTTTGCGTTCATATTGTGTCCAAAACGAAGCAATTTTTTTGCAAATGTATCCAATACTTTTCGTTAACACGCTCATCTCGGACACGTAGCCAATGTTTTCAATACTGCTGTTGACAAATTCGATGACCTGCCGTAATTTTTCTGCATTGGTACCGATTGCTGTACTCCAATAATTGAATTATACAAGCGAGTGAAGACACAATGAAAAGAGTCACCTACCAAAATTAAATTAATAAATAATTGACGCTATAAAAATTAAAATTTTAACCTAAAAAAACATAAAACATTAAAGACGAGCACAAAGACACAGCACAACTACAATTCAAATCAGCTGCTTTGACCTTGAAGAAAAAAACAGACGATGTTAGTAAATGGTTGTTTATGCACACATCTGCAAATATCTGCAGCTAGGTTTAACTTTTTTTATAGCTTAAGATATTGACAAATACACTGAATAAAAAATGAATCGGGGCATCTTGGGGGATCATAGTTAAAACTTTAAGTAAACATAAAAAAGACGAATACAAAAGATACTAAAAATATAATAAAGTAAGGAATTAATTTAAGAATAACGACAACACAAGTTAGCTTTTATTAATATTGAAACTTAAAAATAATACCTTTAACTTCAAAACCCGTTTTATATCATTTAAATTGGGCAGCGTAATTAGTTGACTGAACACTTTGAAGATCGCTTTTGTTCTGAAATATTCGCGATGCGTGCAGCTGCGCTTTGCAAATGAACACGTGTTCACAGCTTCAATTCTATTTTTAGAAAGTCCCGTTAGATATCTAGAAAAAACAGGTTTGCTATGAAGAAGTTTGGTCATTTTAGAGGCGACTTGGGTACTTTTCGCAAATTTTTGCTATTATGATTTTTTGAAATTTGTCCTATGGGCGCAACCACTGTGCAATGGTGTGCAACGGCAAGCATTATTATGGACGAACAGCAGATTGATGGCAGCGCACTTATCATGATGTTGAGTAGTTGCATGCAGGGCAGTGCTTCAGCGTGGCTTGCGCAAATCTGCTATCCCGGCATTAATTGGGAGCAGTTTAAAGAACTATTTATACAGCGTTTTGAGATTAAGGAAACGCCGGCGGCTATGTTCCTGAATCTGCTTAACAGCCGTCCAGCCCACAATGAGTGTCCTGCAGTGTACGCAAGCCGAATGGTGACGTCATTGACTACAAAATGGCGCAATATGAACGTCGAGGAAATAGCAGTATCCTCGGTACTTGCGCATATGGCCAATTTTGACAACCGATTGCAACGTATGGTGTTCTCGTCAAATGTACAAACTAGAAGTCAACTCCAGTTGGAACTGAAAGCATTTACATTTGACAAAAAGCGGAGTGCTGGAAGTACTGATGGTAATAACGGCGACTACAATCGAGCCAAAATTGTGTGCCACTTATGCAAGAAACCAGGACATAAAATGGCGGAGTGTAAATTAAAGCGGTCTGGATCTGAGAATAAACAGCATCGCGATTTGCAGAATGTGACCTGTTATCGGTGTGGACAATTTGGGCATCTTGCGAATCGGTGCTCGAACAATGCTGCTAAATCTGGAGCAGTTATTGAGAAGAAATGTAATCAATGTTTTGTGACCGAGCCAAAAGGAGTTTTGACACACCAGGGTGAGATCTTTCCTATTTGTTGTGACTCTGGAGCAGAGTGTTCGCTTATTCGAGGTAGTGTTGCCGATAAATTTGATGGCAACTTATTAATAATATTGTTATAATACGAGGTATTGGCGATGCTGGCATTTTTAGTAAGCTACAAAAACTATATAAATGTATTATTAATGGAAATATTGTAGAAATACTTTTTCACGACATAGCAGATAAGCATCTCACAAATGATATTGTAATTGGTAAGGAAATCCTTAGTCAAGGGTATGAAATCATCTTGACACCTGATAAATTTGAATTTGTTAAGTCTAAATCTGTAAACGTCTGTAAAGTATCTGAGCCATCTGCCTTGTTACTTAATGTTGATACTGAAATGATTGGTAATGACAAGGAAAACTTAATTAAATTACTTAAAGATTATTCATCTGTATTTATTGACGGAATCCCTTGCACAAAGGTTAATACGGGTGAAATGACTATTAGATTAATTGATCCAAACAAAACTGTGCAGCGGCGTCCATATCGTTTGAGTCCAAATGAAAAAGAAATTGTACGTGAAAGGATAACGGAATTGTTAAACTGTAACATTATTCGACCTAGTTGTTCTCCCTATGCTAGTCCTATACTCTTGGTTAAAAAGAAGAACGGATCCGATCGACTTTGCGTTGACTATCGTGAGTAGTATGTTTACCTGAGTTTGGGCACAAGTGACATTAATGGGGTAATTAAGATGATAATTTATGGGTTTAGCTGTCAAAAATATGTCAAGTGGTAATTAAGAGATTTGATGAGGGTCAAAAAGTAGTGTGGGTGTTTAGGGATCGTGGTGATCAAAGGGTTAGGTAAATAAATAAACAAATAAATTAGACTATTGGGGGGTGAGTGTGGTGTGATAGGTTGTGGGGATTGGAGTGTTGGATCTTGTTTGATTTTAGGATAAGTCAAGTGTATGAGGACATATGACACCGAAAACTGGTGCGGCGACCGGCGACCGGCGATCGGTGACCTTCGGCAGCTGCAACAGCCGGAATCGATTGAATGTGTTGACAGATCTGGGTTGCGCGAGCGCAGCTGGCAACAGGGTTGGTGATTTTCGCCACCAGCATGCATTCGAACGCAATTCGAACGCAACAGGCAGGGGGCGGGCCTTTGACACGTGCAGTCGTTCGAACGCAACAGGCATCACACCGAAAAACGGGGGGGCGGGCCTTTGACACGTGCAGTCGTTCGAACGCAACATGCAGCTCATCGAATAACTGGGGACGGTGACCTCGAATAAGTTGACACCACCTGCGATCGTGTGAACAATTTTCGTTTACATATCCCAATCCCAATCCCCAGTAAAATAACGGTTTTTCTTGAAAATATTTATTATCATTTTTATTTTCTCAAGTAGTGTATACAAATTTTGTGTGTATATTTAGACTAATTTTATTTTCAAGTACAATGCTAAACAGCAATGCTCTAAAGTTACATTTATTTTCATAATTTTTGAGATTTGTATGAATGTACAGAAAATAAATGACAAGCAGATGTGTCGACTCCAGTATACACATCGTATTTAGCCCAACAACAAGTTGTGAAATGCCGCCCATGAAGACTGCAAACCACCATGGTATCAGTTATTCTATTGTAAATATTTTGTATTTCACAAGTAGTGTATACAATTTTGTGTGCACATTTAGAGTAATTTTATTTTCAAGTACAATGTTAAACAGCAATGCTCTAAGGTTACATTTATTTTCATAATTTTTTGAGATTTGTATGAATGTACAGAAAATAAATGACAAGCAGATGTGTCAACTCTAGTATACATATTGTCTTTAACCCATCAACCATATGTGAAACGCCGCTCATGAAGATTGGAAACCAGCGTGCTATCAGTTATTCTATTTTAAACATTTTTGTATTTCTCAAGTAGTGTATACAATTTTTGTGTGTACAATTTCACTTGGATATGACAATTTCTTATGATTTGTCATATTCCCAATAAAAATAACAAAATTGGTTTATGTTTTCTTGTAATTTTATTTTTATTTCAAATTCAACTACAATATTTAGAAGCGATGCTCTAAATTTACATACATTTTCATTATTTTTTGAGTTTTATATGAACGAACAGAAAAGAAATGACAAGCACATGTGTCGACTCCAGAATGCACATCGTCTTTAGCCCAACAACAAGATGTGAAATGCCGCCCATGAAGATTGGAAACCACCATGGTATCAGTTAGTCTATTATTAAAAAATGCCAATGATTCCTCCAAGTATTCCAAGTGTTCAGGGAAAATTCGTTCTTTAAACATTTTGATGAAATTACTTATTCTGATTATAAGTTGTTTGGTCGTAATGTTCGTTGTAGTATTGTTTTTGTTATCGGTGGAATACATGTTTTAAATTTGTATTTTGATTTTGGGTTCCGTGGACGTCTATTTGTCTTGATTTCCGAAATTTGAATGAGAAAATGATTTACCAAGAAGTTAGACGACACGTTGAACTAATCCAGTTAATGGAGTGTATTCAACTATACGATCATGAATGAGAAGGCAATATACTTTGGTATTCATCTCACTTGCTGAAGTTAGTTCGGTAGAGATTTTTACGTCAATTGGCCCTGATTTGACTGATTCATTCTGATATGAGAGATCTACAACAACAATAGGAGCCTTAGACAAGAATTCCGCTGGTGATAGAAGTGCACGAGCCTCTCGGTTGTAATAGCTCTCTTGAAATCTCGCATACATATCATACAACACAGCAAACCGATTTTCACTGTATTTAATATTCAAATCCTCATAGGGATAGACTTCAGAATTTAAATATACTTTTGCATTTCTTAAATTGTTTGTAATTAGATTTCCATTCAATGTAAATGCAATGATGGCATACCGCGGGCGTTCTCTATTTGCAGCCAATTTAACATTCCATACATGATGTGTCCCCTGCACTAGTGTAGGATTTATGTAACAATCCCAACTGCGGAATGCTAGTGGTAAGCTAGCACCACTTTTTACTACATTAAACATTTTAATTTTGGCACTATCGCTTGGTACAATGTGGGGTACTTTCCAACTAATACTATGTATGTTAATTTTATGTGTCAGACCACCAACTGTTTTAACATACATATCATCTGTATTTTTAGCTAGTAAGAGAATAAGTTCATGTTTACAATTTAATATGACTTTTTTGTAGTCTTCTCCAAATCCCATCAACATTTTTAGTGGTACAGAATAGCTGAAATGTCCTCCAGAAGAGATGTTATCACCACCGTTCCACCCAGCATTGCGATAAAGTAGATCTTCCTGTTGCCCCACAGAGAGAAAGTTCTTGAGAGTCGATGTTATTCCAGTAAACCGTGTCCTATCCAGCTCACACCCATTCAATTCATATCTTATTTCATCCAGAAAATAGGCCATACAATTATTTTTGAGCAGACCGTTAACATTAGACGTGCTGCTTGCCCCTGTATTCGCATCAGTAATTTTCTCAAGTGTTCCTTCAAAGTGGAGAAAACTTTCACACGGCAGCACATACAAATCTTGGTTCTGTATTGTGATGCGAACTTCATCGTTTGTCTTGAAGTTTTGTTGATATGGGTAATAAGAGTGATATTCTTTTTTAGTGATACTCTCATCATTGAGGGGCTTATCTTGCACAAAAAAAATCTCATTCATTTGAAAGTTGTTTTTGGAGCTTTATTGAATATTAAATCCTAATGATTTTAAAATTAATTTATTTTTTAAGGATAGTGCAGATCGTTGATTTGATGGTTTTTTAAATAATGATGATGATGCTGATGATGATGATAATGATGATGATGATGCTTTCACGTCAGCTTTACATTTACTAATGGGGGGTATGGAGTGATGTGCTGACTTTTTATTATAAATAATCATTCTGTAGGCCGCAAGTGTAGACGAATTGATACAGTTTCACCACGCAAATTGACTAAATCTCCCTTCTGATCAGTTATCCGTACTTCGAGTGTGCTTATTTCTCTGCTGTTGACAGGTAAATAAATCAGATTTCGTGGTGTAATGTTCATTTTATAACCTGGTGGGACATTAATTCCAAATTCATGAAGCACATGATTTGATCTATTACCCACATATGAACCACTAATAATGTTACATTCCAACCTAATTGTATTTATTTTTAAAATATTTACTGGATTATCTGAGATGTAAATTTCAGACTTGTGTGCTCTTAAAATACGTTTATTAAATCCAAATAGCTGTCCAATAGTTCGTTCACGATCAAAAAATACCGCTTCATTTCTAGTGCAAACTTGCACTTGGAGTGTGTTGTTATTACTTTGAATTTTTAGGGTATCATGAAGACCATACACTTTTAGCTCATTCAAAATATATTTTGTGATGTCATCGAGTTCATACGAGCCCACTGGTATTTCTATGACTTTATCCCCAATGTGAAATAAATTGTTTCCTTTATCAACGTTTGGTATAGAATTGTATGTATAAAAGTCAATGAGAGCACACTCATAATTGCGTGTTAGTTCAATTTGTGGGAAAAAATTTTCGGATATAACTGATGTGTTCCCGTTCAATGTAAATGTTAAAGATGTAGTCATTTTGAAGCCTGACTGTAGACTGTCTTTTCACCGTCACCTCATTATACTTATATCCATTTTAATTAAAGTATAATGAATTGATCAAATCCTTTTCTATATCGGCCAGTTTTCATATCGTCATCCTTAGAGATTACTAGAAATCCAAATTTATCCACCCAACAATTTCGTGATATTTCCATAAATGTTTCATAGTCCATATCGCTATTTACATGATCTCGATATATGTGTCGCATGTTTAAATCGTCTTGTTTAAACATTATAATAAAATTTGCATTATCACGTATTAAATGTTTCGGTATATGTGTATACGTTTGACAAAGATAAAAAGAATCAATATTCTTATGACGACCCATACAAAAATAGTTTCGGATATTATCCTGTTTTTCACATGCCACATCATCAAATATCATAATGGAATTATTTTTAGCTTCCTGTGGTGTTAAAACTGTGTCATTTGCGGAGAATGTGTAGTATCCCATTCCTTGTATTGGTTTGATAAGTTTTTCCAAATACTCATATTTCGGTTGATATAAACTCTTTGAAAATACATAAATATTTTCAAATTTTACTCCATTTGGACTCTCTATGAGGCTAAGCATCACATTGGTTTTCCCACAATTTGATGGACCAACAATTAGAGCTCTAATTGTGTTGGGTAGCAAGGTACTGTGACGAGGCTGTTGATTCTCCTCCCCATGCCCACCGCCCTCAATGTTTCTCACTAAGATGCTTTTCTTTTGTGGTAATAAACGCATGTTAATGAGAGAAGTACTTCATTCAATGAGAAACGTTGGTGGATTGAGGTCGTTATAAAATGATGAAACATTTTTATAATATAAACACTCGTAAATCAAATGTCAAACAGGGTGGTGGTCTTGTAAACAATATAATAAACGCTCTACCCGTTGAAGTGCATTTACCTGGGTACAATTACTGTGGACCAGGTACAAAGCTAGAGAAACGTTTAGCACGCGGTGATCGTGGAATCAATGCTTTGGATGAAGCTTGTAGGGAACACGACATAGCATATTCAAAAAGTAAGGACTTGAGTGAGCGTCATAAAGCTGACTCTGTTTTAATTGATAGGGCCTGGGATCGTGTAAAAGCATCGAATAGCAGTTTTGGTGAGAGAGCAGCAGCGTACTTTGTAACGAACATGATGAAGGTAAAGAAAAAATTTGGTATGGGATCAAAACAGAAAAAGACGAAGAAAGTAGTAAAAACGTCTCTTGCTTCAATAATCAAAAAGGCGACCAAGGAATTGAAAAAAAATAAACCGCTTGACATATTTCATGCAATAAAAGTTGCACGCAAAGCAGTATCTAACTCAATGGGTTGTAGGAAAAATGTTGTTATTCCACGGGTTATAAATGTTCCCAAGGTAGGTGGCTTCTTGCCACTTGTACCAATTTTAACAGCTCTTAGCGCTGTGGGCAGTTTAGCGTCAGGTAGCGCAGCAATAGTAAAGTCTATTAACAATGCAAAGATAGCAAAACAGCAACTAGAGGAGAACAAGAGACATAATAAAAAAATGGAAACTGTTTCGTTGGGTGAGGGATTGTATTTACAACCATACAAAAAAGGCTATGGTATATCATTTAATAAAAATAATCGAAAACAAAATCGCAACCAAAAAAACTACTAAGCGAGCTACCCAAAAGGGCATTATCTAACTTTGATATCATGCGGTTTGCCTTTAAAAATATTCAACATTTTCGGGGTGTTTATATGAAAGATGAATTACCAAAAATCCCACTATATCGTGAGTGTGGAATAATAAATTTAGCAGACTCGTCATCAAAAGGAACGCATTGGGTAGCTTATTTTAAGAGAGGTTCTGTTTCATATTACTTTGACAGTTTTGGGAACTTACAACCACCAATAGAAGTAATTAAATATTTGGGAGAAAGCATTAAGTATAATTACCAACGTTTGCAACAATTCGGTACAGTTAACTGTGGACATTTGTGTCTACAATTTTTGATGCAATCCAACTCATTGCACTAAAGATGGGTGGAATGTGTTTATGATATGTGTGTGTGTGTATGTGTGTTCCTTGTAAGAACGCACATGTCTGGACTGTGTGTCCCGTTACAGAACCACTTGAAAATCGGTTGGCCTTTGTGAACCTCACTCGAGAAATGCTCGAGAATATGCTCCTTTGTTCATCGTTGGAGGATATAAAATCAACCGGCTCCTCGAAGGAAAATATCATTCAGTGACCAGCAACACCAGCATCAGCAGCATCAACAGCATCAGCAGCATCAACAGCATCAGCAGTATCAACAGCAACAACAACAACATCAAACCATCACAGCACCATCACAGCAACAACAAGATCAGACCATCACAGCACCATCACAGCAACAACAAAAACAATATGGAAAGCAACAATTTGGAGAACATCAACAACTTTAACATTTTGTGGAGGTTGATAGACAACCTACCATTGACGATGTTAACAGAGGAAGATTCGACCGAATCTCAGGTGACGGAGGAGGACTTCATAGACACAAGTGTCTTCAACCTCCTCGACCCGTTGTCATGTGGCAATATGATAACCCAAGAGGACTTAGATGCCCTCTTGAAAGACATTGAGGAGGACCCAGATATGCGTGGGACAGTTTTAAAATAAGAAATAAGAAATAAATTTTAAATAAAATTATAAATCTATACAATCAAAACAAAATTTTTTAATTGGGGAGGTGTTTTAACTTTATTTCAGCTTTTATTTCAGCTTTTATTTTAGCTTTTATTTTCAACTTTTATTTTCAGCTATTTTTATTTTTAAAATTTATATTTTTAAAAATAATATAAATATATATATTTAATCAAATTTTAAAATAAAAAAATTTTTTAAAACAAATTAAAATAAAAAATTTTTAAAACAAATTAAAATTGTTTAATTGAGGAGGTGTTTTCCATTAATCTTGGATTTTTAGAACTTTGGCTTTATTTTCAGCTTTTATTTCAGATTTTTTTTTTTTTTTTTTTTTAGCTTTTATTTTCAGCATTTTTTATTTTAAAAAATAAATTAAAAAATGTTTATTTTTAAAATAAAATATATATATATATATATATATATATATATATATATATATATATATATTTAAGCAAACACAAATTTTAAAATAAAAATATATATAAAAAAAATCAATTTTAAAGTTTTATTTCATACATTTCATTTTCAGCTTTTTATTTATAGGATATAACTGATCTAAATACAGCTATTACAAACAGACCTGTTCTATTCAAACAGCTATTACCAACAGACCTGTTCTATTCAAACAGCTATTACCAACACACCTGTTCTGTTCAAATAGCTATTACCAACACACCTGTTCTGTTCAAACAGCTAATGGTATCAGACCTGGTTTACAAAAAACAGCTAATGGTATCAGACCTGGTTAACAAAAAACAGCTAATGGTATCAGACCTGGTTAACACAAACAGCCATTTATATCAGACCTGGTTAACACAAACATCTAATATAAATTGGCAAGAGATCAGTTTTAGATACAGTTTGTATACAATCCAACTCGATATGTGAAGGGTGGATCCTGTGTGTATTTGTGAGCGTGTGTGTATGTGTATGTGTGTGTGTGTGTGTGTGTGTGTGTGTGTGTGTGTGTGTGTTTTCTTTGAAAATTCCATGGGACATATTCCTTTGAAAGATCCCCATGTTCCCCATACCACAATCGGTGGTGTATCTCGCTAGTGGGTATAAAATCAACCAGCTCCTCGAAGGAAAATATCATTCAGTGAGCACCAACAGTCTCGACAGCATCAGCAATCAGCGTCCACGACCTCAGCAACCAGCAACCAACACCCACAGCCCCATCAAAAATGTCCATCAACGAGAACACCGCATCCAACACAATTGATCTCACGGAAATGGAATCCCAGCAAACATTTTATGAACACAACCGAGAGGACTTTGACGACCTTTTGAAAATCAATGATAATCTCTTAAAGATCAATGAAGATCTTTTAAAGGCCAATGAGGACCGAGTGAAGAGCGCCTTCAACTCGCTTAAAGTGAAGAGTAAGCTTCACATCAAGAAGCTGCTCATCAACACACCATATAGTATAATGAAAGCGAAAAAGGTAAAAGGAAAGTTTGGCACCAACGTGATGGTTGAGCTGGAGAACCATTTCGTTTTCCTCCCTCATCGATTCAATGCGATTGAAGAGAGCATCCTGGAGCTGGTTAAGGAAAATAAATATATACTTACCAGAAGAGAAGATGACAACATAGACTTTGATCTTACAACAAATTTATAAATTGTATATTACAAATTGTTTTTAATAAAATACATATAAAGTATAAACCAAAAAAATTTTTTGTTTTTTAATTAAAATTATTACAGCTATATATGCTTATGAATTGTCAATTAGTTCACAGTCCATTCACAACCACTAGAGTGAAATAACCGTTTCAGTTCTAACAGCTTGAGTGAATTACAATGAATCAAAATATTTTAGCTCAATTAACCAAAAGTCGAAAAGCTCTAAAAAAAAAATTTTCAGAACTAAAACAACTCAAAACTCAGAATACTGATGGTTTGGAGGAAACATTCAAACCCATAACAGAACCTTTACATGAACTTGTTAATGACACTAAAAAATTACAGAATATGTTACCCACAGACTATAAAAATGTTAAAACTGAAATGACACCTAATCAAAACATTAGTGGAGATAACACACTACATGCGAAAAAGATGAAGATGAAGAAACTAAAAACTAAATATGATGATGACAGTGATGATAATGATGATGATGATGATAATCAATTCTATTCTCAGTCAGCAATAGAGAATACATCATTTGTACTCCCGAATCAAGATGAGCCCCATACGTCAAGAGCGGTATTGAGTCAAGTGTACCCTCATACATCATCCTCATTAACACATCCAGCTGTACATCATGATGAGAGCTCAAATCCTCTTTTGGATGTGACATTTGGACCATACAAAAATGCAACCGGTCAATTAATGATGGGAAGTAATTACATAAATGTATCTGGCAATAAAATTGAATTTGAAGATGGTAAAAACTGGGAACTGACAAATGGTTTATATTCTTTAATATTCCATCGTCAACCACAAAATTACAGTCAAAATGACTTGAAAATATACAGAGAAATTTTGATAAAAACTAATGTATATCGAAGAAACTTTCATCCAAGTGGACAGTTGAAAGGAACAAGAGCACATAAATATATGAAAATTATAAAACCACTTTTAGCGAAAACACCTACTGCCGAGTCTACACCCAAACGCTCTAAAGCAAGTGTATCTGGGTCTGGATTTATGACCCTTAATATGAATAAACCCAATTATGTATACTGGGATGATCCAAATGAGTTGGTTGAACGACTGCAGCTATTAATAGCCTCTCAATCAGCTGGAAATACTAATCACACTAATGAAATTACATCAATAATTGAAGAATTGAGAGAGGCTCAGATTATATGCTAAGTTATTTACACTATATACATATATATATATATATATATATATATATATATATATATATATATATATATATATATATATATATATATATATATGACATGTCAATATTCAAGAGAGTTTATAATCATCATGTCTGTTGACAAGTTTGGACACTACATTCATGAGAAGCAGAACCCTAATCATTTAATACGAGATGAGAAAACTTTATCGGGACACTACATCGATGCAGATGGGAACTTTAATATTCAACGAAAACGTATAAAAAATGGTGTCATACCAAAAGAGAACACTGACATTGTCATCAAAGAATATGTGGATAAGGTTATGAACGAGTCGAGTGATTCTCTAATGTCAACGATTTCACAACATCAAGATGCTGTTTATCGATCAATAAATTTTAAAACTGCAGAACTTGATGAAAGAATATTGAGACTTGAGGAACTTACGTCAAGCATTTATGAAAAAATTAAATATGGTTATCGGCTCAAGTAAATTTCTCTTATTCTGATTACAAACCATCTAAATATGAGCAGACGAGGTATTGTAAACGAATTACATGCTTCCTCGCGGAAACATTTTCTACGGCGTAGAGTCATCACAAAGGGAATAAATGATTTATGGCAAGTCGACTTGGTTGAAATGGGAAAGTACGCAAAATCAAATAATGGTTATCGATACTTGCTAACAGTAATAGACACATTCTCAAAATTTGCCTGGGGTGAAGCAATAAAGTCGAAACATGCGAAGGACGTTGCTCAGGCAATGGAGAAAATATTTAAATCAGGACGAGGAGTACCCAAGAATCTACAATCAGACGATGGTAAAGAGTTCTTTAACACTCAATTTACAGCTCTGATCAAACAATATGAAATCAATCACTATTCAACATATAGTAGTCTAAAGGCCTCAATTGTTGAGAGATTCAACAGGTCTTTGAAAGAACTCATGTGGCGAGAATTCAGTTTCAATGGAACATACAAATGGATTGATGTGTATAAAAAATTAATTGACATATACAACAATAGAGTACACAGAACCATAAAAATTGCACCCATCAATGTAAACAGTGAGAATGAAAAACTCATCTTGAAAACTGCATACAATAATATTAAAATGTTTGCTGGTAGTAAACTAAAGATAGGGGACTATGTACGCATCAGCAAATATAAACATGTATTTGAAAAGGGATATACCCCAAATTGGACAACTGAAATATTCAGAATAACTAAAGTACAAAATACTTACCCAACAACACACTTACTACAAGACTGGAATGGGAATCCAATCAAAGGTGGTTTCTATAAAGAAGAACTGAAAAAAACAACTTTTCCCAATACTTACCTGGTTGAAAAAGTGCTGAAAAGGAAAGGGAATAGAGCTCTGGTGCGCTGGCTGGGTTTCCCCAAAACCGAAGACAGCTGGATTCATAAAACTGAAATTTTGTAATCTTTAAGTAAAACATTTTTTCTTTTCTTTTTCAATCTATATCATTTATTTATTTAACATCATTTTTTAAGTTTATTAAAATTAAATTACTATTATCTAAATATCTTATAAGTATACATTTGTTTTGTTTAAATAAACTATCACATTATAAACTTAAAACTATCGTTTTATTTTTTTAATACCATCTAATAGCATAAAATGCATTATCATTTGAGCCTCTTGGATGTCTACCGCACTTTCATTTATTTCAACTTTTCTTTTTAAAGCATTTACCTTCCTCATTTTACTTTGAGTGCTTTGTGAGTTCTCCTCCAATGCACATATTTGGCTGCGCCAAACACTGGACTGTGCTTCTAGAGTAGATATACAACCCTCAATTTCATTGGGAATTGTAGAGTAATGCCCTATTGCTAGAGTTGAAACCCCATCTTCACAAATTATTCTCTTATCATCTTTGTTGTCTAAAATAGTTTTTGTTATTTTAAGTGTACTAATTTCATGCCCTCTAGATCTAAACATGAACATGCTATCACGTGCTTGCTGTCCTGTGTACAAACAATTTTTATACCCCTCAAATGTGACCTTCTCCAGACAACTGCGCTTTACTCCTTTATTCTTTTTTACGCATATTTCCCTACCAGTACCAGAATTTTCACACCTATATGCATACATTTTTGAACGTAACCCAACAAACTCACTCATTGGTTTACCATGCATCTCATCTTTAAAGAAACCTAAACGCTTCTTGTTGCACTGCTTAAAATTGTATAATGTAGCCAATTCATTTGAATACTCAGATGTATCAAATTTCAATTCGACATCATCACGAATTTCTTCATAGAAGTCGTTCGTTTTTATAGAGTATATAAACGAATCGGTATCCATATAATTTAATTTAAGTGCTTTGTTAAATTTAGGTTTCATATAATCATAATGAAAATCATACATTTTGAATTTAGATAATTCCAACACTGCAAAGCCTAAATATATTGGCTTATCACAAATGTTGTGTAGTCTTTTCATCTGAATTGCAAACATAGTCTCATTAAACTTTGTTGCACTATGAAAATTTGACCTGGATATCAAGTCTCTGGCACACAATCTAGGGCGCCCACCTTGTGGACCTACGTCTGGAGAAATCCATTCTGTTACAATCCGAATGTCTACCCTCTTTTCGCTGTTTTCCATGGTTTTACCATAGACAGCATTATTTAACAATTTGAAAAAATCTTTTTCAAAATTATTTGTTGCCCTAGTCCTATGCTCAGTGTTTATGTCAATATACTTTTTAAGCCAGGCCTTCTGTTTAAACTCTAAGACGGTGTGAATCTTTTTTATCCTCAACCCATGCTTAATACACTGCTGTAGAGTTTTGTAGTGTATTACATACTTCTCCTTATCGCGGAGATCAGCTATTAGCTTGGGAATTTTTGATGATTTTGACGGTAATTTATTGGACGGGCAGAAGGGCAAATCATTGTGCATATCGTGGAGTGAGTATGGATATTCCAAGTCAACCTCAAGAATATATCCATACTCACTGTTATCAGATATATTATCAATCTCAAATGATTGCACTTCTGCCCGCTCTAACCATTTGAATTCACCGTAAGGCAGAGGTTCAGACATGGCCCAACCATAAAGGTTATTTGCATCCACATACATTAAATATTCCGATTCTCTTGTAGAATCAAAATCTTTAAGGTATTTGTGGTTTGCTTTGGTGTGTCTATGACCACATTGAACTAATCCACCTCGAATTCCACACTGAATATGTCTTATCATATCAATATCTGTGAGTAACTCAAGGCGGATCTCTGTTGTTTTCAACATCGCATCCCATGACAACCCTGGAGTTGTGTAGTAGTGAGCAGGATCGAGTTGATGAATGCTTAAACAAATTTCCCTAAAGTTTTCGAAAACGTCTGTTAACAATAAAACATCAGTTTTCAAATATAACTCCAAGTAGTCTTTAAGAGTTTGACACTTGAAGTTATTCCACACTGAGCATGCGTGATTGTAGTCTACCTCAGAACATTCTGACTCTGTCAAATTGCTGTAGAACTCACTCCTTGGTGGGAGACAAGTTTCTTCCAACTTTTGAGCTGAATCTAAATATTCATAAGGGAATACTCCTTTCCTACGAAGTAGGGCAAAATCTGATTTTTCTGGGTATTGTGATTTGAGAACATTACAATTGTTCTCACTTAAATTTCCTGCAAGTGTGCTTAGACTAGAGGGCATAAATCTTAAAGAGTCCAAAAATCTAATTTCCAGGGTATCGTCTTTTACTGGCACAAACTTTGAAATACTAATATATAATTCCTTGTTCAAAGGAATTACTTTAATATCCCCCTTAATCTCCCCGAGCTCTTTCACAAACAAATGTGCATCATATTTTGACAAATTGTGAAAGAACACGGGGATAAAATTTCCTTTCCTATGGTTGAGGTTGCACGAACTATGTGCTGCACCTCGGTATGTGCCAGTAAAATGACAGTGATCTCTCACTCTGTCATTACCCAAACTACCCTTGCAAATAAGACAATTAATGGCCTCATCGAAATTATATGAGTCCTGTGCACTCATTTGGATGGGTACCACTTTCTTCATGTGGCTCTGATATAATTCAGACAAATCGGATGTTAAACTTTCAATGAAAGTGCGGCTTACATCCCCGCCCGTTCTTAAAACAAACTTATCTAGTGCTGTATCAAATGCACACTTTATATAGTATGCAAATGCTACAGGCACATGCTTATTAATTATTTGAGAATTATCACTTACATCTATATTAGAAGACTCCAGTATGCATTCAAAATCTGCATACACGGTGAATGGAATCTTCAGCTGCCGGTGGTGATTTTTGAAGAACACCTCTGTCTGGTGGGGCTTAGGTGGCTCCGTGACAGTTCGACTGCATATTTCTGCATGTCGACTGGCCCTCTCTTCACTCGTCGAATATCGCAAGCATTGGTTGCAGAACCAACGTTTTGGCTGCTCCCTACCCAATTGTGATGAGAGCAGACTGAAATTATAAAGAATTCGATATATGTTATATAAATATTATTTTTATTTTATTACTTGTACTTACGCAGATATATTTTTTATCCACACATAGTGACCGTGAACATTTCCATTTGGTCCATCCAATAGTAGTAGGTTGATGTGTGATTTCCCTTCAAATCCAGCACAATAAAGTGGTCCAAACACTTTGTTTGCTTCCTCATCATATCCAAACACATTTATGCTGATGTGTGGATTCCGTCTTGTGAACTCACTCATTTTGCTAAGCTCCATTGGAAACGATAGTCCTCTGAAGTCCACCTTGTAGTTGTTGTCCACATGAATTATTTGTGAAGCTATGTTGATGTTGTAGCTGGAGCATCGCTGTGGATTTCTAATTGGTTTAAGGGCTGATATTATTGCCCACTTGAAGCAGAACACATCATTGTTCTGCACGTTGATAAGAGCTCGTTTGCGTTCAAGCTTCAACGGAATTTTAAAATGTTGTGATCCTCTAATGGGATCACATTGAAGCATGTTTAGCTCCACTCTGATGAGACGAGTCATCGTCCATCCACTATCCTTTTCCTGAAACTCACTCATTTTGGTTTTCATTACATCTGTGTGCATTGCATAGAGTTCTATGAAATTGGAATACATCGAAACCAGTGACATTTTGCTCTGGAACGATTTCACCTCTATTTGGGAATCATGCTCTTTCAGTAGCATGTACTCAGCAAACAACTCAAAATTAACTTTTGATGTTGTATGTGAGCTCATTACCCTTTCTAAATGAGGAATCAGTGCTACTCCAGCTTCATTAAGGAATTCATCCGGAATCCTTACAGCAGCTCCCTCATTAATAAACATATATTGAAGGATACGTCCCTTGTATCCATCAACAATTTGCTTCACCTGTCCATCCACCGGTCGGATTGCATTATATTTATGCAACTCGGTGCGAACATGGTGGTGCCATTGCATATTTGCAGGTAAATACTGCTGGCATGGGTGACAAAACACTCCATTGATGTTGTTGAAGTTGGTGGTGTTGTTGGTGTTGTTGAAGTTGCTAATGTTGTTTGAATTCATGATGTTGGTGTTGTTGTTGTTGTTGATGACGTTGCTGATGTGGGTGTTGTTGGTGTTGTTGATGATGATGTTGTTGATAATCTTGTTGATAATCTTGTTGATGATGTTGTTGTTGGTTTTGTTGTTGATGGTTTTGTTGTTGATGTTGTTGTTGTTGTTGTTTGTTTTACACAAAATTTTTATAAAAAATATTTTCAAATTTTTAAATTTGTTTAAAAATTTTCAAATTTGGGAAACTAGGACGGTTTGCTTCGAATGACGAATTAGAAGTGATTTCTAAAACTATCAACATACATCTGATCTTTTCAGAAATTGTTTTCACTCTTCCATGGTCAAGTGAACCAGCATCACAATTTAACGTACATAGCATTTTGTTTATTTATTATTTTTCGAGTCATGTGACCTTTCAATGTTGGGCGCTTAGACACATTCCGACGATCGTGGACTTATCTTCCCTCTCGCTCACTTAATTTTCCTTGCGTCCCTGTTGCGATATATGACACCAACATTACAATATGTTTATCGTCCTCTCCTCTTTTAGAGTTCTGACTGTCGCTATCGATCACAAGGCAAATTCAAGAAAAACCGTTATTTTACTGGGGATTGGGATTGGGATATGTAAACGAAAATTGTTCACACGATCGCAGGTGGTGTCAACTTATTCGAGGTCACCGTCCCCAGTTATTCGATGAGCTGCATGTTGCGTTCGAACGACTGCACGTGTCAAAGGCCCGCCCCCCCGTTTTTCGGTGTGATGCCTGTTGCGTTCGAACGACTGCACGTGTCAAAGGCCCGCCCCCTGCCTGTTGCGTTCGAATTGCGTTCGAATGCATGCTGGTGGCGAAAATCACCAACCCTGTTGCCAGCTGCGCTCGCGCAACCCAGATCTGTCAACACATTCAATCGATTCCGGCTGTTGCAGCTGCCGAAGGTCACCGATCGCCGGTCGCCGGTCGCCGCACCAGTTTTCGGTGTCATATGTCCTCATACACTTGACTTATCCTAAAATCAAACAAGATCCAACACTCCAATCCCCACAACCTATCACACCACACTCACCCCCCAATAGTCTAATTTATTTGTTTATTTATTTACCTAACCCTTTGATCACCACGATCCCTAAACACCCACACTACTTTTTGACCCTCATCAAATCTCTTAATTACCACTTGACATATTTTTGACAGCTAAACCCATAAATTATCATCTTAATTACCCCATTAATGTCACTTGTGCCCAAACTCAGGTAAACATACTACTATCGTGAACTGAACAGCAATACTATTTCTGACAGATATCCCTTACCACTTATCAACGATCAGATTGCTAGACTTGCGGGGGCAAAATATTTTACTTGTCTGGATATGGCTAGTGGATACCATCAGATACCCATTCATCCCGATTCTGTTGAATATACCGCGTTTGTTACACCTGATGGGCACTATGAGTATCTGACAATGCCATTTGGCCTCAAGAACGCCCCGTCTGTTTTCCAGCGAGCCATTATAAATGCATTGGGAAATCTTGTATGTTCTTATGTAATAGTGTATATGGACGATATAATGGTGGTGTCATCTACCATAGAATTAGGCATGAAAAGATTGAGGATTGTGTTGGATGTATTGACTGCAGCGGGATTTTCTTTTAATATAGCAAAATGTAGATTCTTAAAAACTACTGTACAATACTTGGGGTATGAGGTACGAGCTGGAGAGTTAAGGCCTAATCCGCGAAAAATTCTTGCGTTAAACTCCTTGCCACCACCGCAAACAGTTCATAGCGTAAGACAGCTTATAGGATTGGCGTCTTATTTTCGAAAATTCGTGCCTCGGCTCTCACAGATTATGAAACCAAAATATTCCTTAACTTCGAGTAAAAGTGTGTTTAATTGGAATAACGAGTTGGAAGATATTAGAAAAAATATTATTGCTATTCTTATAAACGAGCTTGTACTTGTTATTTTTGTTCCACAACATCCAATAGAGTTACACACAGATGCAAGCTCTTGCGGTTATGGTGCAATGCTAATGCATCGAATCAATGGTAGTCCTCATGTAATAGAGTATTTTAGCAAAACTACTTCCCCTGCAGAGTCTAGATACCATTCATACGAATTAGAAACCTTGGCAGTGGTAGAATCCGTTAAACAGTTTCGTCATTATTTGGTTGGTTGTACGTTTGTAGTGTATACTGATTGTAATTCTCTTAAATCATCGAGGAGAAAGATTGATCTAACACCAAGAGTGCATCGTTGGTGGGCGTATTTGCAGTCATTTGATTTCAAAATCGAATATAGAGAAGGAAAGCGTATGGCGCATGTGGATTTTTTATCAAGAAATCATATTCAGGAAGCCACCAAAGTTGAAAAGTCTTTAGTCCCTGAAAAGCGTGTAAACTTGGCAGAAATCTCAAGTGACTGGCTTGCTGCTGAACAGCGCCAGGATTCTGAAATTACTGATATCATTAACAAACTTAACTTTAAAGAGTTGACAGATGATGTTGCACAGACTTATGAGTTGAGAAAAGGTGTCTTGTTTCGTAAAGTTCAGAGAAATGGAAGAACCCGTTGTTTGCCAGTAGTGCCCCATGCATTTCGATGGTCAGTAATAAATCAAGTGCACGAGTCCATCATGCATTTGGGATGGAAAAAGACTCTTGACAAGACTTACCAATATTATTGGTTTGCTAAGATAAATAAATATGTTAGGAAGTTTGTCGATAGCTGCATTACATGTAAAACTGTTAAGGGTTCATCTGGGAAGATACAAGCCGAGTTACATCCAATTCCAAAAGTGAATGTGCCATGGCACACGGTACACATCGATATTACTGGAAAATTAAGTGGGAAGAATGATCTTAAGGAATACGTGATTGTACAAATTGATGCCTTAACAAAATTTGTTTATTTGTTCCATACTTTAAGATTAGATTCTGACATCGTATAATAACTGATCAGGGTAGATGTTTTACTAGAGGGAAATTTTCAGAATTTTGTACATCACAGAAGATTAAGCTTCATCTTATAGCTACAGGAGGAAGCCGTGCAAATGGTCAAGTTGAACGTGTGATGAGTACACTCAAGAATCTACTGTCAGCGGTTGAATCGAGTCATCGATCTTGGCAGGATGCTTTAGGTGAGGTACAACTTGCCTTGAATTGCACAGTTAGTAGTGCAACCAAAGCAAGTCCCCTAGAGTTACTTGTCGGCAAGGAGGCTCGTCCTTTGGGTTTGATTCCACCGTATGACACAGAGATGGAGGTAGATAAAGTTAATGCTAGAGATAGGGCAATTGAAAATATGAACAATCAAGCTAGTTACGACAAAATAAGGTTTGATAAAAATAAAGCAGCAGTTGAAAGACATAAAATTGGAGATTTTGTTTTGCTGAAAAATGAAGAACGGCATCAAACTAAATTAGATGTAAAGTTTAAAGGACCATTTTTGGTTAGTGAAGTTCTAGAAGGAGATAGATATATCTTGAAGTCATTGCATAATAAGAGAACTTATAAATATTGTCATGAAGATTTGAGAAAGATGCCAGATGGTTATGTTCCGAGTGAATTGAAGTGCCCGCCTGAGACGTGTTGAAATGGTTATAATATATCCGTGTGAGAGGATATGTTATGTGAAAACAAAATGTCCATATAGAGTATGGAATGGTTGAAATGAAGTTGCAATAGACTTCGATAAGAAAACGTTTGAGAAGTGCGGATGTGTTTGAGAATTCGAATGGAAATAACCTGGCGGATGCAAAGTTTATGCATGGTTGATATATGGCAATATTTAATTGAAATGCACGAGTTAAAGATATGGTTTTGAGATTTGAGTTATCTGAGTCATTGGGCAAGCACAAGTGAAAGACGAAAGTTGGAACATGGCGTGTGACGCTCTTGACGGGATTATGTTCTTAATCAAAAGGAAATCATAGTGACGATAACTAAAGTCGAATTTTGAATTGCTAAGAAGCAAATAGAATGAATTAAATGTTTAAATGAATTTGATTATGTAATGAGAATAAGAATTAAAATTTGTTTATAATGTTGTGTAGAATGTAAAATAATGAAAGATTATAAAATAAGAGAAAATGTTAAGCGTAGGGTAATATATCGAATAAATAAATGGTATTTGAAATTGATGAGTAAAAAGAAACACAAGCTATAATCACGGAGTTATAAGTCATATTTGTAATATTAAGATTACAGTACACGAGGACGTGTAATTGTCAGAATGGCCGTGTCGGATCTTAAATTATGGTAGTCAGTGTAAAGGAATAAAATCAAATACGTGTATCACGTGACAATTCTCGTCTCTGCACTCTAATGATTGTTTGTTAAAACGCTTTGTTCCATCTATTCGCCAGATGGTCAGGATAGTTCGATGCGAATATGAGAGAGAAATAATGCGTGAGGTTAGATGTTTGAGAGAGAGATACGCACTACGATTGTTGTGCGTGTATGCTTGAGTCACTGCGAGAGACAGAGATGCAAGTATGTTCGTTGCATCATTTTCTGGAGAGCATTTTCGGTATGCTAGAAGGTTAAAAAGGAGTCTCAAGTTGGCAGTGGCGTGACCAAGTCTATTCGCCGTATACAATCAGTGATAAAATATGGAAAACCTAAACGTTAACCCGACATATATAAAACATATATATATACAGATATATACACATATATATTATTTTGTAAGTTAAAGTTTTGCCTTTAGTCAGCTCTATGCAAAACTCTAGCCCTTCTCCCCCCCAAACCAACAAAAGCCCTTCCCCTAATTGTACGTATTTGCTTCTAAGATTTAGCATTAGTTTTACATTTGTATTATAATACATGGCTTTTTTCATGTAGCGCCTATCAGATTCCTAGACCCCACTTCCCTCCACCACAAAGAATTAAGTGAATCGAGAAAAAAAACGCTCATTTAACCATTTTAAATTTATTAATTTAAACACACACACAAACATAACATACAAATAACATTTTGGCAGTTAACAGACAGTACAATAACAATAATAATAATAATAAAAAGAAACGCCTGTAATAAACTATATATATTTTTCGTCGCACTCTTTATCATTTTACTGTTAAACAAAGTCTGCAAATCAAGCATACATTAAAACAAAAACAAAACGAACAACAAAAGTCATAATTGTAATTACTAACGCAAGTTGTGTTCCCATTAAATTAATTCATTTCAATTGTAAAAATACCCAACAACTCAACAAACAAATGTTATATTCTTTCAAGACAACATAATTAATGTTTTTGTCGTTCTTGCAAATGGGTACACCATAAATAAAAATCGAAAAAAGAAAACAGATCAACAATCATTAGCGCTTAAAAAAGACACTCACGCAACTCATTTGATGTAATTGTTAAGTGCAAACTTTTTGATATTGATTTCTAATTACGATTTCATAATGATTATGTTTAAACATTATTTTTTCGCAAAATAATTATGATTAATTAGGCTGTTGGGAGCTTCAGAATGTGCATTTAAGCTGTGTAAAGACTTGGAAAAGACTTTTTTTATTTGTAACTAAGTTCGTATATTAATATTCACATTTAAGACTCATTTTATTTAAGACTTTCAACAAATCTTTTTTTTTTTTGTACACTTAAAAAACAAATGCATTGTAACTTCTTTTTTACAATTTATACAAGCAAAAGAACAAAAACACTCAGTGTCAATTAAATGTTTGCCATACCATGGCCGCCGACCGGACGACGAAGATGACACTCCCTGGAAGCTGTGCGTCGCATCCGAGTTTCGACCGCGGGTTTTAGCCGAGTGCCACGACCATCTCACCGCAGGACATCTTGGGATCAGGAAGACCCTGGCCAGAATCAACCCACGTTACCACTGGCCCGGCCTACATCGGGATGTGGCCCGCTACGTAAAAAGGTGCGAGAAATGCCAACGGTTCAAGACTAGCCAGATGAAACCCCCCGGGAGGATGCTGACGAGACAAGTGGAAGAGCCCTTCGACACTCTATGCGCAGACTTCGTGGGACCTTTGCCACGTTCGAAGCACGGAAATACCATGCTTCTGGTTTTCTTCGATGCATTTAGTAAATGGGTGGAGCTTGTCCCATTACGTAGGGCTACTGCGGCACATTTGGAATAAGCATTCCCACAAAATATCCTCAGTCGGTTTGGTACACCTCGACGTTTCGTGTGCGATAACGGGACACAATTTACCAGTAGGTCCTTCAGGTCATTCTGCCAGTCAGCGGGGATTGACCTAGAGCACACGGCCCCGTACAGTCCGCAACAGAACCCCACCGAAAGGGCAAACAGGACTATCAAGACCATGGTTGCACTGCACATCGAGGGACACCAAAACATGTGGGACGAGACGCTTAACACAAGCACGTCGGAAACCACAGTTTTCACCCCAGCGTTCCTCGTACAAGGGCGAGAGCCCCGTCTACCGGGAGCCTTATACGACGAGGTAACCGCCGCTGTGGAACGATGAGAAACTCCGCAAGACCGAGCCAACAGGTTGCTCGAAATCTTCAACCCTAGACCAGGCCAGGAATTACAATCTTCGACGTCGAGAATGGCGGCCGGAACTACAAAGTCTTGTCTTAGTGAAATACCATGTCCTATCGAACGCGGCCGAGGGTTTCGCCGCCAAATTGAAGGACCGTACTTCGGCGCAAATTCGTGTCTGCAAATATAGTACGACTGCAATGGGTGGGCTCGGCCCAACGACGCGTGGCCAATTTGGCGGATCTCAAACCGTACCACAGCGAGATCTCGTCAGGCACCAATCCCGATTGTACCCCAATGTGATGTCCTAAACTCAACGTTATCCGTTCCTCACGAAAAAAACCTAACGCATTCTCAACCAATTTTCTCCACTGCAACCACAGAGCGATGGACCCCGTTGAAGCAGAGGGAATAATCCTCAGGGACCGGAGCGGCCATTCTGGGCGTTAGTAGCGGAGGAACTGCAGCGGGACGCTGGGCTTCCATGGGCCTAATTGGATTGGGTACCAGCACCCACCGGTTGGACGTTGAAAGGCCTGGGTGGTCTACTCCCGATAGGAGTCATCGAGGCGGTAGAAATGCCTCGACCACGAGCGATCTGACAGAGCCGGAAATTCCTGGTGGAGGCGGACGACCAAGCGTTCCAAGTTAAAATATTAAGGAGCGGTCATGTGTGCGTCACTTTCACTTCCCCGAAGTAAGGGGGAGGTGTGATGCAGCATATTTTTGATGCACACAATACTGATTACACGCCGACCAAAACAAAACCAAGGGAGAGAAAACAAAAGAGGCAAAAATAGTGAATTATCGGTGAATTTATCGAATATACTAGCAGCGGCCACACTGATCAACACTATTTAGCGGCTACATTCAATATATACTAGCACCAGCAGTAGGTGGTATACATTGAATGGGAAAAAAACGATGAATTATCGAGATCACGATAAGCTATCGGAAAAAGGGCACATCGCTGTGGAAAAGCTCAGGGAGTTGATTTGTTTGTGGGACGAGCACATGGAAAGACGCAGGTGAAAAAAAGGGAAAAATAACCAAGAGGACAAGAGTACACCGACACCAGCAACGAGGACAACAACATCAACAAGTGCACCGACACCAGCAACAGTGCAGCAGCGACAGCAGTGCCCCAAAGCAGTGCCACAGCAGCAGCAACATCCAGCCAGCAGCAGTGACACAGCAGCACCGCAGCAACAGCGCATCCGTGACAGGAGTGCCGTCACAGCAACAGTGCAGGGCGAGAGCAGCATCCAGCCAGCAGCAGTGCCACAGCAGCACCACAGCAACAGCGCATCCGTGACAGGAGTGCCGTCACAGCAACAGTGCAGGGCGAGAGCACCAACGCCACAGCACTGTCACCACAGTAGCGCCGCCACAGCAGTGCCGCCACAACAGTGCCGCCACAACAGTGCCGGAGCAGCAGCATCACATCAGCAGCTCCACAGCAGCAGCGTCACCGCAGCCGCAGTGCCCGCCACAACAACAACATTCCCTGCCCAGCAGCGACGACCGGTGCCAGCAACGAGGCCGTGGCCAGGGACAAAGACGCGAGGCTCCCGGTAAGCGCAACAGTAGCTAGCACTAACATCCTCTATCGTCATGTGTTGCCCACATCCTCTCGCGGAGTGTTTGGGACGCGCGCAAATAAATAAAATGAAGTAAAAATATGTCTTTATTGTTGGGCGGTTAAAGGGGGAAGCGGGCAGGGCTAGCGGAGTGAGGTTAAGGTCGGCTTCGCGCGGGTTCAGAGTACCACGACGAGGTGTCAGCGGGACTTACCCCTCCACCTTTGACGATTCTTCTGAACCCGGACGACAAGAAGCAGCTATGAACTTCGGTCATCATTGGATGACATTCCACAAGTGCTGACGAGGTTCACTCTCTCACTTGTGAGTATGTCGCCCAGTATAACCGAGGTCGAGCCGATCGCCACCACCACTCAGCTTCGATGGCCTCCAGAGGAGATTCCACATCCGAGAAGACGGGTTTTACCCTCTCTCGTGTGTGCGTTAATCTTTTGAAACGGACCAGCCATCGCTGTGCAGCGAGCCTGCAGGAGGTTTCGCAGAAGTTAGACACATGGCTCGGGACTGCAACGGACGAAGGGTCTATTTCTGCTGGCAGTGTGGGAAACGTGGGATCCGGACGACAGAGTGTTGCAGGCTGGCATTGGGAAACGGCCCCAGGAGCAGGTGGGATCCGGCAACAGCCAGTCCGGTAATAAAAACACCTGCTAAGAGTGGAGGGTGCGAGCATCGTGGCCAACATCAAAATAGATGGCCAGGACAGGCAGGCCACCATCGATACGGGAGCCACGAGGAGCTTCATTAGTGAACGGGCGGTTCACCAACTTAACAATCCGAAGCTCCGGGCCATCCAAGCGCGGGTCAGCATGGCCAACGGAAGCGGGGCCACGGTATCGCAATCTCTGGTCGCAGTGGTGCAGCTCGGGACGAGTCACGCCTTTCTGCCGTTCCTGGTATTACCCACGGTGGTGGATGACGTCATTCTCGGAATCGACTTCCTCTGCGCTATCCAAGCCACCCTGCATTGCGGCACCGAGTACTTAGAATTACCTTCGGCCAAACTAGCGGAAGCGCGACAACTCCCAATCCGCGAATTCGCATCGAAGCCTCGAAGAGCCCGCACAGCGCGCCCATAGTGCTAGTGGGTAAGAAGACAGGAGACGTCCGGATGTGCATTGACTATCGGCAACTTAATGCAAACTCCGTCACGGACGCCTATCCACTACCGCGGATCCACCACATCCTGGAGCGACTACGCAACGCACGGTAAATTTCGACGCTGGACCTAAAGAGTGGATACTGGCAGATCCCCATGGCTAAGAATAGCCGAGAGAATACCGCCTTCACCGTGCCCGGTCGGGGTCTGTACCACTGGAAGGTCATGCCGTTTGGACACCATTCAGCATCCGCTACATTCTAAAGAGCGCTGGATAGCGTCAAAGGACCCGAGATGAAACCCTTTGCCTTTGCCTACCTGGACGACATAATAGTCAGCGGCAATACTTTGGAAGACCATGTGAAGAACTCCGGCTAAACCAAGGGAAGTGCAAGTTCTTCCAACGGAGTTTGTGATATCTAGGGCACCGAATAAGCGACGAAGGGATTCACACCGACCCAGAAAAGATAGCTGCGGTCCGGACTGCAGGCCCCCACAACGTGCCGCGAGTTACGCCGTTGTCTGGGAACTGCCTCGTGGTACCGGCGGTTCGTTCCGAACTTTGCATCCATCGTCCAACCAATGTCGACGTTGCTGAAAAAGGGCCAAAAATGGACTTGGGAAGAACAACAACAGACGGCGTTTGAGGAGTTGAAGACGCGACTCACCAAAGCACCAGTACTCGCTTATCCGGACTTCGAAGAAAAGTTCTGCCTCCAGACGGACGCAAGTGACTTCGGCTTGGGAGCAGTACTAACACAACAGCACCAAAGAGCAGAACGAGTGGGCGCCTACGCCAGCCGAAGACTTGTTAAGGCAGAGGAAAACTACTCGGCTACGGAGAAGGAGTGTTTAGCCATCGTTTGGGCCATACGCAAGCTGCGGTGCTACCTGAAGGGTCATCACCGACCACTTGGCACTCAAGTGGTTTAATAGCATCGAAAATCCCACGGGTCGAATAGCGCGCTGGGCTTTGGAACTACAGCAGTATCAGTTCGACGTCCACTACCATAGTGGGAAACAAAACATCGTGGCAGACGCATTATCCCAACAACCTTTGGAGGCCGCCCTACGTATTACCACAAAACTTTCAAAGTGCGGCTGGATGAAGCGCCTAGTCCAACGAATACGCGAAGCCCCAGGAGACATGCCGGACTTCATGATGGAAGAGAATCAGGTATATAGGCACCTTGGCCGCCGACCGGACGACGAAGATGACACTCCCTGGAAGCTGTGCGTCGCATCCGAGTTTCGACCGCGGGTTTTAGCCGAGTGCCACGACCATCCCACCGCAGGGCATTTCGGAATCAGGAAGACCCTGGCCAGAATCAACCCACGTTACCACTGGCCCGGCCTATATTGGGATGTGGCCCGCTACGTAAAAAGGTGCGAGAAATGCCAACGGTTCAAGACTAGCCAGATGAAACCCCCCGGGAGGATGCTGACGAGACAAGTGGAAGAGCCCTTCGACACTCTATGCGCTGACTTCGTGGGACCTTTGCCACGTTCAAAGCACGGAAATACCATGCTTCTGGTTTTCTTCGACGCATTTAGTAAATGGGTGGAGCTTGTCCCATTACGGAGGGCTACTGCAGCACATTTGGAACGGGCATTCCCACAAAATATCCTCAGTCGGTTTGGTACACCTCGACGTTTCGTGTGCGACAACGGGACACAATTTACCAGTAGGTCCTTCAGGTCATTCTGCCAGTCAGCGGGGATTGACCTAGAGCACACGGCCCCGTACAGTCCGCAACAGAACCCCACCGAAAGGGCAAACAGGACTATCAAGACCATGATTGCACTGCACATCGAGGGACAGGTGGTAGAAATGGCTCGACCACGAGCGATCCGACAGAGCCGGAAAATCCTGGTGGAGGCGGACGACCAAGCGTTCCAAGTTAAAATATCAAGGAGCGGCCATGTGTGCGTCACTTTCACTTCCCCGAAGTAAGGGGGGGTGTGATGCAGCATATTTTTGCTGCACACAATACTGATTACACGCCGACCAAAACAAAACCCAGAAGAGAGAGAAAACAAAAGAGGCAAAAATAGTGAATTATCGGCTACCCGCTGCTAGGAAAAATAACCAAGAGGACAAGAGTACACCGACACCAGCAACGAGGACAACAACATCAACAAGTGCACCGACACCAGCAACGAGGACAACAACAACAACAAGTGCAGCGACACCAGCAGCGAGGACAACAACGACGATCCCCAGCACAGTGGCAGCAACAACAACACGCACAGCCGCGCCAGTGCCGCCGCAACAACAGCGCAGCCGCGCCAGTGCCGCCACAGCTACAGTAGCGCTGCGCCAGTGCCGTCGCAACAACAGCGCAGCCGCGCCAGTGCCGTCACAGCAACAGCGCAGCCGCAACATCAGCGCCCCGGCAGGAGCGCGCGAGTAGCAACGCCAAAGCAGTGCCGCCGCAGCAACAGTAGCGCCGCACCCGTGCCGCCGCAGCAACAGCGCAGCCGCACCCGTGCCGCCGCAGCAACAGTGCAGCAGCGACAGCAGTGCCCCAAAGCAGTGCCACAGCAGCAGCAACATCCAGCCAGCAGCAGTGACACAGCAGCACCGCAGCAACAGCGCATCCGTGACAGGAGTGCCGTCACAGCAACAGTGCAGGGCGAGAGCAGCATCCAGCCAGCAGCAGTGCCACAGCAGCACCACAGCAACAGCGCATCCGTGACAGGAGTGCCGTCACAGCAACAGTGCAGGGCGAGAGCACCAACGCCACAGCACTGTCACCACAGTAGCGCCGCCACAGCAGTGCCGCCACAACAGTGCCGCCACAACAGTGCCGGAGCAGCAGCATCACATCAGCAGCTCCACAGCAGCAGCGTCACCGCAGCCGCAGTGCCCGCCACAACAACAACAGGCCCTGCCCAGCAGCGACGACCGGTGCCAGCAACGAGGCCGTGGCCAGGGACAAAGACGCGAGGCTCCCGGTAAGCGCAACAGTAGCTAGCACTAACATCCTCTATCGTCATGTGTTGCCCACATCCTCTCGCGGAGGGTTTGGGACGCGCGCAAATAAATAAAATGAAGTAAAAATATGTCTTTATTGTTGGGCGGTTAAAGGGGGAAGCGGGCAGGGCTAGCGGAGTGAGGTTAAGGTCGGCTTCGCGCGGGTTCAGAGTACCACGACGAGGTGTCAGCGGGACTTACCCCTCCACCTTTGACGATTCTTCTGAACCCGGACGACAAGAAGCAGCTATGAACTTCGGTCATCATTGGATGACATTCCACAAGTGCTGACGAGGTTCACTCTCTCACTTGTGAGTATGTCGCCCAGTATAACCGAGGTCGAGCCGATCGCCACCACCACTCAGCTTCGATGGCCTCCAGAGGAGATTCCACATCCGAGAAGACGGGTTTTACCCTCTCTCGTGTGTGCGTTAATCTTTTGAAACGGACCAGCCATCGCTGTGCAGCGAGCCTGCAGGAGGTTTCGCAGAAGTTAGACACATGGCTCAGGACTGCAACGGACGAAGGGTCTATTTCTGCTGGCAGTGTGGGAAACGTGGGATCCGGACGACAGAGTGTTGCAGGCTGGCATTGGGAAACGGCCACCGGCCCCATCTGCCCCAGGAGCAGGTGGGATCCGGCAACAGCCAGTCCGGTAATCAAAACACCTGCTAAGAGTGGAGGGTGCGAGCATCGTGGCCAACATCAAAATAGATGGCCAGGACAGGCAGGCCACCATCGATACGGGAGCCACGAGGAGCTTCATTAGTGAACGGGCGGTTCACCAACTTAACAATCCGAAGCTCCGGGCCATCCAAGCGCGGGTCAGCATGGCCAACGGAAGCGGGGCCACGGTATCGCAATCTCTGGTCGCAGTGGTGCAGCTCGGGACGAGTCACGCCTTCCTGCCGTTCCTGGTATTACCCACGGTGGTGGATGACGTCATTCTCGGAATCGACTTCCTCTGCGCTATCCAAGCTACCCCGCTTTGCGTCACCGAGTACTTAGAATTAACTTCGGCCAAACTAGCGGAAGCGCGACAACTCCCAATCCGCGCCTACAGGGCGAGTCAGGATTATCATCCCGATGAAGGAGACACAACGAGCAGAAGCAAAGCCAACAAGACGAAAGCAGCGAAGGGCGACGGTGAAGCAACGAGCAACGAAGACGGTGCAACAACGAGCAACGAAGGCGGTGCAACGACGAGCAACAGCAAAGCAACCATGAGGGGTAACGGCGAGGTAGGAAGGAGGAGCTAGAACCATGGGTCCAACGGTTCCTGGAGCAGGAACTATCCAAGTTCGCGACGTTGCGAGGGGTATCTCATATCGCAGAGCATGTGATAACCGTCAAAACGGACCAGCCCATCAAACAACGCTAGGTTAGGTTAGGTTAGGTTGAGCAGGCAGCTCGACCGGAGTCGAGAGCACCCGGAGACCATATGGTCCATTGTGATGCCTGATCTGAGTGAACTGTAGGAGTAGAAGGGATTGGGAGGGATTGTTGGGATATTGGAGGAAAAGGCTCTAATGGTCTACGTGCTACTGGCCAGTTCTGTTGGGCTGCGGTAGCCTATGGAACCAGCCAGTAGAGTCGAGGAAAAGCGCCATGTTCTCCAGCCGAATATTCTCAAGACTGCCCAGTTCCGCAAAGAAAGGCTGGCCCAGAAATTGGGTCCGCTTTCGAAGAAGTGCAGGGCAGTCGCAGAGAAGATGCTGGATACTCTCGGTTTCCTATTCGTCCCCACAGCTGCGACAGAAGTCCTGTTGGGGTCCACCGTACCGTTGAGCCATACGGCCGATGTAGCAGTGTCCCGTTAAGACTCCTGTCAGTAACCTTATCTTGTTCCTTTTAAAGTTTAAGAGCTCGGTTGTTCGCTTGGGACGGTATCTTGGCCAGAGTGCTTTTGACACCTCGCAGCCCGATGATGCTGCCCAGTGTCTCTCAGCCGCCGTTCTCATGGAACAATTAAGTTCCGATAGCACGTGCTGAATAGGTCTCTTTATATCGTTCACCGCGAGAGTTTCTGATGACGCTGATCCCAGCCGAGCACATTCATCAGCCGCCTCGTTACCTGGCACTCCCATGTGCCCAGGTACCCAGACAAGTCTGATAAAGTGTGGTTGGCATAGGTTCAGTGACATCACTGTGTCTCGGGTTAGTTTACTCTTAATGGTGTTCGATGCGAGTGCTTTTATCGCTGATTGGCTGTCGACATAGATGGACACGTCCCTCGGGCTCCCGCCCAGTGTCCGTACCAACTTGGTCGCTTGCCAAACAGCGTAAATCTCCGCTTGAAACACACTACACCAGTCAGGAAGACGAAAGGAAAGCTTGGTTGCAAGGTCTTCGGAGAAGACCCCCGATCCAGTGCCTTCTATCGTCTTTGATCCGTCTGTGTAGATTGACAACTCATTCTGCCTCAAAGGAGATTCCTGTTGCCAATCGGATCTGTCAGGGAATTCAGCTGTAAACCTGTCATCCCACTTATGTTCTGGTACCCAGTAGTCGTTCTCAGCCACAGTCAATTCTACTGTACGTAGAATGGAGTTGTGACCTGCACCAGGCTTAAGGAGGCATTGGGCGTGAAGCCTGACCGCACTCCTTGCTGCCGCGTGCTTGAGGAAGACTCCGATGGGCTCCAGATTTAACATTACATCCAGCGCTGCTTGGGGGGTAGAACGAATACATCCTGTTATTCCCAAACAAGCTAGTCTCTGGACTTTGCGGAGATTGTTTAGATAGGAGTCGGTGTGCCCCGCCTCCCACCATACAAGAGCCCCGTACGTCAGTATAGGTCTGACAATTGCAGTGTAGAACCAGTGAAGGATGTACGGTTGCAATCCCCATCCTTTACCAAAGGTCTTTTTGCACACAAAGAAGGCTTGTAACGCTTTCTTCATCCTTTCCTCCGAGTTTCTCCTCCAGGAGAGTTTGGAGTCCAGGATTACTCCAAGGTACTTAGCCTCCTTTGATAACTTGAGCTCTGTCCCTCCCAGTGACGGAAGCTTGAAGCTCGGTATCTTATATTTTCGAGTGAACAGAACAAGTTCGGTCTTTTGTGGGTTGGCCCCAAGACCGTTGTGTTCTGCCCATCGCAGAGTTTCACTCAGTGCGGCGTTCATTAGCTCACTGACTGTTGGCAGGAATCTGCCAGTTACCATTAGAACCAGGTCGTCCGCATAAGCAGTCACTCTGCATCCCTTATACTTCAGTTTGAGAAGAAGGTCATTAAGGACAATGTTCCACAACAAGGGGGATATCACACCCCCTTGCGGGGTGCCCCTGGTTGCCCTTCTCCTGATAGTTGAGGCGCAGAGTTGGGCGTTTATCATTCTTTGGCGAAGCATGTTGCTAAGCCATCGAGTGATTGTCGGGTGTGAGCCTATGTTGACAAGTGCTGCCGTTATAGACTCGATCCTGACATTGTTAAAGGCACCCTCTATGTCGAGAAATGCCGCTAACGTAAACTCCTTCCTTTGCAGTGTGCCTTCAATTGTGCTAACCACCTCGTGCAGAGCAGTCTCTACTGATCTACCTTTGAGGTAGGCGTGTTGGGACTTGCTAAAAGTGTGAGGTGTTAGCTTACTTCTGAGATGAAGGTCCAGAAGTCTCTCTAGTGTTTTCAATAAAAACGATGAGAGACTTATGGGCCTATAGTCTTTTGCTGAGCAGTGGTTTATCTTTCCTGCTTTGGGAATGAATGCCACCCTCACTTCTCTCCAGGGTTTTGGAATGTATCCTGTAAGGAGACATCCCCTGAAGATTTCTAGTAGCCATTGCGACAGATGTACGCATACCATCTGTAACATGACCGGTCTGATGTCATCCGGTCCTGCTGATTTGTAGGGGTGGAACGACTTGATAGCCCAGATTATCTTCTCAGTGTTGACAATTTCGTCGATTAGGACTTGACTCTCATGAAGCGGGTTTTCCTCCGGCTCGCCGCTGATGTGAGAGGAGGGGATCTCATTCTCGTCTTCAGCTTGTGTGCAGCCTGGAAAGTGTGCGTTCATGAGGAGTTGCAGAGACTCCTGACTATTTTTAGCGAATGTGCCATCCAGGTTGCAAAGCAGCCCCGGTGTGGCTGGATCTTTCGCCAACAACCTTCGAAGTCTGGACGCTTCAGTGGTGTTGGTTAGTCCCTCGCAAAATTTAGACCATGAGTCTCTTTTTGCCCTTCTGATTTCCTTCTTGAAGGTCTTGAAACTGTTATGGTAGGCATCCCAGTCTACCTGGCAGTTTCCGTCTTTTGCTCTATTGTAAAGCTTTCTCGTTTCCTTTCGTATCTGGCCGAGTTCCGGAGTCCACCACTTGTTGCGGTTTGACTTCGGTGGACGGCTGATTGGACAGGATTTGATGAAGGCCTTACATAGAGTATCTGTGACATTCTGGGTCGATTCCTCCAACTTGTCTGGGTTGTCTAGCCTTCCCACTGGGTGGTTGGGAATAGATTCCATAACAAGCTTTGAGTATTTGACCCAAACAACGCTACTATCCTAAGAACCCAGCCATGCAACGGATAATTGATGAGCAAGTGGACGAACTTCTCAAAAACATTTGCATCGAAGCCTCGAAGAGCCCGCACAGCGCGCCCATAGTGCTAGTGGGTAAGAAGACAGGAGACGTCCGGATGTGCATTGACTATCGGCAACTTAATGCAAACTCCGTCACGGACGCCTATCCACTACCGCGGATCCACCACATCCTGGAGCGAATAAAGACTAAAGAGTGGATACTGGCAGATCCCCATGGCTAAGAATAGCCGAGAGAATACCGCCTTCACCGTGCCCGGTCGGGGTCTGTACCACTGGAAGGTCATGCCGTTTGGACACCATTCAGCATCCGCTACATTGTAAAGAGCGCTGGATAGCGTCAAAGGACCCGAGATGAAACCCTTTGCCTTTGCCTACCTGGACGACATAATAGTCAGCGGCAATACTTTGGAAGACCATATGAAGAACTCCGGCTAAACCAAGGGAAGTGCAAGTTCTTCCAACGGAGTTTGGTATATCTAGGGCACCGAATAAGCGACGAAGGGATTCACACCGACCCAGAAAAGATAGCTGCGGTCCGGACTGCAGGCCCCCACAACGTGCCGCGAGTTACGCCGTTGTCTGGGAACTGCCTCGTGGTACCGGCGGTTCGTTCCGAACTTTGCAGCCATCGTCCAACCAATGTCGACGTTGCTGAAAAAGGGCCAAAAATGGACTTGGGAAGAACAACAACAGACGGCGTTTGAGGAGTTGAAGACGCGACTCACCAAAGCACCAGTACTCGCTTATCCGGACTTCGAAGAAAAGTTCTGCCTCCAGACGGACGCAAGTGACTTCGGCTTGGGAGCAGTACTAACACAACAGCACCAAAGAGCAGAACGAGTGGGCGCCTACGCCAGCCGAAGACTTGTTAAGGCAGAGGAAAACTACTCGGCTACGGAGAAGGAGTGTTTAGCCATCGTTTGGGCCATACGCAAGCTGCGGTGCTACCCGAAGGGTCATCACCGACCACTTGGCACTCAAGTGGTTTAATAGCATCGAAAATCCCACGGGTCGAATAGCGCGCTGGGCTTTGGAACTACAGCAGTATCAGTTCGACGTCCACTACCATAGTGGGAAACAAAACATCGTGGCAGACGCATTATCCCGACAACCTTTGGAGGCCGCCCTACGTATTACCACAAAACTTTCAAAGTGCGGCTGGATGAAGCGCCTAGTCCAACGAATACGCGAAGCCCCAGGAGACATGCCGGACTTCATGATGGAAGAGAATCAGGTATATAGGCACCTTGGCCGCCGACCGGACGACGAAGATGACACTCCCTGGAAGCTGTGCGTCGCATCCGAGTTTCGACCGCGGGTTTTAGCCGAGTGCCACGACCATCCCACCGCAGGGCATTTCGGAATCAGGAAGACCCTGGCCAGAATCAACCCACGTTACCACTGGCCCGGCCTATATTGGGATGTGGCCCGCTACGTAAAAAGGTGCGAGAAATGCCAACGGTTCAAGACTAGCCAGATGAAACCCCCCGGGAGGATGCTGACGAGACAAGTGGAAGAGCCCTTCGACACTCTATGCGCTGACTTCGTGGGACCTTTGCCACGTTCAAAGCACGGAAATACCATGCTTCTGGTTTTCTTCGACGCATTTAGTAAATGGGTGGAGCTTGTCCCATTACGGAGGGCTACTGCAGCACATTTGGAACGGGCATTCCCACAAAATATCCCCAGTCGGTTTGGTACACCTCGACGTTTCGTGTGCGACAACGGGACACAATTTACCAGTAGGTCCTTCAGGTCATTCTGCCAGTCAGCGGGGATTGACCTAGAGCACACGGCCCCGTACAGTCCGCAACAGAACCCCACCGAAAGGGCAAACAGGACTATCAAGACCATGATTGCACTGCACATCGAGGGACAGGTGGTAGAAATGGCTCGACCACGAGCGATCCGACAGAGCCGGAAAATCCTGGTGGAGGCGGACGACCAAGCGTTCCAAGTTAAAATATCAAGGAGCGGCCATGTGTGCGTCACTTTCACTTCCCCGAAGTAAGGGGGGGTGTGATGCAGCATATTTTTGCTGCACACAATACTGATTACACGCCGACCAAAACAAAACCCAGAAGAGAGAGAAAACAAAAGAGGCAAAAATAGTGAATTATCGGCTACCCGCTGCTAGGAAAAATAACCAAGAGGACAAGAGTACACCGACACCAGCAACGAGGACAACAACATCAACAAGTGCACCGACACCAGCAACGAGGACAACAACAACAACAAGTGCACCGACATCAGCAGCGAGGACAACAACGACGATCCCCAGCACAGTGGCAGCAACAACAACACGCACAGCCGCGCCAGTGCCGCCGCAACAACAGCGCAGCCGCGCCAGTGCCGCCACAGCTACAGTAGCGCTGCGCCAGTGCCGCCGCAACAACAGCGCAGCCGCGCCAGTGCCGTCACAGCAACAGCGCAGCCGCAACATCAGCGCCCCGGCAGGAGCGCGCGAGTAGCAACGCCAAAGCAGTGCCGCCGCAGCAACAGTAGCGCCGCACCCGTGCCGCCGCAGCAACAGCGCAGCCGCACCCGTGCCGCCGCAGCAACAGTGCAGCAGCGACAGCAGTGCCCCAAAGCAGTGCCACAGCAGCAGCAACATCCAGCCAGCAGCAGTGACACAGCAGCACCGCAGCAACAGCGCATCCGTGACAGGAGTGCCGTCACAGCAACAGTGCAGGGCGAGAGCAGCATCCAGCCAGCAGCAGTGCCACAGCAGCACCACAGCAACAGCGCATCCGTGACAGGAGTGCCGTCACAGCAACAGTGTAGGGCGAGAGCACCAACGCCACAGCACTGTCACCACAGTAGCGCCGCCACAGCAGTGCCGCCACAACAGTGCCGCCACAACAGTGCCGGAGCAGCAGCATCACATCAGCAGCTCCACAGCAGCAGCGTCACCGCAGCCGCAGTGCCCGCCACAACAACAACAGGCCCTGCCCAGCAGCGACGACCGGTGCCAGCAACGAGGCCGTGGCCAGGGACAAAGACGCGAGGCTCCCGGTAAGCGCAACAGTAGCTAGCACTAACATCCTCTATCGTCATGTGTTGCCCACATCCTCTCGCGGAGGGTTTGGGACGCGCGCAAATAAATAAAATGAAGTAAAAATATGTCTTTATTGTTGGGCGGTTAAAGGGGAAAGCGGGCAGGGCTAGCGGAGTGAGGTTAAGGTCGGCTTCGCGCGGGTTCAGAGTACCACGACGAGGTGTCAGCGGGACTTACCCCTCCACCTTTGACGATTCTTCTGAACCCGGACGACAAGAAGCAGCTATGAACTTCGGTCATCATTGGATGACATTCCACAAGTGCTGACGAGGTTCACTCTCTCACTTGTGAGTATGTCGCCCAGTATAACCGAGGTCGAGCCGATCGCCACCACCACTCAGCTTCGATGGCCTCCAGAGGAGATTCCACATCCGAGAAGACGGGTTTTACCCTCTCTCGTGTGTGCGTTAATCTTTTGAAACGGACCAGCCATCGCTGTGCAGCGAGCCTGCAGGAGGTTTCGCAGAAGTTAGACACATGGCTCAGGACTGCAACGGACGAAGGGTCTATTTCTGCTGGCAGTGTGGGAAACGTGGGATCCGGACGACAGAGTGTTGCAGGCTGGCATTGGGAAACGGCCACCGGCCCCATCTGCCCCAGGAGCAGGTGGGATCCGGCAACAGCCAGTCCGGTAATCAAAACACCTGCTAAGAGTGGAGGGTGCGAGCATCGTGGCCAACATCAAAATAGATGGCCAGGACAGGCAGGCCACCATCGATACGGGAGCCACGAGGAGCTTCATTAGTGAACGGGCGGTTCACCAACTTAACAATCCGAAGCTCCGGGCCATCCAAGCGCGGGTCAGCATGGCCAACGGAAGCGGGGCCACGGTATCGCAATCTCTGGTCGCAGTGGTGCAGCTCGGGACGAGTCACGCCTTCCTGCCGTTCCTGGTATTACCCACGGTGGTGGATGACGTCATTCTCGGAATCGACTTCCTCTGCGCTATCCAAGCTACCCCGCTTTGCGTCACCGAGTACTTAGAATTAACTTCGGCCAAACTAGCGGAAGCGCGACAACTCCCAATCCGCGCCTACAGGGCGAGTCAGGATTATCATCCCGATGAAGGAGACACAACGAGCAGAAGCAAAGCCAACAAGACGAAAGCAGCGAAGGGCGACGGTGAAGCAACGAGCAACGAAGACGGTGCAACAACGAGCAACGAAGGCGGTGCAACGACGAGCAACAGCAAAGCAACCATGAGGGGTAACGGCGAGGTAGGAAGGAGGAGCTAGAACCATGGGTCCAACGGTTCCTGGAGCAGGAACTATCCAAGTTCGCGACGTTGCGAGGGGTATCTCATATCGCAGAGCATGTGATAACCGTCAAAACGGACCAGCCCATCAAACAACGCTAGGTTAGGTTAGGTTAGGTTGAGCAGGCAGCTCGACCGGAGTCGAGAGCACCCGGAGACCATATGGTCCATTGTGATGCCTGATCTGAGTGAACTGTAGGAGTAGAAGGGATTGGGAGGGATTGTTGGGATATTGGAGGAAAAGGCTCTAATGGTCTACGTGCTACTGGCCAGTTCTGTTGGGCTGCGGTAGCCTATGGAACCAGCCAGTAGAGTCGAGGAAAAGCGCCATGTTCTCCAGCCGAATATTCTCAAGACTGCCCAGTTCCGCAAAGAAAGGCTGGCCCAGAAATTGGGTCCGCTTTCGAAGAAGTGCAGGGCAGTCGCAGAGAAGATGCTGGATACTCTCGGTTTCCTATTCGTCCCCACAGCTGCGACAGAAGTCCTGTTGGGGTCCACCGTACCGTTGAGCCATACGGCCGATGTAGCAGTGTCCCGTTAAGACTCCTGTCAGTAACCTTATCTTGTTGCTTTTAAAGTTTAAGAGCTCGGTTGTTCGCTTGGGACGGTATCTTGGCCAGAGTGCTTTTGACACCTCGCAGCCCGATGATGCTGCCCAGTGTCTCTCAGCCGCCGTTCTCATGGAACAATTAAGTTCCGATAGCACGTGCTGAATAGGTCTCTTTATATCGTTCACCGCGAGAGTTTCTGATGACGCTGATCCCAGCCGAGCACATTCATCAGCCGCCTCGTTACCTGGCACTCCCATGTGCCCAGGTACCCAGACAAGTCTGATAAAGTGTGGTTGGCATAGGTTCAGTGACATCACTGTGTCTCGGGTTAGTTTACTCTTAATGGTGTTCGATGCGAGTGCTTTTATCGCTGATTGGCTGTCGACATAGATGGACACGTCCCTCGGGCTCCCGCCCAGTGTCCGTACCAACTTGGTCGCTTGCCAAACAGCGTAAATCTCCGCTTGAAACACACTACACCAGTCAGGAAGACGAAAGGAAAGCTTGGTTGCAAGGTCTTCGGAGAAGACCCCCGATCCAGTGCCTTCTATCGTCTTTGATCCGTCTGTGTAGATTGACAACTCATTCTGCCTCAAAGGAGATTCCTGTTGCCAATCGGATCTGTCAGGGAATTCAGCTGTAAACCTGTCATCCCACTTATGTTCTGGTACCCAGTAGTCGTTCTCAGCCACAGTCAATTCTACTGTACGTAGAATGGAGTTGTGACCTGCACCAGGCTTAAGGAGGCATTGGGCGTGAAGCCTGACCGCACTCCTTGCTGCCGCGTGCTTGAGGAAGACTCCGATGGGCTCCAGATTTAACATTACATCCAGCGCTGCTTGGGGGGTAGAACGAATACATCCTGTTATTCCCAAACAAGCTAGTCTCTGGACTTTGCGGAGATTGTTTAGATAGGAGTCGGTGTGCCCCGCCTCCCACCATACAAGAGCCCCGTACGTCAGTATAGGTCTGACAATTGCAGTGTAGAACCAGTGAAGGATGTACGGTTGCAATCCCCATCCTTTACCAAAGGTCTTTTTGCACACAAAGAAGGCTTGTAACGCTTTCTTCATCCTTTCCTCCGAGTTTCTCCTCCAGGAGAGTTTGGAGTCCAGGATTACTCCAAGGTACTTAGCCTCCTTTGATAACTTGAGCTCTGTCCCTCCCAGTGACGGAAGCTTGAAGCTCGGTATCTTATATTTTCGAGTGAACAGAACAAGTTCGGTCTTTTGTGGGTTGGCCCCAAGACCGTTGTGTTCTGCCCATCGCAGAGTTTCACTCAGTGCGGCGTTCATTAGCTCACTGACTGTTGGCAGGAATCTGCCAGTTACCATTAGAACCAGGTCGTCCGCATAAGCAGTCACTCTGCATCCCTTATACTTCAGTTTGAGAAGAAGGTCATTAAGGACAATGTTCCACAACAAGGGGGATATCACACCCCCTTGCGGGGTGCCCCTGGTTGCCCTTCTCCTGATAGTTGAGGCGCAGAGTTGGGCGTTTATCATTCTTTGGCGAAGCATGTTGCTAAGCCATCGAGTGATTGTCGGGTGTGAGCCTATGTTGACAAGTGCTGCCGTTATAGACTCGATCCTGACATTGTTAAAGGCACCCTCTATGTCGAGAAATGCCGCTAACGTAAACTCCTTCCTTTGCAGTGTGCCTTCAATTGTGCTAACCACCTCGTGCAGAGCAGTCTCTACTGATCTACCTTTGAGGTAGGCGTGTTGGGACTTGCTAAAAGTGTGAGGTGTTAGCTTACTTCTGAGATGAAGGTCCAGAAGTCTCTCTAGTGTTTTCAATAAAAACGATGAGAGACTTATGGGCCTATAGTCTTTTGCTGAGCAGTGGTTTATCTTTCCTGCTTTGGGAATGAATGCCACCCTCACTTCTCTCCAGGGTTTTGGAATGTATCCTGTAAGGAGACATCCCCTGAAGATTTCTAGTAGCCATTGCGACAGATGTACGCATACCATCTGTAACATGACCGGTCTGATGTCATCCGGTCCTGCTGATTTGTAGGGGTGGAACGACTTGATAGCCCAGATTATCTTCTCAGTGTTGACAATTTCGTCGATTAGGACTTGACTCTCATGAAGCGGGTTTTCCTCCGGCTCGCCGCTGATGTGAGAGGAGGGGATCTCATTCTCGTCTTCAGCTTGTGTGCAGCCTGGAAAGTGTGCGTTCATGAGGAGTTGCAGAGACTCCTGACTATTTTTAGCGAATGTGCCATCCAGGTTGCAAAGCAGCCCCGGTGTGGCTGGATCTTTCGCCAACAACCTTCGAAGTCTGGACGCTTCAGTGGTGTTGGTTAGTTCCTCGCAAAATTTAGACCATGAGTCTCTTTTTGCCCTTCTGATTTCCTTCTTGAAGGTCTTGAAACTGTTATGGTAGGCATCCCAGTCTACCTGGCACTTTCCGTCTTTTGCTCTATTGTAAAGCTTTCTCGTTTCCTTTCGTATCTGGCCGAGTTCCGGAGTCCACCACTTGTTGCGGTTTGACTTCGGTGGACGGCTGATTGGACAGGATTTGATGAAGGCCTTACATAGAGTATCTGTGACATTCTGGGTCGATTCCTCCAACTTGTCTGGGTTGTCTAGCCTTCCCACTGGGTGGTTGGGAATAGATTCCATAACAAGCTTTGAGTATTTGACCCAAACAACGCTACTATCCTAAGAACCCAGCCATGCAACGGATAATTGATGAGCAAGTGGACGAACTTCTCAAAAACATTTGCATCGAAGCCTCGAAGAGCCCGCACAGCGCGCCCATAGTGCTAGTGGGTAAGAAGACAGGAGACGTCCGGATGTGCATTGACTATCGGCAACTTAATGCAAACTCCGTCACGGACGCCTATCCACTACCGCGGATCCACCACATCCTGGAGCGACTACGCAACGCACGGTAAATTTCGACGCTGGACCTAAAGAGTGGATACTGGCAGATCCCCATGGCTAAGAATAGCCGAGAGAATACCGCCTTCACCGTGCCCGGTCGGGGTCTGTACCACTGGAAGGTCATGCCGTTTGGACACCATTCAGCATCCGCTACATTCTAAAGAGCGCTGGATAGCGTCAAAGGACCCGAGATGAAACCCTTTGCCTTTGCCTACCTGGACGACATAATAGTCAGCGGCAATACTTTGGAAGACCATATGAAGAACTCCGGCTAAACCAAGGGAAGTGCAAGTTCTTCCAACGGAGTTTGGTATATCTAGGGCACCGAATAAGCGACGAAGGGATTCACACCGACCCAGAAAAGATAGCTGCGGTCCGGACTGCAGGCCCCCACAACGTGCCGCGAGTTACCCCGTTGTCTGGGAACTGCCTCGTGGTACCGGCGGTTCGTTCCGAACTTTGCAGCCATCGTCCAACCAATGTCGACGTTGTTGAAAAAGGGCCAAAAATGGACTTGGGAAGAACAACAACAGACGGCGTTTGAGGAGTTGAAGACGCGACTCACCAAAGCACCAGTACTCGCTTATCCGGACTTCGAAGAAAAGTTCTGCCTCCAGACGGACGCAAGTGACTTCGGCTTGGGAGCAGTACTAACACAACAGCACCAAAGAGCAGAACGAGTGGGCGCCTACGCCAGCCGAAGACTTGTTAAGGCAGAGGAAAACTACTCCTCCCTGGAAGCTGTGCGTCGCATCCGAGTTTCGACCGCGGGTTTTAGCCGAGTGCCACGACCATCCCACCGCAGGGCATTTCGGAATCAGGAAGACCCTGGCCAGAATCAACCCACGTTACCACTGGCCCGGCCTATATTGGGATGTGGCCCGCTACGTAAAAAGGTGCGAGAAATGCCAACGGTTCAAGACTAGCCAGATGAAACCCCCCGGGAGGATGCTGACGAGACAAGTGGAAGAGCCCTTCGACACTCTATGCGCTGACTTCGTGGGACCTTTGCCACGTTCAAAGCACGGAAATACCATGCTTCTGGTTTTCTTCGACGCATTTAGTAAATGGGTGGAGCTTGTCCCATTACGGAGGGCTACTGCAGCACATTTGGAACGGGCATTCCCACAAAATATCCTCAGTCGGTTTGGTACACCTCGACGTTTCGTGTGCGACAACGGGACACAATTTACCAGTAGGTCCTTCAGGTCATTCTGCCAGTCAGCGGGGATTGACCTAGAGCACACGGCCCCGTACAGTCCGCAACAGAACCCCACCGAAAGGGCAAACAGGACTATCAAGACCATGATTGCACTGCACATCGAGGGACAGGTGGTAGAAATGGCTCGACCACGAGCGATCCGACAGAGCCGGAAATTCCTGGTGGAGGCGGACGACCAAGCGTTCCAAGTTAAAATATCAAGGAGCGGCCATGTGTGCGTCACTTTCACTTCCCCGAAGTAAGGGGAAAAATAACCAAGAGGACAAGAGTACACCGACACCAGCAACGAGGACAACAACATCAACAAGTGCACCGACACCAGCAACGAGGACAACAACAACAACAAGTGCACCGACACCAGCAGCGAGGACAACAACGACGATCCCCAGCACAGTGGCAGCAACAACAACACGCACAGCCGCGCCAGTGCCGCCGCAACAACAGCGCAGCCGCGCCAGTGCCGCCACAGCTACAGTAGCGCTGCGCCAGTGCCGCCGCAACAACAGCGCAGCCGCGCCAGTGCCGTCACAGCAACAGCGCAGCCGCAACATCAGCGCCCCGGCAGGAGCGCGCGAGTAGCAACGCCAAAGCAGTGCCGCCGCAGCAGCGTCACCGCAGCCGCAGTGCCCGCCACAACAACAACAGGCCCTGCCCAGCAGCGACGACCGGTGCCAGCAACGAGGCCGTGGCCAGGGACAAAGACGCGAGGCTCCCGGTAAGCGCAACAGTAGCTAGCACTAACATCCTCTATCGTCATGTGTTGCCCACATCCTCTCGCGGAGGGTTTGGGACGCGCGCAAATAAATAAAATGAAGTAAAAATATGTCTTTATTGTTGGGCGGTTAAAGGGGGAAGCGGGCAGGGCTAGCGGAGTGAGGTTAAGGTCGGCTTCGCGCGGGTTCAGAGTACCACGACGAGGTGTCAGCGGGACTTACCCCTCCACCTTTGACGATTCTTCTGAACCCGGACGACAAGAAGCAGCTATGAACTTCGGTCATCATTGGATGACATTCCACAAGTGCTGACGAGGTTCACTCTCTCACTTGTGAGTATGTCGCCCAGTATAACCGAGGTCGAGCCGATCGCCACCACCACTCAGCTTCGATGGCCTCCAGAGGAGATTCCACATCCGAGAAGACGGGTTTTACCCTCTCTCGTGTGTGCGTTAATCTTTTGAAACGGACCAGCCATCGCTGTGCAGCGAGCCTGCAGGAGGTTTCGCAGAAGTTAGACACATGGCTCAGGACTGCAACGGACGAAGGGTCTATTTCTGCTGGCAGTGTGGGAAACATGGGATCCGGACGACAGAGTGTTGCAGGCTGGCATTGGGAAACGGCCACCGGCCCCATCTGCCACAGGAGCAGGTGGGATCCGGCAACAGCCAGTCCGGTAATCAAAACACCTGCTAAGAGTGGAGGGTGCGAGCATCGTGGCCAACATCAAAATAGATGGCCAGGACAGGCAGGCCACCATCGATACGGGAGCCACGAGGAGCTTCATTAGTGAACGGGCGGTTCACCAACTTAACAATCCGAAGCTCCGGGCCATCCAAGCGCAGGTCAGCATGGCCAACGGAAGCGGGGCCACGGTATCGCAATCTCTGGTCGCAGTGGTGCAGCTCGGGACGAGTCACGCCTTCCTGCCGTTCCTGGTATTACCCACGGTGGTGGATGACGTCATTCTCGGAATCGACTTCCTCTGCGCTATCCAAGCTACCCCGCTTTGCGTCACCGAGTACTTAGAATTAACTTCGGCCAAACTAGCGGAAGCGCGACAACTCCCAATCCGCGCCTACAGGGCGAGTCAGGATTATCATCCCGATGAAGGAGACACAACGAGCAGAAGCAAAGCCAACAAGACGAAAGCAGCGAAGGGCGACGGTGAAGCAACGAGCAACGAAGACGGTGCAACAACGAGCAACGAAGGCGGTGCAACGACGAGCAACAGCAAAGCAACCATGAGGGGTAACGGCGAGGTAGGAAGGAGGAGCTAGAACCATGGGTCCAACGGTTCCTGGAGCAGGAACTATCCAAGTTCGCGACGTTGCGAGGGGTATCTCATATCGCAGAGCATGTGATAACCGTCAAAACGGACCAGCCCATCAAACAACGCTAGGTTAGGTTAGGTTAGGTTGAGCAGGCAGCTCGACCGGAGTCGAGAGCACCCGGAGACCATATGGTCCATTGTGATGCCTGATCTGAGTGAACTGTAGGAGTAGAAGGGATTGGGAGGGATTGTTGGGATATTGGAGGAAAAGGCTCTAATGGTCTACGTGCTACTGGCCAGTTCTGTTTGGCTGCGGTAGCCTATGGAACCAGCCAGTATAGTCGAGGAAAAGCGCCATGTTCTCCAGCCGAATATTCTCAAGACTGCCCAGTTCCGCAAAGAAAGGCTGGCCCAGAAATTGGGTCCGCTTTCGAAGAAGTGCAGGGCAGTCGCAGAGAAGATGCTGGATACTCTCGGTTTCCTCTTCGTCCCCACAGCTGCGACTGAAGTCCTGTTGGGGTCCACCGTACCGTTGAGCCATACGGCCGATGTAGCAGTGTCCCGTTAAGACTCCTGTCAGTAACCTTATCTTGTTCCTTTTAAAGTTTAAGAGCTCGGTTGTTCGCTTGGGACGGTATCTTGGCCAGAGTGCTTTTGACACCTCGCAGCCCGATGATGCTGCCCAGTGTCTCTCAGCCGCCGTTCTCATGGAACAATTAAGTTCCGATAGCACGTGCTGAATAGGTCTCTTTATATCGTTCACCGCGAGAGTTTCTGATGACGCTGATCCCAGCCGAGCACATTCATCAGCCGCCTCGTTACCTGGCACTCCCATGTGCCCAGGTACCCAGACAAGTCTGATAAAGTGTGGTTGGCATAGGTTCAGTGACATCACTGTGTCTCGGGTTAGTTTACTCTTAATGGTGTTCGATGCGAGTGCTTTTATCGCTGATTGGCTGTCGACATAGATGGACACGTCCCTCGGGCTCCCGCCCAGTGTCCGTACCAACTTGGTCGCTTGCCAAACAGCGTAAATCTCCGCTTGAAACACACTACACCAGTCAGGAAGACGAAAGGAAAGCTTGGTTGCAAGGTCTTCGGAGAAGACCCCCGATCCAGTGCCTTCTATCGTCTTTGATCCGTCTGTGTAGATTGACAACTCATTCTGCCTCAAAGGAGATTCCTGTTGCCAATCGGATCTGTCAGGGAATTCAGCTGTAAACCTGTCATCCCACTTATGTTCTGGTACCCAGTAGTCGTTCTCAGCCACAGTCAATTCTACTGTACGTAGAATGGAGTTGTGACCTGCACCAGGCTTAAGGAGGCATTGGGCGTGAAGCCTGACCGCACTCCTTGCTGCCGCGTGCTTGAGGAAGACTCCGATGGGCTCCAGATTTAACATTACATCCAGCGCTGCTTGGGGGGTAGAACGAATACATCCTGTTATTCCCAAACAAGCTAGTCTCTGGACTTTGCGGAGATTGTTTAGATAGGAGTCGGTGTGCCCCGCCTCCCACCATACAAGAGCCCCGTACGTCAGTATAGGTCTGACAATTGCAGTGTAGAACCAGTGAAGGATGTACGGTTGCAATCCCCATCCTTTACCAAAGGTCTTTTTGCACACAAAGAAGGCTTGTAACGCTTTCTTCATCCTTTCCTCCGAGTTTCTCCTCCAGGAGAGTTTGGAGTCCAGGATTACTCCAAGGTACTTAGCCTCCTTTGATAACTTGAGCTCTGTCCCTCCCAGTGACGGAAGCTTGAAGCTCGGTATCTTATATTTTCGAGTGAACAGAACAAGTTCGGTCTTTTGTGGGTTGGCCCCAAGACCGTTGTGTTCTGCCCATCGCAGAGTTTCACTCAGTGCGGCGTTCATTAGCTCACTGACTGTTGGCAGGAATCTGCCAGTTACCATTAGAACCAGGTCGTCCGCATAAGCAGTCACTCTGCATCCCTTATACTTCAGTTTGAGAAGAAGGTCATTAAGGACAATGTTCCACAACAAGGGGGATATCACACCCCCTTGCGGGGTGCCCCTGGTTGCCCTTCTCCTGATAGTTGAGGCGCAGAGTTGGGCGTTTATCATTCTTTGGCGAAGCATGTTGCTAAGCCATCGAGTGATTGTCGGGTGTGAGCCTATGTTGACAAGTGCTGCCGTTATAGACTCGATCCTGACATTGTTAAAGGCACCCTCTATGTCGAGAAATGCCGCTAACGTAAACTCCTTCCTTTGCAGTGTGCCTTCAATTGTGCTAACCACCTCGTGCAGAGCAGTCTCTACTGATCTACCTTTGAGGTAGGCGTGTTGGGACTTGCTAAAAGTGTGAGGTGTTAGCTTACTTCTGAGATGAAGGTCCAGAAGTCTCTCTAGTGTTTTCAATAAAAACGATGAGAGACTTATGGGCCTATAGTCTTTTGCTGAGCAGTGGTTTATCTTTCCTGCTTTGGGAATGAATGCCACCCTCACTTCTCTCCAGGGTTTTGGAATGTATCCTGTAAGGAGACATCCCCTGAAGATTTCTAGTAGCCATTGCGACAGATGTACGCATACCATCTGTAACATGACCGGTCTGATGTCATCCGGTCCTGCTGATTTGTAGGGGTGGAACGACTTGATAGCCCAGATTATCTTCTCAGTGTTGACAATTTCGTCGATTAGGACTTGACTCTCATGAAGCGGGTTTTCCTCCGGCTCGCCGCTGATGTGAGAGGAGGGGATCTCATTCTCGTCTTCAGCTTGTGTGCAGCCTGGAAAGTGTGCGTTCATGAGGAGTTGCAGAGACTCCTGACTATTTTTAGCGAATGTGCCATCCAGGTTGCAAAGCAGCCCCGGTGTGGCTGGATCTTTCGCCAACAACCTTCGAAGTCTGGACGCTTCAGTGGTGTTGGTTAGTCCCTCGCAAAATTTAGACCATGAGTCTCTTTTTGCCCTTCTGATTTCCTTCTTGAAGGTCTTGAAACTGTTATGGTAGGCATCCCAGTCTACCTGGCAGTTTCCGTCTTTTGCTCTATTGTAAAGCTTTCTCGTTTCCTTTCGTATCTGGCCGAGTTCCGGAGTCCACCACTTGTTGCGGTTTGACTTCGGTGGACGGCTGATTGGACAGGATTTGATGAAGGCCTTACATAGAGTATCTGTGACATTCTGGGTCGATTCCTCCAACTTGTCTGGGTTGTCTAGCCTTCCCACTGGGTGGTTGGGAATAGATTCCATAACAAGCTTTGAGTATTTGACCCAAACAACGCTACTATCCTAAGAACCCAGCCATGCAACGGATAATTGATGAGCAAGTGGACGAACTTCTCAAAAACATTTGCATCGAAGCCTCGAAGAGCCCGCACAGCGCGCCCATAGTGCTAGTGGGTAAGAAGACAGGAGACGTCCGGATGTGCATTGACTATCGGCAACTTAATGCAAACTCCGTCACGGACGCCTATCCACTACCGCGGATCCACCACATCCTGGAGCGACTACGCAACGCACGGTAAATTTCGACGCTGGACCTAAAGAGTGGATACTGGCAGATCCCCATGGCTAAGAATAGCCGAGAGAATACCGCCTTCACCGTGCCCGGTCGGGGTCTGTACCACTGGAAGGTCATGCCGTTTGGACACCATTCAGCATCCGCTACATTCTAAAGAGCGCTGGATAGCGTCAAAGGACCCGAGATGAAACCCTTTGCCTTTGCCTACCTGGACGACATAATAGTCAGCGGCAATACTTTGGAAGACCATATGAAGAACTCCGGCTAAACCAAGGGAAGTGCAAGTTCTTCCAACGGAGTTTGGTATATCTAGGGCACCGAATAAGCGACGAAGGGATTCACACCGACCCAGAAAAGATAGCTGCGGTCCGGACTGCAGGCCCCCACAACGTGCCGCGAGTTACCCCGTTGTCTGGGAACTGCCTCGTGGTACCGGCGGTTCGTTCCGAACTTTGCAGCCATCGTCCAACCAATGTCGACGTTGCTGAAAAAGGGCCAAAAATGGACTTGGGAAGAACAACAACAGACGGCGTTTGAGGAGTTGAAGACGCGACTCACCAAAGCACCAGTACTCGCTTATCCGGACTTCGAAGAAAAGTTCTGCCTCCAGACGGACGCAAGTGACTTCGGCTTGGGAGCAGTACTAACACAACAGCACCAAAGAGCAGAACGAGTGGGCGCCTACGCCAGCCGAAGACTTGTTAAGGCAGAGGAAAACTACTCGGCTACGGAGAAGGAGTGTTTAGCCATCGTTTGGGCCATACGCAAGCTGCGGTGCTACCTGAAGGGTCATCACCGACCACTTGGCACTCAAGTGGTTTAATAGCATCGAAAATCCCACGGGTCGAATAGCGCGCTGGGCTTTGGAACTACAGCAGTATCAGTTCGACGTCCACTACCATAGAGGGAAACAAAACATCGTGGCAGACGCATTATCCCGACAACCTTTGGAGGCCGCCCTACGTATTACCACAGAACTTTCAAAGTGCGGCTGGATGAAGCGCCTAGTCCAACGAATACGCGAAGCCCCAGGAGACATGCCGGACTTCATGATGGAAGAGAATCTGGTATATAGGCACCTTGGCCGCCGACCAGACGACGAAGATGACACTCCCTGGAAGCTGTGCGTCGCATCCGAGTTTCGACCGCGGGTTTTAGCCGAGTGCCACGACCATCCCACCGCAGGGCATTTCGGAATCAGGAAGACCCTGGCCAGAATCAACCCACGTTACCACTGGCCCGGCCTATATTGGGATGTGGCCCGCTACGTAAAAAGGTGCGAGAAATGCCAACGGTTCAAGACTAGCCAGATGAAACCCCCCGGGAGGATGCTGACGAGACAAGTGGAAGAGCCCTTCGACACTCTATGCGCTGACTTCGTGGGACCTTTGCCACGTTCAAAGCACGGAAATACCATGCTTCTGGTTTTCTTCGACGCATTTAGTAAATGGGTGGAGCTTGTCCCATTACGGAGGGCTACTGCAGCACATTTGGAACGGGCATTCCCACAAAATATCCTCAGTCGGTTTGGTACACCTCGACGTTTCGTGTGCGACAACGGGACACAATTTACCAGTAGGTCCTTCAGGTCATTCTGCCAGTCAGCGGGGATTGACCTAGAGCACACGGCCCCGTACAGTCCGCAACAGAACCCCACCGAAAGGGCAAACAGGACTATCAAGACCATGATTGCATTGCACATCGAGGGACAGGTGGTAGAAATGGCTCGACCACGAGCGATCCGACAGAGCCGGAAATTCCTGGTGGAGGCGGACGACCAAGCGTTCCAAGTTAAAATATCAAGGAGCGGCCATGTGTGCGTCACTTTCACTTCCCCGAAGTAAGGGGAAAAATAACCAAGAGGACAAGAGTACACCGACACCAGCAACGAGGACAACAACATCAACAAGTGCACCGACACCAGCAACGAGGACAACAACAACAACAAGTGCACCGACACCAGCAGCGAGGACAACAACGACGATCCCCAGCACAGTGGCAGCAACAACAACACGCACAGCCGCGCCAGTGCCGCCGCAACAACAGCGCAGCCGCGCCAGTGCCGCCACAGCTACAGTAGCGCTGCGCCAGTGCCGCCGCAACAACAGCGCAGCCGCGCCAGTGCCGTCACAGCAACAGCGCAGCCGCAACATCAGCGCCCCGGCAGGAGCGCAAGTTATGGGTCTCGAGTCCAAGTATCAATAAAGAATATGCGATTTAATCCCAAAATAACCTTCTCGTCTAGCTTGCTTGTTGGGAATGAATCTTTATTGAATTAATGCTTAGGTTCTATAGTACATTTAATATGAAAATCTGCATCGTCGTCAGATTTCGACAGGCAGCTGGCTTGATCGCTGCCGTTGGGCTATTTCGCTTAGTCGGCAAAACAGCCCAGACGTGGATCAGCATATCCAGCGGATGTCAACAATGTTGCAACATGCTAACATATCGAGTGACCCATATGGGTCGCTCGTGGCGGTTTGTTGGGCGGAGGCGAGACAGAGGTAGGGGAAGAAGCAGTGGTGGTAACTCCTCCCCCCCTGGAATATAGTGACGGCCAGAACGAAGGAACGGTCGGAACGACGTGTTGTTGTGTCTCGCCTGGAGTGAAAATTATGGTTCTTCCTTTTAGCAGACATATGATGATTAGCAGTACACTAGCTATTCCTAGCCATGTGTACAGAGAGATTAGATGACTTGTTGTTGCCTCCTTGACTTCTAAAATTTCTTGAGTGTTGTTCAGATTTTGCAGCTCCAAGTGACGTAGATTAAGTTTTCTTGTGTAATTCTTAACCAGTATTAGGCTTGGGTTGGGTAAGGAGATCTTCATATCCTCAAGGAAATTAACTTCGGAATCGTCATAGGTGATATTATTTATCTCTACGGTGCAATTCTTGTAGCTAATAACCGCTGTGCCGTTGATAGTGGTATAAGGGCCGCACGAAGAGTTGATGTTGACGTTCATGGCGTTCATGATGATAATGTGTCCAATTTCCGGCTCGATTATATTTTCGTCGTTTCCGGATTCTTGCATGTCGCAGGTAGCAGGCCATCCCTCCAAAATTTTCCTGATGCAGTCTCCGTTGCTCGTCCGCCCAAACTCCTCATTATTACGAACGTACAAATTATGAATTTTAGGACATTTAGATTCTAAGTACATAAATTTAAATTTTGGATTGAACAATAAAAACTTAGGAAGTATTACAAATTGTGTATTATTTAAGGGTAATGGGACCATGTGTGCTAGGGTATAGACTTCTTTTTCGAATATCGGTACTTTAATTTTAAAAATGATTTTATTGTTTTCATTAGTTGTTTCCAAGTTGATGAGCCTGTAAATGTGCTCCTCATCTTCTATGTTAATGTTTTGTTCCGAAAGAATGTCTTTAATAATTTGGACTTCTAATGGACTCAAAATGAATTTCGGAATGATCTGTAATCTAGCTAAGAGAAGACTTTCGGCAATATTATTCAAATGATTACTTAAAACGTCTATACTATAGCCCATGCGATTAAAGTATTGTAACATGTGTATTTCTCTGTGTTCTAGTGTTAACTTAGTATATACGTTGTCTTTAAAATTGTTTACAAATGTGTTGATAGTGTTTTGTTCATTGTTTATATGTTCAGTAATATTCTTAAATCTATCGATTATATTGTTATTAATAATAAGTTGATTCTTAATGGTATTACTTAAATTATATTCTATTCCTTCAATTTCTTGGAATTTGTTGTTAATTTTAATTTCATCCGCGGCATCCATATTGCCCGTAATGATCTTAACTAAACTACCGAGACCATTTATGGCTCCACGTTTCTTCCTGATATTCGGTTGAATAGAATGAATCCTATCATATAATTGTTTAATTTTTATTTGTAAGGATGCAATTAATTCTTTGGAAAAAGTCATATCCATTGTAATCTTAATGTTTTCCTCAATTTTTTTAATATTTTTTATGAAATCGTTTAAATCTATTGTGTGCGCTATAGTTCGGAAAGAACGTATTACCTTTGCATCTCCTAGATCGATTTTTATGAAAGGGGATTGGGGTGCAGGATGTCGAATCTGGAATTCTTGGGCCGAAAACAGGCTCATCCTGAAAGTTAGTTTGAGGAAATAGGGGAATTAAATTAGTCACTTTTCTTCTTAGTTCTTCTTTTAATCTTGTCTTTGTGTAATTTTTGTCCTTTAGTGGTGGTAATTGTAACCCCATTGTCTTCCGACACTTTGTGTTGAGAGAACCTAGGTGTTAGTTTGTTCCTTCTGTTTTCTTTCCTAAATATTATGTCATCTTGTTCTACAGGAATAGGGTCTTCCCTGTCCAAGTTGAGTTTGTCTGTCCTAATTTTGGCCCTTTCTTGGGCCTTTAGTGCTATTTCTGGGTATAGTTTGGCTCTAAATTCGTTTAATTCCTTTAAAAAGTCATGTTCGTTGTTGAATTCTATTTCCCTTAGGAATGTGTGTGTTCTTCCAGTAAAGAGCTCGTGAGGTGTCAGTTTCGTAGCTGAGTGTATGCTGTTGTTATAAGTTATAAAAGTTTCGTTCAAAATATCATCATGATTGATTTCTAGTTTTTCCCTCTTTTTACCTTCATATATAATACGGTAAATTTCTGTCAATGTGGAATGGAGTCTTTCGACTGGAGCGTTGCTTGAAGACTGTTGGAAAGAAGTAATGTGTGTATCTATGTTGTATTGAGAACAGAACTCTTTAAAAATCTTCCCAGAAAATTCGGCTCCTTGGTCATGAACTATTTTTTTGGGTATACCGAATGTATTCAAAAAGTTTGTAAGAGCCTTTACAATATTTATACAATCCCTAGCTGGCACTGTATAACCACTAGCGAATCTAGAGAATTTGTCGATTATGGTTAAAATTGTCTTTCCGTTTATGGTATACAAGTCGATATGGACAATCGATAATGGTAGTTCCGGTGTTTCGGTTACTTGGAATTTGTTTTTCTGGGGCTGTCTGTCGTATTTTAGGGACTGGCAAATGTCACAGTCATTTATAATTTTGGCAATTTTCTGTTTCATATATGGGAAGTACGCTTGTCGTTTAAGTTGATTATGTGTTTCATCTATACCTCTGTGGTTTGTGCGGGAGTGATATTCTTTGATAAGAGTGTCTTGCTCCTCTGTCGTAGTTAAATCTTTTAGTAGTACGTTACACCTAACTATTCTGTATAACCCTGAATTCGCAAAATATTTTGTATATGTTTGATTGAAAATGTGGAATATGTCGTTATTCGTCATGATAGCGTAGGACTTATGCGGGGTGATTTGATCTTTGAAAATTTTGACCATAATCTCCTCTGTAAATTCTTTTTCGGTGAAGGTTTTCCTGATTTTGTTCTTGAATATTGACTGTGTGAGTTTGTTTGGTTTGGGTCCTATTTTGAGTATAATTTGTAAATTGAATTCGTTCAGGGGGGAATTGGAGCTTTTAATGTCCTGGTTGTTTGTGGGCGTCAAGTCGTGGACGTTAGTTTCGACGCGACTTAGCGCGTCAGCCACTACGTTTTCAGCTCCCTTTTTGTATTCCACTTCATAGTCGTATTCCAAAAGTTGGAGTTTCCAACGAACTAACTTGGAATTGGGTTCTTTAAAGTTCATTAACCATATCAAGGGTCGGTGGTCCGTCTTGATTTTGAATTTATTGCCGAACAGGTATGGTCTGAAGTATTTTGTCGCCCAGATGATGGCTAACATTTCCTTTTCCACTGTAGAGTAATTTTTTCTCTGTGTCGGACAGTGTTCTACTAGCAAATGATACGGGTCGTTCTATACCTGTTTGGCCCTGCGATAGTACTGCCCCGATTGCCACGTTGCTGGCATCAGTTGTTAGTACAAATGGTTTTGTAAAATCAGGGTATTGTAAGATTGGGTCATTGCGAAGTAAGATTTTGCATTTTTCAAAGGCTCTGATGTATTCTTCATCAATCTTGACCATTGTCTTTCCTTTTAGTTGCTGTGTCAAAGGTTTGGTGATTGAAGCAAAGTCCCTAATGAATTTGTGGTTTTTTGTGGTTGGATCGTCTTTGATTTGGTTTTAGGATCAAATTCTAAAAATTGATCTCTATGATATTGATCGACTTTTAAATGTGAATCTAGTACAAAGTTCTGTCTGTGGTCGGCATAGTTTACCACCTCCATCAAGCTATTATTATCTTTGGCTTCATAAAGGCCACCGGAAATTATCAAGTTGTTATTAATTTGAAGATCCTCACAGAAGAAAGTGCCGTTAGTCAAATTTACAGGTAAAGGTAACACGACCTTAGAAAATTCTTCGATTATGTGAACTTTGGTAGCGGGGTTTTTTTCTTGAAAAATCTGTAATTTGCATAGTGTAGTTTGAAGACTTGATTCAGGCAGGTTGAGAACGGCGTTAATTGGTGAGAGTATGTCCATGCCTATCAAGCCATGGAAGAAATCATGGAAGTGAAATAAAATCATGGAGAAGCGTTGGTGGTGTTTGAATTCTTTGAATAGAGGAACATCGGCCTTTGTGTAGAGTTTGTGTGTATTAATAACTGTTTTTATTATGACGGGATTGGTCAATTCTATGTGTTCTGTTATAGGGATTAAGTCAGGGTTAATAAAAGAGACGGATGACCCTGTGTCTACCAGAAAACGTAAGGGTTTGTTATTCAAATTGATAACTACGTAGGGAAGTATAGGGCCATATTTATCTTTGTTTAAGTACCCTGATTGTGGATCGAGGCCGGTCCTTGAAAATTTGCTCCCTCGTTAATTTTGTGTAGTTCGTATTGTTGTTGTTCGGTAAAATGTGAGTTTGCGTTTTCTGACGATGTTGTGGGAGTCGGAGGGCCTCGAATTGCCCTGGTATTAGAATGATTCTTCTGATTAAAAGGGTTGCTATTGCTGTATCCCTGTTGGCCATTTCTGTTCTGATTATTACCCTGTTGGTTATATTTGTAACGATTATTTCCCTGTTGATTGTGTTTGTACTGATTATTTCCCTGTTGATTATATCCGTATTGATTGTTTTGGTTATTTCCCTGTTGATTATGTTTCCACTTTCTAATTTGGTTATTGTTTGAGTTAGTGTCTGAAGCTGGATTAGCACTATTCCAATTCCGCTTTCCGGAATTGTCTTGTCTCTGTCTAATGTAAATATCCCTTTCCTTAGTTGCCAATCTGTAAGCTTCTCTGAGATTCTCTGGTCTCATAGACCTAATCGTGCCTCCAAGTGGACCTCTAAGGCCCGTCAAAAATACGTGCAGACTTGCACTGGAAAACATTTGCTTTTTAGTCTTAGCCAATAATGGTTCAGACTCTTCGTTTTCCGCTAACCTATGGAGTGCTGCATTGCAGCTTGAAATCTGGTCATAAAGGTTTTGAATAGAGAGGTTCTTTTGAACCAAACCGTGCAGTTCGCACATTAAGGTTGGCTCGTCTCTTTTGTCCGTACAGTGAATAAGTAATGTTTCTTTAATGTCGTCCCAATTTAGAGTAGTTCCTACTTCTTTCAGAATGTCGTTGGCTTTCCCTTCAATCTTGTTCCTGATTGCCCTGAGGAGCATTTGTCCGTAGGGGGTCTGATCAGTCCCCCTGATGAACAGTAGAATCTCTTCTACATTGGAAATGAAATCGTTAAGATCCCCGGGTTTACCGTCAAAAACCTTCAAAAACCTAATTTGGTCCGGGACTCTCAAGGATTGGAAGATGTCGGCGGGTCGGTCGATAGTCATGTTCTGGTTAGGAGGTGGGGAACTAGAGGAAGAGTTCATATTAGACGTGTCACTAGGTGCCCTAGGTAATAAGTCTTGGTTCGAATTTGATGCACTGTTCTCAGGTAAGTTACTCGTAGCCCTAGTCCTGATGCTTGGTAACAGTTTGCCCTTTATTGTCGACATTAAATAGAAAGGGTGTCCGAGTACTGAACTTTTAATAAAATTACTGTGTGTTCAAGGTGTAAGTGTAGCTTAAAAGTAGCTTAGTATACTATCTTAATGGCTTACTCGCCGTTTACTTAGGACAATGAGTCGGATTCTGTAATTAAAATATCAAAGTTAGTATAAGCCTTAGAATTCAGTGAATATTTGTTATACTTGCGAATTGTGTTTTAGCACCATTAGGTGCTGTGTGATAGGCCGGTAGTGTTGTTATGTTTTTATTTACTAAAAAAAAAAAATAAAGCAATATAAATTAGTTTTATATTGATTGTTTCGTTTGAGTGTATATTATTATTATTATTGAACCTTGTGTACCCTCATGTTCGCACTGAACATGTAACATCATACAAAAAAAGCGTATTCGCACTGAATAACTTTTCCGCAGTAGTTGCGTTGGAGCGGCGTAATACATGTTCGCCCTGAACCTGCAGTAGCAACCCCAACACACGACATCGAGTAGCTCAAACCATTTGCCCTAAATGGCTGTGCACTTGTTGTGATTTGAGCCAACACCAACCTCACAACATGTTGCATCACACTAACTGTCGACACATGTTCGCCCTGAACCTGCGTCAGACCGTATCGGATCCAACAAGAAGTTTGATTCGAACATTTGCACTAAATGATCAAACCAAATTGTTGGCACAACGTTCGTGCGGCGGTTAATGCGTCGGCTCACTCACGATTTTCTCGATTGACGTTGAAACTAAATTACACTTTACACATACACAAACAACTTTGTTTCACTTATTTTTGTTAAGAGTTCACTTTTTGGCATTTATTATAACTTGATATTTCCGTACTCACTGTCCCAACATTTTTTTTCTTTTTTTTTTTTGTTCATTATTACGTTATGTATACATTCTTCTTTTTCTTTCTTTCTTTTTTTTTTGCACATTTTGTTAATAACTATCTTACATTAGGAATATTATCGTTATCCTCATCCTCCGGGAGAAGTTCGTAAAGCGGCTGCGCCAGTTATGGGTCTCGAGTCCAAGTATCAATAAAGAATATGCAATTTAATCCCAAAATAACCTTCTCGTCTAGCTTGCTTGTTGGGAATGAATCTTTATTGAATTAATGCTTAGGTTCTATAGTACATTTAATATGAAAATCTGCATCGTCGGCAGATTTCGACAGGCAGCTGGCTTGATCGCTGCCGTTGGGCTATTTCGCTTAGTCGGCAAAACAGCCCAGACGTGGATCAGCATATCCAGCGGATGTCAACAATGTTGCAACATGCTAACATATCGAGTGACCCATATGGGTCGCTCGTGGCGGTTTGTTGGGCGGAGGCGAGACAGAGGTAGGGGAAGAAGCAGTGGTGGTAACTCGCGCGAGTAGCAACGCCAAAGCAGTGCCGCCGCAGCAACAGCGCAGCCGCACCCGTGCCGCCGCAGCAACAGTGCAGCAGCGACAGCAGTGCCCCAAAGCAGTGCCACAGCAGCAGCAACATCCAGCCAGCAGCAGTGACACAGCAGCACCGCAGCAACAGCGCATCCGTGACAGGAGTGCCGTCACAGCAACAGTGCAGGGCGAGAGCAGCATCCAGCCAGCAGCAGTGCCACAGCAGCACCACAGCAACAGCGCATCCGTGACAGGAGTGCCGTCACAGCAACAGTGCAGGGCGAGAGCACCAACGCCACAGCACTGTCACCACAGTAGCGCCGCCACAGCAGTGCCGCCACAACAGTGCCGCCACAACAGTGCCGGAGCAGCAGCATCACATCAGCAGCTCCACAGCAGCAGCGTCACCGCAGCCGCAGTGCCCGCCACAACAACAACAGGCCCTGCCCAGCAGCGACGACCGGTGCCAGCAACGAGGCCGTGGCCAGGGACAAAGACGCGAGGCTCCCGGTAAGCGCAACAGTAGCTAGCACTAACATCCTCTATCGTCATGTGTTGCCCACATCCTCTCGCGGAGGGTTTGGGACGCGCGCAAATAATTAAAATGAAGTAAAAATATGTCTTTATTGTTGGGCGGTTAAAGAGGGAAGCGGGCAGGGCTAGCGGAGTGAGGTTAAGGTCGGCTTCGCGCGGGTTCAGAGTACCACGACGAGGTGTCAGCGGGACTTACTATGAACTTCGGTCATCATTGGATGACATTCCACAAGTGCTGACGAGGTTCACTCTCTCACTTGTGAGTATGTCGCCCAGTATAACCGAGGTCGAGCCGATCGCCACCACCACTCAGCTTCGATGGCCTCCAGAGGAGATTCCACATCCGAGAAGACGGGTTTTACCCTCTCTCGTGTGTGCGTTAATCTTTTGAAACGGACCAGCCATCGCTGTGCAGCGAGCCTGCAGGAGGTTTCGCAGAAGTTAGACACATGGCTCAGGACTGCAACGGACGAAGGGTCTATTTCTGCTGGCAGTGTGGGAAACATGGGATCCGGACGACAGAGTGTTGCAGGCTGGCATTGGGAAACGGCCACCGGCCTCATCTGCCCCAGGAGCAGGTGGGATCCGGCAACAGCCAGTCCGGTAATCAAAACACCTGCTAAGAGTGGAGGGTGCGAGCATCGTGGCCAATATCAAAATAGATGGCCAGGACAGGCAGGCCACCATCGATACGGGAGCCACGAGGAGCTTCATTAGTGAACGGGCGGTTCACCAACTTAACAATCCGAAGCTCCGGGCCATCCAAGCGCGGGTCAGCATGGCCAACGGAAGCGGGGCCACGGTATCGCAATCTCTGGTCGCAGTGGTGCAGCTCGGGACGAGTCACGCCTTCCTGCCGTTCCTGGTATTACCCACGGTGGTGGATGACGTCATTCTCGGAATCGACTTCCTCTGCGCTATCCAAGCTACCCCGCTTTGCGTCACCGAGTACTTAGAATTAACTTCGGCCAAACTAGCGGAAGCGCGACAACTCCCAATCCGCGCCTACAGGGCGAGTCAGGATTATCATCCCGATGAAGGAGACACAACGAGCAGAAGCAAAGCCAACAAGACGAAAGCAGCGAAGGGCGACGGTGAAGCAACGAGCAACGAAGACGGTGCAACAACGAGCAACGAAGGCGGTGCAACGACGAGCAACAGCAAAGCAACCATGAGGGGTAACGGCGAGGTAGGAAGGAGGAGCTAGAACCATGGGTCCAACGGTTCCTGGAGCAGGAACTATCCAAGTTCGCGACGTTGCGAGGGGTATCTCATATCGCAGAGCATGTGATAACCGTCAAAACGGACCAGCCCATCAAACAACGCTAGGTTAGGTTAGGTTAGGTTGAGCAGGCAGCTCGACCGGAGTCGAGAGCACCCGGAGACCATATGGTCCATTGTGATGCCTGATCTGAGTGAACTGTAGGAGTAGAAGGGATTGGGAGGGATTGTTGGGATATTGGAGGAAAAGGCTCTAATGGTCTACGTGCTACTGGCCAGTTCTGTTGGGCTGCGGTAGCCTATGGAACCAGCCAGTAGAGTCGAGGAAAAGCGCCATGTTCTCCAGCCGAATATTCTCAAGACTGCCCAGTTCCGCAAAGAAAGGCTGGCCCAGAAATTGGGTCCGCTTTCGAAGAAGTGCAGGGCAGTCGCAGAGAAGATGCTGGATACTCTCGGTTTCCTCTTCGTCCCCACAGCTGCGACAGAAGTCCTGTTGGGGTCCACCGTACCGTTGAGCCATACGGCCGATGTAGCAGTGTCCCGTTAAGACTCCTGTCAGTAACCTTATCTTGTTCCTTTTAAAGTTTAAGAGCTCGGTTGTTCGCTTGGGACGGTATCTTGGCCAGAGTGCTTTTGACACCTCGCAGCCCGATGATGCTGCCCAGTGTCTCTCAGCCGCCGTTCTCATGGAACAATTAAGTTCCGATAGCACGTGCTGAATAGGTCTCTTTATATCGTTCACCGCGAGAGTTTCTGATGACGCTGATCCCAGCCGAGCACATTCATCAGCCGCCTCGTTACCTGGCACTCCCATGTGCCCAGGTACCCAGACAAGTCTGATAAAGTGTGGTTGGCATAGGTTCAGTGACATCACTGTGTCTCGGGTTAGTTTACTCTTAATGGTGTTCGATGCGAGTGCTTTTATCGCTGATTCGACATAGATGGACACGTCCCTCGGGCTCCCGCCCAGTGTCCGTACCAACTTGGTCGCTTGCCAAACAGCGTAAATCTCCGCTTGAAACACACTACACCAGTCAGGAAGACGAAAGGAAAGCTTGGTTGCAAGGTCTTCGGAGAAGACCCCCGATCCAGTGCCTTCTATCGTCTTTGATCCGTCTGTGTAGATTGACAACTCATTCTGCCTCAAAGGAGATTCCTGTTGCCAATCGGATCTGTCAGGGAATTCAGCTGTAAACCTGTCATCCCACTTATGTTCTGGTACCCAGTAGTCGTTCTCAGCCACAGTCAATTCTACTGTACGTAGAATGGAGTTGTGACCTGCACCAGGCTTAAGGAGGCATTGGGCGTGAAGCCTGACCGCACTCCTTGCTGCCGCGTGCTTGAGGAAGACTCCGATGGGCTCCAGATTTAACATTACATCCAGCGCTGCTTGGGGGGTAGAACGAATACATCCTGTTATTCCCAAACAAGCTAGTCTCTGGACTTTGCGGAGATTGTTTAGATAGGAGTCGGTGTGCCCCGCCTCCCACCATACAAGAGCCCCGTACGTCAGTATAGGTCTGACAATTGCAGTGTAGAACCAGTGAAGGATGTACGGTTGCAATCCCCATCCTTTACCAAAGGTCTTTTTGCACACAAAGAAGGCTTGTAACGCTTTCTTCATCCTTTCCTCCGAGTTTCTCCTCCAGGAGAGTTTGGAGTCCAGGATTACTCCAAGGTACTTAGCCTCCTTTGATAACTTGAGCTCTGTCCCTCCCAGTGACGGAAGCTTGAAGCTCGGTATCTTATATTTTCGAGTGAACAGAACAAGTTCGGTCTTTTGTGGGTTGGCCCCAAGACCGTTGTGTTCTGCCCATCGCAGAGTTTCACTCAGTGCGGCGTTCATTAGCTCACTGACTGTTGGCAGGAATCTGCCAGTTACCATTAGAACCAGGTCGTCCGCATAAGCAGTCACTCTGCATCCCTTATACTTCAGTTTGAGAAGAAGGTCATTAAGGACAATGTTCCACAACAAGGGGGATATCACACCCCCTTGCGGGGTGCCCCTGGTTGCCCTTCTCCTGATAGTTGAGGCGCAGAGTTGGGCGTTTATCATTCTTTGGCGAAGCATGTTGCTAAGCCATCGAGTGATTGTCGGGTGTGAGCCTATGTTGACAAGTGCTGCCGTTATAGACTCGATCCTGACATTGTTAAAGGCACCCTCTATGTCGAGAAATGCCGCTAACGTAAACTCCTTCCTTTGCAGTGTGCCTTCAATTGTGCTAACCACCTCGTGCAGAGCAGTCTCTACTGATCTACCTTTGAGGTAGGCGTGTTGGGACTTGCTAAAAGTGTGAGGTGTTAGCTTACTTCTGAGATGAAGGTCCAGAAGTCTCTCTAGTGTTTTCAATAAAAACGATGAGAGACTTATGGGCCTATAGTCTTTTGCTGAGCAGTGGTTTATCTTTCCTGCTTTGGGAATGAATGCCACCCTCACTTCTCTCCAGGGTTTTGGAATGTATCCTGTAAGGAGACATCCCCTGAAGATTTCTAGTAGCCATTGCGACAGATGTACGCATACCATCTGTAACATGACTGGTCTGATGTCATCCGGTCCTGCTGATTTGTAGGGGTGGAACGACTTGATAGCCCAGATTATCTTCTCAGTGTTGACAATTTCGTCGATTAGGACTTGACTCTCATGAAGCGGGTTTTCCTCCGGCTCGCCGCTGATGTGAGAGGAGGGGATCTCATTCTCGTCTTCAGCTTGTGTGCAGCCTGGAAAGTGTGCGTTCATGAGGAGTTGCAGAGACTCCTGACTATTTTTAGCGAATGTGCCATCCAGGTTGCAAAGCAGCCCCGGTGTGGCTGGATCTTTCGCCAACAACCTTCGAAGTCTGGACGCTTCAGTGGTGTTGGTTAGTTCCTCGCAAAATTTAGACCATGAGTCTCTTTTTGCCCTTCTGATTTCCTTCTTGAAGGTCTTGAAACTGTTATGGTAGGCATCCCAGTCTACCTGGCAGTTTCCGTCTTTTGCTCTATTGTAAAGCTTTCTCGTTTCCTTTCGTATCTGGCCGAGTTCCGGAGTCCACCACTTGTTGCGGTTTGACTTCGGTGGACGGCTGATTGGACAGGATTTGATGAAGGCCTTACATAGAGTATCTGTGACATTCTGGGTCGATTCCTCCAACTTGTCTGGGTTGTCTAGCCTTCCCACTGGGTGGTTGGGAATAGATTCCATAACAAGCTTTGAGTATTTGACCCAAACAACGCTACTATCCTAAGAACCCAGCCATGCAACGGATAATTGATGAGCAAGTGGACGAACTTCTCAAAAACATTTGCATCGAAGCCTCGAAGAGCCCGCACAGCGCGCCCATAGTGCTAGTGGGTAAGAAGACAGGAGACGTCCGGATGTGCATTGACTATCGGCAACTTAATGCAAACTCCGTCACGGACGCCTATCCACTACCGCGGATCCACCACATCCTGGAGCGACTACGCAACGCACGGTAAATTTCGACGCTGGACCTAAAGAGTGGATACTGGCAGATCCCCATGGCTAAGAATAGCCGAGAGAATACCGCCTTCACCGTGCCCGGTCGGGGTCTGTACCACTGGAAGGTCATGCCGTTTGGACACCATTCAGCATCCGCTACATTCTAAAGAGCGCTGGATAGCGTCAAAGGACCCGAGATGAAACCCTTTGCCTTTGCCTACCTGGACGACATAATAGTCAGCGGCAATACTTTGGAAGACCATATGAAGAACTCCGGCTAAACCAAGGGAAGTGCAAGTTCTTCCAACGGAGTTTGGTATATCTAGGGCACCGAATAAGCGACGAAGGGATTCACACCGACCCAGAAAAGATAGCTGCGGTCCGGACTGCAGGCCCCCACAACGTGCCGCGAGTTACGCCGTTGTCTGGGAACTGCCTCGTGGTACCGGCGGTTCGTTCCGAACTTTGCAGCCATCGTCCAACCAATGTCGACGTTGCTGAAAAAGGGCCAAAAATGGACTTGGGAAGAACAACAACAGACGGCGTTTGAGGAGTTGAAGACGCGACTCACCAAAGCACCAGTACTCGCTTATCCGGACTTCGAAGAAAAGTTCTGCCTCCAGACGGACGCAAGTGACTTCGGCTTGGGAGCAGTACTAACACAACAGCACCAAAGAGCAGAACGAGTGGGCGCCTACGCCAGCCGAAGACTTGTTAAGGCAGAGGAAAACTACTCGGCTACGGAGAAGGAGTGTTTAGCCATCGTTTGGGCCATACGCAAGCTGCGGTGCTACCCGAAGGGTCATCACCGACCACTTGGCACTCAAGTGGTTTAATAGCATCGAAAATCCCACGGGTCGAATAGCGCGCTGGGCTTTGGAACTACAGCAGTATCAGTTCGACGTCCACTACCATAGAGGGAAACAAAACATCGTGGCAGACGCATTATCCCGACAACCTTTGGAGGCCGCCCTACGTATTACCACAGAACTTTCAAAGTGCGGCTGGATGAAGCGCCTAGTCCAACGAATACGCGAAGCCCCAGGAGACATGCCGGACTTCATGATGGAAGAGAATCAGGTATATAGGGACCTTGGCCGCCGACCGGACGACGAAGATGACACTCCCTGGAAGCTGTGCGTCGCATCCGAGTTTCGACCGCGGGTTTTAGCCGAGTGCCACGACCATCCCACCGCAGGGCATTTCGGAATCAGGAAGACCCTGGCCAGAATCAACCCACGTTACCACTGGCCCGGCCTATATTGGGATGTGGCCCGCTACGTAAAAAGGTGCGAGAAATGCCAACGGTTCAAGACTAGCCAGATGAAACCCCCCGGGAGGATGCTGACGAGACAAGTGGAAGAGCCCTTCGACACTCTATGCGCTGACTTCGTGGGACCTTTGCCACGTTCAAAGCACGGAAATACCATGCTTCTGGTTTTCTTCGACGCATTTAGTAAATGGGTGGAGCTTGTCCCAGCTTGTACAGTCCGCAACAGAACCCCACCGAAAGGGCAAACAGGACTATCAAGACCATGATTGCACTGCACATCGAGGGACAGGTGGTAGAAATGGCTCGACCACGAGCGATCCGACAGAGCCGGAAATTCCTGGTGGAGGCGGACGACCAAGCGTTCCAAGTTAAAATATCAAGGAGCGGCCATGTGTGCGTCACTTTCACTTCCCCGAAGTAAGGGGGGGTGTGATGCAGCATATTTTTGCTGCACACAATACTGATTAAACGCCGACCAAAACAAAACCCAGAAGAGACAGAAAACAAAAGAGGCAAAAATAGTGAATTATCGGCTACCCGCTGCTAGGAAAAATAACCAAGAGGACAAGAGTTCACCGACACCAGCAACGAGGACAACAACATCAACAAGTGCACCGACACCAGCAACGAGGACAACAACAACAACAAGTGCACCGACACCAGCAGCGAGGACAACAACGACGATCCCCAGCACAGTGGCAGCAACAACAACACGCACAGCCGCGCCAGTGCCGCCGCAACAACAGCGCAGCCGCGCCAGTGCCGCCACAGCTACAGTAGCGCTGCGCCAGTGCCGCCGCAACAACAGCGCAGCCGCGCCAGTGCCGTCACAGCAACAGCGCAGCCGCAGCATCAGCGCCCCGGCAGGAGCGCGCGAGTAGCAACGCCAAAGCAGTGCCGCCGCAGCAACAGTAGCGCCGCACCCGTGCCGCCGCAGCAACAGCGCAGCCGCACCCGTGCCGCCGCAGCAACAGTGCAGCAGCGACAGCAGTGCCCCAAAGCAGTGCCACAGCAGCAGCAACATCCAGCCAGCAGCAGTGACACAGCAGCACCGCAGCAACAGCGCATCCGTGACAGGAGTGCCGTCACAGCAACAGTGCAGGGCGAGAGCAGCATCCAGCCAGCAGCAGTGCCACAGCAGCACCACAGCAACAGCGCATCCGTGACAGGAGTGCCGTCACAGCAACAGTGCAGGGCGAGAGCACCAACGCCACAGCACTGTCACCACAGTAGCGCCGCCACAGCAGTGCCGCCACAACAGTGCCGCCACAACAGTGCCGGAGCAGCAGCATCACATCAGCAGCTCCACAGCAGCAGCGTCACCGCAGCCGCAGTGCCCGCCACAACAACAACAGGCCCTGCCCAGCAGCGACGACCGGTGCCAGCAACGAGACCGTGGCCAGGGACAAAGACGCGAGGCTCCCGGTAAGCGCAACAGTAGCTAGCACTAACATCCTCTATCGTCATGTGTTGCCCACATCCTCTCGCGGAGGGTTTGGGACGCGCGCAAATAAATAAAATGAAGTAAAAATATGTCTTTATTGTTGGGCGGTTAAAGGGGGAAGCGGGCAGGGCTAGCGGAGTGAGGTTAAGGTCGGCTTCGCGCGGGTTCAGAGTACCACGACGAGGTGTCAGCGGGACTTACCCCTCCACCTTTGACGATTCTTCTGAACCCGGACGACAAGAAGCAGCTATGAACTTCGGTCATCATTGGATGACATTCCACAAGTGCTGACGAGGTTCACTCTCTCACTTGTGAGTATGTCGCCCAGTATAACCGAGGTCGAGCCGATCGCCACCACCACTCAGCTTCGATGGCCTCCAGAGGAGATTCCACATCCGAGAAGACGGGTTTTACCCTCTCTCGTGTGTGCGTTAATCTTTTGAAACGGACCAGCCATCGCTGTGCAGCGAGCCTGCAGGAGGTTTCGCAGAAGTTAGACACATGGCTCAGGACTGCAACAGACGAAGGGTCTATTTCTGCTGGCAGTGTGGGAAACGTGGGATCCGGACGACAGAGTGTTGCAGGCTGGCATTGGGAAACGGCCACCGGCCCCATCTGCCCCAGGACCAGGTGGGATCCGGCAACAGCCAGTCCGGTAATCAAAACACCTGCTAAGAGTGGAGGGTGCGAGCATCGTGGCCAACATCAAAATAGATGGCCAGGACAGGCAGGCCACCATCGATACGGGAGCCACGAGGAGCTTCATTAGTGAACGGGCGGTTCACCAACTTAACAATCAGAAGCTCCGGGCCATCCAAGCGCGGGTCAGCATGGCCAACGGAAGCGGGGCCACGGTATCGCAATCTCTGGTCGCAGTGGTGCAGCTCGGGACGATTCACGCCTTCCTGCCGTTCCTGGTATTACCCACGGTGGTGGATGACGTCATTCTCGGAATCGACTTCCTCTGCGCTATCCAAGCCACCCTGCATTGCGGCACCGAGTACTTAGAATTAACTTCGGCCAAACTAGCGGAAGCGCGACAACTCCCAATCCGCGCCTACAGGGCGAGTCAGGATTATCATCCCGATGAAGGAGACACAACGAGCAGAAGCAAAGCCAACAAGACGAAAGCAGCGAAGGGCGACGGTGAAGCAACGAGCAACGAAGACGGTGCAACAACGAGCAACGAAGGCGGTGCAACGACGTGCAACAGCAAAGCAACCATGAGGGGTAACGGCGAGGTAGCAACGAACAAGGGTAGCGAAAAGGACCTATCGGATCACGGTGATGGAGTAACAGCAAGCAGCAACAGCGTAGGAACGACGAGTAACTACGACGGAGGAACGACGACGGAGGAACGACGACGGAGGAACGACGACGGAGGAACGACGACGGAGGAACGACGACGTAGGAACGACGAACAGTATCGACGTAGGAACGACGAACGATCAAATGACTGTTACACCGAAACCCACGAGCCGAGCAGACGAGACGAAGACACCCGAGGTCATCCGGTCGGGTTCACGAGGGCCACTTGAAGATAGCGAGCCATCTCAACGTCCTCAACCCCTTCGGGTTACGCAGACCAGGGCATGCTTGGTAGCTGCACCAACGGAGCAAGAGCTGCACGGCAACGAGGTGGAGGATGACATAGAGGAAACCGAACCCTCGTCCGAGAAAAAGGAGGAGCTAGAACCATGGGTCCAACGGTTCCTGGAGCAGGAACTATCCAAGTTCGCGACGTTGCGAGGGGTATCTCATATCGCAGAGCATGTGATAACCGTCAAAACGGACCAGCCCATCAAACAACGCTACTATCCTAAGAACCCAGCCATGCAACGGATAATTGATGAGCAAGTGGACGAACTTCTCAAAAACATTTGCATCGAAGCCTCGAAGAGCCCGCACAGCGCGCCCATAGTGCTAGTGGGTAAGAAGACAGGAGACGTCCGGATGTGCATTGACTATCGGCAACTTAATGCAAACTCCGTCACGGACGCCTATCCACTACCGCGGATCCACCACATCCTGGAGCGACTACGCAACGCACGGTAAATTTCGACGCTGGACCTAAAGAGTGGATACTGGCAGATCCCCATGGCTAAGAATAGCCGAGAGAATACCGCCTTCACCGTGCCCGGTCGGGGTCTGTACCACTGGAAGGTCATGCCGTTTGGACACCATTCAGCACCCGCTACATTCTAAAGAGCGCTGGATAGCGTCAAAGGACCCGAGATGAAACCCTTTGCCTTTGCCTACCTGGACGACATAATAGTCAGCGGGAATACTTTGGAAGACCATGTGAAGAACTTGGGCAAGTATTTCGAAGGTTGCGGCAAGCCAATCTCCGGCTAAACCAAGGGAAGTGCAAGTTCTTCCAACGGAGTTTGGTGTATCTAGGGCACCGAATAAGCGACGAAGGGATTCACACCGACCCAGAAAAGATAGCTGCGGTCCGGACTGCAGGCCCCCACAACGTGCCGCGAGTTACGCCGTTGTCTGGGAACTGCCTCGTGGTACCGGCGGTTCGTTCCGAACTTTACAGCCATCGTCCAACCAATGTCGACGTTGCTGAAAAAGGGCCAAAAATGGACTTGGGAAGAACAACAACAGACGGCGTTTGAGGAGTTGAAGACGCGACTCACCAAAGCACCAGTACTCGCTTATCCGGACTTCGAAGAAAAGTTCTGCCTCCAGACGGACGCAAGTGACTTCGGCTTGGGAGCAGTACTAACACAACAGCACCAAAGAGCAGAACGAGTGGGCGCCTACGCCAGCCGAAGACTTGTTAAGGCAGAGGAAAACTACTCGGCTACGGAGAAGGAGTGTTTAGCCATCGTTTGGGCCATACGCAAGCTGCGGTGCTACCTGAAGGGTCATCACCGACCACTTGGCACTCAAGTGGTTTAATAGCATCGAAAATCCCACGGGTCGAATAGCGCGCTGGGCTTTGGAACTACAGCAGTATCAGTTCGACGTCCACTACCATAGAGGGAAACAAAACATCGTGGCAGACGCATTATCCCGACAACCTTTGGAGGCCGCCCTACGTATTACCACAGAACTTTCAAAGTGCGGCTGGATGAAGCGCCTAGTCCAACGAATACGCGAAGCCCCAGGAGACATGCCGGACTTCATGATGGAAGAGAATCAGGTATATAGGCACCTTTGCCGCCGACCAGACGACGAAGATGACACTCCCTGGAAGCTGTGCGTCGCATCCGAGTTTCGACCGCGGGTTTTAGCCGAGTGCCACGACCATCCCACCGCAGGGCATTTCGGAATCAGGAAGACCCTGGCCAGAATCAACCCACGTTACCACTGGCCCGGCCTATATTGGGATGTGGCCCGCTACGTAAAAAGGTGCGAGAAATGCCAACGGTTCAAGACTAGCCAGATGAAACCCCCCGGGAGGATGCTGACGAGACAAGTGGAAGAGCCCTTCGACACTCTATGCGCTGACTTCGTGGGACCTTTGCCACGTTCAAAGCACGGAAATACCATGCTTCTGGTTTTCTTCGACGCATTTAGTAAATGGGTGGAGCTTGTCCCATTACGGAGGGCTACTGCAGCACATTTGGAACGGGCATTCCCACAAAATATCCTCAGTCGGTTTGGTACACCTCGACGTTTCGTGTGCGACAACGGGACACAATTTACCAGTAGGTCCTTCAGGTCATTCTGCCAGTCAGCGGGGATTGACCTAGAGCACACGGCCCCGTACAGTCCGCAACAGAACCCCACCGAAAGGGCAAACAGGACTATCAAGACCATGATTGCACTGCACATCGAGGGACAGGTGGTAGAAATGGCTCGACCACGAGCGATCCGACAGAGCCGGAAATTCCTGGTGGAGGCGGACGACCAAGCGTTCCAAGTTAAAATATCAAGGAGCGGCCATGTGTGCGTCACTTTCACTTCCCCGAAGTAAGGGGAAAAATAACCAAGAGGACAAGAGTACACCGACACCAGCAACGAGGACAACAACATCAACAAGTGCACCGTCACCAGCAACGAGGACAACAACAACAACAAGTGCACCGACACCAGCAGCGAGGACAACAACGACGATCCCCAGCACAGTGGCAGCAACAACAACACGCACAGCCGCGCCAGTGCCGCCGCAACAACAGCGCAGCCACGCCAATGCAGCCACAGCTACAGTGCAGCCGCGCCCGTGCCGCCGCACCAACAGCGCAGCCGCAATATCGGCGCCCCCAGCAGGAGTGCGCGAGTAGCAACGCCACAACAGTGCCCCGCAGCAACAGTAGCGCCGCGCCAGTGCCCCGCAGCAACAGTAGCGCCGCGCACGTGCCGCCGCAACAACAGCGCAGCCGCGCCAGTGCCGTCACAGCAACAGCGCAGCCGCAGCATCAGCGCCCCGGCAGGAGCGCGCGAGTAGCAACGCCAAAGCAGTGCCGCCGCAGCAACAGTAGCGCCGCACCCGTGCCGCCGCAGCAACAGCGCAGCCGCACCCGTGCCGCCGCAGCAACAGTGCAGCAGCGACAGCAGTGCCCCAAAGCAGTGCCACAGCAGCAGCAACATCCAGCCAGCAGCAGTGACACAGCAGCACCGCAGCAACAGCGCATCCGTGACAGGAGTGCCGTCACAGCAACAGTGCAGGGCGAGAGCAGCATCCAGCCAGCAGCAGTGCCACAGCAGCACCACAGCAACAGCGCATCCGTGACAGGAGTGCCGTCACAGCAACAGTAAAGGGCGAGAGCAGCAACGCCACAGCACTGTCACCACAGTAGCGCCGCCACAGCAGTGCCGCCACAACAGTGCCGCCACAACAGTGCCGGAGCAGCAGCATCACATCAGCAGCTCCACAGCAGCAGCGTCACCGCAGCCGCAGTGCCCGCCACAACAACAACAGGCCCTGCCCAGCAGCGACGACCGGTGCCAGCAACGAGGCCGTGGCCAGGGACAAAGACGCGAGGCTCCCGGTAAGCGCAACAGTAGCTAGCACTAACATCCTCTATCGTCATGTGTTGCCCACATCCTCTCGCGGAGTGTTTGGGACGCGCGCAAATAAATAAAATTAAGTAAAAATATGTCTTTATTGTTGGGCGGTTAAAGGGGGAAGCGGGCAGGGCTAGCGGAGTGAGGTTAAGGTCGGCTTCGCGCGGGTTCAGAGTACCACGACGAGGTGTCAGCGGGACTTACCCCTCCACCTTTGACGATTCTTCTGAACCCGGACGACAAGAAGCAGCTATGAACTTCGGTCATCATTGGATGACATTCCACAAGTGCTGACGAGGTTCACTCTCTCACTTGTGAGTATGTCGCCCAGTATAACCGAGGTCGAGCCGATCGCCACCACCACTCAGCTTCGATGGCCTCCAGAGGAGATTCCACATCCGAGAAGACGGGTTTTACCCTCTCTCGTGTGTGCGTTAATCTTTTGAAACGGACCAGCCATCGCTGTGCAGCGAGCCTGCAGGATGTTTCGCAGAAGTTAGACACATGGCTCAGGACTGCAACGGACGAAGGGTCTATTTCTGCTGGCAGTGTGGGAAACGTGGGATCCGGACGACAGAGTGTTGCAGGCTGGCATTGGGAAACGGCCACCGGCCCCATCTGCCCCAGGACCAGGTGGGATCCGGCAACAGCCAGTCCGGTAATCAAAACACCTGCTAAGAGTGGAGGGTGCGAGCATCGTGGCCAACATCAAAATAGATGGCCAGGACAGGCAGGCCACCATCGATACGGGAGCCACGAGGAGCTTTATTAGTGAACGGGCGGTTCACCAACTTAACAATCAGAAGCTCCGGGCCATCCAAGCGCGGGTCAGCATGGCCAACGGAAGCGGGGCCACGGTATCGCAATCTCTGGTCGCAGTGGTGCAGCTCGGGACGAGTCACGCCTTCCTGCCGTTCCTGGTATTACCCATGGTGGTGGATGACGTCATTCTCGGAATCGACTTCCTCTGCGCTATCCAAGCCACCCTGCATTGCGGCACCGAGTACTTAGAATTAACTTCGGCCAAACTAGCGGAAGCGCGACAACTCCCAATCCGCGCCTACAGGGCGAGTCAGGATTATCATCCCGATGAAGGAGACACAACGAGCAGAAGCAAAGCCAACAAGACGAAAGCAGCGAAGGGCGACAGAGAAGCAACGAGCAACGAAGACGGTGCAACAACGAGCAACGAAGGCGGTGCAAGGACGTGCAACAGCAAAGCAACCATGAAGGGTAACGGCGAGGTAGCAACGAACAAGGGTAGCGAAAAGGACCTATCGGATCACGGTGATGGAGTAACAGCAAGCAGCAACAGCGTAGGAACGACGAGTAACTACGACGGAGGAACGACGACGGAGGAACGACGACGGAGGAACGACGACGTAGGAACGACGACGGAGGAACGACGAACAGTATCGACGTAGGAACGACGAACGATCAAATGACTGTTACACCGAAACCCACGAGCCGAGCAGACGAGACGAAGACACCCGAGGTCATCCGGTCGGGTTCACGAGGGCCACTTGAAGATAGCGAGCCATCTCAACGTCCTCAACCCCTTCGGGTTACGCAGACCAGGGCATGCTTGGTAGCTGCACCAACGGAGCAAGAGCTGCACGGCAACGAGGTGGAGGATGACATAGAGGAAACCGAACCCTCGTCCGAGAAAAAGGAGGAGCTAGAACCATGGGTCCAACGGTTCCTGGAGCAGGAACTATCCAAGTTCGCGACGTTGCGAGGGGTATCTCATATCGCAGAGCATGTGATAACCGTCAAAACGGACCAGCCCATCAAACAACGCTACTATCCTAAGAACCCAGCCATGCAACGGATAATTGATGAGCAAGTGGACGAACTTCTCAAAAACATTTGCATCGAAGCCTCGAAGAGCCCGCACAGCGCGCCCATAGTGCTAGTGGGTAAGAAGACAGGAGACGTCCGGATGTGCATTGACTATCGGCAACTTAATGCAAACTCCGTCACGGACGCCTATCCACTACCGCGGATTCACCACATCCTGGAGCGACTACGCAACGCACGGTAAATTTCGACGCTGGACCTAAAGAGTGGATACTGGCAGATCCCTATGGCTAAGAATAGCCGAGAGAATACCGCCTTCACCGTGCCCGGTCGGGGTCTGTACCACTGGAAGGTCATGCCGTTTGGACACCATTCAGCACCCGCTACATTCTAAAGAGCGCTGGATAGCGTCAAAGGACCCGAGATGAAACCCTTTGCCTTTGCCTACCTGGACGACATAATAGTCAGCGGGAATACTTTGGAAGACCATGTGAAGAACTTGGGCAAGTATTTCGAAGGTTGCGGCAAGCCAATCTCCGGCTAAACCAAGGGAAGTGCAAGTTCTTCCAACGGAGTTTGATGTATCTAGGGCACCGAATAAGCGACGAAGGGATTCACACCGACCCAGAAAAGATAGCTGCGGTCCGGACTGCAGGCCCCCACAACGTGCCGCGAGTTACGCCGTTTTCTGGGAACTGCCTCGTGGTACCGGCGGTTCGTTCCGAACTTTGCAGCCATCGTCCAACCAATGTCGACGTTGCTGAAAAAGGGCCAAAAATGGACTTGGGAAGAACAACAACAGACGGCGTTTGAGGAGTTGAAGACGCGACTCACCAAAGCACCAGTACTCGCTTGTCCGGACTTCGAAGAAAAGTTCTGCCTCCAGACGGACGCAAGTGACTTCGGCTTGGGAGCAGTACTAACACAACAGCACCAAAGAGCAGAACGAGTGGGCGCCTACGCCAGCCGAAGACTTGTTAAGGCAGAGGAAAACTACTCGGCTACGGAGAAGGAGTGTTTAGCCATCGTTTGGGCCATACGCAAGCTGCGGTGCTACCTGAAGGGTCATCACCGACCACTTGGCACTCAAGTGGCATCGAAATCCCACGGGTCGAATAGCGCGCTGGGCTTTGGAACTACAGCAGTATCAGTTCGACGTCCACTACCATAGAGGGAAACAAAACATCGTGGCAGACGCATTATCCCGACAACCTTTGGAGGCCGCCCTACGTATTACCACAGAACTTTCAAAGTGCGGCTGGATGAAGCGCCTAGTCCAACGAATACGCGAAGCCCCAGGAGACATGCCGGACTTCATGATGGAAGAGAATCAGGTATATAGGCACCTTGGCCGCCGACCAGACGACGAAGATGACACTCCCTGGAAGCTGTGCGTCGCATCCGAGTTTCGACCGCGGGTTTTAGCCGAGTGCCACGACCATCCCACCGCAGGGCATTTCGGAATCAGGAAGACCCTGGCCAGAATCAACCCACGTTACCACTGGCCCGGCCTATATTGGGATGTGGCCCGCTACGTAAAAAGGTGCGAGAAATGCCAACGGTTCAAGACTAGCCAGATGAAACCCCCCGGGAGGATGCTGACGAGACAAGTGGAAGAGCCCTTCGACACTCTATGCGCTGACTTCGTGGGACCTTTGCCACGTTCAAAGCACGGAAATACCATGCTTCTGGTTTTCTTCGACGCATTTAGTAAATGGGTGGAGCTTGTCCCATTACGGAGGGCTACTGCAGCACATTTGGAACGGGCATTCCCACAAAATATCCTCAGTCGGTTTGGTACACCTCGACGTTTCGTGTGCGACAACGGGACACAATTTACCAGTAGGTCCTTCAGGTCATTCTGCCAGTCAGCGGGGATTGACCTAGAGCACACGGCCCCGTACAGTCCGCAACAGAACCCCACCGAAAGGGCAAACAGGACTATCAAGACCATGATTGCACTGCACATCGAGGGACAGGTGGTAGAAATGGCTCGACCACGAGCGATCCGACAGAGCCGGAAATTCCTGGTGGAGGCGGACGACCAAGCGTTCCAAGTTAAAATATCAAGGAGCGGCCATGTGTGCGTCACTTTCACTTCCCTGAAGTAAGGGGAAAAATAACCAAGAGGACAAGAGTACACCGACACCAGCAACGAGGACAACAACATCAACAAGTGCACCGACACCAGCAACGAGGACAACAACAACAACAAGTGCACCGACACCAGCAGCGAGGACAACAACGACGATCCCCAGCACAGTGGCAGCAACAACAACACGCACAGCCGCGCCAGTGCCGCCGCAACAACAGCGCAGCCGCGCCAGTGCCGCCACAGCTACAGTAGCGCTGCGCCAGTGCCGCCGCAACAACAGCGCAGCCGCGCCAGTGCCGCCACAGCAACAGCGCAGCCGCAACATCAGCGCCCCGGCAGGAGCGCGCGAGTACCAACGCCAAAGCAGTGCCGCCGCAGCAACAGTAGCGCCGCACCCGTGCCGCCGCAGCAACAGCGCAGCCGCACCCGTGCCGCCGCAGCAACAGTGCAGCAGCGACAGCAGTGCCCCAAAGCAGTGCCACAGCAGCAGCAACATCCAGCCAGCAGCAGTGACACAGCAGCACCGCAGCAACAGCGCATCCGTGACAGGAGTGCCGTCACAGCAACAGTGCAGGGCGAGAGCAGCATCCAGCCAGCAGCAGTGCCACAGCAGCACCACAGCAACAGCGCATCCGTGACAGGAGTGCCGTCACAGCAACAGTGCAGGGCGAGAGCAGCAACGCCACAGCACTGTCACCACAGTAGCGCCGCCACAGCAGTGCCGCCACAACAGTGCCGCCACAACAGTGCCGGAGCAGCAGCATCACATCAGCAGCTCCACAGCAGCAGCGTCACCGCAGCCGCAGTGCCCGCCACAACAACAACAGGCCCTGCCCAGCAGCGACGACCGGTGCCAGCAACGAGGCCGTGGCCAGGGACAAAGACGCGAGGCTCCCGGTAAGCGCAACAGTAGCTAGCACTAACATCCTCTATCGTCATGTGTTGCCCACATCCTCTCGCGGAGGGTTTGGGACGCGCGCAAATAAATAAAATGAAGTAAAAATATGTCTTTATTGTTGGGCGGTTAAAGGGGGAAGCGGGCAGGGCTAGCGGAGTGAGGTTAAGGTCGGCTTCGCGCGGGTTCAGAGTACCACGACGAGGTGTCAGCGGGACTTACTCCTCCACCTTTGACGATTCTTCTGAACCCGGACGACAAGAAGCAGCTATGAACTTCGGTCATCATTGGATGACATTCCACAAGTGCTGACGAGGTTCACTCTCTCACTTGTGAGTATGTCGCCCAGTATAACCGAGGTCGAGCCGATCGCCACCACCACTCAGCTTCGATGGCCTCCAGAGGAGATTCCACATCCGAGAAGACGGGTTTTACCCTCTCTCGTGTGTGCGTTAATCTTTTGAAACGGACCAGCCATCGCTGTGCAGCGAGCCTGCAGGAGGTTTCGCAGAAGTTAGACACATGGCTCAGGACTGCAACGGACGAAGGGTCTATTTCTGCTGGCAGTGTGGGAAACGTGGGATCCGGACGACAGAGTGTTGCAGGCTGGCATTGGGAAACGGCCACCGGCCCCATCTGCCCCAGGACCAGGTGGGATCCGGCAACAGCCAGTCCGGTAATCAAAACACCTGCTAAGAGTGGAGGGTGCGAGCATCGTGGCCAACATCAAAATAGATGGCCAGGACAGGCAGGCCACCATCGATACGGGAGCCACGAGGAGCTTTATTAGTGAACGGGCGGTTCACCAACTTAACAATCAGAAGCTCCGGGCCATCCAAGCGCGGGTTAGCATGGCCAACGGAAGCGGGGCCACGGTATCGCAATCTCTGGTCGCAGTGGTGCAGCTCGGGACGAGTCACGCCTTCCTGCCGTTCCTGGTATTACCCACGGTGGTGGATGACGTCATTCTCGGAATCGACTTCCTCTGCGCTATCCAAGCCACCCTGCATTGCGGCACCGAGTACTTAGAATTAACTTCGGCCAAACTAGCGGAAGCGCGACAACTCCCAATCCGCGCCTACAGGGCGAGTCAGGATTATCATCCCGATGAAGGAGACACAACGAGCAGAAGCAAAGCCAACAAGACGAAAGCAGCGAAGGGCGACGGTGAAGCAACGAGCAACGAAGACGGTGCAACAACGAGCAACGAAGGCGGTGCAACGACGTGCAACAGCAAAGCAACCATGAGGGGTAACGGCGAGGTAGCAACGAACAAGGGTAGCGAAAAGGACCTATCGGATCACGGTGATGGAGTAACAGCAAGCAGCAACAGCGTAGGAACGACGAGTAACTACGACGGAGGAACGACGACGTAGGAACGACGACGGAGGAACGACGAACAGTATCGACGTAGGAACGACGAACGATCAAATGACTGTTACACCGAAACCCACGAGCCGAGCAGACGAGACGAAGACACCCGAGGTCATCCGGTCGGGTTCACGAGGGCCACTTGAAGATAGCGAGCCATCTCAACGTCCTCAACCCCTTCGGGTTACGCAGACCAGGGCATGCTTGGTAGCTGCACCAACGGAGCAAGAGCTGCACGGCAACGAGGTGGAGGATGACATAGAGGAAACCGAACCCTCGTCCGAGAAAAAGGAGGAGCTAGAACCATGGGTCCAACGGTTCCTGGAGCAGGAACTATCCAAGTTCGCGACGTTGCGAGGGGTATCTCATATCGCAGAGCATGTGATAACCGTCAAAACGGACCAGCCCATCAAACAACGCTACTATCCTAAGAACCCAGCCATGCAACGGATAATTGATGAGCAAGTGGACGAACTTCTCAAAAACATTTGCATCGAAGCCTCGAAGAGCCCGCACAGCGCGCCCATAGTGCTAGTGGGTAAGAAGACAGGAGACGTCCGGATGTGCATTGACTATCGGCAACTTAATGCAAACTCCGTCACGGACGCCTATCCACTACCGCGGATCCACCACATCCTGGAGCGACTACGCAACGCACGGTAAATTTCGACGCTGGACCTAAAGAGTGGATACTGGCAGATCCCCATGGCTAAGAATAGCCGAGAGAATACCGCCTTCACCGTGCCCGGTCGGGGTCTGTACCACTGGAAGGTCATGCCGTTTGGACACCATTCAGCACCCGCTACATTCTAAAGAGCGCTGGATAGCGTCAAAGGACCCGAGATGAAACCCTTTGCCTTTGCCTACCTGGACGACATAATAGTCAGCGGGAATACTTTGGAAGACCATGTGAAGAACTTGGGCGAGTATTTCGAAGGTTGCGGCAAGCCAATCTCCGGCTAAACCAAGGGAAGTGCAAGTTCTTCCAACGGAGTTTGGTGTATCTAGGGCACCGAATAAGCGACGAAGGGATTCACACCGACCCAGAAAAGATAGCTGCGGTCCGGACTGCAGGCCCCCACAACGTGCCGCGAGTTACGCCGTTGTCTGGGAACTGCCTCGTGGTACCGGCGGTTCGTTCCGAACTTTGCAGCCATCGTCCAACCAATGTCGACGTTGCTGAAAAAGGGCCAAAAATGGACTTGGGAAGAACAACAACAGACGGCGTTTGAGGAGTTGAAGACGCGACTCACCAAAGCACCAGTACTCGCTTATCCGGACTTCGAAGAAAAGTTCTGCCTCCAGACGGACGCAAGTGACTTCGGCTTGGGAGCAGTACTAACACAACAGCACCAAAGAGCAGAACGAGTGGGCGCCTACGCCAGCCGAAGACTTGTTAAGGCAGAGGAAAACTACTCGGCTACGGAGAAGGAGTGTTTAGCCATCGTTTGGGCCATACGCAAGCTGCGGTGCTACCTGAAGGGTCATCACCGACCACTTGGCACTCAAGTGGCTTAATAGCATCGAAAATCCCACGGGTCGAATAGCGCGCTGGGCTTTGGAACTACAGCAGTATCAGTTCGACGTCCACTACCATAGAGGGAAACAAAACATCGTGGCAGACGCATTATCCCGACAACCTTTGGAGGCCGCCCTACGTATTACCACAGAACTTTCAAAGTGCGGCTGGATGAAGCGCCTACTCCAACGAATACGCGAAGCCCCAGGAGACATGCCGGACTTCATGATGGAAGAGAATCAGGTATATAGGCACCTTGGCCGCCGACCAGACGACGAAGATGACACTCCCTGGAAGCTGTGCGTCGCATCCGAGTTTCGACCGCGGGTTTTAGCCGAGTGCCACGACCATCCCACCGCAGGGCATTTCGGAATCAGGAAGACCCTGGCCAGAATCAACCCACGTTACCACTGGCCCGGCCTATATTGGGATGTGGCCCGCTACGTAAAAAGGTGCGAGAAATGCCAACGGTTCAAGACTAGCCAGATGAAACCCCCCGGGAGGATGCTGACGAGACAAGTGGAAGAGCCCTTCGACACTCTATGCGCTGACTTCGTGGGACCTTTGCCACGTTCAAAGCACGGAAATACCATGCTTCTGGTTTTCTTCGACGCATTTAGTAAATGGGTGGAGCTTGTCCCATTACGGAGGGCTACTGCAGCACATTTGGAACGGGCATTCCCACAAAATATCCTCAGTCGGTTTGGTACACCTCGACGTTTCGTGTGCGACAACGGGACACAATTTACCAGTAGGTCCTTCAGGTCATTCTGCCAGTCAGCGGGGATTGACCTAGAGCACACGGCCCCGTACAGTCCGCAACAGAACCCCACCGAAAGGGCAAACAGGACTATCAAGACCATGATTGCACTGCACATCGAGGGACAGGTGGTAGAAATGGCTCGACCACGAGCGATCCGACAGAGCCGGAAATTCCTGGTGGAGGCGGACGACCAAGCGTTCCAAGTTAAAATATCAAGGAGCGGCCATGTGTGCGTCACTTTCACTTCCCCGAAGTAAGGGGAAAAATAACCAAGAGGACAAGAGTACACCGACACCAGCAACGAGGACAACAACATCAACAAGTGCACCGACACCAGCACCGAGGACAACAACAACAACAAGTGCACCGACACCAGCAGCGAGGACAACAACGACGATCCCCAGCACAGTGGCAGCAACAACAACACGCACAGCCGCGCCAGTGCCGCCGCAACAACAGCGCAGCCGCGCCAGTGCCGCCACAGCTACAGTAGCGCTGCGCCAGTGCCGCCGCAACAACAGCGCAGCCGCGCCAGTGCCGCCACAGCAACAGCGCAGCCGCAACATCAGCGCCCCGGCAGGAGCGCGCGAGTAGCAACGCCAAAGCAGTGCCGCCGCAGCAACAGTAGCTAGCACTAACATCCTCTATCGTCATGTGTTGCCCACATCCTCTCGCGGAGTGTTTGGGACGCGCGCAAATAAATAAAATGAAGTAAAAATATGTCTTTATTGTTGGGCGGTTAAAGGGGGAAGCGGGCAGGGCTAGCGGAGTGAGGTTAAGGTCGGCTTCGCGCGGGTTCAGAGTACCACGACGAGGTGTCAGCGGGACTTACTCCTCCACCTTTGACGATTCTTCTGAACCCGGACGACAAGAAGCAGCTATGAACTTCGGTCATCATTGGATGACATTCCACAAGTGCTGACGAGGTTCACTCTCTCACTTGTGAGTATGTCGCCCAGTATAACCGAGGTCGAGCCGATCGCCACCACCACTCAGCTTCGATGGCCTCCAGAGGAGATTCCACATCCGAGAAGACGGGTTTTACCCTCTCTCGTGTGTGCGTTAATCTTTTGAAACGGACCAGCCATCGCTGTGCAGCGAGCCTGCAGGAGGTTTCGCAGAAGTTAGACACATGGCTCAGGACTGCAACGGACGAAGGGTCTATTTCTGCTGGCAGTGTGGGAAACGTGGGATCCGGACGACAGAGTGTTGCAGGCTGGCATTGGGAAACGGCCACCGGCCCCATCTGCCCCAGGACCAGGTGGGATCCGGCAACAGCCAGTCCGGTAATCAAAACACCTGCTAAGAGTGGAGGGTGCGAGCATCGTGGCCAACATCAAAATAGATGGCCAGGACAGGCAGGCCACCATCGATACGGGAGCCACGAGGAGCTTCATTAGTGAACGGGCGGTTCACCAACTTAACAATCAGAAGCTCCGGGCCATCCAAGCGCGGGTCAGCATGGCCAACGGAAGCGGGGCCACGGTATCGCAATCTCTGGTCGCAGTGGTGCAGCTCGGGACGAGTCACGCCTTCCTGCCGTTCCTGGTATTACCCACGGTGGTGGATGACGTCATTCTCGGAATCGACTTCCTCTGCGCTATCCAAGCCACCCTGCATTGCGGCACCGAGTACTTAGAATTAACTTCGGCCAAACTAGCGGAAGCGCGACAACTCCCAATCCGCGCCTACAGGGCGAGTCAGGATTATCATCCCGATGAAGGAGACACAACGAGCAGAAGCAAAGCCAACAAGACGAAAGCAGCGAAGGGCGACGGTGAAGCAACGAGCAACGAAGACGGTGCAACAACGAGCAACGAAGGCGGTGCAACGACGTGCAACAGCAAAGCAACCATGAGGGGTAACGGCGAGGTAGCAACGAACAAGGGTAGCGAAAAGGACCTATCGGATCACGGTGATGGGGTAACAGCAAGCAGCAACAGCGTAGGAACGACGAGTAACTACGACGGAGGAACGACGACGGAGGAACGACGACGGAGGAACGACGACGTAGGAACGACGACGGAGGAACGACGAACAGTATCGACGTAGGAACGACGAACGATCAAATGACTGTTACACCGAAACCCACGAGCCGAGCAGACGAGACGAAGACACCCGAGGTCATCCGGTCGGGTTCACGAGGGCCACTTGAAGATAGCGAGCCATCTCAACGTCCTCAACCCCTTCGGGTTACGCAGACCAGGGCATGCTTGGTAGCTGCACCAACGGAGCAAGAGCTGCACGGCAACGAGGTGGAGGATGACATAGAGGAAACCGAACCCTCGTCCGAGAAAAAGGAGGAGCTAGAACCATGGGTCCAACGGTTCCTGGAGCAGGAACTATCCAAGTTCGCGACGTTGCGAGGGGTATCTCATATCGCAGAGCATGTGATAACCGTCAAAACGGACCAGCCCATCAAACAACGCTACTATCCTAAGAACCCAGCCATGCAACGGATAATTGATGAGCAAGTGGACGAACTTCTCAAAAACATTTGCATCGAAGCCTCGAAGAGCCCGCACAGCGCGCCCATAGTGCTAGTGGGTAAGAAGACAGGAGACGTCCGGATGTGCATTGACTATCGGCAACTTAATGCAAACTCCGTCACGGACGCCTATCCACTACCGCGGATCCACCACATCCTGGAGCGACTACGCAACGCACGGTAAATTTCGACGCTGGACCTAAAGAGTGGATACTGGCAGATCCCTATGGCTAAGAATAGCCGAGAGAATACCGCCTTCACCGTGCCCGGTCGGGGTCTGTACCACTGGAAGGTCATGCCGTTTGGACACCATTCAGCACCCGCTACATTCTAAAGAGCGCTGGATAGCGTCAAAGGACCCGAGATGAAACCCTTTGCCTTTGCCTACCTGGACGACATAATAGTCAGCGGGAATACTTTGGAAGACCATGTGAAGAACTTGGGCAAGTATTTCGAAGGTTGCGGCAAGCCAATCTCCGGCTAAACCAAGGGAAGTGCAAGTTCTTCCAACGGAGTTTGATGTATCTAGGGCACCGAATAAGCGACGAAGGGATTCACACCGACCCAGAAAAGATAGCTGCGGTCCGGACTGCAGGCCCCCACAACGTGCCGCGAGTTACGCCGTTTTCTGGGAACTGCCTCGTGGTACCGGCGGTTCGTTCCGAACTTTGCAGCCATCGTCCAACCAATGTCGACGTTGCTGAAAAAGGGCCAAAAATGGACTTGGGAAGAACAACAACAGACGGCGTTTGAGGAGTTGAAGACGCGACTCACCAAAGCACCAGTACTCGCTTGTCCGGACTTCGAAGAAAAGTTCTGCCTCCAGACGGACGCAAGTGACTTCGGCTTGGGAGCAGTACTAACACAACAGCACCAAAGAGCAGAACGAGTGGGCGCCTACGCCAGCCGAAGACTTGTTAAGGCAGAGGAAAACTACTCGGCTACGGAGAAGGAGTGTTTAGCCATCGTTTGGGCCATACGCAAGCTGCGGTGCTACCTGAAGGGTCATCACCGACCACTTGGCACTCAAGTGGCATCGAAATCCCACGGGTCGAATAGCGCGCTGGGCTTTGGAACTACAGCAGTATCAGTTCGACGTCCACTACCATAGAGGGAAACAAAACATCGTGGCAGACGCATTATCCCGACAACCTTTGGAGGCCGCCCTACGTATTACCACAGAACTTTCAAAGTGCGGCTGGATGAAGCGCCTAGTCCAACGAATACGCGAAGCCCCAGGAGACATGCCGGACTTCATGATGGAAGAGAATCAGGTATATAGGCACCTTGGCCGCCGACCAGACGACGAAGATGACACTCCCTGGAAGCTGTGCGTCGCATCCGAGTTTCGACCGCGGGTTTTAGCCGAGTGCCACGACCATCCCACCGCAGGGCATTTCGGAATCAGGAAGACCCTGGCCAGAATCAACCCACGTTACCACTGGCCCGGCCTATATTGGGATGTGGCCCGCTACGTAAAAAGGTGCGAGAAATGCCAACGGTTCAAGACTAGCCAGATGAAACCCCCCGGGAGGATGCTGACGAGACAAGTGGAAGAGCCCTTCGACACTCTATGCGCTGACTTCGTGGGACCTTTGCCACGTTCAAAGCACGGAAATACCATGCTTCTGGTTTTCTTCGACGCATTTAGTAAATGGGTGGAGCTTGTCCCATTACGGAGGGCTACTGCAGCACATTTGGAACGGGCATTCCCACAAAATATCCTCAGTCGGTTTGGTACACCTCGACGTTTCGTGTGCGACAACGGGACACAATTTACCAGTAGGTCCTTCAGGTCATTCTGCCAGTCAGCGGGGATTGACCTAGAGCACACGGCCCCGTACAGTCCGCAACAGAACCCCACCGAAAGGGCAAACAGGACTATCAAGACCATGATTGCACTGCACATCGAGGGACAGGTGGTAGAAATGGCTCGACCACGAGCGATCCGACAGAGCCGGAAATTCCTGGTGGAGGCGGACGACCAAGCGTTCCAAGTTAAAATATCAAGGAGCGGCCATGTGTGCGTCACTTTCACTTCCCTGAAGTAAGGGGAAAAATAACCAAGAGGACAAGAGTACACCGACACCAGCAACGAGGACAACAACATCAACAAGTGCACCGACACCAGCAACGAGGACAACAACAACAACAAGTGCACCGACACCAGCAGCGAGGACAACAACGACGATCCCCAGCACAGTGGCAGCAACAACAACACGCACAGCCGCGCCAGTGCCGCCGCAACAACAGCGCAGCCGCGCCAGTGCCGCCACAGCTACAGTAGCGCTGCGCCAGTGCCGCCGCAACAACAGCGCAGCCGCGCCAGTGCCGCCACAGCAACAGCGCAGCCGCAACATCAGCGCCCCGGCAGGAGCGCGCGAGTACCAACGCCAAAGCAGTGCCGCCGCAGCAACAGTAGCGCCGCACCCGTGCCGCCGCAGCAACAGCGCAGCCGCACCCGTGCCGCCGCAGCAACAGTGCAGCAGCGACAGCAGTGCCCCAAAGCAGTGCCACAGCAGCAGCAACATCCAGCCAGCAGCAGTGACACAGCAGCACCGCAGCAACAGCGCATCCGTGACAGGAGTGCCGTCACAGCAACAGTGCAGGGCGAGAGCAGCATCCAGCCAGCAGCAGATCCACAGCAGCACCACAGCAACAGCGCATCCGTGACAGGAGTGCCGTCACAGCAACAGTGCAGGGCGAGAGCAGCAACGCCACAGCACTGTCACCACAGTAGCGCCGCCACAGCAGTGCCGCCACAACAGTGCCGCCACAACAGTGCCGGAGCAGCAGCATCACATCAGCAGCTCCACAGCAGCAGCGTCACCGCAGCCGCAGTGCCCGCCACAACAACAACAGGCCCTGCCCAGCAGCGACGACCGGTGCCAGCAACGAGGCCGTGGCCAGGGACAAAGACGCGAGGCTCCCGGTAAGCGCAACAGTAGCTAGCACTAACATCCTCTATCGTCATGTGTTGCCCACATCCTCTCGCGCAGGGTTTGGGACGCGCGCAAATAAATAAAATGAAGTAAAAATATGTCTTTATTGTTGGGCGGTTAAAGGGGGAAGCGGGCAGGGCTAGCGGAGTGAGGTTAAGGTCGGCTTCGCGCGGGTTCAGAGTACCACGACGAGGTGTCAGCGGGACTTACTCCTCCACCTTTGACGATTCTTCTGAACCCGGACGACAAGAAGCAGCTATGAACTTCGGTCATCATTGGATGACATTCCACAAGTGCTGACGAGGTTCACTCTCTCACTTGTGAGTATGTCGCCCAGTATAACCGAGGTCGAGCCGATCGCCACCACCACTCAGCTTCGATGGCCTCCAGAGGAGATTCCACATCCGAGAAGACGGGTTTTACCCTCTCTCGTGTGTGCGTTAATCTTTTGAAACGGACCAGCCATCGCTGTGCAGCGAGCCTGCAGGAGGTTTCGCAGAAGTTAGACACATGGCTCAGGACTGCAACGGACGAAGGGTCTATTTCTGCTGGCAGTGTGGGAAACGTGGGATCCGGACGACAGAGTGTTGCAGGCTGGCATTGGGAAACGGCCACCGGCCCCATCTGCCCCAGGACCAGGTGGGATCCGGCAACAGCCAGTCCGGTAATCAAAACACCTGCTAAGAGTGGAGGGTGCGAGCATCGTGGCCAACATCAAAATAGATGGCCAGGACAGGCAGGCCACCATCGATACGGGAGCCACGAGGAGCTTCATTAGTGAACGGGCGGTTCACCAACTTAACAATCAGAAGCTCCGGGCCATCCAAGCGCGGGTCAGCATGGCCAACGGAAGCGGGGCCACGGTATCGCAATCTCTGGTCGCAGTGGTGCAGCTCGGGACGAGTCACGCCTTCCTGCCGTTCCTGGTATTACCCACGGTGGTGGATGACGTCATTCTCGGAATCGACTTCCTCTGCGCTATCCAAGCCACCCTGCATTGCGGCACCGAGTACTTAGAATTAACTTCGGCCAAACTAGCGGAAGCGCGACAACTCCCAATCCGCGCCTACAGGGCGAGTCAGGATTATCATCCCGATGAAGGAGACACAACGAGCAGAAGCAAAGCCAACAAGACGAAAGCAGCGAAGGGCGACGGTGAAGCAACGAGCAACGAAGACGGTGCAACAACGAGCAACGAAGGCGGTGCAACGACGTGCAACAGCAAAGCAACCATGAGGGGTAACGGCGAGGTAGCAACGAACAAGGGTAGCGAAAAGGACCTATCGGATCACGGTGATGGAGTAACAGCAAGCAGCAACAGCGTAGGAACGACGAGTAACTACGACGGAGGAACGACGACGGAGGAACGACGACGGAGGAACGACGACGTAGGAACGACGACGGAGGAACGACGAACAGTATCGACGTAGGAACGACGAACGATCAAATGACTGTTACACCGAAACCCACGAGCCGAGCAGACGAGACGAAGACACCCGAGGTCATCCGGTCGGGTTCACGAGGGCCACTTGAAGATAGCGAGCCATCTCAACGTCCTCAACCCCTTCGGGTTACGCAGACCAGGGCATGCTTGGTAGCTGCACCAACGGAGCAAGAGCTGCACGGCAACGAGGTGGAGGATGACATAGAGGAAACCGAACCCTCGTCCGAGAAAAAGGAGGAGCTAGAACCATGGGTCCAACGGTTCCTGGAGCAGGAACTATCCAAGTTCGCGACGTTGCGAGGGGTATCTCATATCGCAGAGCATGTGATAACCGTCAAAACGGACCAGCCCATCAAACAACGCTACTATCCTAAGAACCCAGCCATGCAACGGATAATTGATGAGCAAGTGGACGAACTTCTCAAAAACATTTGCATCGAAGCCTCGAAGAGCCCGCACAGCGCGCCCATAGTGCTAGTGGGTAAGAAGACAGGAGACGTCCGGATGTGCATTGACTATCGGCAACTTAATGCAAACTCCGTCACGGACGCCTATCCACTACCGCGGATCCACCACATCCTGGAGCGACTACGCAACGCACGGTAAATTTCGACGCTGGACCTAAAGAGTGGATACTGGCAGATCCCCATGGCTAAGAATAGCCGAGAGAATACCGCCTTCACCGTGCCCGGTCGGGGTCTGTACCACTGGAAGGTCATGCCGTTTGGACACCATTCAGCACCCGCTACATTCTAAAGAGCGCTGGATAGCGTCAAAGGACCCGAGATGAAACCCTTTGCCTTTGCCTACCTGGACGACATAATAGTCAGCGGGAATACTTTGGAAGACCATGTGAAGAACTTGGGCGAGTATTTCGAAGGTTGCGGCAAGCCAATCTCCGGCTAAACCAAGGGAAGTGCAAGTTCTTCCAACGGAGTTTGGTGTATCTAGGGCACCGAATAAGCGACGAAGGGATTCACACCGACCCAGAAAAGATAGCTGCGGTCCGGACTGCAGGCCCCCACAACGTGCCGCGAGTTACGCCGTTGTCTGGGAACTGCCTCGTGGTACCGGCGGTTCGTTCCGAACTTTGCAGCCATCGTCCAACCAATGTCGACGTTGCTGAAAAAGGGCCAAAAATGGACTTGGGAAGAACAACAACAGACGGCGTTTGAGGAGTTGAAGACGCGACTCACCAAAGCACCAGTACTCGCTTATCCGGACTTCGAAGAAAAGTTCTGCCTCCAGACGGACGCAAGTGACTTCGGCTTGGGAGCAGTACTAACACAACAGCACCAAAGAGCAGAACGAGTGGGCGCCTACGCCAGCCGAAGACTTGTTAAGGCAGAGGAAAACTACTCGGCTACGGAGAAGGAGTGTTTAGCCATCGTTTGGGCCATACGCAAGCTGCGGTGCTACCTGAAGGGTCATCACCGACCACTTGGCACTCAAGTGGCTTAATAGCATCGAAAATCCCACGGGTCGAATAGCGCGCTGGGCTTTGGAACTACAGCAGTATCAGTTCGACGTCCACTACCATAGAGGGAAACAAAACATCGTGGCAGACGCATTATCCCGACAACCTTTGGAGGCCGCCCTACGTATTACCACAGAACTTTCAAAGTGCGGCTGGATGAAGCGCCTAGTCCAACGAATACGCGAAGCCCCAGGAGACATGCCGGACTTCATGATGGAAGAGAATCAGGTATATAGGGACCTTGGCCGCCGACCAGACGACGAAGATGACACTCCCTGGAAGCTGTGCGTCGCATCCGAGTTTCGACCGCGGGTTTTAGCCGAGTGCCACGACCATCCCACCGCAGGGCATTTCGGAATCAGGAAGACCCTGGCCAGAATCAACCCACGTTACCACTGGCCCGGCCTATATTGGGATGTGGCCCGCTACGTAAAAAGGTGCGAGAAATGCCAACGGTTCAAGACTAGCCAGATGAAACCCCCCGGGAGGATGCTGACGAGACAAGTGGAAGAGCCCTTCGACACTCTATGCGCTGACTTCGTGGGACCTTTGCCACGTTCAAAGCACGGAAATACCATGCTTCTGGTTTTCTTCGACGCATTTAGTAAATGGGTGGAGCTTGTCCCATTACGGAGGGCTACTGCAGCACATTTGGAACGGGCATTCCCACAAAATATCCTCAGTCGGTTTGGTACACCTCGACGTTTCGTGTGCGACAACGGGACACAATTTACCAGTAGGTCCTTCAGGTCATTCTGCCAGTCAGCGGGGATTGACCTAGAGCACACGGCCCCGTACAGTCCGCAACAGAACCCCACCGAAAGGGCAAACAGGACTATCAAGACCATGATTGCACTGCACATCGAGGGACAGGTGGTAGAAATGGCTCGACCACGAGCGATCCGACAGAGCCGGAAATTCCTGGTGGAGGCGGACGACCAAGCGTTCCAAGTTAAAATATCAAGGAGCGGCCATGTGTGCGTCACTTTCACTTCCCCGAAGTAAGGGGAAAAATAACCAAGAGGACAAGAGTACACCGACACCAGCAACGAGGACAACAACATCAACAAGTGCACCGACACCAGCACCGAGGACAACAACAACAACAAGTGCACCGACACCAGCAGCGAGGACAACAACGACGATCCCCAGCACAGTGGCAGCAACAACAACACGCACAGCCGCGCCAGTGCCGCCGCAACAACAGCGCAGCCGCGCCAGTGCCGCCACAGCTACAGTAGCGCTGCGCCAGTGCCGCCGCAACAACAGCGCAGCCGCGCCAGTGCCGCCACAGCAACAGCGCAGCCGCAACATCAGCGCCCCGGCAGGAGCGCGCGAGTAGCAACGCCAAAGCAGTGCCGCCGCAGCAACAGTAGCTAGCACTAACATCCTCTATCGTCATGTGTTGCCCACATCCTCTCGCGGAGTGTTTGGGACGCGCGCAAATAAATAAAATGAAGTAAAAATATGTCTTTATTGTTGGGCGGTTAAAGGGGGAAGCGGGCAGGGCTAGCGGAGTGAGGTTAAGGTCGGCTTCGCGCGGGTTCAGAGTACCACGACGAGGTGTCAGCGGGACTTACTCCTCCACCTTTGACGATTCTTCTGAACCCGGACGACAAGAAGCAGCTATGAACTTCGGTCATCATTGGATGACATTCCACAAGTGCTGACGAGGTTCACTCTCTCACTTGTGAGTATGTCGCCCAGTATAACCGAGGTCGAGCCGATCGCCACCACCACTCAGCTTCGATGGCCTCCAGAGGAGATTCCACATCCGAGAAGACGGGTTTTACCCTCTCTCGTGTGTGCGTTAATCTTTTGAAACGGACCAGCCATCGCTGTGCAGCGAGCCTGCAGGAGGTTTCGCAGAAGTTAGACACATGGCTCAGGACTGCAACGGACGAAGGGTCTATTTCTGCTGGCAGTGTGGGAAACGTGGGATCCGGACGACAGAGTGTTGCAGGCTGGCATTGGGAAACGGCCACCGGCCCCATCTGCCCCAGGACCAGGTGGGATCCGGCAACAGCCAGTCCGGTAATCAAAACACCTGCTAAGAGTGGAGGGTGCGAGCATCGTGGCCAACATCAAAATAGATGGCCAGGACAGGCAGGCCACCATCGATACGGGAGCCACGAGGAGCTTCATTAGTGAACGGGCGGTTCACCAACTTAACAATCAGAAGCTCCGGGCCATCCAAGCGCGGGTCAGCATGGCCAACGGAAGCGGGGCCACGGTATCGCAATCTCTGGTCGCAGTGGTGCAGCTCGGGACGAGTCACGCCTTCCTGCCGTTCCTGGTATTACCCACGGTGGTGGATGACGTCATTCTCGGAATCGACTTCCTCTGCGCTATCCAAGCCACCCTGCATTGCGGCACCGAGTACTTAGAATTAAATTCGGCCAAACTAGCGGAAGCGCGACAACTCCCAATCCCCACCTACAGGGCGAGTCAGGATTATCATCCCGGTGAAGGAGACACAACGAGCAGAAGCAAAGCCAACAAGACGAAAGCAGCGAAGGGCGACAGAGAAGCAACGAGCAACGAAGACGGTGCAACAACGAGCAACGAAGGCGGTGCAACGACGAGCAACAGCAAAGCAACCATGAGGGGTAACGGCGAGGTAGCAACGAACAAGGGTAGCGAAAAGGACCTATCGGATCACGGTGATGGAGTAACAGCAAGCAGCAACAACGTAGGAACGACGAGTAACTACGACGGAGGAACGACGACGGAGGAACGACGACGTAGGAACGACGACGGAGGAACGACGAACAGTATCGACGTAGGAACGACGAACGATCAAATGACTGTTACACCGAAACCCACGAGCCGAGCAGACGAGACGAAGACACCCGAGGTCATCCGGTCGGGTTCACGAGGGCCACTTGAAGATAGCGAGCCATCTCAACGTCCTCAACCCCTTCGGGTTACGCAGACCAGGGCATGCTTGGTAGCTGCACCAACGGAGCAAGAGCTGCACGGCAACGAGGTGGAGGATGACATAGAGGAAACCGAACCCTCGTCCGAGAAAAAGGAGGAGCTAGAACCATGGGTCCAACGGTTCCTGGAGCAGGAACTATCCAAGTTCGCGACGTTGCGAGGGGTATCTCATATCGCAGAGCATGTGATAACCGTCAAAACGGACCAGCCCATCAAACAACGCTACTATCCTAAGAACCCAGCCATGCAACGGATAATTGATGAGCAAGTGGACGAACTTCTCAAAAACATTTGCATCGAAGCCTCGAAGAGCCCGCACAGCGCGCCCATAGTGCTAGTGGGTAAGAAGACAGGAGACGTCCGGATGTGCATTGACTATCGGCAACTTAATGCAAACTCCGTCACGGACGCCTATCCACTACCGCGGATCCACCACATCCTGGAGCGACTACGCAACGCACGGTAAATTTCGACGCTGGACCTAAAGAGTGGATACTGGCAGATCCCCATGGCTAAGAATAGCCGAGAGAATACCGCCTTCACCGTGCCCGGTCGGGGTCTGTACCCCTGGAAGGTCATGCTGTTTGGACACCATTCAGCACCCGCTATATTCTAAAGAGCGCTGGATAGCGTCAAAGGACCCGAGATGAAACCCTTTGCCTTTGCCTACCTGGACGACATAATAGTCAGCGGGAATACTTTGGAAGACCATGTGAAGAACTTGGGCAAGTATTTCGAAGGTTGCGGCAAGCCAATCTCCGGCTAAACCAAGGGAAGTGCTAGTTCTTCCAACGGAGTTTGGTATATCTAGGGCACCGAATAAGCGACGAAGGGATTCACACCGACCCAGAAAAGATAGCTGCGGTCCGGACTGCAGGCCCCCACAACGTGCCGCGAGTTACGCCGTTGTCTGGGAACTGCCTCGTGGTACCGGCGGTTCGTTCCGAACTTCGCAGCCATCGTCCAGGGCATCTCGGAATCAGGAAGACCCTGGCCAGAATCAACCCACGTTACCACTGGCCCGGCCTATATTGGGATGTGGCCCGCTACGTAAAAAGGTGCGAGAAATGCCAACGGTTCAAGACTAGCCAGATGAAACCCCCCGGGAGGATGCTGACGAGACAAGTGGAAGAGCCCTTCGACACTCTATGAGCTGACTTCGTGGGACCTTTGCCACGTTCAAAGCACGGAAATACCATGCTTCTGGTTTTCTTCGACGCATTTAGTAAATGGGTGGAGCTTGTCCCATTACGGAGGGCTACTGCGGCACATTTGGAACGGGCATTCCCACAAAATATCCTCAGTCGGTTTGGTACACCTCGACGTTTCGTGTGCGAGTACGGGACACAATTTACCAGTAGGTCCTTCAGGTCATTCTGCCAGTCAGCGGCGATTGACCTAGAGCACACGGCCCCGCACAGTCCGCAACAGAACCCCACCGAAAGGGCAAACAGGACTATCAAGACCATGATTGCACTGCACATCGAGGGACAGGCGGTAGAAATAACTCGACCACGAGCGATCCGACAGAGCCGGAAATTCCTGGTGGAGGCGGACGACCAAGCGTTCCAAGTTAAAATATCAAGGAGCGACCATGTGTGCGTCACTTTCACTTCCCCGAAGTAAGGGGGGGTGTGATGCAGCATATTTTGCTGCACACAATACTGATTACACGCCGACCAAAACAAAACTCAGAAGAGAGAGAAAACAAAAGAGGCAAAAATAGTGAATTATCGGCTACCCGCTGCTAGTATATTCGATAAATATACTAGCAGCGGCCACACTGATCAACACTATTTAGCGGGCACATTCAATATATACTAGCACCAGCAGTAGCTGGTATATATTGAATGGGAAAAAAACGATGAATTATCGAGATCACTATAAGTTATCGGAAAAAGGGCACATCGCTGTGCAAAAGCTCATGGAGTTGATTTTCGGACGAGCACATGGAAAGACGCAAGTGAAAAAAAGGAAAAAATAACCACGAGGACAAGAGTACACCGACACCAGCAATTAGGACAACAACAACAAGTACACCGTCACCAGCAACGAGGACAACAACAACAACAAGTGAACCGACACCAGCAGCGAGGACAACAACGACGAGCCCCAGCACAGTGGCAGCAACAACAACACGCACAGCCGCGCCAGTGCCGCCGCAACAACAGCGCAGCCACGCCAATGCAGCCACAGCTACAGTGCAGCCGCGCCCGTGCCGCCGCACCAACAGCGCAGCCGCAATATCGGCACCCCCGGCAGGAGTGCGCGAGTAGCAACGCCACAGCAGTGCCCCGCAGCAACAGTAGCGCCGCGCCTGTGCCGCCGCAGCAACACCGCAGCCGCCCCAGTGCCGCCGCAGCAACAGCGCAGCCGCGCACGTGCCGCCGCAACAACAGCGCAGCCGCGCCAGTGCCGCCACATCAACAGCACAGCCGCGCCAGTGCCGCCGCAGCAACGGCAATGCCGCAACATCAGCGCCCCGGCAGGAGCTCGCGAGTAGCAAACGCCACAGCAGTGCCGCCGCAGCAACAGTAGCGCCGCGCCCGTGCCGCCCCAGCTACAGCGAAGCCGCGCCCGTGCCGCCGCAGTAACAGCGCAGCCGCAATATCAGCGCCCCCGGCAGGAGTGCGCGAGTAGCAACGCCACAGCAGTGCCCCGCAGCAACAGCGCAGCCGCACCCGTGCCGCCGCAGCAACAGTGCAGCAGCGACAACAGTGCCCCAAAGCAGTGCCACAGCAGCAGCAACATCCAGCCAGCATCAGCGTCACAGCAACACCACAGCAACAGCACATCCGTGACAGGAGTGCCGTCACAGCAACAGTGCAGGTCGAGAGCAGCATCCAGCCAGCAGCAGTGCCACAGCAGCACCACAGCAACAGCGCATCCGTGACAGGAGTGCCGTCACAGGAACAGTGCAGGGCGAGAGCAGCAACGCCACAGCAGTGTCGCCACAGTAGCGCCGCCACAGTAGCGCCGCCATAGCAGTGCCGCCACAACAGTGCCGGAGCAGCAGCATCACATCAGCAGCACCACAGCAGCAGCGTCACCACAGCCGCAGTGCCTGCTACAACAACAACAGGCCCTGCCTAGCAGCGACGACCGGACGCCAAGAAGCAGCTATCAACTTCGGTCATCATTGGATGACATTCCACAAGTGCTGACGAGTTTCACTCTCTCACTTGTGAGTCTGTCGCCCAATATAACCGAGGTCGAGCCGATCGCCACCACCACTCAGCTTCGATGGCCTCCAGAGGAGATTCCACATCCGAGAAGACGGGTTTTACCCTCTCTCATGTGTGCGTTTATCTTTTGGAAGTCATCGTTACCGAGTACGTGGTAGCCACTCTCCGAAGCTAGTAGTCCAAGGAATGGACAGCGGGAGTGCATCGGGCTTCGATAACTCTCTCTCTCCATTCCTTGTTGTCACTCTAGCCTGCACGAGTTTTGTAGTATTTTTGTTGCCGAACTTTTGCTATGGCTTAGCTCATCGACCAGTAATGTTTCCAGAATAAATAAATATTTCTGTAACTGGTCTTGGCAGACTGAGACGCCGACCCCGGCTGGAAAAACGTCGTTACAGATGGCGCACGAACAGGGACATTACTGGAATTTAAGCCGAGTCTAGCAAAGTTAATAGGGGGTAAAATAAAGTAATAAAGATCGGCATATTTAACGAGTAAAACAAGAGGCAACAGTAGATAACTTAGCGACTAACGAAAAACTAATATAAATTCTAGCTATACATTATATAGTATTATATATCATTATATATAGATATAAGTCCCGTCCGAGTTAGCTCCCGTCTTAGAAAACCCACCTCTCAGAGAAAAGCCCAGAAAACCAAGTCCGGCGTGAGGTCCGTTATAACAAGAGCAGGAAAAATGAGCCCCCGCACCCTAATCTTCAAGCGAAGCACTAATTTCAGTAGGGCCCGTAGTAAACACGGCAGCGAAGCGGTACTAGACGATGACAAGGATAGGGATTCGACATTTTGAGTAGGGCAAAGTACCGTTTCAAAGAGCTAGTCTTAGGGAAACGCGGAAACGCATAATGGGGTGTTTGCTTGCAGATGACAAAAGCGACACGCGTGGGCATAGCTACGCAACGGCGCGGCGGTCGCAACAACGGCGGGTGGTGCTACACGCAGCCCGGTTGTTGTGACACCAGCGAGCGTTGCTACACGCGGCCCGGGTATCACGTCGAGCGGCAAACCAGAAGCGGGAGACGAATCATCTGGGTGGTGCCTCAGAGCGGCCCAGCGATCGTGCCACATGCGCGTTAAGGCCCCGCCCATACACTCGGCAGCATAGTCCAGTTGTTGCGAGTCGTGTGGGCAAAGCTACAGCGCGCGAGAAAACGCCAGCCCCGCGCCAAAAAACACAAAATAGCCGAAAATGGTATAAAATGCGAGATGCCTGCCGGTAGAAAGTCAGTCAAGGTCCAGCCTTCAAGCTGAACACATCGCGAGCAAGGCAGTAATATAAACCTGCAAGCAAAGTACAACGAAAAGCAATCAAGGTCCAGCCTTCAAGCTGAACACATCGCGAACAAAGCTCAACACCCGCAAGCAAAGTACAACGAAAAACAGTCAAGGTCCAGCCTCCAAGCTGAACACATCGCGAGTAGTGATAAGTCTTCAAACAAAAATACAAACGAAAGAATCAAGCACCGGCCTTCAAGAAGAATACAGCACGAGCAGTAATCTTCCCGGATATAGCATAAATACAACGAAACCAGTCAGTCCACTTCCGGTCTACTTCCACCGCAAGGACGAGCTCGTGGCTATGGCCACCGAATTTGGGCTGGAAGTCGAGGGCAAGCCGGCTAGCGCTTCATATCTCTCGAGGCGACCACAGCGAGGAAACAACACGAAGAAGGAGGAACTGGCAGCGCAATACACGAATGAACACAGCGACAGTGAATCGAAGACATCTCGAACCGCTTCACCGGTGGCCACAGTGCGACACACTCCTCTTCCACGGGTGGTGCTGACTAGGCCTGGAAAGACATCACTGGACATCTCGCGGGGAAGCCGGAACCAGTCTCCGGTTAGGCCCAGCGTGTTCCTAACCGAACCCCAGGGCCGATCGGTAGCAGAGAATTTCCACCGATGGGGCATATCCTTCGATGGGCAATCGGACCCTCTGTGTTTCATCGAGCGAGTGGAGGAGCGTGCAACGGCCCACCAGATGAAGTTGAGCCAGCTCACCCCCGCCGTGTCAGAACTACTGACAGGAAGCGCCAGTGACTGGTATCGTGTGAGTCAACTACAGGGGTCGACATGGACCTACTTAAAGCGGGAGTTCCTGGAGTTCTTCCTGCCCCCCAGATACTTCCAGAGATTAGAGGACCAGATCCGAGCCAGGCAACAACGAGCTGGGGAGCCCTTCAAGCGATACCTGGTGGAGCTGCGTCTTCTTATGAAGAGGGCGAGTTTTCCGGAAGAACAAGAGCTGGAGAGGATATACGAGAATCTAATGCCGGAGTACCAGCTATATATAAGAAGTCACGAGTAGACATCACTGGCACAGCTCACTCAGTTGGCAACCAATTTGGAGTTTAAAGAGCGAGAGGCACTACTCCGAGATCAAGCAGGACCCCCGGAGACTCTGGCCACAATAAACACCCGGAACGAAGCAGCACCACCACCTCGACACAGAAATCCCTTCCGGGACAACCCAGTTGGGCCAAGAGAAGACCAGAATGACCCACGGAGCCACAGGCCAGAAAACGGACCAGCCATCGATGTGCAGCGAGCCTGCAGGAGGTGCGCAGAAGTGGGACCCATGGCTCGGGACTGCAACGGACGAATGGTCTATTTCTGCTGGCAGTGTGGGAAACGTGGGATCCGGACGACAGAGTGTTGCAGGCTGGCATTGGGAAACGGCCACCGGCCCCATCTGCCCCAGGACCAGGTGGGATCCGGCAACAGCCAGTCCGGTAATCAAAACACCTGCTAAGAGTGGAGGGTGCGAGCATCGTGGCCAACATCAAAATAGATGGCCAGGACAGGCAGGCCACCATCGATACGGGAGCCACGAGGAGCTTCATTAGTAAACGGGCGGTTCACCAACTTAACAATCCGAAGCTCCAGGCCATCCAAGCGCGGGTCAGCATGGCCAACGGAAGCGGGGCCACGGTATCGCAATCTCTGGTCGCAGTGGAGCAGCTCGGGACGAGTCACGCCTGCCGTTCCTGGTATTACCCACGGTGGTGGATGACGTCATTCTCGGAATTGACTTCCTCTGCGCTATCCAAGCCACCCTGCATTGCGGCACTGAGTACTTAGAATTAACTTCGGCCAAACTAGCGGAAGCGCGACAACTCCCAATCCCCGCCTACAGGGCGAGTCAGGATTATCATCCCGGTGAAGGAGACACAACGAGCAGAAGCAAAGCCAACAAGACGAAAGCAGCGAAGGGCGACAGAGAAGCAACGAAGACGGTGCAACAACGAGCAACGAAGGCGGTGCAACGACGAGCAACAGCAAAGCAACCATGAGGGGTAACGGTGAGGTAGCAACGAACAAGGGTAGCGAAAAGGACCCATCGGATCACGGTGATGGGGTAACAGCAAGCAGCAACAGCGTAGGAACGACGAGTAACTACGATGGAGGAACGACGACGGAGGAACGACGAGCAGTATCGACGTAGGAACGACGAACGATCAAATGACTGTTACACCGAAACCCACGAGCCGAGCAGACGTGACGAAGACACCCGAGGTCATCCGGTCGGGTTCACGAGTGCCACTTGAAGATAGCGAGCCATCTCAACGTCCTCAACCCCTTGGGGTTACCCAGACCAGAGTGTGCTTGGTAGCTGCACCAACGGAGCAGGAGCTGCACGTCAACGAGGTGGATGATGGCATAAAGAAAACCGAACCCTCGTCCGAGAAAAAGGAGGAGCTAGAACCATGGGTCCAACGGCTCCTGGAGCAGGAACTATCCAAGTTCGCGACGTTGCGAGGGGTATCTCATATCGCAGAGCATGTGACAACCGTCAAAACGGACCAGTCCATCAAACAACGCTACTATCCTAAGAACCCAGCCATGAAACGGATAATTGATGAGCAAGTGGACGAACTTCTCAAAAACATTTGCATCGAACCCTCGAAGAGCCCGCACAGCGCGCCCATAGTGCTAGTGGGTAAGAAGACAGGAGACGTCCGGATGTGCATTGACTATCGGCAACTTAATGCAAACTCCGTCACGGATGCCTATCCACTACCGCGGATCTACCACATCCTGGAGCGACTACGCAACGCACGGTAAATTTCGACGCTGGACCTAAAGAGTGGATACTGGCAGATCCCCATGGCTAAGAATAGCCGAGAGAATACCGCCTTCACCATGCCTGGTCGAGGTCTGTACCCCTGGAAGGTCATGCTGTTTGGACTCCATTCAGCACCCGGTACATTCCAACGAGCGCTGGATAGCGTCATAGGACCCGAGATGGAACCCTTTGCCTTTGCCTACCTGGACGACATAATAGTCAGCGGGAATACTTTGGAAGACCATGTGAAGAACTTGGGCGAGGTATTTAGAAGGTTGCGGCAAGCCAATCTCCGGCTAAACCAAGGGAAGTGCAAGTTCTTCCACCGGGTTTTGGTATATCTAGGGCACCGAATAAGCGACGAAGGGATTCACACCGACCCAGAAAAGATAGCTGCGGTCCGAACTGCAGGCCCCCACAACGTGCCGCGAGTTACGCCGTTGTCTGGGAACTGCCTCGTGGTACCGGCGGTTCGTTCCGAACTTCGCAGCCATCGTCCAGGGCATCTCGGAATCAGGAAGACCCTCGCCAGAATCAACCCACGTTACCACTGGCCCGGCCTATATTGGGATGTGGCCCGCTACGTAAAAAGGTGCGAGAAATGCCAACGGTTCAAGACTAGCCAGATGAAACCCCCCGGGAGGATGCTGACGAGACAAGTGGAAGAGCCCTTCGACAACGGGACACAATTTACCAGTAGGTCCTTCAGGTCATTCTGCCAGTCAGCGGGGATTGACCTAAACCACACGGCCCCGTACAGTCCGCAACAGAACCCCACCGAAAGGGCAAACAGGACTATCAAGACCATGATTGCACTGCACATCGAGGGACAGGCGGTAGAAATAACTCGACCACGAGCGATCCGACAGAGCCGGAAATTCCTGGTGGAGGCGGACGACCAAGCGTTCCAAGTTAAAATATCAAGGAGCGACCATGTGTGCGTCACTTTCACTTCCCCGAAGTAAGGGGGGGTGTGATGCAGCATATTTTGCTGCACACAATACTGATTACACGCCGAGTGAAAAAAAGGAAAAAATAACCACGAGGACAAGAGTACACCGACACCAGCAATTAGGACAACAACAACAAGTACACCGTCACCAGCAACGAGGACAACAACAACAACAAGTGCACCGACACCAGCAGCGAGGACAACAACGACGAGCCCCAGCACAGTGGCAGCAACAACAACACAGCCGCGCCAGTGCCGCCGCAACAACAGCGCAGCCACGCCAATGCAGCCACAGCTACAGTGCAGCCGCGCCCGTGCCGCCGCACCAACAGCGCAGCCGCAATATCGGCGCCCCCGGCAGGAGTGCGCGAGTAGCAACGCCACAACAGTGCCCCGCAGCAACAGTAGCGCCGCGACAGTGCCCCGCAGCAACAGTAGCGCCGCGCACGTGCCGCCGCAACAACAGCGCAGCCGCGCCAGTGCCACCACATCAACAGCACAGTCGCGCCAGTGCCGCCGCAGCAACAGCAATGCCGCAACATCAGCGCCCCGGCAGGAGCTCGCGAGTAGCAACGCCACAGCAGTGCCGCCGCAGCAACAGTAGCGCCGCGCCCGTGCCGCCCCAGCTACAGCGATGCCGCGCCCGTGCCGCCGCACCAACAGCGCAGCCGCAATATCGGCACCCCCGGCAGGAGTGCGCGAGTAGCAACGCCACAGCAGTGCCCCGCAGCAACAGTAGCGCCGCGCCTGTGCCGCCGCAGCAACACCGCAGCCGCGCCAGTGCCGCCAGCTACAGCGAAGCCGCACCCGTGCCGCCGCAGTAACAGCGCAGCCGCAATATCAGCGCCCCCGGCATGAGTGCGCGAGTAGCAACGCCACAGCAGTGCCCCGCAGCCGCACCCGTGCCGCCGCAGCAACAGTGCAGCAGCGACAACAGTGCCCCAAAGCAGTGCCACAGCAGCAGCAACATCCAGCCAGCAGCAGCGTCACAGCAACACCACAGCAACAGCACATCCGTGACAGGAGTGCCGTCACAGCAACAGTGCAGGGCGAGAGCAGCATCCAGCCAGCAGCAGTGCCACAGCAGCACCACAGCAACAGCGCATCCGTGACAGGAGTGCCGTCACAACAAGAGTGCAGGGCGAGAGCAGCAACGCCACAGCAGTGTCGCCACAGTAGCGCCGCCACAGTAGCGCCGCCATAGCAGTGCCGCCACAACAGTGCCGCCACAACAGTGCCGCCACAACAGTGCCGCCACAACAGTGCCGCCACAACAGTGCCGCCACAACAGTGCCGGAGCAGCAGCATCACATCAGCAGCACCACAGCAGCAGCAGCAAGTGCTGACGAGTTTCACTCTCTCACTTGTGAGTCTGTCGCCCAATATAACCGAGGTCGAGCCGATCGCCACCACCACTCAGCTTCGATGGCCTCCAGTGGAGATTCCACATCCGAGAAGATGGGTTTTACCCTCTCTCATGTGTGCGTTTATCTTTTGGAAGTCATCGTTACCGAGTACGTGGTAGCCACTCTCCGAAGCTAGTGGTCCAAGGAATGGACAGCGGGAGTGCATCGGGCTTCGATAACTCTCTCTCTCCATTCCTTGTTGTCACTCTAGCCTGCACGAGTTTTGTAGTATTTTTGTTGCCGAACTTTTGCTATGGCTTAGCTCATCGACCAGTAATGTTTCCAGAATAAATAAATATTTCTGTAACTGGTCTTGGCAGACTGAGACGCCGACCCCGGCTGGAAAAACGTCGTTACAGATGGCGCACGAACAGGGACATTACTGGAATTTAAGCCGAGTCTAGCAAAGTTAATAGGGGGTAAAATAAAGTAATAAAGATCGGCATATTTAACGAGTAAAACAAGAGGCAACAGTAGATAACTTAGCGACTAACGAAAAACTAATATAAATTCTAGCTATACATTATATAGTATTATATATCATTATATATAGATATAAGTCCCGTCCGAGTTAGCTCCCGTCTTAGAAAACCCACCTCTCAGAGAAAAGCCCAGAAAACCAAGTCCGGCGTGAGGTCCGTTATAACAAGAGCAGGAAAAATGAGCCCCCGCACCCTAATCTTCAAGCGAAGCACTAATTTCAGTAGGGCCCGTAGTAAACACGGCAGCGAAGCGGTACTAGACGATGACAAGGATAGGGATTCGACATTTTGAGTAGGGCAAAGTACCGTTTCAAAGAGCTAGTCTTAGGGAAACGCGGAAACGCATAATGGGGTGTTTGCTTGCAGATGACAAAAGCGACACGCGTGGGCATAGCTACGCAACGGCGCGGCGGTCGCAACAACGGCGGGTGGTGCTACACGCAGCCCGGTTGTTGTGACACCAGCGAGCGTTGCTACACGCGGCCCGGGTATCACGTCGAGCGGCAAACCAGAAGCGGGAGACGAATCATCTGGGTGGTGCCTCAGAGCGGCCCAGCGATCGTGCCACATGCGCGTTAAGGCCCCGCCCATACACTCGGCAGCATAGTCCAGTTGTTGCGAGTCGTGTGGGCAAAGCTACAGCGCGCTAGGCGAGAAAACGCCAGCCCCGCGCCAAAAAACATAAAATAGCCGAAAATGGTATAAAATGCGAGATGCCTGCCGGTAGAAAGTCAGTCAAGGTCCAGCCTTCAAGCTGAACACATCGCGAGCAAGGCAGTAATATAAACCTGCAAGCAAAGTACAACGAAAAGCAATCAAGGTCCAGCCTTCAAGCTGAACACATCGCGAACAAAGCTCAACACCCGCAAGCAAAGTACAACGAAAAACAGTCAAGGTCCAGCCTCCAAGCTGAACACATCGCGAGTAGTGATAAGTCTTCAAACAAAAATACAAACGAAAGAATCAAGCACCGGCCTTCAAGAAGAATACAGCACGAGCAGTAATCTTCCCGGATATAGCATAAATACAACGAAACCAGTCAGTCCACTTCCGGTCTACTTCCACCGCAAGGACGAGCTCGTGGCTATGGCCACCGAATTTGGGCTGGAAGTCGAGGGCAAGCCGGCTAGCGCTTCATATCTCTCGAGGCGACCACAGCGAGGAAACAACACGAAGAAGGAGGAACTGGCAGCGCAATACACGAATGAACACAGCGACAGTGAATCGAAGACATCTCGAACCGCTTCACCGGTGGCCACAGTGCGACACACTCCTCTTCCACGGGTGGTGCTGACTAGGCCTGGAAAGACATCACTGGACATCTCGCGGGGAAGCCGGAACCAGTCTCCGGTTAGGCCCAGCGTGTTCCTAACCGAACCCCAGGGCCGATCGGTAGCAGAGAATTTCCACCGATGGGGCATATCCTTCGATGGGCAATCGGACCCTCTGAGTTTCATCGAGCGAGTGGAGGAGCGTGCAACGGCCCACCAGATGAAGTTGAGCCAGCTCACCCCCGCCGTGTCAGAACTACTGACAGGAAGCGCCAGTGACTGGTATCGTGTGAGTCAACTACAGGGGTCGACATGGACCTACTTAAAGCGGGAGTTCCTGGAGTTCTTCCTGCCCCCCAGATACTTCCAGAGATTAGAGGACCAGATCCGAGCCAGGCAACAACGAGCTGGGGAGACCTTCAAGCGATACCTGGTGGAGCTGCGTCTTCTTATGAAGAGGGCGAGTTTTCCGGAAGAACAAGAGCTGGAGAGGATATACGAGAATCTAATGCCGGAGTACCAGCTATATATAAGAAGTCACGAGTAGACATCACTGGCACAGCTCACTCAGTTGGCAACCAATTTGGAGTTTAAAGAGCGAGAGGCACTACTCCGAGATCAAGCAGGACCCCCGGAGACTCTGGCCACAATAAACACCCGGAACGAAGCAGCACCACCACCTCGACACAGAAATCCCTTCCGGGACAACCCAGTTGGGCCAAGAGAAGACCAGAATGACCCACGGAGCCACAGGCCAGAAAACGGACCAGCCATCGATGTGCAGCGAGCCTGCAGGAGGTGCGCAGAAGTGGGACCCATGGCTCGGGACTGCAACGGACGAATGGTCTATTTCTGCTGGCAGTGTGGGAAACGTGGGATCCGGACGACCGAGTGTTGCAGGCTGGCATTGGGAAACGGCCCCAGGAGCAGGTGGGATCCGGCAACAGCCAGTCCGGTAATCAAAACACCTGCTGAGAGTGGAGGGTGCGAGCATCGTGGCCAACATCAAAATAGATGGCCAGGACAGGCAGGCCACCATCGATACGGGAGCCACGAGGAGCTTCATTAGTAAACGGGCGGTTCACCAACTTAACAATCCGAAGCTCCAGGCCATCCAAGCGCGGGTCAGCATGGCCAACGGAAGCGGGGCCACGGTATCGCAATCTCTGGTCGCAGTGGAGCAGCTCGGGACGAGTCACGCCTGCCGTTCCTGGTATTACCCACGGTGGTGGATGACGTCATTCTCGGAATTGACTTCCTCTCCGCTATCCAAGCCACCCTGCATTGCGGCACCGAGTACTTAGAATTAACTTCGACCAAACTAGCGGAAGCGCGACAACTCCCAATCCCCGCCTACAGGGCGAGTCAGGATTATCATCCCGGTGAAGGAGACACAACGAGCAGAAGCAAAGCCAACAAGACGAAAGCAGCGAAGGGCGACAGAGAAGCAACGAGCAACGAAGACGGTGCAACAACGAGCAACGAAGGCGGTGCAACGACGAGCAACAGCAAAGCAACCATGAGGGGTAACGGTGAGGTAGCAACGAACAAGGGTAGCGAAAAGGACCCATCGGATCACGGTGATGGGGTAACAGCAAGCAGCAACAGCGTAGGAACGACGAGTAACTACGATGGAGGAACGACGACGGAGGAACGACGAGCAGTATCGACGTAGGAACGACGAACGATCAAATGACTGTTACACCGAAACCCACGAGCCGAGCAGACGTGACGAAGACACCCGAGGTCATCCGGTCGGGTTCACGAGGGCCACTTGAAGATAGCGAGCCATCTCAACGTCCTCAACCCCTTGGGGTTACCCAGACCAGAGTGTGCTTGGTAGCTGCACCAACGGAGCAGGAGCTGCACGTCAACGAGGTGGATGATGGCATAAAGAAAACCGAACCCTCGTCCGAGAAAAAGGAGGAGCTAGAACCATGGGTCCAACGGCTCCTGGAGCAGGAACTATCCAAGTTCGCGACGTTGCGAGGGGTATCTCATATCGCAGAGCATGTGACAACCGTCAAAACGGACCAGTCCATCAAACAACGCTACTATCCTAAGAACCCAGCCATGAAACGGATAATTGATGAGCAAGTGGACGAACTTCTCAAAAACATTTGCATCGAACCCTCGAAGAGCCCGCACAGCGCGCCCATAGTGCTAGTGGGTAAGAAGACAGGAGACGTCCGGATGTGCATTGACTATCGGCAACTTAATGCAAACTCCGTCACGGATGCCTATCCACTACCGCGGATCTACCACATCCTGGAGCGACTACGCAACGCACGGTAAATTTCGACGCTGGACCTAAAGAGTGGATACTGGCAGATCCCCATGGCTAAGAATAGCCGAGAGAATACCGCCTTCACCATGCCTGGTCGAGGTCTGTACCCCTGGAAGGTCATGCTGTTTGGACTCCATTCAGCACCCGGTACATTCCAACGAGCGCTGGATAGCGTCATAGGACCCGAGATGGAACCCTTTGCCTTTGCCTACCTGGACGACATAATAGTCAGCGGGAATACTTTGGAAGACCATGTGAAGAACTTGGGCGAGGTATTTAGAAGGTTGCGGCAAGCCAATCTCCGGCTAAACCAAGGGAAGTGCAAGTTCTTCCACCGGGTTTTGGTATATCTAGGGCACCGAATAAGCGACGAAGGGATTCACACCGACCCAGAAAAGATAGCTGCGGTCCGAACTGCAGGCCCCCACAACGTGCCGCGAGTTACGCCGTTGTCTGGGAACTGCCTCGTGGTACCGGCGGTTCGTTCCGAACTTTGCAGCCATCGTCCAACCAATGTCGACGTTGCTGAAAAAGGGCCAAAAATGGACTTGGGAAGAACAACAACAGACGGCGTTTGAGGAGTTGAAGACGCGACTCACCAAAGCACCAGTACTCGCTTATCCGGACTTCGAAGAAAAGTTCTGCCTCCAGACGGACGCAAGTGACTTCGGCTTGGGAGCAGTACTAACACAACAGCACCAAAGAGCAGAACGAGTGGGCGCCTACGCCAGCCGAAGACTTGTTAAGGCAGAGGAAAACTACTCGGCTACGGAGAAGGAGTGTTTAGCCATCGTTTGGGCCATACGCAAGCTGCGGTGCTACCTGAAGGGTCATCACCGACCACTTGGCACTCAAGTGGCTTAATAGCATCGAAAATCCCACGGGTCGAATAGCGCGCTGGGCTTTGGAACTACAGCAGTATCAGTTCGACGTCCACTACCATAGAGGGAAACAAAACATCGTGGCAGACGCATTATCCCGACAACCTTTGGAGGCCGCCCTACGTATTACCACAGAACTTTCAAAGTGCGGCTGGATGAAGCGCCTAGTCCAACGAATACGCGAAGCCCCAGGAGACATGCCGGACTTCATGATGGAAGAGAATCAGGTATATAGGCACCTTGGCCGCCGACCAGACGACGAAGATGACACTCCCTGGAAGCTGTGCGTCGCATCCGAGTTTCGACCGCGGGTTTTAGCCGAGTGCCACGACCATCCCACCGCAGGGCATTTCGGAATCAGGAAGACCCTGGCCAGAATCAACCCACGTTACCACTGGCCCGGCCTATATTGGGATGTGGCCCGCTACGTAAAAAGGTGCGAGAAATGCCAACGGTTCAAGACTAGCCAGATGAAACCCCCCGGGAGGATGCTGACGAGACAAGTGGAAGAGCCCTTCGACACTCTATGCGCTGACTTCGTGGGACCTTTGCCACGTTCAAAGCACGGAAATACCATGCTTCTGGTTTTCTTCGACGCATTTAGTAAATGGGTGGAGCTTGTCCCATTACGGAGGGCTACTGCAGCACATTTGGAACGGGCATTCCCACAAAATATCCTCAGTCGGTTTGGTACACCTCGACGTTTCGTGTGCGACAACGGGACACAATTTACCAGTAGGTCCTTCAGGTCATTCTGCCAGTCAGCGGGGATTGACCTAGAGCACACGGCCCCGTACAGTCCGCAACAGAACCCCACCGAAAGGGCAAACAGGACTATCAAGACCATGATTGCACTGCACATCGAGGGACAGGTGGTAGAAATGGCTCGACCACGAGCGATCCGACAGAGCCGGAAATTCCTGGTGGAGGCGGACGACCAAGCGTTCCAAGTTAAAATATCAAGGAGCGGCCATGTGTGCGTCACTTTCACTTCCCCGAAGTAAGGGGAAAAATAACCAAGAGGACAAGAGTACACCGACACCAGCAACGAGGACAACAACATCAACAAGTGCACCGACACCAGCACCGAGGACAACAACAACAACAAGTGCACCGACACCAGCAGCGAGGACAACAACGACGATCCCCAGCACAGTGGCAGCAACAACAACACGCACAGCCGCGCCAGTGCCGCCGCAACAACAGCGCAGCCGCGCCAGTGCCGCCACAGCTACAGTAGCGCTGCGCCAGTGCCGCCGCAACAACAGCGCAGCCGCGCCAGTGCCGCCACAGCAACAGCGCAGCCGCAACATCAGCGCCCCGGCAGGAGCGCGCGAGTAGCAACGCCAAAGCAGTGCCGCCGCAGCAACAGTAGCTAGCACTAACATCCTCTATCGTCATGTGTTGCCCACATCCTCTCGCGGAGTGTTTGGGACGCGCGCAAATAAATAAAATGAAGTAAAAATATGTCTTTATTGTTGGGCGGTTAAAGGGGGAAGCGGGCAGGGCTAGCGGAGTGAGGTTAAGGTCGGCTTCGCGCGGGTTCAGAGTACCACGACGAGGTGTCAGCGGGACTTACTCCTCCACCTTTGACGATTCTTCTGAACCCGGACGACAAGAAGCAGCTATGAACTTCGGTCATCATTGGATGACATTCCACAAGTGCTGACGCGGTTCACTCTCTCACTTGTGAGTATGTCGCCCAGTATAACCGAGGTCGAGCCGATCGCCACCACCACTCAGCTTCGATGGCCTCCAGAGGAGATTCCACATCCGAGAAGACGGGTTTTACCCTCTCTCGTGTGTGCGTTAATCTTTTGAAACGGACCAGCCATCGCTGTGCAGCGAGCCTGCAGGAGGTTTCGCAGAAGTTAGACACATGGCTCAGGACTGCAACGGACGAAGGGTCTATTTCTGCTGGCAGTGTGGGAAACGTGGGATCCGGACGACAGAGTGTTGCAGGCTGGCATTGGGAAACGGCCACCGGCCCCATCTGCCCCAGGACCAGGTGGGATCCGGCAACAGCCAGTCCGGTAATCAAAACACCTGCTAAGAGTGGAGGGTGCGAGCATCGTGGCCAACATCAAAATAGATGGCCAGGACAGGCAGGCCACCATCGATACGGGAGCCACGAGGAGCTTCATTAGTGAACGGGCGGTTCACCAACTTAACAATCAGAAGCTCCGGGCCATCCAAGCGCGGGTCAGCATGGCCAACGGAAGCGGGGCCACGGTATCGCAATCTCTGGTCGCAGTGGTGCAGCTCGGGACGAGTCACGCCTTCCTGCCGTTACTGGTATTACCCACGGTGGTGGATGACGTCATTCTCGGAATCGACTTCCTCTGCGCTATCCAAGCCACCCTGCATTGCGGCACCGAGTACTTAGAATTAAATTCGGCCAAACTAGCGGAAGCGCGACAACTCCCAATCCCCACCTACAGGGCGAGTCAGGATTATCATCCCGGTGAAGGAGACACAACGAGCAGAAGCAAAGCCAACAAGACGAAAGCAGCGAAGGGCGACAGAGAAGCAACGAGCAACGAAGACGGTGCAACAACGAGCAACGAAGGCGGTGCAACGACGAGCAACAGCAAAGCAACCATGAGGGGTAACGGCGAGGTAGCAACGAACAAGGCTAGCGAAAAGGACCTATCGGATCACGGTGATGGAGTAACAGCAAGCAGCAACAACGTAGGAACGACGAGTAACTACGACGGAGGAACGACGACGGAGGAACGACGACGTAGGAACGACGACGGAGGAACGACGAACAGTATCGACGTAGGAACGACGAACGATCAAATGACTGTTACACCGAAACCCACGAGCCGAGCAGACGAGACGAAGACACCCGAGGTCATCCGGTCGGGTTCACGAGGGCCACTTGAAGATAGCGAGCCATCTCAACGTCCTCAACCCCTTCGGGTTACGCAGACCAGGGCATGCTTGGTAGCTGCACCAACGGAGCAAGAGCTGCACGGCAACGAGGTGGAGGATGACATAGAGGAAACCGAACCCTCGTCCGAGAAAAAGGAGGAGCTAGAACCATGGGTCCAACGGTTCCTGGAGCAGGAACTATCCAAGTTCGCGACGTTGCGAGGGGTATCTCATATCGCAGAGCATGTGATAACCGTCAAAACGGACCAGCCCATCAAACAACGCTACTATCCTAAGAACCCAGCCATGCAACGGATAATTGATGAGCAAGTGGACGAACTTCTCAAAAACATTTGCATCGAAGCCTCGAAGAGCCCGCACAGCGCGCCCATAGTGCTAGTGGGTAAGAAGACAGGAGACGTCCGGATGTGCATTGACTATCGGCAACTTAATGCAAACTCCGTCACGGACGCCTATCCACTACCGCGGATCCACCACATCCTGGAGCGACTACGCAACGCACGGTAAATTTCGACGCTGGACCTAAAGAGTGGATACTGGCAGATCCCCATGGCTAAGAATAGCCGAGAGAATACCGCCTTCACCGTGCCCGGTCGGGGTCTGTACCCCTGGAAGGTCATGCTGTTTGGACACCATTCAGCACCCGCTACATTCTAAAGAGCGCTGGATAGCGTCAAAGGACCCGAGATGAAACCCTTTGCCTTTGCCTACCTGGACGACATAATAGTCAGCGGGAATACTTTGGAAGACCATGTGAAGAACTTGGGCAAGTATTTCGAAGGTTGCGGCAAGCCAATCTCCGGCTAAACCAAGGGAAGTGCTAGTTCTTCCAACGGAGTTTGGTATATCTAGGGCACCGAATAAGCGACGAAGGGATTCACACCGACCCAGAAAAGATAGCTGCGGTCCGAACTGCAGGCCCCCACAACGTGCCGCGAGTTACGCCGTTGTCTGGGAACTGCCTCGTGGTACCGGCGGTTCGTTCCGAACTTTGCAGCCATCGTCCAACCAATGTCGACGTTGCTGAAAAAGGGCCAAAAATGGACTTGGGAAGAACAACAACAGACGGCGTTTGAGGAGTTGAAGACGCGACTCACCAAAGCACCAGTACTCGCTTATCCGGACTTCGAAGAAAAGTTCTGCCTCCAGACGGACGCAAGTGACTTCGGCTTGGGAGCAGTACTAACACAACAGCACCAAAGAGCAGAACGAGTGGGCGCCTACGCCAGCCGAAGACTTGTTAAGGCAGAGGAAAACTACTCGGCTACGGAGAAGGAGTGTTTAGCCATCGTTTGGGCCATACGCAAGCTGCGGTGCTACCTGAAGGGTCATCACCGACCACTTGGCACTCAAGTGGCTTAATAGCATCGAAAATCCCACGGGTCGAATAGCGCGCTGGGCTTTGGAACTACAGCAGTATCAGTTCGACGTCCACTACCATAGAGGGAAACAAAACATCGTGGCAGACGCATTATCCCGACAACCTTTGGAGGCCGCCCTACGTATTACCACAGAACTTTCAAAGTGCGGCTGGATGAAGCGCCTAGTCCAACGAATACGCGAAGCCCCAGGAGACATGCCGGACTTCATGATGGAAGAGAATCAGGTATATAGGCACCTTGGCCGCCGACCAGACGACGAAGATGACACTCCCTGGAAGCTGTGCGTCGCATCCGAGTTTCGACCGCGGGTTTTAGCCGAGTGCCACGACCATCCCACCGCAGGGCATCTCGGAATCAGGAAGACCCTGGCCAGAATTAACCCACGTTACCACTGGCCCGGCCTATATTGGGATGTGGCCCGCTACGTAAAAAGGTGCGAGAAATGCCAACGGTTCAAGACTAGCCAGATGAAACCCCCCGGGAGGATGCTGACGAGACAAGTGGAAGAGCCCTTCGACACTCTATGAGCTGACTTCGTGGGACCTTTGCCACGTTCAAAGCACGGAAATACCATGCTTCTGGTTTTCTTCGACGCATTTAGTAAATGGGTGGAGCTTGTCCCATTACGGAGGGCTACTGCGGCACATTTGGAACGGGCATTCCCACAAAATATCCTCAGTCGGTTTGGTACACCTCGACGTTTCGTGTGCGACAACGGGACACAATTTACCAGTAGGTCCTTCAGGTCATTCTGCCAGTCAGCGGCGATTGACCTAGAGCACACGGCCCCGCACAGTCCGCAACAGAACCCCACCGAAAGGGCAAACAGGACTATCAAGACCATGATTGCACTGCACATCGAGGGACAGGCGGTAGAAATAACTCGACCACGAGCGATCCGACAGAGCCGGAAATTCCTGGTGGAGGCGGACGACCAAGCGTTCCAAGTTAAAATATCAAGGAGCGACCATGTGTGCGTCACTTTCACTTCCCCGAAGTAAGGGGGGGTGTGATGCAGCATATTTTGCTGCACACAATACTGATTACACGCCGACCAAAACAAAACTCAGAAGAGAGAGAAAACAAAAGAGGCAAAAATAGTGAATTATCGGCTACCCGCTGCTAGTATATTCGATAAATATACTAGCAGCGGCCACACTGATCAACACTATTTAGCGGGCACATTCAATATATACTAGCACCAGCAGTAGCTGGTATATATTGAATGGGAAAAAAACGATGAATTATCGAGATCACTATAAGTTATCGGAAAAAGGGCACATCGCTGTGGAAAAGCTCATGGAGTTGATTTTCGGACGAGCACATGGAAAGACGCAAGTGAAAAAAAGGAAAAAATAACCACGAGGACAAGAGTACACCGACACCAGCAATTAGGACAACAACAACAAGTACACCGTCACCAGCAACGAGGACAACAACAACAACAAGTGAACCGACACCAGCAGCGAGGACAACAACGACGAGCCCCAGCACAGTGGCAGCAACAACAACACGCACAGCCGCGCCAGTGCCGCCGCAACAACAGCGCAGCCCCGCCAATGCAGCCACAGCTACAGTGCAGCCGCGCCCGTGCCGCCGCACCAACAGCGCAGCCGCAATATCGGCACCCCCGGCAGGAGTGCGCGAGTAGCAACGCCACAGCAGTGCCCCGCAGCAACAGTAGCGCCGCGCCTGTGCCGCCGCAGCAACACCGCAGCCGCCCCAGTGCCGCCGCAGCAACAGCGCAGCCGCGCACGTGCCGCCGCAACAACAGCGCAGCCGCGCCAGTGCCGCCACATCAACAGCACAGCCGCGCCAGTGCCGCCGCAGCAACGGCAATGCCGCAACATCAGCGCCCCGGCAGGAGCTCGCGAGTAGCAAACGCCACAGCAGTGCCGCCGCAGCAACAGTAGCGCCGCGCCCGTGCCGCCCCAGCTACAGCGAAGCCGCGCCCGTGCCGCCGCAGTAACAGCGCAGCCGCAATATCAGCGCCCCCGGCAGGAGTGCGCGAGTAGCAACGCCACAGCAGTGCCCCGCAGCAACAGCGCAGCCGCACCCGTGCCGCCGCAGCAACAGTGCAGCAGCGACAACAGTGCCCCAAAGCAGTGCCACAGCAGCAGCAACATCCAGCCAGCATCAGCGTCACAGCAACACCACAGCAACAGCACATCCGTGACAGGAGTGCCGTCACAGCAACAGTGCAGGTCGAGAGCAGCATCCAGCCAGCAGCAGTGCCACAGCAGCACCACAGCAACAGCGCATCCGTGACAGGAGTGCCGTCACAGGAACAGTGCAGGGCGAGAGCAGCAACGCCACAGCAGTGTCGCCACAGTAGCGCCGCCACAGTAGCGCCGCCATAGCAGTGCCGCCACAACAGTGCCGGAGCAGCAGCATCACATCAGCAGCACCACAGCAGCAGCGTCACCACAGCCGCAGTGCCTGCTACAACAACAACAGGCCCTGCCTAACAGCGACGACCGGACGCCAAGAAGCAGCTATCAACTTCGGTCATCATTGGATGACATTCCACAAGTGCTGACGAGTTTCACTCTCTCACTTGTGAGTCTGTCGCCCAATATAACCGAGGTCGAGCCGATCGCCACCACCACTCAGCTTCGATGGCCTCCAGAGGAGATTCCACATCCGAGAAGACGGGTTTTACCCTCTCTCATGTGTGCGTTTATCTTTTGGAAGTCATCGTTACCGAGTACGTGGTAGCCACTCTCCGAAGCTAGTAGTCCAAGGAATGGACAGCGGGAGTGCATCGGGCTTCGATAACTCTCTCTCTCCATTCCTTGTTGTCACTCTAGCCTGCACGAGTTTTGTAGTATTTTTGTTGCCGAACTTTTGCTATGGCTTAGCTCATCGACCAGTAATGTTTCCAGAATAAATAAATATTTCTGTAACTGGTCTTGGCAGACTGAGACGCCGACCCCGGCTGGAAAAACGTCGTTACAGATGGCGCACGAACAGGGACATTACTGGAATTTAAGCCGAGTCTAGCAAAGTTAATAGGGGGTAAAATAAAGTAATAAAGATCGGCATATTTAACGAGTAAAACAAGAGGCAACAGTAGATAACTTAGCGACTAACGAAAAACTAATATAAATTCTAGCTATACATTATATAGTATTATATATCATTATATATAGATATAAGTCCCGTCCGAGTTAGCTCCCGTCTTAGAAAACCCACCTCTCAGAGAAAAGCCCAGAAAACCAAGTCCGGCGTGAGGTCCGTTATAACAAGAGCAGGAAAAATGAGCCCCCGCACCCTAATCTTCAAGCGAAGCACTAATTTCAGTAGGGCCCGTAGTAAACACGGCAGCGAAGCGGTACTAGACGATGACAAGGATAGGGATTCGACATTTTGAGTAGGGCAAAGTACCGTTTCAAAGAGCTAGTCTTAGGGAAACGCGGAAACGCATAATGGGGTGTTTGCTTGCAGATGACAAAAGCGACACGCGTGGGCATAGCTACGCAACGGCGCGGCGGTCGCAACAACGGCGGGTGGTGCTACACGCAGCCCGGTTGTTGTGACACCAGCGAGCGTTGCTACACGCGGCCCGGGTATCACGTCGAGCGGCAAACCAGAAGCGGGAGACGAATCATCTGGGTGGTGCCTCAGAGCGGCCCAGCGATCGTGCCACATGCGCGTTAAGGCCCCGCCCATACACTCGGCAGCATAGTCCAGTTGTTGCGAGTCGTGTGGGCAAAGCTACAGCGCGCTAGGCGAGAAAACGCCAGCCCCGCGCCAAAAAACACAAAATAGCCGAAAATGGTATAAAATGCGAGATGCCTGCCGGTAGAAAGTCAGTCAAGGTCCAGCCTTCAAGCTGAACACATCGCGAGCAAGGCAGTAATATAAACCTGCAAGCAAAGTACAACGAAAAGCAATCAAGGTCCAGCCTTCAAGCTGAACACATCGCGAACAAAGCTCAACACCCGCAAGCAAAGTACAACGAAAAACAGTCAAGGTCCAGCCTCCAAGCTGAACACATCGCGAGTAGTGATAAGTCTTCAAACAAAAATACAAACGAAAGAATCAAGCACCGGCCTTCAAGAAGAATACAGCACGAGCAGTAATCTTCCCGGATATAGCATAAATACAACGAAACCAGTCAGTCCACTTCCGGTCTACTTCCACCGCAAGGACGAGCTCGTGGCTATGGCCACCGAATTTGGGCTGGAAGTCGAGGGCAAGCCGGCTAGCGCTTCATATCTCTCGAGGCGACCACAGCGAGGAAACAACACGAAGAAGGAGGAACTGGCAGCGCAATACACGAATGAACACAGCGACAGTGAAGCGAAGACATCTCGAACCGCTTCACCGGTGGCCACAGTGCGACACACTCCTCTTCCACGGGTGGTGCTGACTAGGCCTGGAGAGACATCACTGGACATCTCGCGGGGAAGCCGGAACCAGTCTCCGGTGAGGCCCAGCGTGTTCCTAACCGAACCCCAGGGCCGATCGGTAGCAGAGAATTTCCACCGATGGGGCATATCCTTCGATGGGCAATCGGACCCTCTGAGTTTCATCGAGCGAGTGGAGGAGCGTGCAACGGCCCACCAGATGGAGTTGAGCCAGCTCACCCCCGCCGTGTCAGAACTACTGACAGGAAGCGCCAGTGACTGGTATCGTGTGAGTCGACTACAGGGGTCGACATGGACCTACTTCAAGCGGGAGTTCCTGGAGTTCTTCCTGCCCCCAGATACTTCCAGAGATTAGAGGACTAGATCCGAGGCAGGCAACAACGAGCTGGGGAGCCCTTCAAGCGATACCTGGTGGAGCTGCGTCTTCTTATGAAGAGGGCGAGTTTTCCGGAAGAACAAGAGCTGGAGAGGATATACGAGAATCTAATGCCGGAGTACCAGCTATATATAAGAAGTCACGAGTAGACATCACTGGCACAGCTCACTCAGTTGGCAACCAATTTGGAGTTTAAAGAGCGAGAGGCACTACTCCGAGATCAAGCAGGACCCCCGGAGACTCTGGCCACAATAAACACCCAGAACGAAGCAGCACCACCACCTCGACACAGAAATCCCTTCCGGGACAACCCAGTTGGGCCAAGAGAAGACCAGAATGACCCACGGAGCCACAGGCCAGAAAACGGACCAGCCATCGATGTGCAGCGAGCCTGCAGGAGGTGCGCAGAAGTGGGACCACAACAGCCACAACAGTGCCGCCACAACAGTGCCGGAGCAGCAGCATCACATCAGCAGCACCACAGCAGCAGCAGCAAGTGCTGACGAGTTTCACTCTCTCACTTGTGAGTCTGTCGCCCAATATAACCGAGGTCGAGCCGATCGCCACCACCACTCAGTTTCGATGGCCTCCAGAGGAGATTCCACATCCGAGAAGATGGGTTTTACCCTCTCTCATGTGTGCGTTTATCTTTTGGAAGTCATCGTTACCGAGTACGTGGTAGCCACTCTCCGAAGCTAGTGGTCCAAGGAATGGACAGCGGGAGTGCATCGGGCTTCGATAACTCTCTCTCTCCATTCCTTGTTGTCACTCTAGCCTGCACGAGTTTTGTAGTATTTTTGTTGCCGAACTTTTGCTATGGCTTAGCTCATCGACCAGTAATGTTTCCAGAATAAATAAATATTTCTGTAACTGGTCTTGGCAGACTGAGACGCCGACCCCGGCTGGAAAAACGTCGTTACAGATGGCGCACGAACAGGGACATTACTGGAATTTAAGCCGAGTCTAGCAAAGTTAATAGGGGGTAAAATAAAGTAATAAAGATCGGCATATTTAACGAGTAAAACAAGAGGCAACAGTAGATAACTTAGCGACTAACGAAAAACTAATATAAATTCTAGCTATACATTATATAGTATTATATATCATTATATATAGATATAAGTCCCGTCCGAGTTAGCTCCCGTCTTAGAAAACCCACCTCTCAGAGAAAAGCCCAGAAAACCAAGTCCGGCGTGAGGTCCGTTATAACAAGAGCAGGAAAAATGAGCCCCCGCACCCTAATCTTCAAGCGAAGCACTAATTTCAGTAGGGCCCGTAGTAAACACGGCAGCGAAGCGGTACTAGACGATGACAAGGATAGGGATTCGACATTTTGAGTAGGGCAAAGTACCGTTTCAAAGAGCTAGTCTTCGGGAAACGCGGAAACTCATAATGGGGTGTTTGCTTGCAGATGACAAAAGCGACACGCGTGGGCATAGCAACGCAACGGCGCGGCGGTCGCAACAACGGCGGGTGGTGTTACACGCAGCCCGGTTGTTGTGACACCAGCGAGCGTTGCTACACGCGGCCCGGGTGTCACGTCGAGCGGCAAACCAGAAGCGGGAGACGAATCATCTGGGTGGTGCCTCAGAGCGGCCCAGCGATCGTGCCACATGCGCGTTAAGGCCCCGCCCATACACTCGGCAGCATAGTCCAGTTGTTGCGAGTCGTGTGGGCAAAGCTACAACGCGCTAGGCGAGAAAACGCCAGCCCCGCGCCAAAAAACACAAAATAGCCGAAAATGGTATAAAATGCGAGCTGCCTGCCGGTAGAAAGTCAGTCAAGGTCCAGCCTTCAAGCTGAACACATCGCGAGCAAGGCAGTAATATAAACCTGCAAGCAAAGTACAACGAAAAGCAATCAAGGTCCAGCCTTCAAGCTGAACACATCGCGAACAAAGCTCAACACCCGCAAGCAAAGTACAACGAAAAACAGTCAAGGTCCAGCCTCCAAGCTGAACACATCGCGAGTAGTGATAAGTCTTCAAACAAAAATACAAACGAAAGAATCAAGCACCGGCCTTCAAGAAGAATACAGCACGAGCAGTAATCTTCCCGGATATAGCATAAATACAACGAAACCAGTCAGTCCACTTCCGGTCTACTTCCACCGCAAGGACGAGCTCGTGGCTATGGCCACCGAATTTGGGCTGGAAGTCGAGGGCAAGCCGGCTAGCGCTTCATATCTCTCGAGGCGACCACAGCGAGGAAACAACACGAAGAAGGAGGAACTGGCAGCGCAATACACGAATGAACACAGCGACAGTCAACGGGAAAACATCTCGAACCGCTTCACCGGTGGCCACAGTGCGACACACTCCTCTTCCACGGGTGGTGCTGACTAGGCCTGGAAAGACATCACTGGACATCTCGCGGGGAAGCCGGAACCAGTCTCCGGTGAGGCCCAGCGTGTTCCTAACCGAACCCCAGGGCCGATCGGTAGCAGAGAATTTCCACCGATGGGGCATATCCTTCGATGGGCAATCGGACCCTCTGAGTTTCATCGAGCGAGTGGAGGAGCGTGCAACGGCCCACCAGATAAAGTTGAGCCAGCTCACCCCCGCCGTGTCAGAACTACTGACAGGAAGCGCCAGTGACTGGTATCGTGTGAGTCAACTACAGGGGTCGACATGGACCTACTTAAAGCGGGAGTTCCTGGAGTTCTTCCTGCCCCCCAGATACTTCCAGAGATTAGAGGACCAGATCCGAGCCAGGCAACAACGAGCTGGGGAGACCTTCAAGCGATACCTGGTGGAGCTGCGTCTTCTTATGAAGAGGGCGAGTTTTCCGGAAGAACAAGAGCTGGAGAGGATATACGAGAACCTAATGCCGGAGTACCAGCTATATATAAGAAGTCACGAGTAGACATCACTGGCACAGCTCACTCAGTTGGCAACCAATTTGGAGTTTAAAGAGCGAGAGGCACTACTCCGAGATCAAGCAGGACCCCCGCAGACTCTGGCCACAATAAACACCCGGAACGAAGCAGCACCACCACCTCGACACAGAAATCCCTTCCGGGACAACCCAGTTGGGCCAAGAGAAGACCGGAATGACCCACGGAGCCACAGGCCAGAAAACGGACCAGCTATCGATGTGCAGCGAGCCTGCAGGAGGTGCGCAGAAGTGGGACCCATGGCTCGGGACTGCAACGGACGAATGGTCTATTTCTGCTGGCAGTGTGGGAAACGTGGGATCCGGACGACCGAGTGTTGCAGGCTGGCATTGGGAAACGGCCAAAGGAGCAGGTGGGATCCGGCAACAGCCAGTCCGGTAATCAAAACACCTGTTGAGAGTGGAGGGTGCGAGCATCGTGGCCAACATCAAAATAGATGGCCAGGACAGGCAGGCCACCATCGATACGGGAGCCACGAGGAGCTTCATTAGTAAACGGGCGGTTCACCAACTTAACAATCCGAAGCTCCAGGCCATCCAAGCGCGGGTCAGCATGGCCAACGGAAGCGGGGCCACGGTATCGCAATCTCTGGTCGCAGTGGAGCAACTCGGGACGAGTCACGCCTGCCGTTCCTGGTATTACCCACGGTGGTGGATGACGTCATTCTCGGAATTGACTTCCTCTCCGCTATCCAAGCCACCCTGCATTGCGGCACCGAGTACTTAGAATTAACTTCGACCAAACTAGCGGAAGCGCGACAACTCCCAATCCCCGCCTACAGGGCGAGTCAGGATTATCATCCCGGTGAAGGAGACACAACGAGCAGAAGCAAAGCCAACAAGACGAAAGCAGCGAAGGGCGACAGAGAAGCAACGAGCAACGAAGACGGTGCAACAACGATCAACGAAGGCGGTGCAACGACGAGCAACAGCAAAGCAACCATGAGGGGTAACGGCGAGGTAGCAACGAACAAGGGTAGCGAAAAGGACCCATCGGATCACGGTGATGGGGTAACAGCAAGCAGCAACAGCGTAGGAACGACGAGTAACTACGATGGAGGAACGACGGAGGAGCGACGAGCAGTATCGACGTAGGAACGACGAACGATCAAATGACTGTTACACCGAAACCCACGAGCCGAGCAGACGAGACGAAGACACCCGAGGTCATCCGGTCGGGTTCACGAGGGCCACTTGAAGATAGCGAGCCATCTCAACGTCCTCAACCCCTTGGGGTTACCCAGACCAGAGTGTGCTTGGTAGCTGCACCAACGGAGCAGGAGCTGCACGTCAACGAGGTGGATGATGACATAAAGGAAACCGAACCCTCGTCCGAGAAAAAGGAGGAGCTAGAACCATGGGTCCAACGGCTCCTGGAGCAGGAACTATCCAAGTTCGCGACGTTGCGAGGGGTATCTCATATCGCAGAGCATGTGATAACCGTCAAAACGGACCAGTCCATCAAACAACGCTACTATCCTAAGAACCCAGCCATGAAACGGATAATTGATGAGCAAGTGGACGAACGTGGACGAGAATACCGCCTTCACCGTGCCCGGTCGAGGTCTGTACCCCTGGAAGGTCATGCTGTTTGGACTCCTTTCAGCACCCGGTACATTCCAACGAGCGCTGGATTGCGTCTAGGACCCGAGATGGAACCCTTTGCCTTTGCCTACCTGGACGACATAATAGTCAGCGGGAATACTTTGGAAGACCATGTGAAGAACTTGGGCGAGGTATTTCGAAGGTTGCGGCAAGCCAACCTCCGGCTAAACCAAGGGAAGTGCAAGTTCTTCCAACGGAGTTTGGTATATCTAGGGCACCGAATAAGCGACGAAGGGATTCACACCGACCCAGAAAAGATAGCTGCGGTCCGGACTGCAGGCCCCCACAACGTGCCGCGAGTTACGCCGTTGTCTGGGAACTGCCTCGTGGTACCGGCGGTTCGTTCCGAACTTCGCAGCCATCGTCCAGGGCATCTCGGAATCAGGAAGACCCTGGCCAGAATCAACCCACGTTACCACTGGCCCGGCCTATATTGGGATGTGGCCCGCTACGTAAAAAGGTGCGAGAAATGCCAACGGTTCAAGACTAGCCAGATGAAACCCCCCGGGAGGATGCTGACGAGACAAGTGGAAGAGCCCTTCGACACTCTATGAGCTGACTTCGTGGGACCTTTGCCACGTTCAAAGCACGGAAATACCATGCTTCTGGTTTTCTTCGACGCATTTAGTAAATGGGTGGAGCTTGTCCCATTACGGAGGGCTACTGCGGCACATTTGGAACGGGCATTCCCACAAAATATCCTCAGTCGGTTTGGTACACCTCGACGTTTTGTGTGCGACAACGGGACACAATTTACCAGTAGGTCCTTCAGGTCATTCTGCCAGTCAGCGGGGATTCACCTAGAGCACACGGCCCCGTACAGTCCGCAACAGAACCCCACCGAAAGGGCAAACAGGACTATCAAGACCATGATTGCACTGCACATCGAGGGACAGGCGGTAGAAATAACTCGACCACGAGCGATCCGACAGAGCCGGAAATTCCTGGTGGAGGCGGACGACCAAGCGTTCCAAGTTAAAATATCAAGGAGCGACCATGTGTGCGTCACTTTCACTTCCCCGAAGTAAGGGGGGGTGTGATGCAGCATATTTTTGCTGCACACAATACTGATTACACGCCGACCAAAACAAAACTCAGAAGAGAGAGAAAACAAAAGAGGCAAAAATAGTGAATTATCGGCTACCCGCTGCTAGTATATTCGATAAATATACTAGCAGCGGCCACACTGATCAACACTATTTAGCGGCCACATTCAATATATACTAGCACCAGCAGTAGCTGGTATATATTGAATGGGAAAAAAACGATGAATTATCGAGATCACTATAAGTTATCGGAAAAAGGGCACATCGCTGTGGAAAAGCTCAGGGAGTTGATTTTCGGACGAGCACATGGAAAGACGCAAGTGAAAAAAAGGAAAAAATAACCACGAGGACAAGAGTACACCGACACCAGCAATTAGGACAACAACAACAAGTACACCGTCACCAGCAACGAGGACAACAACAACAACAAGTGCACCGACACCAGCAGCGAGGACAACAACGACGAGCCCCAGCACAGTGGCAGCAACAACAACACGCACAGCCGCGCCAGTGCCGCCGCAACAACAGCGCAGCCACGCCAATGCAGCCACAGCTACAGTGCAGCCGCGCCCGTGCCGCCGCACCAACAGCCGCAATATCGGCATAGCAGTGCCGCCACAACAGTGCCGCCACAACAGTGCCGCCACAACAGTGCCGCCACAACAGTGCCGCCACAACAGTGCCGGAGCAGCAGCATCACATCAGCAGCACCACAGCAGCAGCAGCAAGTGCTGACGAGTTTCACTCTCTCACTTGTGAGTCTGTCGCCCAATATAACCGAGGTCGAGCCGATCGCCACCAACACTCAGCTTCGATGGCCTCCAGAGATTCCACATCCGAGAAGATGGGTTTTACCCTCTCTCATGTGTGCGTTTATCTTTTGGAAGTCATCGTTACCGAGTACGTGGTAGCCACTCTCCGAAGCTAGTGGTCCAAGGAATGGACAGCGGGAGTGCATCGGGCTTCGATAACTCTCTCTCTCCATTCCTTGTTGTCACTCTAGCCTGCACGAGTTTTGTAGTATTTTTGTTGCCGAACTTTTGCTATGGCTTAGCTCATCGACCAGTAATGTTTCCAGAATAAATAAATATTTCTGTAACTGGTCTTGGCAGACTGAGACGCCGACCCCGGCTGGAAAAACGTCGTTACAGATGGCGCACGAACAGGGACATTACTGGAATTTAAGCCGAGTCTAGCAAAGTTAATAGGGGGTAAAATAAAGTAATAAAGATCGGCATATTTAACGAGTAAAACAAGAGGCAACAGTAGATAACTTAGCGACTAACGAAAAACTAATATAAATTCTAGCTATGCATTATATAGTATTATATATCATTATATATAGATATAAGTCCCGTCCGAGTTAGCTCCCGTCTTAGAAAACCCACCTCTCAGAGAAAAGCCCAGAAAACCAAGTCCGGCGTGAGGTCCGTTATAACAAGAGCAGGAAAAATGAGCCCCCGCACCCTAATCTTCAAGCGAAGCACTAATTTCAGTAGGGCCCGTAGTAAACACGGCAGCGAAGCGGTACTAGACGATGACAAGGATAGGGATTCGACATTTTGAGTAGGGCAAAGTACCGTTTCAAAGAGCTAGTCTTCGGGAAACGCGGAAACTCATAATGGGGTGTTTGCTTGCAGATGACAAAAGCGACACGCGTGGGCATAGCTACGCAACGGCGCGGCGGTCGCAACAACGGCGGGTGGTGCTACACGCAGCCCGGTTGTTGTGACACCAGCGAGCGTTGCTACACGCGGCCCGGGTGTCACGTCGAGCGGCAAACCAGAAGCGGGAGACGAATCATCTGGGTGGCGCCTCAGAGCGGCCCAGCGATCGTGCCACATGCGCGTTAAGGCCCCGCCCATACACTCGGCAGCATAGTCCAGTTGTTGCGAGTCGTGTGGGCAAAGCTACAACGCGCTAGGCGAGAAAACGCCAGCCCCGCGCCAAAAAACACAAAATAGCCGAAAATGGTATAAAATGCGAGCTGCCTGCCGGTAGAAATCAGTCAAGGTCCAGCCTTCAAGCTGAACACATCGCGAGCAAGGCAGTAATATAAACCTGCAAGCAAAGTACAACGAAAAGCAATCAAGGTCCAGCCTTCAAGCTGAACACATCGCGAACAAAGCTCAACACCCGCAAGCAAAGTACAACGAAAAACAGTCAAGGTCCAGCCTCCAAGCTGAACACATCGCGAGTAGTGATAAGTCTTCAAACAAAAATACAAACGAAAGAATCAAGCACCGGCCTTCAAGAAGAATACAGCACGAGCAGTAATCTTCCCGGATATAGCATAAATACAACGAAACCAGTCAGTCCACTTCCGGTCTACTTCCACCGCAAGGACGAGCTCGTGGCTATGGCCACCGAATTTGGGCTGGAAGTCGAGGGCAAGCCGGCTAGCGCTTCATATCTCTCGAGGCGACCACAGCGAGGAAACAACACGAAGAAGGAGGAACTGGCAGCGCAATACACGAATGAACACAGCGACAGTGAAGCGAAGACATCTCGAACCGCTTCACCGGTGGCCACAGTGCGACACACTCCTCTTCCACGGGTGGTGCTGACTAGGCCTGGAAAGACATCACTGGACATCTCGCGGGGAAGCCGGAACCAGTCTCCGGTGAGGCCCAGCGTGTTCCTAACCGAACCCCAGGGCCGATCGGTAGCAGAGAATTTCCACCGATGGGGCATATCCTTCGATGGGCAATCGGACCCTCTGAGTTTCATCGAGCGAGTGGAGGAGCGTGCAACGGCCCACCAGATAAAGTTGAGCCAGCTCACCCCCGCCGTGTCAGAACTACTGACAGGAAGCGCCAGTGACTGGTATCGTGTGAGTCAACTACAGGGGTCGACATGGACCTACTTAAAGCGGGAGTTCCTGGAGTTCTTCCTGCCCCCCAGATACTTCCAGAGATTAGAGGACCAGATCCGAGCCAGGCAACAACGAGCTGGGGAGACCTTCAAGCGATACCTGGTGGAGCTGCGTCTTCTTATGAAGAGGGCGAGTTTTCCGGAAGAACAAGAGCTGGAGAGGATATACGAGAACCTAATGCCGGAGTACCAGCTATATATAAGAAGTCACGAGAAGACATCACTGGCACAGCTCACTCAGTTGGCAACCAATTTGGAGTTTAAAGAGCGAGAGGCACTACTCCGAGATCAAGCAGGACCCCCGCAGACTCTGGCCACAATAAACACCCGGAACGAAGCAGCACCACCACCTCGACACAGAAATCCCTTCCGGGACAACCCAGTTGGGCCAAGAGAAGACCGGAATGACCCACGGAGCCACAGGCCAGAAAACGGACCAGCTATCGATGTGCAGCGAGCCTGCAGGAGGTGCGCAGAAGTGGGACCCATGGCTCGGGACTGCAACGGACGAATGGTCTATTTCTGCTGGCAGTGTGGGAAACGTGGGATCCGGACGACCGAGTGTTGCAGGCTGGCATTGGGAAACGGCCAAAGGAGCAGGTGGGATCCGGCAACAGCCAGTCCGGTAATCAAAACACCTGTTGAGAGTGGAGGGTGCGAGCATCGTGGCCAACATCAAAATAGATGGCCAGGACAGGCAGGCCACCATCGATACGGGAGCCACGAGGAGCTTCATTAGTAAACGGGCGGTTCACCAACTTAACAATCCGAAGCTCCAGGCCATCCAAGCGCGGGTCAGCATGGCCAACGGAAGCGGGGCCACGGTATCGCAATCTCTGGTCGCAGTGGAGCAACTCGGGACGAGTCACGTCTGCCGTTCCTGGTATTACCCACGGTGGTGGATGACGTCATTCTCGGAATTGACTTCCTCTCCGCTATCCAAGCCACCCTGCATTGCGGCACCGAATACTTAGAATTAACTTCGACCAAACTAGCGGAAGCGCGACAACTCCCAATCCCCGCCTACAGGGCGAGTCAGGATTATCATCCCGGTGAAGGAGACACAACGAGCAGAAGCAAAGCCAACAAGACGAAAGCAGCGAAGGGCGACAGAGAAGCAACGAGCAACGAAGACGGTGCAACAACGATCAACGAAGGCGGTGCAACGACGAGCAACAGCAAAGCAACCATGAGGGGTAACGGCGAGGTAGCAACGAACAAGGGTAGCGAAAAGGACCCATCGGATCACGGTGATGGGGTAACAGCAAGCAGCAACAGCGTAGGAACGACGAGTAACTACGATGGAGGAACGACGGAGGAGCGACGAGCAGTATCGACGTAGGAACGACGAACGATCAAATGACTGTTACACCGAAACCCACGAGCCGAGCAGACGAGACGAAGACACCCGAGGTCATCCGGTCGGGTTCACGAGGGCCACTTGAAGATAGCGAGCCATCTCAACGTCCTCAACCCCTTGGGGTTACCCAGACCAGAGTGTGCTTGGTAGCTGCATCAACGGAGCAGGAGCTGCACGTCAACGAGGTGGATGATGACATAAAGGAAACCGAACCCTCGTCCGAGAAAAAGGAGGAGCTAGAACCATGGGTCCAACGGCTCCTGAAGCAGGAACTATCCAAGTTCGCGACGTTGCGAGGGGTATCTCATATCGCAGAGCATGTGATAACCGTCAAAACGGACCAGTCCATCAAACAACGCTACTATCCTAAGAACCCAGCCATGAAACGGATAATTGATGAGCAAGTGGACGAACTTCTCAAAAACATTTGCATCGAACCCTCGAAGAGCCCGCACAGCGCGCCCATAGTGCTAGTGGGTAAGAAGACAGGAGACGTCCGGATGTGCATTGACTATCGGCAACTTAATGCAAACTCCGTCACGGACGCCTATCCACTACCGCGGATCCACCACATCCTGGAGCGACTACGCAACGCACGGTAAATTTCGACGCTGGACCTAAAGAGTGGATACTGGCAGATCCCCATGGCTAAGAATAGCCGAGAGAATACCGCCTTCACCGTGCCCGGTCGAGGTCTGTACCCCTGGAAGGTCATGCTGTTTGGACACCTTTCAGCACCCGGTACATTCCAACGAGCGCTGGATTGCGTCTAGGACCCGAGATGGAACCCTTTGCCTTTGCCTACCTGGACGACATAATAGTCAGCGGGAATACTTTGGAAGACCATGTGAAGAACTTGGGCGAGGTATTTCGAAGGTTGCGGCAAGCCAACCTCCGGCTAAACCAAGGGAAGTGCAAGTTCTTCCAACGGAGTTTGGTATATCTAGGGCACCGAATAAGCGACGAAGGGATTCACACCGACCCAGAAAAGATAGCTGCGGTCCGGACTGCAGGCCCCCACAACGTGCCGCGAGTTACGCCGTTGTCTGGGAACTGCCTCGTGGTACCGGCGGTTCGTTCCGAACTTCGCAGCCATCGTCCAGGGCATCTCGGAATCAGGAAGACCCTGGCCAGAATCAACCCACGTTACCACTGGCCCGGCCTATATTGGGATGTGGCCCGCTACGTAAAAAGGTGCGAGAAATGCCAACGGTTCAAGACTAGCCAGATGAAACCCCCCGGGAGGATGCTGACGAGACAAGTGGAAGAGCCCTTCGACACTCTATGAGCTGACTTCGTGGGACCTTTGCCACGTTCAAAGCACGGAAATACCATGCTTCTGGTTTTCTTCGACGCATTTAGTAAATGGGTGGAGCTTGTCCCATTACGGAGGGCTACTGCGGCACATTTGGAACGGGCATTCCCACAAAATATCCTCAGTCGGTTTGGTACACCTCGACGTTTTGTGTGCGACAACGGGACACAATTTACCAGTAGGTCCTTCAGGTCATTCTGCCAGTCAGCGGAGATTGACCTAGAGCACACGGCCCCGTACAGTCCGCAACAGAACCCCACCGAAAGGGCAAACAGGACTATCAAGACCATGATTGCACTGCACATCGAGGGACAGGCGGTAGAAATAACTCGACCACGAGCGATCCGACAGAGCCGGAAATTCCTGGTGGAGGCGGACGACCAAGCGTTCCAAATTAAAATATCAAGGAGCGACCATGTGTGCGTCACTTTCACTTCCCCGAAGTAAGGGGGGGTGTGATGCAGCATATTTTTGCTGCACACAATACTGATTACACGCCGACCAAAACAAAACTCAGAAGAGAGAGAAAACAAAAGAGGCAAAAATAGTGAATTATCGGCTACCCGCTGCTAGTATATTCGATAAATATACTAGCAGCGGCCACACTGATCAACACTATTTAGCGGCCACATTCAATATATACTAGCACCAGCAGTAGCTGGTATATATTGAATGGGAAAAAACGATGAATTATCGAGATCACTATAAGTTATCGGAAAAAGGGCACATCGCTGTGGAAAAGCTCAGGGAGTTGATTTTCGGACGAGCACATGGAAAGACGCAAGTGAAAAAAAGGAAAAAATAACCACGAGGACAAGAGTACACCGACACCAGCAATTAGGACAACAACAACAAGTACACCGTCACCAGCAACGAGGACAACAACAACAACAAGTGCACCGACACCAGCAGCGAGGACAACAACGACGAGCCCCAGCACAGTGGCAGCAACAACAACACGCACAGCCGCGCCAGTGCCGCCGCAACAACAGCGCAGCCACGCCAATGCAGCCACAGCTACAGTGCAGCCGCGCCAGTGCCGCCGCACCAACAGCGCAGCCGCAATATCGGCATAGCAGTGCCGCCACAACAGTGCCGCCACAACAGTGCCGCCACAACAGTGCCGGAGCAGCAGCATCACATAAGCAGCACCACAGCAGCAGCAGCAAGTGCTGACGAGTTTCACTCTCTCACTTGTGAGTCTGTCGCCCAATATAACCGAGGTCGAGCCGATCGCCACCACCACTCAGCTTCGATGGCCTCCAGAGATTCCACATCCGAGAAGATGGGTTTTACCCTCTCTAATGTGTGCGTTTATCTTTTGGAAGTCATCGTTACCGAGTACGTGGTAGCCACTCTCCGAAGCTAGTGGTCCAAGGAATGGACAGCGGGAGTGCATCGGGCTTCGATAACTCTCTCTCTCCATTCCTTGTTGTCACTCTAGCCTGCACGAGTTTTGTAGTATTTTTGTTGCCGAACTTTTGCTATGGCTTAGCTCATCGACCAGTAATGTTTCCAGAATAAATAAATATTTCTGTAACTGGTCTTGGCAGACTGAGACGCCGACCCCGGCTGGAAAAACGTCGTTACAGATGGCGCACGAACAAGGACATTACTGGAATTTAAGCCGAGTCTAGCAAAGTTAATAGGGGGTAAAATAAAGTAATAAAGATCGGCATATTTAACGAGTAAAACAAGAGGCAACAGTAGATAACTTAGCGACTAACGAAAAACTAATATAAATTCTAGCTATACATTATATAGTATTATATATCATTATATATAGATATAAGTCCCGTCCGAGTTAGCTCCCGTCTTAGAAAACCCACCTCTCAGAGAAAAGCCCAGAAAACCAAGTCCGGCGTGAGGTCCGTTATAACAAGAGCAGGAAAAATGAGCCCCCGCACCCTAATCTTCAAGCGAAGCACTAATTTCAGTAGGGCCCGTAGTAAACACGGCAGCGAAGCGGTACTAGACGATGACAAGGATAGGGATTCGACATTTTGAGTAGGGCAAAGTACCGTTTCAAAGAGCTAGTCTTCGGGAAACGCGGAAACTCATAATGGGGTGTTTGCTTGCAGATGACAAAAGCGTCACGCGTGGGCATAGCTACGCAACGGCGCGGCGGTCGCAACAACGGCGGGTGGTGCTACACGTAGCCCGGTTGTTGTGACACCAGCGAGCGTTGCTACACGCGGCCCGGGTGTCACGTCGAGCGGCAAACCAGAAGCGGGAGACGAATCATCTGGGTGGCGCCTCAGAGCGGCCCAGCGATCGTGCCACATGCGCGTTAAGGCCCCGCCCATACACTCGGCAGCATAGTCCAGTTGTTGCGAGTCGTGTGGGCAAAGCTACAACGCGCTAGGCGAGAAAACGCCAGCCCCGCGCCAAAAAACACAAAATAGCCGAAAATGGTATAAAATGCGAGCTGCCTGCCGGTAGAAATCAGTCAAGGTCCAGCCTTCAAGCTGAACACATCGCGAGCAAGGCAGTAATATAAACCTGCAAGCAAAGTACAACGAAAAGCAATCAAGGTCCAGCCTTCAAGCTGAACACATCGCGAACAAAGCTCAACACCCGCAAGCAAAGTACAACGAAAAACAGTCAAGGTCCAGCCTCCAAGCTGAACACATCGCGAGTAGTGATAAGTCTTCAAACAAAAATACAAACGAAAGAATCAAGCACCGGCCTTCAAGAAGAATACAGCACGAGCAGTAATCTTCCCGGATATAGCATAAATACAACGAAACCAGTCAGTCCACTTCCGGTCTACTTCCACCGCAAGGACGAGCTCGTGGCTATGGCCACCGAATTTGGGCTGGAAGTCGAGGGCAAGCCGGCTAGCGCTTCATATCTCTCGAGGCGACCACAGCGAGGAAACAACACGAAGAAGGAGGAACTGGCAGCGCAATACACGAATGAACACAGCGACAGTGAAGCGAAGACATCTCGAACCGCTTCACCGGTGGCCACAGTGCGACACACTCCTCTTCCACGGGTGGTGCTGACTAGGCCTGGAAAGACATCACTGGACATCTCGCGGGGAAGCCGGAACCAGTCTCCGGTGAGGCCCAGCGTGTTCCTAACCGAACCCCAGGGCCGATCGGTAGCAGAGAATTTCCACCGATGGGGCATATCCTTCGATGGGCAATCGGACCCTCTGAGTTTCATCGAGCGAGTGGAGGAGCGTGCAACGGCCCACCAGATAAAGTTGAGCCAGCTCACCCCCGCCGTGTCAGAACTACTGACAGGAAGCGCCAGTGACTGGTATCGTGTGAGTCAACTACAGGGGTCGACATGGACCTACTTAAAGCGGGAGTTCCTGGAGTTCTTCCTGCCCCCCAGATACTTCCAGAGATTAGAGGACCAGATCCGAGCCAGGCAACAACGAGCTGGGGAGACCTTCAAGCGATACCTGGTGGAGCTGCGTCTTCTTATGAAGAGGGCGAGTTTTCCGGAAGAACAAGAGCTGGAGAGGATATACGAGAACCTAATGCCGGAGTACCAGCTATATATAAGAAGTCACGAGAGGACATCACTGGCACAGCTCACTCAGTTGGCAACCAATTTGGAGTTTAAAGAGCGAGAGGCACTACTCCGAGATCAAGCAGGACCCCCGCAGACTCTGGCCACAATAAACACCCGGAACGAAGCAGCACCACCACCTCGACACAGAAATCCCTTCCGGGACAACCCAGTTGGGCCAAGAGAAGACCGGAATGACCCACGGAGCCACAGGCCAGAAAACGGACCAGCTATCGATGTGCAGCGAGCCTGCAGGAGGTGCGCAGAAGTGGGACCCATGGCTCGGGACTGCAACGGACGAATGGTCTATTTCTGCTGGCAGTGTGGGAAACGTGGGATCCGGACGACCGAGTGTTGCAGGCTGGCATTGGGAAACGGGCCCAGGAGCAGGTGGGATCCGGCAACAGCCAGTCCGGTAATCAAAACACCTGTTGAGAGTGGAGGGTGCGAGCATCGTGGCCAACATCAAAATAGATGGCCAGGACAGGCAGGCCACCATCGATACGGGAGCCACGAGGAGCTTCATTAGTAAACGGGCGGTTCACCAACTTAACAATCCGAAGCTCCAGGCCATCCAAGCGCGGGTCAGCATGGCCAACGGAAGCGGGGCCACGGTATCGCAATCTCTGGTCGCAGTGGAGCAACTCGGGACGAGTCACGCCTGCCGTTCCTGGTATTACCCACGGTGGTGGATGACGTCATTCTCGGAATTGACTTCCTCTCCGCTATCCAAGCCACCCTGCATTGCGGCACCGAGTACTTAGAATTAACTTCGACCAAACTAGCGGAAGCGCGACAACTCCCAATCCCCGCCTACAGGGCGAGTCAGGATTATCATCCCGGTGAAGGAGACACAACGAGCAGAAGCAAAGCCAACAAGACGAAAGCAGCGAAGGGCGACAGAGAAGCAACGAGCAACGAAGACGGTGCAACAACGATCAACGAAGGCGGTGCAACGACGAGCAACAGCAAAGCAACCATGAGGGGTAACGGCGAGGTAGCAACGAACAAGGGTAGCGAAAAGGACCCATCGGATCACGGTGATGGGGTAACAGCAAGCAGCAACAGCGTAGGAACGACGAGTAACTACGATGGAGGAACGACGACGGAGGAGCGACGAGCAGTATCGACGTAGGAACGACGAACGATCAAATGACTGTTACACCGAAACCCACGAGCCGAGCAGACGAGACGAAGACACCCGAGGTCATCCGGTCGGGTTCACGAGGGCCACTTGAAGATAGCGAGCCATCTCAACGTCCTCAACCCCTTGGGGTTACCCAGACCAGAGTGTGCTTGGTAGCTGCACCAACGGAGCAGGAGCTGCACGTCAACGAGGTGGATGATGACATAAAGGAAACCGAACCCTCGTCCGAGAAAAAGGAGGAGCTAGAACCATGGGTCCAACGGCTCCTGGAGCAGGAACTATCCAAGTGCGCGACGTTGCGAGGGGTATCTCATATCGCAGAGCATGTGATAACCGTCAAAACGGACCAGTCCATCAAACAACGCTACTATCCTAAGAACCCAGCCATGAAACGGATAATTGATGAGCAAGTGGACGAACTTCTCAAAAACATTTGCATCGAACCCTCGAAGAGCCCGCACAGCGCGCCCATAGTGCTAGTGGGTAAGAATACAGGAGACGTCCGGATGTGCATTGACTATCGGCAACTTAATGCAAACTCCGTCACGGACGCCTATCCACTACCGCGGATCCACCACATCCTGGAGCGACTACGCAACGCACGGTAAATTTCGACGCTGGACCTAAAGAGTGGATACTGGCAGATCCCCATGGCTAAGAATAGCCGAGAGAATACCGCCTTCACCGTGCCCGGTCGAGGTCTGTACCCCTGGAAGGTCATGCTGTTTGGACACCTTTCAGCACCCGGTACATTCCAACGAGCGCTGGATTGCGTCTAGGACCCGAGATGGAACCCTTTGCCTTTGCCTACCTGGACGACATAATAGTCAGCGGGAATACTTTGGAAGACCATGTGAAGAACTTGGGCGAGGTATTTCGAAGGTTGCGGCAAGCCAACCTCCGGCTAAACCAAGGGAAGTGCAAGTTCTTCCAACGGAGTTTGGTATATCTAGGGCACCGAATAAGCGACGAAGGGATTCACACCGACCCAGAAAAGATAGCTGCGGTCCGGACTGCAGGCCCCCACAACGTGCCGCGAGTTACGCCGTTGTCTGGGAACTGCCTCGTGGTACCGGCGGTTCGTTCCGAACTTCGCAGCCATCGTCCAGGGCATCTCGGAATCAGGAAGACCCTGGCCAGAATCAACCCACGTTACCACTGGCCCGGCCTATATTGGGATGTGGCCCGCTACGTAAAAAGGTGCGAGAAATGCTAACGGTTCAAGACTAGCCAGATGAAACCCCCCGGGAGGATGCTGACGAGACAAGTGGAAGAGCCCTTCGACACTCTATGAGCTGACTTCGTGGGACCTTTGCTACGTTCAAAGCACGGAAATACCATGCTTCTGGTTTTCTTCGACGCATTTAGTAAATGGGTGGAGCTTGTCCCATTACGGAGGGCTACTGCGGCACATTTGGAACGGGCATTCCCACAAAATATCCTCAGTCGGTTTGGTACACCTCGACGTTTCGTGTGCGACAACGGGACACAATTTACCAGTAGGTCCTTCAGGTCATTCTGCCAGTCAGCGGGGATTGACCTAGAGCACACGGCCCCGTACAGTCCGCAACAGAGCCCCACCGAAAGGGCAAACAGGACTATCAAGACCATGATTGCACTGCACATCGAGGGACAGGCGGTAGAAATAACTCGACCACGAGCGATCCGACAGAGCCGGAAATTCCTGGTGGAGGCGGACGACCAAGCGTTCCAAGTTAAAATATCAAGGAGCGACCATGTGTGCGTCACTTTCACTTCCCCGAAGTAAGGGGGGGTGTGATGCAGCATATTTTTGCTGCACACAATACTGATTACACGCCGACCAAAACAAAACTCAGAAGAGAGAGAAAACAAAAGAGGCAAAAATAGTGAATTATCGGCTACCCGCTGCTAGTATATTCGATAAATATACTAGCAGCGGCCACACTGATCAACACTATTTAGCGGCCACATTCAATATATACTAGCACCAGCAGTAGCTGGTATATATTGAATGGGAAAAAAACGATGAATTATCGAGATCACTATAAGTTATCGGAAAAAGGGCACATCGCTGTGGAAAAGCTCAGGGAGTTGATTTTCGGACGAGCACATGGAAAGACGCAAGTGAAAAAAAGGAAAAAATAACCACGAGGACAAGAGTACACCGACACCAGCAATTAGGACAACAACAACAAGTACACCGTCACCAGCAACGAGGAAAACAACAACAACAAGTGCACCGACACCAGCAGCGAGGACAACAACGACGAGCCCCAGCACAGTGGCAGCAACAACAACACGCACAGCCGCGCCAGTGCCGCCACAGCAACAGCGCAGCCGCGCCAGTGCCGCCACAACAACAGCGCAGCCGCGCACGTGCCGACGCAACAACAGTGCAGCCGCGCCAGTGCCGCCACATCAACAGCACAGCCGCGCCAGTGCCGCCGCAGCAACAGCAATGCCGCAACATCAGCGCCCCGGCAGGAGCTCGCGAGTAGCAAACGCCACAGCAGTGCCGCCGCAGCAACAGTAGCGCCGCGCCCTTGCCGCCCCAGCTACAGCGAAGCCGCGCCCGTGCCGCCGCAGCAACAGCGCAGCCGCAATATCAGCGCCCCCGGCAGGAGTGCGCGAGTAGCAACGCCACAGCAGTGCCCCGCAGCAACAGCGCAGCCGCACCCGTGCCGCCGCAGCAACAGTGCAGCAGCGACAACAGTGCCCCAAAGCAGTGCCACAGCAGCAGCAACATCCAGCCAGCATCAGCGTCACAGCAACACCACAGCAACAGCACATCCGTGACAGGAGTGCCGTCACAGCAACAGCAACGAGAGCAGCATCCAGCCAGCAGCCGGCACAACAGTGCCGCCACAACAGTGCCGGAGCAGCAGCATCACATCAGCAGCACCACAGCAGCAGCAGCAAGTGCTGACGAGTTTCACTCTCTCACTTGTGAGTCTGTCGCCCAGTATAACCGAGGTCGAACCGATCGCCACCACCACTCAGCTTCGATGGCCTCCAGAGGAGATTCCACATCCGAGAAGACGGGTTTTACCCTCTCTCGTGTGTGCGTTTATCTTCTGAAAGTCATCGTTGGAAAAACGTCGTTTCAGATGGCGCACGAACAGGGACATTACTGGAATTTAAGCCGAGTCTAGCAAAGTTAATAGGGTGTAAAATAAAGTAATAAAGATCGGCATATTTAACGAGTAAAACAAGAGGCAACAGTAGATAACTTAGCGACTAACGAAAAACTAATATAAATTCTAGCTATACATTATATAGTATTATATATCATTATATATAGATATAAGTCCCGTCCGAGTTAGCTCCCGTCTTAGAAAACCCACCTCTCAGAGAAAAGCCCAGAAAACCAAGTCCGGCGCGAGGTCCGTTATAACAAGAGCTGGAAAAATGAGCCCCCGCATCCTAATCTTCAAGCGAAGCGCTAATTTCAATAGGGCCGGTAGTAAACACGGCAGCGAAGCGGTACTAGACGATGACAAGGATAGGGATTCGATATTTTGAGAAGGTCAAAGTACCGTTTCAAAGAGCTAGTCTTCGGGAAACGCGGAAACGCATAATGGGGTGTTTGCTTGCAGATGACAAAAGCGACACGCGTGGGCATAGCTACGCAACGGCGCGGCGGTCGCAACAACGGCGGGTGGTGCTACACGCAGCCCGGTTGTTGTGACACCAGCGAGCGTTGCTACACGCGGACCGGGTGTCACGTCGAGCGGCAAACCAGAAGCGGGAGTCGAATCATCTGGGTGGTGCCTCAGAGCGGCCCAGCGATCGTGCCACATGCGCGTTAAGGCCCCGCCCATACACTCGGCAGCATAGTCCAGTTGTTGCGAGTCGTGTGGGCAAAGCTACAACGAGCTAGGCGAGAAAACGGCAGCCCCGCGCCAAAAAACACAAAATAGCCGAAAATGGTATAAAATGCGAGCTGCCTGCCGGTAGAAATCAGTCAAGGTCCAGCCTTCAAGCTGAACACATCGCGAGCAAGGCAGTAATATAAACCTGCAAGCAAAGTACAACGAAAAGCAATCAAGGTCCAGCCTTCAAGCTGAACACATCGCGAACAAAGCTCAACACCCGCAAGCAAAGTACAACGAAAAACAGTCAAGGTCCAGCCTCCAAGCTGAACACATCGCGAGTAGTGATAAGTCTTCAAACAAAAATACAAACAAAAGAATCAAGCACCGGCCTTCAAGAAGAATACAGCACGAGCAGTAATCTTCCCGGATATAGCATAAATACAACGAAACCAGTCAGTCCAGTTAAGCACAAGACCACGATGGTAAACGTAAGCTGGGTCTACTTCCACCGCAAGGACGAGCTCGTGGCTATGGCCACCGAATTTGGGCTGGAAGTCGAGGGCAAGCCGGCTAGCGCTTCATATCTCTCGAGGCGACCACAGCGAGGAAACAACACGAAGAAGGAGGAACTGGCAGCGCAATACACGAATGAACACAGCGACAGTAAAGCGAAGACATCTCGAACCGCTTCACCGGTGGCCACAGTGCGACACACTCCTCTTCCACGGGTGGTGCTGACTAGGCCTGGAGAGACATCACTGGACATCTCGCGTGGAAGCCGGAACCAGTCTCCGGTGAGGCCCAGCGTGTTCCTAACCGAACCCCAGGGCCGGTCGGTAGCAGAGAATTTCCACCGATGGGGCATATCCTTCGATGGGCAATCGGACCCTCTGAGTTTCATCGAGCGAGTGGAGGAGCGTGCAACGGCCCACCAGATAAAGTTGAGCCAGCTCACCCCCGCCGTGTCAGAACTACTGACAGGAAGCGCCAGTGACTGGTATCGTGTGAGTCAACTACAGGGGTCGACATGGACCTACTTAAAGCGGGAGTTCCTGGAGTTCTTCCTGCCCCCCAGATACTTCCAGAGATTAGAGGACCAGATCCGAGCCAGGCAACAACGAGCTGGGGAGACCTTCAAGCGATACCTGGTGGAGCTGCGTCTTCTTATGAAGAGGGCGAGTTTTCCGGAAGAACAAGAGCTGGAGAGGATATACGAGAACCTAATGCCGGAGTACCAGCTATATATAAGAAGTCACGAGTAGACATCACTGGCACAGCTCACTCAGTTGGCAACCAATTTGGAGTTTAAAGAGCGAGAGGCACTACTCCGAGATCAAGCAGGACCCCCGCAGACTCTGGCCACAATAAACACCCGGAACGAAGCAGCACCACCACCTCGACACAGAAATCCCTTCCGGGACAACCCAGTTGGGCCAAGAGAAGACCGGAATGACCCACGGAGCCACAGGCCAGAAAACGGACCAGCTATCGATGTGCAGCGAGCCTGCAGGAGGTGCGCAGAAGTGGGACACATGGCTCGGGACTGCAACGGATAAATGGTCTATTTCTGCTGGCAGTGTGGGAAACGTGGACGACCGAGTGTTGCAGGCTGGCATTGGGAAACGGCCACCGGCCCCGTCTGCCCCAGGACCAGGTGGGATCCGGCAACAGCCAGTCCGGTAATCAAAACACCTGCTAAGAGTGGAGGGTGCGAGCATCGTGGCCAACATCAAAATAGATGGCCAGGACAGGCAGGCCACCATCGATACGGAAGCCACGACGAGCTTCATTAGTAAACGGGCGGTTCACCAACTTAACAATCCGAAGCTCCGGGCCATCCAAGCGCGGGTCAGCATGGCCAACGGAAGCGGGGCGACGGGACGACGAACGATAGGAACGACGAACGATCAAATGACTGTTACACCGAAACCCACGAGCCGAGCAGACGAGACGAAGACACCCGAGGTCATCCGGTCGGGTTCACGAGGGCCACTTGAAGATAGCGAGCCATCTCAACGTCCTCAACCCCTTGGGGTTACCCAGACCAGAGTGTGCTTGGTAGCTGCACCAACGGAGCAGGAGCTGCACGTCAACGAGGTGGAGGATGACATAAAGGAAACCGAACCCTCGTCCGAGAAAAAGGAGGAGCTAGAACCATGGGTCCAACGGCTCCTGGAGCAGGAACTATCCAAGTTCGCGACGTTGCGAGGGGTATCTCATATCGCAGAGCATGTGATAACCGTCAAAACGGACCAGTCCATCAAACAACGCTACTATCCTAAGAACCCAGCCATGAAACGGATAATTGATGAGCAAGTGGACGAACTTCTCAAAAACATTTGCATCGAACCCTCGAAGAGCCCGCACAGCGCGCCCATAGTGCTAGTGGGTAAGAATACAGGAGACGTCCGGATGTGCATTGACTATCGGCAACTTAATGCAAACTCCGTCACGGACGCCTATCCACTACCGCGGATCCACCACATCCTGGAGCGACTACGCAACGCACGGTAAATTTCGACGCTGGACCTAAAGAGTGGATACTGGCAGATCCCCATGGCTAAGAATAGCCGAGAGAATACCGCCTTCACCGTGCCCGGTCGAGGTCTGTACCACTGGAAGGTCATGCCGTTTGGACTCCATTCAGCACCCGCTACATTCCAACGAGCGCTGGATAGCGTCATAGGACCCGAGATGGAACCCTTTGCCTTTGCCTACCTGGACGACATAGTAGTCAGCGGGAATACTTTGGAAGACCATGTGAAGAACTTGGGCGAGGTATTTCGAAGGTTGCGGCAAGCCAATCTCCGGCTAAACCAAGGGAAGTGCAAGTTCTTCCAACGGAGTTTGGTATATCTAGGGCACCGGATAAGCGACGAAGGGATTCACACCGACCCAGAGAAGATAGCTGCGGTCCGGAAACTGCAGGCCCCCACAACGTGCCGCGAGTTACGCCGTCGTCCAACCAATGTCGACGTTGCTGAAAAAGGGCTAAAAATGGACTTGGGAAGAACAACAACAGACGGCGTTTGAGGAGTTGAAGACGCGACTCACCAAAGCACCAGTACTCGTTCGTCCGGACTTCGAAGAAAAGTTCTGTCTCCAGACGGACGCAAGTGACTTCGGCTTGGGAGCAGTACTAACACAACAGCACCAAAGAGCAGAACGAGTGGTCTCCTACGTCAGCCGAAGACTAGTTAAGGCAGAGGAAAACTACTCGGCTACGGAGAAGGAGTGCACAGTGGTTGGACTTGTATGGGAGCCGCGGCCAAAAATACTTCTAGTTGTTATATCGTTTCGAAATTATAGCAAAAAAAAATTGGACAAGTCGCCCGACTATATCCTATAGCTACCATACAAAATATCAGTCCAAATTTCAAACGCGTTGCTATTTTCAGTTTCAAACTTTTGGTCATTTCTTGAGGCTTACTTGGAGTGCGTTTCATTGAAATTGTTTGCTTTTCGTTAAGCCAATTAGATTGGAATTGAAGAACTGATGCCTTTTTGCGTTTATATTGTGTCCAAAACGAAGCAATTTTTTTGCAAATGTATCCAATACTTTTCGTTAACACGCTCATCTCGGACACGTAGCCAATGTTTTCAATACTGCTGTTGACAAATTCGATGACCTGCCGTAATTTTTCTGCATTGGTACCGATTGCTGTACTCCAATAATTGAATTATACAAGCGAGTGAAGACACAATGAAAAGAGTCACCTACCAAAATTAAATTAATAAATAATTGACGCTATAAAAATTAAAATTTTAACCTAAAAAAACATAAAACATTAAAGACGAGCACAAAGACACAGCACAACTACAATTCAAATCAGCTGCTTTGACCTTGAAGAAAAAAACAGACGATGTTAGTAAATGGTTGTTTATGCACACATCTGCAAATATCTGCAGCTAGGTTTAACTTTTTTTATAGCTTAAGATATTGACAAATACACTGAATAAAAAATGAATCGGGGCATCTTGGGGGATCATAGTTAAAACTTTAAGTAAACATAAAAAAGACGAATACAAAAGATACTAAAAATATAATAAAGTAAGGAATTACCACAGAACCCTCAAAATGCGGCTGGATGAAGCGCCTAGTCGCAGTGATCCAAGGAGATTCTATAACTTTGTTAATATGAAGCGTGGTTCATCAACGCTTCCATCGACTGTTTTTTTTTGAAAAGAATACAGCGGAAACTAATCAGTCTATTGCTGATTTATTTGCTGATTTTTTTCAAACTACATATAGATCTCAAAACGATCGATTGGTTTTGCCTTATCCGTATCAGATAAATGACGCACATTGCATATTTAAACCATTAATTACTAAAAGTTCACTATTAAATAATTTAAAGATTCTAAAGCCTGTATTTTCACCAGGCCCAGATGGAGTTCCAGCATGTGTGCTTAGGCATTGTGCTGAAGCTTTATTAATTCCTTTATATATTCTTTTTAATTTGTCAATGGAGTTATGTTCTTTTCCAAACTATTGGAAGGAATCTTTTATTATTCCTCTCCATAAAAAAGGAAACAAATCGAATGCCGAGGAATATCAAAATTGTCTGCTATTCCGAAACTGTTTGAGAAATTAATAACCTCACAGTTACAACATTATTGTAGATCTATATATCACCATGCCAGCATGGGTTTATGAAATATAGATCTACTACCACTAACTTACTGGAGTTCACTTCTTTGGTAATTGATGGTTTCCAAAACAAAATGCAAACGGACGTTATTTATACTGATTTCAGTAAAGCTTTTGACTCAGTTAATCACTCACTATCACTACATAAGCTTTACCTCTTGGGATTTCCAAATAACTTAATTATCTGGATATCTAGCTATTTAAATCTCAGAACACAGAAAGTGTATTTTAACGGCTTAGTCTCCAAGTCTGTTAAGGTCACTTCCGGTGTACCTCAAGGGAGTCACCTTGGCCCTTTGTTATTTACATTGTTTATTAATGATCTTCCATCCGTTATTAAATTTTCTCGTGTGTTAATGTATGCCGATGATGTCAAGCTTTGTTTAACGTCAGTTGATTCTCAATCTGGTCAAATGCTGCAAGCTGACCTTGATAGTTTCCAATCTTGGTGTCAAATAAACCTTTTAAATCTTAATTGCTATAAATGTAACGTAATGTCTTTTTACAGGCGTTTGCCTTTTAACAATACTTATTTCCTACATGCAAAACCTCTTGAGCGCATTGAGTCTGTTAAAGATCTAGGTATTCTGCTCGATCCCAAACTTAAATTTGACAAGCACATCTTGGATATAACTAATCGTGCAATATGTGTCCTTGGCTTCATTAAGCGTTGGGCGAAAGAATTTAATGATCCCTACATCACTAAAACTCTTTATACTGCTCTTGTTCGACCTATTCTTGAATATGGCTCTTGTATTTGGTGTCCCCAATATAAGGTTCATCAGGAAAGAATAGAGTCTGTACAAAAACAATTTCTTTTGTTTGCCCTTCGGGGTCTTAATTGGAGTGCTAACACTCCTTTACCTTCCTATCGCAGTAGACTTTTACTTATCAATGTTCCTTCACTTTCTGATCGTAGAACCATGCTTGGTGTAATTTTTTTGCAATTACTATTTTATAATAAATAATGCATCTTCGTTTTCCACTTTTAAAAATTGGATATAACGTAATTTGTCTAGTGTGTAACGACGTAATTTTTAAATTAATTAAAATATATTTTAGCCATATGTTCGCTGATTATCCGTTGCCACAACCTACGCAGTAACAAGTCCTTGCTTGTTTTCGTTGGGCCACTTGATGGTGCTGTTCGTTAGCACATCAACGTCCATATATAAATTCAACAAGTAAGAAAGCTACAGTCGAGAGTGCTCGACCGTATGATACCCGCAACCCAATTCGAGAGAAAACAAAAAGCTTAAATGATATTTTAACAAAAAATATACCGAAATTTGTTTTTTTTTTTATATATTTGAAAAAAATCCATAACATACCGACATGGTCACACTGTCAACTAAACAAAAAAGCGAGAGCAGCTGCAAGTGAATTTTGCCTATAAAATTGATTCTTTATAACTTCCTTGTTTTTCATTCGATCACAATCAAATTTACAGGAAACATTGAGACTATAATATAATTAATTATTATGCATACTAAAATTCAATGCTCTAGGTCATTTATTACGGCTTAACAGCTTTTGGGGGCGGAAAAGGGCGTGGCAAAAATCTAAAACAATCTTGATCTGCGTAGGGCCTATAAGAGTACTGTCACCAAATTTGGTAGCTCTAGCTTTTATAGTCTCTGCGATCTAGGTGTTCATACAGATGGACAGACGGCACTAAGTTTTAATACCCTTCTACCCTATGGGTAGCGGGTATAAAAAACAAATTTCAGTATATCACTGATCTATTTTTTTTTTTTTTCAACCTACTTATTCTTGATATTCCTACTCTAACGCGCCCTATCCTTACAGCCTGTCTCTGTCGAATTGTATCGTCAGTCCCTTAATGAGTGAGGCGTCTATGATTCGATATTTTCAAATGGTTAAGCCGGTGTTTTCGTCCGGTCCGGATGGAATTCCTGGCAGTGTACTTCGGTCGGCTCCGTCTGCTTTATGCAGACCGTTGCTGGAATTATTTGATTTATCGCTTGAGTCATCAACTTTTCCCTCTTAATAGAAAGATTATTTCATTATTCCTCTCCATAAGAAGTGAAGTAAGTCTGACGAAAAAAACAATAGAGGTAGTTATATGTAAATTGTCTGCTATACCAAAAGTTTTTGAGAAGATATTAACAAGTCATTTACAATATTTATGTAGTTCTATTATTTCCCCCTACCAGCACGGATTTGTGAAACATAGATCCACTGTTACTAATCTTCTTGAGCTTTCTTCGTTCGTTAACCACGATTTTAGTAAAGCCTTTGACTCAGTAAATCATTCTCTTTTGCCATATAAGCTTGACTTAATTGGATTTCCCAATAATTTGATTTGCTGGATTTCAAGCTATCTAAGCCAAAGAACGCAAAAAGTTTCTTTTAATATTTTCTTTCTAATACATTACCTCTGAAGTTCCCCTGGGTAGCCATCTCGGTCCCTTACTTTTCACATTGTTCATAAATGATCTACCTACTGTTTTGACACAATCTCGCGTACTAATGTATGCAGATGATGTTAAAATATGCCTGCAGTACAGGGATTGACCATGCCATATCAAGTTGCAGAGAAATATTAACTCTTTTCAGTCATGGTGCAAAGTGAACTTGTTAAATTTAAACTGTTCTAAATGTGTTGTGATGTTCTTCTATAGAGTTAATCCACATTGGGGCTCTTGCTTACTGAACGGTAACGATCAAAAGAGAATTATTCCTGTTGATGATCTGGCTATTCTCTTAGATCATAAACTTAAATTTTCTGACCACATTTCTAGTACGTTCACTTAACTTTTTAGCTTTTTTTTTTTTTTTTTGAATTACTTTGCTTTTATTTGTTATCCAATCTTATAACTAAACATTAATTAACAATACAAATTGAATTGTTTTTGGGTTGCACGTCCCTAGAATCTATCGCTGGGTTGGTAGATCATTACGACGAAGACGGGAGCGGCTACACAGTCGGGTTGGCCCTCGCGCGAGGGCAGAATTGCATATTGTTATATAGGTAAGATTCTAATAGTTTATATGTATTATTAGGAAGTGTTGCTCTGATCTTATGCATTAGACCTTCTAACCAAACTCTATCGAATGCTTGGGCTACATCTAAAAATAATGCAGTGCAATCTTCTCGATTTTCGAAAGCTCTTCGTATTTCAGAAGTTATCCGGTTGACCTGCTCGATAGTTCCGTGTTTTTCACGAAATCCAAATTGGTGTGATGAGATTTTATTATGGATTCTTAGAAATGAGTTTATCTGAGTAAGCAGACACTTTTCAAAGACTTTGGATAAGCGTGATAATAAGCTTATTGGTCTGTACGAAGAGGGAATTGAGTGATCTTTGCCAGGATTCGTTATCATTATTATCATTGATTTTTTCCATATCTCTGAAAAGTGGCCAAGCCATGTAATGGCATTGAAGAGCTGGGTGATATTGCGAACTGCGCAATATGGGAGTTCAATAATCATTTTTGGCGTTATTTGGTCGGAGCCTGGTGATTTTTTCGGATCCAGTTGGTTTTTTATGATATGAGCGATTTCGTTTGTTTGAAATTTCATTGGCTCACGTTGAAGCTGTAAGTCATTGTTACAGACGGTAGTGTAAATGCGTTTGTGGCAGGATTTGGCTGGAACACATTTTCAAGGTGCTGTGCAAATGTTCTGGCTCTGTCTTCATCACTGCGGGCTCAGCCGCCCACTGTGTTTCTTATAGGCGCCACAGTTTCTGTCGGGGAGCATAGGGTTGGGTGGGCTCTCCATAGAGAGTGCTTTTTGGAAGATTTTGATAATTGCTCTATATAGCGGCGTTGGGTGTTTGCTTCTTGTAGCTTTAACGCTCTGGTGAGTTTGCGGGAGGCGTCGTTTTAAGTTTGTCGTGCATATGGCGACCTATGTGACTGCCATTCTCGTCGTAGGCTTCGCTTTTCGATTACGAGCTGCTCGATTTGTTGACTTCTCTTCTTTAGCATGTAAGGTATTTGTGCAGTTTGAGGAGTGGAAATGAGAAGGACGATTCGTTGGCTTTTGTAGAAGAATGTATCAGCTAAGTGGATAATGATGGGAATGTTCCATTCTGCAGACCTTCTGTAGAAGTGACGATGATAACCAGTAATATTATTGGTAATTGCAGTAGAGAGCGAAGTTTTGTACGTAGCGTTTCAAGATTGCAGTTTCATATCGATTTCGTTATCCGATGACAATGTAGATTCTTCGAGGCCAGATATTAATATTGCTGAAGGATGAACTTTAGGCTGAAGCAGATTTGCGAAACGAGATGTAACTAAATTCAGTTGAGCTGCTGAATCAAGTATGGCTCGACAAGACACGAGAAAACCAGAACTATTTTGTATATACACAACACCAGTAGCTTGCATCATGTATTCGGTCTAATTTTGAGCTTTAGTTGAAACAAGAGCAGAAAACTGCTGATGTTGAGACTTTGGCGAATGATGACCTATGATAGAAGATGCGCTGGAGTCAATATGCAACAAGGAGCGATGCTTGGAAGAACAATGCAATGGAATGTGTCACATAGGCACATATGCAAACGCTTTGCTTTCTTCTAACGAAGTTTTGGCGTTGTCACCATGTTTGTCTGTTCTAATAAAACTTTGCCAAGTTCGTGCAAATGTAGAATGGGTGTTGTTTGCTGCTGGTTATGCGACAATGTGTCGCACGAGAAATGTGCTGGCCTCAGTGGGTGTATTATTGATTGAGGCCAAATCAGGCTTGAAGTGGACATGTGAATTAGCGTTAATGGAAAAAATCACTTGTTGGCGTTCCACCAAACAAACACATATTTGTTTTCAGGCTTGCCCCTGATCAAACTTCTGATGAAGTCATGGCTTTTATTCAGGCCAAATCTAAAGCCAATGTTTCAGTGGACAAATTTCAATTTCATTGTTTCCGGGAAATATCGTCTTTTAAAATTACTGTTCCTACCGATCAATTTAGCAACATTTGCTATAAAAAGTTCTGGCCAGATCATGTAATTGTAAAGGAATATACGGCAAAAAGGAAAATTCGTACTCCAGTGGAACTTTCTTCTGTTTCGAGTAAAAGCTCTGTAGTTACAAAAAATAACTTCCTTCTCACTTGGCTACCAGCACGTGAGAGGTCTGTGTAGCAAACCTAGTAATCTCTTTCTTAGTAGTCTGTCTTTTTCATGTAACGTCGTCACTTTTTCGGTGACTTGACTTAGGCCAGACATTATAAACTTTGAAATCCTTTCAAGTAGATATAATATTTATAGACGAGATCGCACTCCACCTCGTCGTGGAGGTGGGGCTCTAATCGCTGTTGACGTTGCCTTCACTTCGGAATTATTTACAAATGATTGTGCTGTCGATTTAAAATTCGTAGCTGTAAAATTGTCCGTTCATGGTGTTTGTATTTTTATAAGTTGTTCCTATGCTCCGCCCTCTTCTGATTCTTCTGCCTATTTTTCACATTTATCGGCTATACTATCTGGCTCTACTTTACTATCCGATCGCGTGCAGCATACTATACTACGAGTTGGCAACACGTGCGTCAGTTTCGTAACACTGATTTCAATGAACTCTCTCGGATCCTGTCGAACACTGACTCGTCTCCACTTTCCAAGTATACGGACATTAATAGTGCAACTGAACTGTTTACTGAACCGTAAACCAAAAAGGTCTACCAAGCCTGTTTAGTTTACACGGGAATTGACATACCTTAAAAATAAAATGTCGAGAAATTACAAGAAGTTTAAGCAATCTAACACTTCCTTTAACTTCTCTTGTTATTCTATTGCACGATCAAATTGTATTGTCCATAATACACAGTATTACAATGACTACCTCGTATATTGTGGACGGCGGTTTCAGAGGAGATTTTATAACTTTGTTGATATGAAACGTGGTTCGTCAACGCTTGTATTATCATTTTTTTTTTTTTTTTAATAATACAGCGGAAACCAATCAATCCACTGCTGATTTATTTGCTGATTTTTTTCAAACCACTTATAGATCTCAAAACGTTCGATTGGTTTTGCCTTATCCGTATCAGATAAATGGCGCACATAGCATTTTTAAACCACTAATTACTAAAAGTTCACTATTAAATAATTTAAAATTCTAAAGCCTGTATTTTCATCGGGACCAGATGTGTTCTTAGGCATTGTGCTGGGGCGCCATTATTTCATTATACATTCTTTTTAATTTGTCAATGGAGTTATGTACTTTTCCAAACTGTTGGAAGGAATCTTTTATTAATTAAAAAATTAAACAAATCGAATGCTGAGAATTATAGAGGAATATCCAAATTGTCTGCTATTCCGAAACTGTTTGAGAAATTTATAACCTCACAGTTACAACATTCTTGTAGATCTATTATCTCACCATGCCATGGGTTTATGAAATATAGATCTACTACCTCTACTACTACTACCTGGAGTTCATTTCTTTGGTAACTAATGGTTTCCAAAACAAAATGCAACTGACGTTATTTATAGTGATTTCAGTAAAGCTTTTGACTCTATTAATCACTCACTATTACTATATAAACTTTATCTCTTGGGATTTCCCAATAACTTAATTAACTGGGTATCTAGCTATTTAAATTTCATAACCCAGAAAGTGTATTTTACCGGCTTAGTCTCTAAGTCTGGTCACTTCCGGTTTACCTTAAGGGAGTCACCTTGGCCTTTGTTATTAACATTGTTTATTAATGATCTTCCGTCCGTTATTATACCCGCTACCCATAGGGTAGAAGGGTCTTATAACTTAGTGCCAACAGAAAATGTATGTAACAGGCAGAAGGAGGCATCTCCGACCCCATAAAGTATATATATTCTTGATCAGCCGAGACGATATAGCCATGTCCGTCTGTCCGTCTGTCTGTCCGTATGAACACCTGGATCTCAGAGACTTTAAGACATAGAGACACCAAATTTGGCGAAAAGGTTCCTTTATACCCTACGCAGATCAAGTTTATTTCAAAAGTTGGATGCTACGCCCCCTTCGCCCACAATAAGCATTAATCTAGAAAAAGTCAAGTTTTTTTTAATGTAAATCGCGTATAACTCCAAAAGTTCTTTGTGTAATGATGTGTAATTTGGTAACCCATCTGCGCTTGACACTCTTAATATACCCTGTAATTGGTACAAATCGGATAAGTAGAACAAAAGTTATTTGTTAAATTATTTATCAAAATTGATGTGCCCAGTGCATATGGACGTTTTAAGTGTGTGAATGACCTAGAGATATCAAATTTGGTGACAGCATTCGTGTAGGTCTTACGCAGATCAAGTTTGTTTTAGATTTTTGCCACGCCCCTTTCCGCCCCCAAAAACTGTAAACCGTAATAATAGACCTAGAGCATTGAATTTTGGTATGCATAATAACAATGATAGTCTGAATGACTCCTGTGAATTTGGTTGAGATCGAATAAAAAACGAGGAAGTTATTAAAGAATCCATTTTGTATGCAAAATTCGCTTCCAGCTGCTCGCGCTTTGTTTGTTTAGTTGACAGTGTGACCATGTCGGTGTTGTGGATTTTTACCCGCTATTTTCAAATATATACAAACAAAATACAAGTTTCAGTATATTTTTGGTATATTTGTTGTTAAAATATCATTCAAATTTTTTTTTTCTCTCGAAATGGGTTGCGGGTATCATACGGTCGAGCACTCTCGACTGTAGCTTTCTTACTTGTTAAATTTTCTCGTGTGTTAATGTATGCTGATGATGTCAAGCGTTGTTTACCGTCAGTTGATACTCAATCTGATCAAATGCTGCAAGCTGATCTTGACAGCTTCCAATCTTGGTGTCAAATAAACCTTTTAAATACTAAATAAATGTAAAGTAATGTCTTTTTACAGGCGTTTGCCTTTTAACAATACTTATTTTCTACATGCAAAACCTCTTGAGCGTATGGAGTCTGTTAAAGATCTAGGTATTCTGCTCGATCCCAAACTTAAATTTGACAAGCACATCTTAGCTATAACAAATCGTGCAATAGGTGTCCTAAGTTTTAATAAGCGCTGGTCGAAAAAATTCTTTTTACTTCTCTTGTGTGACCAATTCTTGAACATGGCTCTTGTGTATAGTGTCCAATATAAGGTTCATAAGGAAAGAATAGAGTCCGTACAAAAACAATTTCTTTTGTTTGCACTTCGGGGTCTTAACTGGAGTGCTAACACTCCTTCACCTTCCTATCGTAGTAGACTTCTACTTATAAATCTTCCATCCCTTGCTGATCGTAGAACCATGCTTGGTGTAATTTTTTTGCATAAGCTCATTAGTGGTGAGATCGATTCTTCCGAACTGATTAGCCTAATTAATTTTAATGTTCCGATCAGAAATACAAGGAACTTTTTACCTCTTTCCCTTCCACTTTGTAGTGAAAACTATGCTTTACATAATCCTTTCCGTATTTTATGTTCTAACTATAACGAGTACTATTCTATAATAAATAATGTTTCTTCGTTTTCCACTCTTAGAAATTTGATATTAAGTCATATGCCTAGTGTGTAATTATGTAACTTTAAAATTAATTAAAATATATCTTAGCTATATGTTCGCGATTGTCCGTTGCCACAAGCTACGTGGTGCGCCCCTACGGCCCGCGCGGTAACAAGCCCTTGCTTGGTGTCGTTGGGCCACTTGATGGTGCTGTTCGTTAGCACATCAACGTCCAATAAAAAAAAAAAAAAAAAAAAAAAAATAGTCGAACGCATACGCGAAGCCCCAGGAGACATGCCGGACTTCATGATGGAAGAGAATCAGGTATATAGGCACCTTGGCCGCCGACCGGACGACGAAGATGACACTCCCTAGAAGCTGTTCGTCGCATCCGAGTTTCGACCGCGGGTTTTAGCCGAGTGCCACGACCATTCCACCGCAGGGCATCTTGGGAACAGGAAGACCCTGGCCAGAATCAACCCACGTTACCACTGGCCCGGCCTATATTGAGATGTGGCCCGCTACGTAAAAAGGTGCGAGAAATGCCAACGGTTCAAGACTAGCCAGATGAAACCCCCCGGGAGGATACTGACGAGACAAGTGGAAGAGCCCTTCGACACTCTATGCGCTGACTTCGTGGGACCTTTGCCACGTTCGAAGCACGGAAATACCATGCTTCTGGTTTTCTTCGACGCATTTAGTAAATGGGTGGAGCTTGTCCCATTACGGAGGGCTACTGCGGTACATTTGGAACGGGCATTCCCACAAAATATCGTCATTCGGTTTGGTACACCTCGACGTTTCGTGTGCGACAACGGGACACAATTTACCAGTAGGTCCTTCAGGTCATTCTGAGAGAGATCATCGAGATCACTATAAGTTATCGGAAAAAGGGCACACTACTGTGGAAAAGCTCAGGGAGTTGATTTTCGGACGAGCACTTGGAAAGACGCAAGTGAAAAAAAGGGAAAAATAACCACGAGGACAAGAGTACATCGACACCAGCAAATAGGACAACAACAACTACAAGTACACCGTCACCAGCAACTAGGACCACAACAACAAGTGCACCGACACCAGCAGCGAGGACAACAACGACGAGCCCCAGCACAGTGGCAGCAACAACAACACGCACAGCCGCGCCAGTGCCGCCGCAACAACAGCGCAGCCGCGCCAATGCAGCCACAGCTACAGTGCAGCCGCGCCCGCGCCGCCGCAGCAACAGCAATGCCGCAACATCAGCGCCCCCGGCAGGAGTGCGCGAGTAGCAACGCCACAGCAGTGCCCCGCAGCAACAGTAGCGCCGCGCCAGTGCTGCCACAGCAACAGCGCAGCCGCGCACGTGCCGCCGCAACAACAGCGCAGCCGCGCCAGTGCCGCCACATCAACAGCACAGTCGCGCCAGTGCCGCCGCAACAACAGCGCAGCCGCGCCAATGCAGCCGCAGTAACAGCGCAGCCGGAATATCAGCGCCCCCGGCAGGAGTACGCGAGTAGAAACGCCACAGCAGTGCCGCCACAACAGTGCCCCACCGGAGCAGCAGCATCACATCAGCAGCTCCACAGCATCAGCGTCACCACAGCCGCAGTGCCCGCCACAACAACAACAGGCCCTGCCCAGCAGCGACGACCGTTGCCAGCAACAAGGCCGTGGCCAGGGACAAAGACGAGAGGCTCCCGGTAAGCATGACAGTAGCTAGCACTAACATCCTCTACCGTCATGTGTTGCCCACATCCTCTCGCGGAGGGTTTGGGGCTCGCGCAAATAAATAAAATAAAGTAGAAATATGTCTTTATTGTTGGGCGGTTAAAGGGGGAAGCGGGCAGGGCTAGCGGAGTGAGGTTAAGGTCGGCTTGGCACGGGTTCAGAGTACCACGACGAGGTGTCAGAGGGACTTACCCCTTCAGCTCTGACGATTCTTCTGAACCCGGACGCCAAGAAGCAGCTATGAACTTCGGTCATCATTGGATGACATTCCACAAGTGCTGACGAGTTTCACTCTCTCACTTGTGAGTCTGTCGCCCAGTATAACCGAGGTCGAGCTGATCGCCACCTCCACTCAGATTCGATGGCCTCCAGAGGAGATTCCACATCCGAGAAGACGGGTTTTACCCTCTCTCGTGTGTGCGTTTATCTTTTGGAAGTCATCGTTACCGAGTACGTGGTAGCCACTCTCCGAAGTTAGTGGTCCAAGGAGTGGACAGCGGGAGGGCATCGGGCTTCGAGAACTCTCTCTCTCCATTCCTTGTGGTCACTCTAGCCTGCACGAGTTTTGTAGCATTTTTATTGCCGAACTTTTGCTATGGCTTAGCTCATCAACCAGTAATGTTTCCAAAATAATTAAATATTTCTGTAACTGGTCCTGGCAGACCGAGACGCCGACCCCGGCTGGAAAAACGTCGTTACATGGTTTTTCAGACAATTTGCATTTCCCTTTATAGTTTTTGGCGTCAGACTTACTTCCTTCTTATGCAGAGGAATAATGAAAGATTCCTTCCATAAAGAGGGAAAAGTTGATGACTCAATCGATAAATAAAAAAATTTCAGCAACGGTCTGCATAAAGCCTCGGCTCCGTACCGAAGTACACAGAGAAGAACTCCATCCGGACCGGGCGAAAACACCGGCTTAACCATTTGAAGATATCGAATCAGAGACTCCTCACTCAGTCAGTGTTCAGCTTTTCTGTACACTTATTTACTATTAATCTTTAGGTCGTCAAAATTTGGCTTATTGGAACCTATTCTTTCGAGCAAGTCCATATTTTCGACTGTCTTGAAATATTGCGACTTTAGATCGACGAGCAAACCTTCTCGTAAATCTATTGCTGCCAACACATCCTCATTAACTGTCGATAAAGAATCTGGCACCGCATTCAAGAATCCTCTACGATACTCGATCTTAAACGGATACGTTTGCAATGCCCATCGAGTTAAACGAGAATTTAAGTCATGGTTTTACATTAACCATTCGAGCGATACGTGGTCGGTCAAGTTACTTTTCACTTAGGGCAGAAAACATAAAATAAATGTTGACAAACATTTTTATTTTTATTTTTATTCAAACGATTCTATTTTATTTTCTGCTATATATATTTATATTATTATGCATTGCTGCAAATTAAATTGCACTTATGGGCCGACTAGTGATGGAGACCAGCCTAAGTTTGTTTCTTGTTGGCTGTGCGAAAGTTTCATGCATATAAAATGTGCTGGCATTACCGGGAGCGATTATGATAAGATCAACGCTGCTGTGAAAAAGGGCAGCGGTGGTATTATGTGGTCATGTCCGATATGCATTGTAAATTACAACATATACTATATGTATATAACTACGTGAAAAACCAATTTGCTAATCTTCGCAAAATGACCAAGATTCTTTCTAGTGAATTTGATACTAGTATGGAATTGCTTGGTCAATTCGAATTTAAGACGACTACAAAGCGCTGATCGCTTCCGTCAAAAAAAAAAAACTAATTTAATTAGTGGTGCCAATCATTGATCCGCGAAATGAACCACAATTTCCTCCGATTCCCAATGTCTGTATTGAGGCCTCGGATGGATCCTCGATTCCTTATTGTCCGATTATTGATAGCCACCTGCTCCCAGCATTATTATTAATAATAACAGCCCCGTATTTTCTGTTGTGGCTCCGATAAAGCGGATATTCATTTCTTGATTATCTGCCGATACTTCGTGCGAGGCCATTTCAACTTAACGGCATCGGTAGACATACAAAAATTCAATTTCGCAACTCCACGGGAAGTCACTTTATTTAAATTAACTGTTCCTTACGACTCATTTTTCTATGTTTTGTGACACGAGTTCTGGCCACATGAGTTCAGGCCATAGAAACGTTACATCACCCCAGTAAATTTTTAACCTAATATCACCTAAGCTCACGCTCCAACTATTAATAGAACTTAAACTAATGCTTCAAAAAACTAAATATTAATCCTGTTCAACTAACATCCCCTATTCGTATAGCGTATCAAAACGTAAGGGGTATTAAATCAAAACTATCTGAAGTCTATGTAGTATCTTAGTGTTTACTGAAACTTGGTTAAAGCCTGAAATTTCCAACTTATCTCTCTTTAGTAATAAATTTACGTCTTACAGATGTGACTATTTGTCTTGAATTAGTAGTGGTGTTCTTATTGCCGTTGATTCAGACCATAAATCGGAATTAATCTGCTCGGAATCCGGCATTGAATTTGTCGCCATTAAAACAACGTTTGGTCAAACTTCAGCCTATGTATATCAATTGTTTGTACATCCCACCACAATCTGATATTTCTGTTAATTTTTAACACTTATCTATTTTACAGTCTATATCCTCTAAACTACTAGATAGTAAATCTTTGTTTGTACTTGGTGATTTTTATTTATCAAATGTATCTTCGTCTGCTGAAGATAATAATCTAGTTCCAACTTTTTCGCATGAGTTTCTAAATGACCTTTTCGATTTTTCTCTTTCACAAATTAACCATATTTATAATCGTCTTCTTAACTTACTATTTGTATCAGATCCTGCATATGCCACTGTACGTAGAATTTACCCTCTTGTAGTTCCTGAAAATTCTTATCATACAACTGATTCATCTCTTGAATTACCGGCTTCTGAGCACATTAACTTACCTAAGACAGTAAATAGACCACTGTGTTTTAAACAAGTAAGAAAGCTTCAGTCGAAAGTGGTCGACCGTATGATACCCGCAAACCATTTCGAGAGAAACCAAAAAACAGCTGGCAAAAATCCTCTGACTGAACCCTCCACGAGGGCCGGCTGGGCAATGGATACTGCATCGTCTCGGGCGACCGAGAGATGTCAGCATCACTTGCTCGCTTATGAGACCTTGCAGTTTCTAGCTAAGGGACTGGGCCTAAGCTTTTTAGATTTATTCTGGAAAGCCGAGGTCCAGGACCATGGTCAGAGGTACTTGGCAGCAAGTATAAAATGCATCTTCAATCCTCGGATTCACAATGGAGGAAGATATAGAGACCTCAACTCGGGCTGGGATGTCAGCCCAAACGTCGGTGGGAAGTGTGACCGCTACCACCTGCGGGCACGGGGAGGAGAAATTCTCTCTGCGTGTCGCCAGTGGTCACGACGGTGGAGTGGGCAAACTCCATCGACAGGAGGGTGTGGACCTGACACAGGCTCATCGGTGACGGAGTCTGAGCTAGCGCTTGCGCTAGCGAGGATGCCGTTGGATGAGTCATCGAGCACTGATGAAGATGAAGTGACAGTAGTCCAGGGACCACCCAACAAGGAAGGCGCTAACCTCAAGCGCAAACAACGCTCAGGGTACAAGAGCTCTCTCAAGTTCCTTAAGGGACTAGAAGGCCGCAACCCAGAGTCGTTGAACGAGCGTGAGAGGAAATTGCGCAAGAAGCACGAATACAACGTGCGGCGGTACCTGAGGCTCGCTGGCGTGACCGGCAACACTCAGTCCGCTGAACCGAGTATGAGTGCACGGTGCCAGGGTGACAAGGGGCTTCAGGCAGTAGCCGTAGCCAACCCGACGGAGGAAGTCAAACCTTCCACGTCGAAGTTGGTGGAACCAAAGAAACCCAAGTCACCCTTAAAAGGAAAAAAGCGTGCACCAGGTATGCTTGCAAAAACCACACCTCCTGGAAAGAAGAGAACGGTGAGCAAGCTACCGAAAAAGGCCAACCCATCTGTCAGCAAGAGGCAGAGGTCAGACGACTCGGCGAAGGCTTCGGAGAGCAAGCGGGTGTGTCCAGGGGACATCCTGGCCAGCTTGAGCTCGAAGCCGGAGCTACAGGTAGCCATCATCGACAGAAGCAACCCGAATGGGAAGCTTTCTATTGATAACTGGATTATCCTGGAAGGGTTAATTGACCAGGGGATGTACGACAAGGTAACCGCCGCTGTAGAACGACGAGAAACTCCCCATTACCGAGCCAACAGGTTGCTCGAGATCTTCAACCCTAGACCAGGCCAGGAATTACAATCTTCGACGTCGAGAATGGCGGCCGGAACTACAAAGTCTTGTCTTAGTGAAACACCATGTCCTATCGAACGCGGCCGAGAGTTTCGCCGCCAAATTGAAAGACCGTACGTCGTTCGCAAATTCGTGTCTGCAAATATAGTATGACTGCAATGGGTGGGCTCGGCCCAACGACGCGTGGCCAATTTGGCGGATCTCAAACCGTACCACAGCGAGATCTCGTCAGGCACCAATCCCGATTGTCCCCAATGTGACGTCCTAAACTCAACGTTATCCGTTTCTCACGAAAAAAACCTAACGCATTCTCAACAAATCTCCACTGCAACCACAGAGCGATGGACCCCGTTGAAGCAGAGGGAATAATCCTCGGGGACCGGAGCGGCCATTCTGGGCGTTACCCAAGACGACCCCACAACCAAAGGGAACTCACTGACAGTCCCTACGCCTCGGACGACAGCATGGCCACCAGCCCGCTCACCGTCCCCTACACCGGACGAGCCCGACTCGCTGTGCGAGGTGCCAAATGGTCGAGGAGGAGGCAGGCCTGATGTTATGGGCCGGAGGCGATTGGCTCGAGATGCAGGCAGTAGCCGAGGAACTGCAGCGGGACGCTGGGCTTCCATGGGCCCAATTAGATTGGGTACCAGCACCCACCGGTTGGACGCTGAAAGGCCTGGGTGGTCTACTCCCGATATGAGTCATCGAGGCGGTAGAAATGGGTCGACCACGAGCGATCTGACAGAGCCGGAAATTCCTGGTGGAGGCGGACGACCAAGCGTTCCAGGTTAAAATATCAAGGAGCGACCATGTGTGCGTCACTTTCACTTCCTCGAAATAAGGGGGGGGGGTGTGATGCAGCATATTTTTGATGCACACAATACTGATTACACGCCGACCAAAACAAAACCCAGAAGAGAGAGAAAACAAAAGAGGCAAAAATAGTGAATTATCGGTGAATTTATCGAATATACTAGCAGCGGCCACACTGATCAACACTGTTTAGCGACCACATTCAATTTATACTAGCACCAGCAGTAGCTGGTATATATTGAATGGAAAAACGATGAATTATCGAGATCACGATAAGTTATCGGAAAAAGGGTACACTACTGTGGAAAAGCTCAGGGAGTTGATTTTCGGACGAGCAGATGGAAAGACGCAAGTGGAAAAAAGGGAAAAATAACCACGAGGACAAGAGTATACACCAGCAACGAGGACAACAACAACAACAAGTGCACCGTCACCAGCAACGAGGACAACAACAACAACAAGTGCACCGACACCAGCAGCGAGGACAACAACGACGAGCCCCAGCACAGTGGCAGCAACAAAACACGCACAGCCGCGCCAGTGCCGCCGCAACAACAGCACAGCCGCGCCAATGCAGCCGCAACAACAGCGCAGCCGCGCCAGTGCCGCCCCAGCTACAGCGAAGCCGCGCCCGTGCCGCCGCAGTAACAGCGCCGCCGCAATATCAGCGCCCCCGGCAGGAGTGCGCGAGTTTCAACGCCACAGCAGTGCCCCGTAGCAACAGCAACAGCGCAGCCGCACCCGTGCCGCCGCAGCAACAGTGCAGCAGCGACAACAGTGCCCCAAAGCAGTGCCACAGCAGCAGCAACATCCAACCATCAGCAGTGTCACAGCAGCACCACAGCAACAGCACATCCGTGACAGGAGTGCCGTCACAGCAACAGTGCAGGGCGAGAGCAGCAACGCCACAGCAGTGTCGCCATAGTAGCGCCGACACAGCAGTGTCGCCACAGTAGCGCCGCCACAGCAGTGCCGCCACAACAGTGCCGCCACCGAAGCAGCAGCATCACATCAGCAGCACCACAGCAGCAGCGTCACCACAGCCGCAGTGCCCGCCACAACAACAACAGGCCCTGCCCAGCAGCAAGAACCGGACGCCAAGAAGCAGCTATCAACTTCGGTCATCATTGGATGACATTCCACAAGTGCTGACGAGTTTCACTCTCTCACTTGTGAGTCTGTCGCCCAGTATAACCGAGGTCGAGCCGATCGCCACCACCACTCAGCTTCGATGGCCTCCAGAGGAGATTCCACATCCGAGAAGATGGGTTTTACCCTCTCTCATGTGTGCGTTTATCTTTTGGAAGTCATCGTTACCGAGTACGTGGTAGCCACTCTCCGAAGTTAGTGGTCCAAGGAGTGGACAGCGGGAGGGCATCGGGCTTCGAGAACTCTCTCTCTCCATTCCTTGTGGTCACTCTAGCCTGCACGAGTTTTGTAGCATTTTTATTGCCGAACTTTTGCTATGGCTTAGCTCATCAACCAGTAATGTTTCCATAATAATTAAATATTTCTGTAACTGGTCCTGGCAGACCGAGACGCCGACCCCGGCTGGAAAAACGTCGTTACATGGTATAGCAGACAATTTGCATATCCCTTTATAGTTTTTGGCGTCAGACTTACTTCAAGTTCGCTCGAGAACTGTTGCCGCATGCAGACGTGTCTTACTGTGCTCCGGAATCAAAATAAAATTCACAAGTTTAAAGCGTAGCGAGAGACGTATTAATAAGTGTACAACGCGAAAAGACGCTTAGTGCGATGAAGTCGCACAAAATATCTTATTATTTGATTATTTACCAATTGATTAATTAATATTTACTTATATCCAATAAAACTAACCTGCGGTTAAAAAGATGAGCCAAAGCGACATTCGTAAGCAAATGCAGCGTGAGCAAGACGAGCGCCGGCTCTCTCTGCAACGAAACAACGCTTACTTCTCTTTTGTAGCCGAACCAACCCAAAATTCTGCTGACGCAAAAACGCAGCGGTCAATTACCCCCAACCCGACGAAAGAACTCTTGCATTTAGCAAGTGAGCGACCTCGTTCATGCTCTCCGGCATTACCATCTCAGATTGCAGAGCGTACTGCTAAACAAGCCAGTAGTGAAATGAGAGACCTACTCCTACCTACGGAGACTACAACAACAGTCTCTCTGACTACTGCAACTGCAACAACAACATCAACTGTAACGGTGTCGGCTGCCCGCTCGATCCCATCGTCATCAACAAATGCTCTTTTTGTGTCACCGATGACAACAACAAAAGCGCTTTACGAATCACCGATCAAAACAAACCAAACTAAAACAAATACTACGACTGCTGCGTTGCCAATAAAACCAAAAGCAAAAAACGTAACTGACCCACTTGTGCAGACTGGAATGGATCGTTACATACAAATTAAACGGAAGTTAAGCCCTTTAAACTCGAATGCAAAAATTATCCGTAGCAGTTCCAGCGCATCTTCAAGCGAGAAGCTCAACAACACCAATAGGTTTGAAATTTTAGCAGACCTTACGGGCGAACCCGAGGAAGATGTCAAAAAGAAGCCAAAGCCACCACCAATATACATACGGAAGAAAAGCTCCAATGCTCTTGTCAACAAAATTGTAGAGCTTATTGGGAAGAACAACTTTCATATAATCCCCCTTGTACGGGGTAAAATCCATGAAACAAAAGTTCAAATGAAGTCGGAAGATAATTATAGAGTTTTATCGAAGCATTTAACCGACAATAAAATGAACTACTACACGTACCAACTGAAAAGCAGCAAGGGCCTACAAGTAGTACTAAAGGGCATAGAGTCTGATGTAGCACCAGGTCTTTAACATTTTAAACAAGGAAAGGAAGCCCCAGCCGCTTTTCAAGGTAGAACTTGAACCAGACAACACTTCTCTTAAGAAAAACGAAGTGCACCCAATATATAAACTTCAGTTTATACTACATCGTAGAATCACTGTAGAAGAACCACACAAACGCAAAGGACCAGTACAATGTATGAATTGTCAAGAATATGGCCATACACGGTCATACTGCACACTGCGCCCAGTGTGTGTAGTTTGTGGAGAGCTTCACGACTCCTCACACTGTCCGTCGAACAAAGGCGATTCTACCACCAAAAGGTGTGGTAACTGCGGAGGTAACCACACCGCTAACTACAGAGGTTGTCCAGTTTATAAGGATTTAAAAAGTAGAATCCATCAACGAGTGACTACTCCCCGCTCTGCAAATGCACGGGTTACACCATCTAAATCAAACCCAGACGTATTCTTTTCGAACGCAGCTAGATCGTCATTTGACTTTGACTCCGAGTCCTCCATAAGAAAAAATGTGACATTTGCCAGTGCTTTAAAATCAGGATTGGAGCTTCCTTCCTCAAGTCCATCGCACTTTAAACTACCTCAACCAGAGCCAAACACAACTAAACATTATCAGCCTATGGAGCAGCCTCAAAACAACTTTGAGGCCATGTTCTCTAACCTACAGCAAAGCTTAATGGAGTTCATGTCTTTCATGCGGACTACTATGCAAGATCTAATGCGTAATCAAAACATATTGATTCAAATGTTGGTATCACAACAATCCAAATAATCAATGACTTCCCAACGTATATCCATGTGGAATGCTAATGGCGTCTCACAGCATAAACTTGAGTTATCTCAATTCTTGCTTGACAAACATATCGACGTTATGTTACTCTCAGAAACACATCTTACAAATAAATATAACTTTAATTTAAGAGGCTACTCTTTCTATGCAACTAACCATCCCGATGGCACACGGTGGGACTGGTATCTTGATTAGAAACCGAATTAAGCACCACCGCTACAAGGATCTAGCAACTACCTATATTCAAGCAACATCAATAAGAATAAAACTGGATAGTGGTAACCAACTTACTCTAGCCGCAGTATACTGCCCTCCTCGTTTCACTGTAACTGAAGCTGAGTTTATGCAGTTCTTTAACTCATTAGGCGAGCACTTCATAGCAGCAGGAGACTATAATGCCAAGCACACACACTGGGGATCTCGCCTCGTAAATCCTAAAGGTAAGCAGCTCTACAATGCAATTATAAAAGCCAGCAACAAGCTTGACCACGTTTCCCCTGGCAGACCAACATATTGGCCAACAGATCCAAAAAAACTGCCCGATTTAATTGACTTCGCAATCACTAAAAACATTCCAAGAAACCTGATTAGCGCCGAAAGTCTTCCGGATCTTTCATCTGATCATCCAATAAAGGTAGACCAACCGACTGGATTGACTTCACACAAAACCAATTGGATCTCTTATAGGAAATATCTAAGCTCGCATATTGACATAAATCCTGTACTTAACCTTGAAGCCGACATCGACAACTTTGCCAACACACTGGAGTCCGACTTTGTCACTGCTGCTCGCATTTCCACTCCTCAAACTGCACAAATACCTTAAAACAACAAGAAGCAAACACCCAACGCCGCTATATAGAGCAATTACCAACATTTTCCAAAAAGCACTCCTTATGGCGAGCCCACCCAACCCTATGCTCCCCGACAGAAACTGTGGCGCCTATAAGAAACACAGTGGGCGGCTGGGCCCGCAGTGATGAAGACAGAGCCAGAACATTTGCACAGCACCTTGAAAATGTGTTCCAGCCAAATCCTGCCACAAACGCATTTACACTACCGCCTGTAGCAAATGACTTACAGCTTCAACGTGAGCCAATGGAATTTCAAACTAACGAAATCGCTCATATCATAAAAAACCAACTGGATCCGACAAAATCACCAGGCTCCGACCAAATAACGCCAAAAATGATTATTGAGCCCCCATATTGCGCAGTTCGCACTATCACCCAGCTCTTCAATGCCATTACAAGGCTTGGCCACTTTCCAGAGAGATGGAAAAGATCAATGATAATAATGATTCCGAAACCTGGCAAAGATCACACAATTCCCTCTTCGTACAGACCAATAAGCTTATTATCATGCTTATCCAAACTCTTTGAAAAGTGTGTGCTGACTCGGATAAACTCATTTCTAAGAATCCATAATAAAATCCCATCACACCAATTTGGATTTCGTGAAAAACACGGAACTATCGAGCAGGTCAACCGGATAACCTCTGAAATACGAAGAGCATTCGAAAATCGAGAATATTGCACTGCAATATTTTTAGATGTAGCCCAAGCATTCGATAGAGTTTGGTTAGAAGGTCTAATGCATAAGATCAGAACAACACTTCCTATTAATACACATAAACTATTAGAATCTTACCTAAATAACAGGAAATTCGCAGTGAAATGCAATTCTGCCATGTCTGACGATTACACCTCTAGAGCTCGAGTCCCCCAAGGCAGCGTACTGGGGCCAACACTATACCTTCTATACACAGCAGACATCCCAACAAACAGACGACTAATAACATCTACTTTTGCCGACGATACAGCTATTCTCAGCCGTTCCAAGTGTCCTATCCAAGCATCAGCGCAACTGGGTCTTCATCTAGTCGAAGTGGAAAAGTGGCTATCTGACTGGCGAATAAAAGTAAACGAACAAAAATGCAAGCATGTTACGTTTACCCTAAACAGGCAAAATTGCCCACCGCTCAGACTAAACAATGCCACACTTCCGCAAGCGAACGACGTTACGTATTTAGGAGTACACCTCGACAGACGACTCACCTGGCGAAGGCACATCGAAGCCAAGAGAACACAACTTAAACTAAAAGCTAATAGTCTTCATTGGCTTATCAACGCTCGGTTCTCTCTTAGTCTAGAATACAAGGTCGTGCTCTACACTTCCGTACTTAAACCAATCTTGACCTATGGCTCCCAGTTATGGGGGAACGCTAGTAGTAGCAACATTGATGTTGTCCAGCGAGCTCAATCAAAGATCCTGAGAACCATGACCGGGGCACCGTGGTATGTTCGCAACGAAAACATACACAAAGACCTCAACATTCAACCTGTCAGAGAAGTAGTAGCTGAACAGAAAGAGAAGTATCACAGCAAGCTTTCCTCGCAACCTAACCCCCTCGCTCGAGGGCTTACCCGGCTGTGTAGCCGCTCCCATCTTCGTCGAAATGATCTACCAACCCAGCGATAGACTCTAGGGACGTGTAACCCAAAAACAATTCAATTTGTATTGTTAATTAATGTTTAGTTATAAGATTTGATAACTTATTGTTAGTCTCAACTTAAGAGAAGATCCAATAAATAAAAGCAAAGTATGTAAAAAAAAAAAAAAAGACTTACTTCCCTTCTTATGCAGAGGAATAATGAAAGATTCCTTCCATAAAGAGGGAAAAGTTGATGACTCAATCGATAAATAAAAAAATTTCAGCAACGGTCTGCATAAAGCCTCGGCTCCGTACCGAAGTACACAGAGAAGAACTCCATCCGGACCGGGCGAAAACACCGGCTTAACCATTTGAAGATATCGAATCAGAGACTCCTCACTAAGTCAGTGTTCAGCTTTTCTGTACACTTATTTACTATTAATCTTTAGGTCGTCAAAATTTGGCTTATTGGAACCTATTCTTTCGAGCAAGTCCATATTTTCGACTGTCTTGAAATATTGCGACTTTAGATCGACGAGCAAACCTTCTCGTAAATCTATTGCTGCCAACACATCCTCATTAACTGTCGATAAAGAATCTGGCACCGCATTCAAGAATCCTCTACGATACTCGATCTTAAACGGATACGTTTGCAATGCCCATCGAGTTAAACGAGAATTTAAGTCATGGTTTTACATTAACCATTCGAGCGATACGTGGTCGGTCAAGTTACTTTTCACTTAGGGCAGAAACCATAAAATAAATGTTGACAAACATTTTTATTTTTATTTTTATTCAAACGATTCTATTTCATTTTCTGCTATATATATTTATATTATTATGCATTGCTGCAAATTAAATTGCACTTATGGGCCGACTAGTGATGGAGACCAGCCTAAGTTTGTTTCTTGTTGGCTGTGCGAAAGTTTCATGCATATAAAATGTGCTGGCATTACCGGGAGCGATTATGATAAGATCAACGCTGCTGTGAAAAAGGGCAGCGGTGGTATTATGTGGTCATGTCCGATATGCATTGTAAATTACAACATATACTATATGTATATAACTACGTGAAAAACCAATTTGCTAATCTTTGCAAAATGACCAAGTTTCTTTCTAGTGAATTTGATACTAGTATGGAATTGCTTGGTCAATTCGAATTTAAGACGACTACAAAGCGCTGATCGCTTCCGTCAAAAAAAAAAAACTAATTTAATTAGTGGTGCCAATCATTGATCCGCGAAATGAACCACAATTTCCTCCGATTCCCAATGTCTGTATTGAGGCCTCGGATGGATCCTCGATTCCTTATTGTCCGATTATTGATAGCCACCTGCTCCCAGCATTATTATTAATAATAACAGCCCCGTATTTTCTGTTGTGGCTCCGATAAAGCGGATATTCATTTCTTGATTATCTGCCGATACTTCGTGCGAGGCCATTTCAACTTAACGGCATCGGTAGCCATACAAAAATTCAATTTCGCAACTCCACGTGAAGTCACTTTATTTAAATTAACTGTTCCTTACGACTCATTTTTCTATGTTTTGTGACACGAGTTCTGGCCACATGAGTTCAGGCCATAGAAACGTTACATCACCCCAGTAAATTTTTAACCTAATATCACCTAAGCTCACGCTCCAACTATTAATAGAACTTAAACTAATGCTTCAAAAAACTAAATATTAATCCTGTTCAACTAACATCCCCTATTCGTATAGCGTATCAAAACGTAAGGGGTATTAAATCAAAACTATCTGAAGTCTATGTAGTATCTTAGTGTTTACTGAAACTTGGTTAAAGCCTGAAATTTCCAACTTTTCTCTCTTTAGTAATAAATTTACGTCTTACAGATGTGACTATTTGTCTTGAATTAGTAGTGGTGTTCTTATTGCCGTTGATTCAGACCATAAATCGGAATTAATCTGCTCGGAATCCGGCATTGAATTTGTCGCCATTAAAACAACGTTTGGTCAAACTTCAGCCTATGTATATCAATTGTTTGTACATCCCACCACAATCTGATATTTCTGTTAATTTTTAACACTTATCTATTTTACAGTCTATATCCTCTAAACTACTAGATAGTAAATCTTTGTTTGTACTTGGTGATTTTTATTTATCAAATGTATCTTCGTCTGCTGAAGATAATAATCTAGTTCCAACTTTTTCGCATGAGTTTCTAAATGACCTTTTCGATTTTTCTCTTTCACAAATTAACCATATTTATAACCGTCTTCTTAACTTACTATTTGTATCAGATCCTGCATATGCCACTGTACGTAGAATTTACCCTCTTGTAGTTCCTGAAAATTCTTATCATCCAACTGATTCATCTATTGAATTACCGGCTTCGGAGCACATTAACTTACCTAAGACAGTAAATAGACCACTGTGTTTTAAACAAGTAAGAAAGCTTCAGTCGAAAGTGGTCGACCGTATGATACCCGCAAACCATTTCGAGAGAAACCAAAAAACAGCTGGCAAAAATCCTCTGACTGAACCCTCCACGAGGGTGCCGGCTGGGCAATGGATACTGCATCGTCTCGGGCGACCGAGAGATGTCAGCATCACTTGCTCGCTTATGAGACCTTGCAGTTTCTAGATAAGGGACTGGGCCTAAGCTTTTTAGATTTATTCTGGAAAGCCGAGGTCCAGGACCATGGTCAGAGGTACTTGGCAGCAAGTATAAAATGCATCTTCAATCCTCGGATTCACAATGGAGGAAGATATAGAGACCTCAACTCGGGCTGGGATGTCAGCCCAAACGTCGGTGGGAAGTGTGACCGCTACCACCTGCGGGCACGGGGAGGAGAAATTCTCTCTGCGTGTCGCCAGTGGTCACGACGGTGGAGTGGGCAAACTCCATCGACAGGAGGGTGTGGACCTGACACAGGCTCATCGGTGACGGAGTCTGAGCTAGCGCTTGCGCTAGCGAGGATGCCGTTGGATGAGTCATCGAGCACTGATGAAGATGAAGTGACAGTAGTCCAGGGACCACCCAACAAGGAAGGCGCTAACCTCAAGCGCAAACAACGCTCAGGGTACAAGAGCTCTCTCAAGTTCCTTAAGGGACTAGAAGGCCGCAACCCAGAGTCGTTGAACGAGCGTGAGAGGAAATTGCGCAAGAAGCACGAATACAACGTGCGGCGGTACCTGAGGCTCGCTGGCGTGACCGGCAACACTCAGTCCGCTGAACCGAGTATGAGTGCACGGTGCCAGGGTGACAAGGGGCTTCAGGCAGTAGCCGTAGCCAACCCGACGGAGGAAGTCAAACCTTCCACGTCGAAGTTGGTGGAACCAAAGAAACCCAAGTCACCCTTAAAAGGAAAAAAGCGTGCACCAGGTATGCTTGCAAAAACCACACCTCCTGGAAAGAAGAGAACGGTGAGCAAGCTACCGAAAAAGGCCAACCCATCTGTCAGCAAGAGGCAGAGGTCAGACGACTCGGCGAAGGCTTCGGAGAGCAAGCGGGTGTGTCCAGGGGACATCCTGGCCAGCTTGAGCTCGAAGCCGGAGCTACAGGTAGCCATCATCGACAGAAGCAACCCGAATGGGAAGCTTTCTATTGATAACTGGATTATCCTGGAAGGGTTAATTGACCAGGGGATGTACGACAAGGTAACCGCCGCTGTAGAACGACGAGAAACTCCCCATTACCGAGCCAACAGGTTGCTCGAGATCTTCAACCCTAGACCAGGCCAGGAATTACAATCTTCGACGTCGAGAATGGCGGCCGGAACTACAAAGTCTTGTCTTAGTGAAACACCATGTCCTATCGAACGCGGCCGAGAGTTTCGCCGCCAAATTGAAAGACCGTACGTCGTTCGCAAATTCGTGTCTGCAAATATAGTATGACTGCAATGGGTGGGCTCGGCCCAACGACGCGTGGCCAATTTGGCGGATCTCAAACCGTACCACAGCGAGATCTCGTCAGGCACCAATCCCGATTGTCCCCAATGTGACGTCCTAAACTCAACGTTATCCGTTTCTCACGAAAAAAACCTAACGCATTCTCAACAAATCTCCACTGCAACCACAGAGCGATGGACCCCGTTGAAGCAGAGGGAATAATCCTCGGGGACCGGAGCGGCCATTCTGGGCGTTACCCAAGACGACCCCACAACCAAAGGGAACTCACTGACAGTCCCTACGCCTCGGACGACAGCATGGCCACCAGCCCGCTCACCGTCCCCTACACCGGACGAGCCCGACTCGCTGTGCGAGGTGCCAAATGGTCGAGGAGGAGGCAGGCCTGATGTTATGGGCCGGAGGCGATTGGCTCGAGATGCAGGCAGTAGCCGAGGAACTGCAGCGGGACGCTGGGCTTCCATGGGCCCAATTAGATTGGGTACCAGCACCCACCGGTTGGACGCTGAAAGGCCTGGGTGGTCTACTCCCGATATGAGTCATCGAGGCGGTAGAAATGGGTCGACCACGAGCGATCTGACAGAGCCGGAAATTCCTGGTGGAGGCGGACGACCAAGCGTTCCAGGTTAAAATATCAAGGAGCGACCATGTGTGCGTCACTTTCACTTCCTCGAAATAAGGGGGGGGGGTGTGATGCAGCATATTTTTGATGCACACAATACTGATTACACGCCGACCAAAACAAAACCCAGAAGAGAGAGAAAACAAAAGAGGCAAAAATAGTGAATTATCGGTGAATTTATCGAATATACTAGCAGCGGCCACACTGATCAACACTGTTTAGCGACCACATTCAATTTATACTAGCACCAGCAGTAGCTGGTATATATTGAATGGAAAAACGATGAATTATCGAGATCACGATAAGTTATCGGAAAAAGGGTACACTACTGTGGAAAAGCTCAGGGAGTTGATTTTCGGACGAGCAGATGGAAAGACGCAAGTGGAAAAAAGGGAAAAATAACCACGAGGACAAGAGTATACACCAGCAACGAGGACAACAACAACAACAAGTGCACCGTCACCAGCAACGAGGACAACAACAACAACAAGTGCACCGACACCAGCAGCGAGGACAACAACGACGAGCCCCAGCACAGTGGCAGCAACAAAACACGCACAGCCGCGCCAGTGCCGCCGCAACAACAGCACAGCCGCGCCAATGCAGCCGCAACAACAGCGCAGCCGCGCCAGTGCCGCCCCAGCTACAGCGAAGCCGCGCCCGTGCCGCCGCAGTAACAGCGCCGCCGCAATATCAGCGCCCCCGGCAGGAGTGCGCGAGTTTCAACGCCACAGCAGTGCCCCGTAGCAACAGCAACAGCGCAGCCGCACCCGTGCCGCCGCAGCAACAGTGCAGCAGCGACAACAGTGCCCCAAAGCAGTGCCACAGCAGCAGCAACATCCAACCATCAGCAGTGTCACAGCAGCACCACAGCAACAGCACATCCGTGACAGGAGTGCCGTCACAGCAACAGTGCAGGGCGAGAGCAGCAACGCCACAGCAGTGTCGCCATAGTAGCGCCGACACAGCAGTGTCGCCACAGTAGCGCCGCCACAGCAGTGCCGCCACAACAGTGCCGCCACCGAAGCAGCAGCATCACATCAGCAGCACCACAGCAGCAGCGTCACCACAGCCGCAGTGCCCGCCACAACAACAACAGGCCCTGCCCAGCAGCAAGAACCGGACGCCAAGAAGCAGCTATCAACTTCGGTCATCATTGGATGACATTCCACAAGTGCTGACGAGTTTCACTCTCTCACTTGTGAGTCTGTCGCCCAGTATAACCGAGGTCGAGCCGATCGCCACCACCACTCAGCTTCGATGGCCTCCAGAGGAGATTCCACATCCGAGAAGATGGGTTTTACCCTCTCTCATGTGTGCGTTTATCTTTTGGAAGTCATCGTTACCGAGTACGTGGTAGCCACTCTCCGAAGTTAGTGGTCCAAGGAGTGGACAGCGGGAGGGCATCGGGCTTCGAGAACTCTCTCTCTCCATTCCTTGTGGTCACTCTAGCCTGCACGAGTTTTGTAGCATTTTTATTGCCGAACTTTTGCTATGGCTTAGCTCATCAACCAGTAATGTTTCCATAATAATTAAATATTTCTGTAACTGGTCCTGGCAGACCGAGACGCCGACCCCGGCTGGAAAAACGTCGTTACATGGTATAGCAGACAATTTGCATATCCCTTTATAGTTTTTGGCGTCAGACTTACTTCAAGTTCGCTCGAGAACTGTTGCCGCATGCAGACGTGTCTTACTGTGCTCCGGAATCAAAATAAAATTCACAAGTTTAAAGCGTAGCGAGAGACGTATTAATAAGTGTACAACGCGAAAAGACGCTTAGTGCGATGAAGTCGCACAAAATATCTTATTATTTGATTATTTACCAATTGATTAATTAATATTTACTTATATCCAATAAAACTAACCTGCGGTTAAAAAGATGAGCCAAAGCGACATTCGTAAGCAAATGCAGCGTGAGCAAGACGAGCGCCGGCTCTCTCTGCAACGAAACAACGCTTACTTCTCTTTTGTAGCCGAACCAACCCAAAATTCTGCTGACGCAAAAACGCAGCGGTCAATTACCCCCAACCCGACGAAAGAACTCTTGCATTTAGCAAGTGAGCGACCTCGTTCATGCTCTCCGGCATTACCATCTCAGATTGCAGAGCGTACTGCTAAACAAGCCAGTAGTGAAATGAGAGACCTACTCCTACCTACGGAGACTACAACAACAGTCTCTCTGACTACTGCAACTGCAACAACAACATCAACTGTAACGGTGTCGGCTGCCCGCTCGATCCCATCGTCATCAACAAATGCTCTTTTTGTGTCACCGATGACAACAACAAAAGCGCTTTACGAATCACCGATCAAAACAAACCAAACTAAAACAAATACTACGACTGCTGCGTTGCCAATAAAACCAAAAGCAAAAAACGTAACTGACCCACTTGTGCAGACTGGAATGGATCGTTACATACAAATTAAACGGAAGTTAAGCCCTTTAAACTCGAATGCAAAAATTATCCGTAGCAGTTCCAGCGCATCTTCAAGCGAGAAGCTCAACAACACCAATAGGTTTGAAATTTTAGCAGACCTTACGGGCGAACCCGAGGAAGATGTCAAAAAGAAGCCAAAGCCACCACCAATATACATACGGAAGAAAAGCTCCAATGCTCTTGTCAACAAAATTGTAGAGCTTATTGGGAAGAACAACTTTCATATAATCCCCCTTGTACGGGGTAAAATCCATGAAACAAAAGTTCAAATGAAGTCGGAAGATAATTATAGAGTTTTATCGAAGCATTTAACCGACAATAAAATGAACTACTACACGTACCAACTGAAAAGCAGCAAGGGCCTACAAGTAGTACTAAAGGGCATAGAGTCTGATGTAGCACCAGGTCTTTAACATTTTAAACAAGGAAAGGAAGCCCCAGCCGCTTTTCAAGGTAGAACTTGAACCAGACAACACTTCTCTTAAGAAAAACGAAGTGCACCCAATATATAAACTTCAGTTTATACTACATCGTAGAATCACTGTAGAAGAACCACACAAACGCAAAGGACCAGTACAATGTATGAATTGTCAAGAATATGGCCATACACGGTCATACTGCACACTGCGCCCAGTGTGTGTAGTTTGTGGAGAGCTTCACGACTCCTCACACTGTCCGTCGAACAAAGGCGATTCTACCACCAAAAGGTGTGGTAACTGCGGAGGTAACCACACCGCTAACTACAGAGGTTGTCCAGTTTATAAGGATTTAAAAAGTAGAATCCATCAACGAGTGACTACTCCCCGCTCTGCAAATGCACGGGTTACACCATCTAAATCAAACCCAGACGTATTCTTTTCGAACGCAGCTAGATCGTCATTTGACTTTGACTCCGAGTCCTCCATAAGAAAAAATGTGACATTTGCCAGTGCTTTAAAATCAGGATTGGAGCTTCCTTCCTCAAGTCCATCGCACTTTAAACTACCTCAACCAGAGCCAAACACAACTAAACATTATCAGCCTATGGAGCAGCCTCAAAACAACTTTGAGGCCATGTTCTCTAACCTACAGCAAAGCTTAATGGAGTTCATGTCTTTCATGCGGACTACTATGCAAGATCTAATGCGTAATCAAAACATATTGATTCAAATGTTGGTATCACAACAATCCAAATAATCAATGACTTCCCAACGTATATCCATGTGGAATGCTAATGGCGTCTCACAGCATAAACTTGAGTTATCTCAATTCTTGCTTGACAAACATATCGACGTTATGTTACTCTCAGAAACACATCTTACAAATAAATATAACTTTAATTTAAGAGGCTACTCTTTCTATGCAACTAACCATCCCGATGGCACACGGTGGGACTGGTATCTTGATTAGAAACCGAATTAAGCACCACCGCTACAAGGATCTAGCAACTACCTATATTCAAGCAACATCAATAAGAATAAAACTGGATAGTGGTAACCAACTTACTCTAGCCGCAGTATACTGCCCTCCTCGTTTCACTGTAACTGAAGCTGAGTTTATGCAGTTCTTTAACTCATTAGGCGAGCACTTCATAGCAGCAGGAGACTATAATGCCAAGCATACACACTGGGGATCTCGCCTCGTAAATCCTAAAGGTAAGCAGCTCTACAATGCAATTATAAAAGCCAGCAACAAGCTTGACCACGTTTCCCCTGGCAGACCAACATATTGGCCAACAGATCCAAAAAAACTGCCCGATTTAATTGACTTCGCAATCACTAAAAACATTCCAAGAAACCTGATTAGCGCCGAAAGTCTTCCGGATCTTTCATCTGATCATCCAATAAAGGTAGACCAACCGACTGGATTGACTTCACACAAAACCAATTGGATCTCTTATAGGAAATATCTAAGCTCGCATATTGACATAAATCCTGTACTTAACCTTGAAGCCGACATCGACAACTTTGCCAACACACTGGAGTCCGACTTTGTCACTGCTGCTCGCATTTCCACTCCTCAAACTGCACAAATACCTTAAAACAACAAGAAGCAAACACCCAACGCCGCTATATAGAGCAATTACCAACATTTTCCAAAAAGCACTCCTTATGGCGAGCCCACCCAACCCTATGCTCCCCGACAGAAACTGTGGCGCCTATAAGAAACACAGTGGGCGGCTGGGCCCGCAGTGATGAAGACAGAGCCAGAACATTTGCACAGCACCTTGAAAATGTGTTCCAGCCAAATCCTGCCACAAACGCATTTACACTACCGCCTGTAGCAAATGACTTACAGCTTCAACGTGAGCCAATGGAATTTCAAACTAACGAAATCGCTCATATCATAAAAAACCAACTGGATCCGACAAAATCACCAGGCTCCGACCAAATAACGCCAAAAATGATTATTGAGCCCCCATATTGCGCAGTTCGCACTATCACCCAGCTCTTCAATGCCATTACAAGGCTTGGCCACTTTCCAGAGAGATGGAAAAGATCAATGATAATAATGATTCCGAAACCTGGCAAAGATCACACAATTCCCTCTTCGTACAGACCAATAAGCTTATTATCATGCTTATCCAAACTCTTTGAAAAGTGTGTGCTGACTCGGATAAACTCATTTCTAAGAATCCATAATAAAATCCCATCACACCAATTTGGATTTCGTGAAAAACACGGAACTATCGAGCAGGTCAACCGGATAACCTCTGAAATACGAAGAGCATTCGAAAATCGAGAATATTGCACTGCAATATTTTTAGATGTAGCCCAAGCATTCGATAGAGTTTGGTTAGAAGGTCTAATGCATAAGATCAGAACAACACTTCCTATTAATACACATAAACTATTAGAATCTTACCTAAATAACAGGAAATTCGCAGTGAAATGCAATTCTGCCATGTCTGACGATTACACCTCTAGAGCTCGAGTCCCCCAAGGCAGCGTACTGGGGCCAACACTATACCTTCTATACACAGCAGACATCCCAACAAACAGACGACTAATAACATCTACTTTTGCCGACGATACAGCTATTCTCAGCCGTTCCAAGTGTCCTATCCAAGCATCAGCGCAACTGGGTCTTCATCTAGACGAAGTGGAAAAGTGGCTATCTGACTGGCGAATAAAAGTAAACGAACAAAAATGCAAGCATGTTACGTTTACCCTAAACAGGCAAAATTGCCCACCGCTCAGACTAAACAATGCCACACTTCCGCAAGCGAACGACGTTACGTATTTAGGAGTACACCTCGACAGACGACTCACCTGGCGAAGGCACATCGAAGCCAAGAGAACACAACTTAAACTAAAAGCTAATAGTCTTCATTGGCTTATCAACGCTCGGTTCTCTCTTAGTCTAGAATACAAGGTCGTGCTCTACACTTCCGTACTTAAACCAATCTTGACCTATGGCTCCCAGTTATGGGGGAACGCTAGTAGTAGCAACATTGATGTTGTCCAGCGAGCTCAATCAAAGATCCTGAGAACCATGACCGGGGCACCGTGGTATGTTCGCAACGAAAACATACACAAAGACCTCAACATTCAACCTGTCAGAGAAGTAGTAGCTGAACAGAAAGAGAAGTATCACAGCAAGCTTTCCTCGCAACCTAACCCCCTCGCTCGAGGGCTTACCCGGCTGTGTAGCCGCTCCCATCTTCGTCGAAATGATCTACCAACCCAGCGATAGACTCTAGGGACGTGTAACCCAAAAACAATTCAATTTGTATTGTTAATTAATGTTTAGTTATAAGATTTGATAACTTATTGTTAGTCTCAACTTAAGAGAAGATCCAATAAATAAAAGCAAAGTATGTAAAAAAAAAAAAAAAGACTTACTTCCCTTCTTATGCAGAGGAATAATGAAAGATTCCTTCCATAAAGAGGGAAAAGTTGATGACTCAATCGATAAATAAAAAAATTTCAGCAACGGTCTGCATAAAGCCTCGGCTCCGTACCGAAGTACACAGAGAAGAACTCCATCCGGACCGGGCGAAAACACCGGCTTAACCATTTGAAGATATCGAATCAGAGACTCCTCACTAAGTCAGTGTTCAGCTTTTCTGTACACTTATTTACTATTAATCTTTAGGTCGTCAAAATTTGGCTTATTGGAACCTATTCTTTCGAGCAAGTCCATATTTTCGACTGTCTTGAAATATTGCGACTTTAGATCGACGAGCAAACCTTCTCGTAAATCTATTGCTGCCAACACATCCTCATTAACTGTCGATAAAGAATCTGGCACCGCATTCAAGAATCCTCTACGATACTCGATCTTAAACGGATACGTTTGCAATGCCCATCGAGTTAAACGAGAATTTAAGTCATGGTTTTACATTAACCATTCGAGCGATACGTGGTCGGTCAAGTTACTTTTCACTTAGGGCAGAAACCATAAAATAAATGTTGACAAACATTTTTATTTTTATTTTTATTCAAACGATTCTATTTCATTTTCTGCTATATATATTTATATTATTATGCATTGCTGCAAATTAAATTGCACTTATGGGCCGACTAGTGATGGAGACCAGCCTAAGTTTGTTTCTTGTTGGCTGTGCGAAAGTTTCATGCATATAAAATGTGCTGGCATTACCGGGAGCGATTATGATAAGATCAACGCTGCTGTGAAAAAGGGCAGCGGTGGTATTATGTGGTCATGTCCGATATGCATTGTAAATTACAACATATACTATATGTATATAACTACGTGAAAAACCAATTTGCTAATCTTTGCAAAATGACCAAGTTTCTTTCTAGTGAATTTGATACTAGTATGGAATTGCTTGGTCAATTCGAATTTAAGACGACTACAAAGCGCTGATCGCTTCCGTCAAAAAAAAAAAACTAATTTAATTAGTGGTGCCAATCATTGATCCGCGAAATGAACCACAATTTCCTCCGATTCCCAATGTCTGTATTGAGGCCTCGGATGGATCCTCGATTCCTTATTGTCCGATTATTGATAGCCACCTGCTCCCAGCATTATTATTAATAATAACAGCCCCGTATTTTCTGTTGTGGCTCCGATAAAGCGGATATTCATTTCTTGATTATCTGCCGATACTTCGTGCGAGGCCATTTCAACTTAACGGCATCGGTAGCCATACAAAAATTCAATTTCGCAACTCCACGTGAAGTCACTTTATTTAAATTAACTGTTCCTTACGACTCATTTTTCTATGTTTTGTGACACGAGTTCTGGCCACATGAGTTCAGGCCATAGAAACGTTACATCACCCCAGTAAATTTTTAACCTAATATCACCTAAGCTCACGCTCCAACTATTAATAGAACTTAAACTAATGCTTCAAAAAACTAAATATTAATCCTGTTCAACTAACATCCCCTATTCGTATAGCGTATCAAAACGTAAGGGGTATTAAATCAAAACTATCTGAAGTCTATGTAGTATCTTAGTGTTTACTGAAACTTGGTTAAAGCCTGAAATTTCCAACTTTTCTCTCTTTAGTAATAAATTTACGTCTTACAGATGTGACTATTTGTCTTGAATTAGTAGTGGTGTTCTTATTGCCGTTGATTCAGACCATAAATCGGAATTAATCTGCTCGGAATCCGGCATTGAATTTGTCGCCATTAAAACAACGTTTGGTCAAACTTCAGCCTATGTATATCAATTGTTTGTACATCCCACCACAATCTGATATTTCTGTTAATTTTTAACACTTATCTATTTTACAGTCTATATCCTCTAAACTACTAGATAGTAAATCTTTGTTTGTACTTGGTGATTTTTATTTATCAAATGTATCTTCGTCTGCTGAAGATAATAATCTAGTTCCAACTTTTTCGCATGAGTTTCTAAATGACCTTTTCGATTTTTCTCTTTCACAAATTAACCATATTTATAACCGTCTTCTTAACTTACTATTTGTATCAGATCCTGCATATGCCACTGTACGTAGAATTTACCCTCTTGTAGTTCCTGAAAATTCTTATCATCCAACTGATTCATCTATTGAATTACCGGCTTCGGAGCACATTAACTTACCTAAGACAGTAAATAGACCACTGTGTTTTAAACAAGTAAGAAAGCTTCAGTCGAAAGTAGTCGACCGTATGATACCCGCAAACCATTTCGAGAGAAACCAAAAAACAGCTGGCAAAAATCCTCTGACTGAACCCTCCACGAGGGTGCCGGCTGGGCAATGGATACTGCATCGTCTCGGGCGACCGAGAGATGTCAGCATCACTTGCTCGCTTATGAGACCTTGCAGTTTCTAGATAAGGGACTGGGCCTAAGCTTTTTAGATTTATTCTGGAAAGCCGAGGTCCAGGACCATGGTCAGAGGTACTTGGCAGCAAGTATAAAATGCATCTTCAATCCTCGGATTCACAATGGAGGAAGATATAGAGACCTCAACTCGGGCTGGGATGTCAGCCCAAACGTCGGTGGGAAGTGTGACCGCTACCACCTGCGGGCACGGGGAGGAGAAATTCTCTCTGCGTGTCGCCAGTGGTCACGACGGTGGAGTGGGCAAACTCCATCGACAGGAGGGTGTGGACCTGACACAGGCTCATCGGTGACGGAGTCTGAGCTAGCGCTTGCGCTAGCGAGGATGCCGTTGGATGAGTCATCGAGCACTGATGAAGATGAAGTGACAGTAGTCCAGGGACCACCCAACAAGGAAGGCGCTAACCTCAAGCGCAAACAACGCTCAGGGTACAAGAGCTCTCTCAAGTTCCTTAAGGGACTAGAAGGCCGCAACCCAGAGTCGTTGAACGAGCGTGAGAGGAAATTGCGCAAGAAGCACGAATACAACGTGCGGCGGTACCTGAGGCTCGCTGGCGTGACCGGCAACACTCAGTCCGCTGAACCGAGTATGAGTGCACGGTGCCAGGGTGACAAGGGGCTTCAGGCAGTAGCCGTAGCCAACCCGACGGAGGAAGTCAAACCTTCCACGTCGAAGTTGGTGGAACCAAAGAAACCCAAGTCACCCTTAAAAGGAAAAAAGCGTGCACCAGGTATGCTTGCAAAAACCACACCTCCTGGAAAGAAGAGAACGGTGAGCAAGCTACCGAAAAAGGCCAACCCATCTGTCAGCAAGAGGCAGAGGTCAGACGACTCGGCGAAGGCTTCGGAGAGCAAGCGGGTGTGTCCAGGGGACATCCTGGCCAGCTTGAGCTCGAAGCCGGAGCTACAGGTAGCCATCATCGACAGAAGCAACCCGAATGGGAAGCTTTCTATTGATAACTGGATTATCCTGGAAGGGTTAATTTACCAGGGGATTGCTGATGCCATCACTCGACCGCTGATTCCGTTCGTGGCAGAGTTTGATGGCATCAACTGGTACAAAGGTGTTAAAGTGGTGGCATGTACCAACGAGGAATCCTTGCGATTCCTCAAAGACACACTGCTGAAACTGGAAGCGCCGTGGCCAGGAGCAGGAATTGACGTCGTCCCTGTAGTCTAAATTCCTGAGCGGACGATCATTAAGGTCTGGATCCCACCTCCCATCAGGGAGGATCGAACCACCCTTATATTGATCAAAAGCCAGAATTCGGACTGTCACACAGCGGACTGGACGATCAATAGAGGTCTCGCCCGAGACAAAGGAAACGGCAAGGATCACTGGATCAGCATTGGTCCGGAGTCCAAGAGCTAACTCCTTAGTTAGCAAGGCCGGCTGAAGATGGGAATGGGTTGCGTTCGGGCAATCATTCCTGGAGGCGCTGGGCGCGTAGATGTTAGGTCGACCGGAAAGAAGTCGGGTAGTGCAGATTAATCTGCACCACTCGAGGGTTCCTTCCACAGACCTACTACGGTGGATGGACAAGGAGATGGTGGATGTGGTTCTCATCCAAGAACCCTGGATCGTAGATGAAAGGGTTTGCGGTTTGGGAGCCCGCGGATACCATCTCCTTGTCCCGAAAACTGTGGGTAAGTCCAGAACCTGTATCGTGGTAAGAACCGGACTTAATGTGCTCTTCTCTTCCAGTTACAGCAACAGGGACTTGACGGTAGCGCTATGCGAGCGTAGGAACGGACCCAATCTATACCTAGCCTCAGCATACCTTCCGTACGAAGAAAAGGATCCACCGTCGGAAAGTATCCGATCCCTCATTCAGCATGCGCAGAAAGAGGGCACAGATCTTATCCTTGGGTGTGATGCTAATGCCCAGAATACCTTTTGGGGGAGCAAAGACACCAACGAGAGAGGGGAGTCGCTGCTTGAATTCGTGATGCTCACCAATCTTAATGTGTGTAATCGGGGTAGCCACTTCACCTTCCGCCATAAGAACCGAGCTGAGGTTATAGATTTAACTCTAGCGACTAACAGCGACTCCCTCTCTGTAGAAGACTAGCATGTATCCACGGAATGCTCCTTTTCGGATCATTACAGGATAGTGTTCGAAGTTGGATGGTCCAGAGAGGCAAAGGCGCCCTTCAGGAACCCACGAAAGGCAAACCACCCAGTGGGAAGGCTAGACAACCCAGACAAGTTGGAGGAATCGACCCAAACTGCCACATATACTCTATGTAACGCCTTTATCAAATCCTGTCCAATCAGCCGTCCACCGAAGTCAAACCGCAACAAGTGATGGACTCCGGAACTCGGCCGGATACGGAAGTAAACGAGAAAGCTTTACAATAGAGCAAAAGACGGAAACTGCCAGGTTGACTGGAATGCCTACCATCACAGCTTCAAGACCTTCAAGAAGGAAATCAGAAGGGCAAAAAGAGACTCATGGTTTAAATTTTGCGAGGAACTAACCAACACCACTGAAGCGTTCAGACTTCGAAGGTTGTTGGCGAAGGATCCACCCACACCGGGGCTGCTTTGCAACCTGGATGGCACATTCGCTAAAAATAGTCAGGAGTCTTTGCAACTCCTCATGAACGCACACTTTCCAGGCTGCACACAAGCTGAAGACGAGAATGGGATCCCCTCTCACATCAGCGGCGAGCCGGAGGGAAACGCGCTTCATGAGAGTCAAGTCCTAATCGACGAAATTGTCAACACTGAGAAGATAATCTGGGCTATCAAGTCATTCCACCCCTACAAATCAGCAGGACCGGATGACATCAGACCGGTCATGTTACAGATGGTATGCGTACATCTGTCGCAATGGCTACTAGAAATCTTCAGGGGATGTCTCCTTACAGGATACATTCCAAAAACCTGGAGAGAAGTGAGGGTGGCATTCATTCCCAAAGCAGGAAAGATAAACCACTGCTCAGCAAAAGACTATAGGCCCATAAGTCTCTCATCGTTTTTATTGAAAACACTAGAGAGACTTCTGGACCTTCATCTCAGAAGTAAGCTAACACCTCACACTTTTAGCAAGTCCCAACACGCCTACCTCAAAGGTAGATCTGTAGAGACGGCTCTGCACGAGGTGGTTAGCACAATCGAGTCTACAACGGCAGCACTTGTCAACATAGGCTCACACCCGACAATCACTCGATGGCTTAGCAACATGCTTCGCCAAAGAATGATAAACGCCCAACACTGCGCCTCAACTATCAGGAGAAGGGCAACCAGGGGCACCCCGCAAGGGGGGGGTGATATCCCCCTTGCTATGGAACATTGTCCTAAATGTCCTTCTTCTCAAACTGAAGTATAAGGGCTGTAGAGTGACTGCTTATGGGGACGACCTGGTTCTAATGGAAACTGGCAGATTCCTGCCAACAGTCAGTGAGCTACTGAATGCCGCATTGAGCGAAACTCTGCGATGGGCGGAACACAACGGTCTTGGGGCCAACCCACAAAAGATCGAACTAGTTCTGTTCACTCGAAGATACAAGATACCGAGCTTCAAGATTCCGACACTGGAAGGAGCAGATCTCAAGTTATCAAAGGAGGCAAAATACCTTGGTGTAATCCTGGACTCCAAACTCTCCTGGAGGAGAAACTTGGAGGAAAGGATGAAGAAAGCGTTACAAGCCTTCTTTGTGTGCAAAAAGAACTTTGGTAAAGGTTGGGGATTGCAACCGTACATCCTTCACTGGTTCTACACTGCAATTGTCAGACCTATACTGACGTACGGGGCTCTTGTATGGTGGGAGGCGGGACACACCGACTCCTATCTAAACAATCTCCGCAAAGTTCAGAGACTAGCATGCTTGGGAATAACAGGATGTATTCGTTCTATCCCCCAAGCAGCGCTGGATGTAATGTTAAATCTGGAACCCATCGGAGTCTTCCTCAAGCACGCGGCAGCAAGGAGTGCGGTCAGGTTTCACGCCCAGTGCCTCCTTAAGCCTGGTGCAGGTCACTACTCCATTCTACGTACAGTAGAATTGACTGTGGCTGAGAACGACTACTGGGTACCAGAACATAAGTGGGATGACAGGTTTACAGCTGAATTCCCTGACAGATCCGATTGGCAACAGGAATCTTATTTGAGGCAGAATGAGTTGTCAATCTACACAGACGGATCAAAGACGATAGAAGGCACTGGATCGGGGGTCTTCTCCGAAGACCTTGCAACCAAGCTTTCCTTTCGTCTTCCTGACTGGTGTAGTGTGTTCCAAGCGGAGATTTACGCTGTTTGGCAAGCGACCAAGTTGATACGGACACTGGGTGGGAGCCCGAGGGACGTGTCTATCTATGTCGACAGCCAATCACCGATGAAAGCACTCGCATCGAACACCATTAAGAGTAAACTAACCCGAGACACAGTGATGTCACTGAACCTATGCCAACCACACTCTATCAGACTTGTCTGGGTACCTGGGCACATGGGAGTACCAGGACACGAGGCGGCTGATGAGTGTGCTCGGGTGGGGTCAGCGTCATCAGAAACTCTCGCGGCGAACGATATAAAGAGACCTATTCAGCACGTGCTATCGGAACTTAATTGTTCCATGAGAACGGCGGCTGAGAGACACTGGGCAGCATCATCGGGCTGCGAGGTGTCAAAAGCACTCTGGCCGAGATACAGTCCCAAGCGAACACCCGAGCTCTTAAACTTAAAAAAAACAAGATAAGGTTACTGACAGGAGTTTTAACGGGACACTGCTACATTGGCCGTATGACTCAACGGTACGGTGGACCCCAACAGGACTTCTGTCGCAGCTGTGGGGACGAAGAGGAAACCGAGAGTATCCAGCATCTTCTCTGCGACTGCCCTGCACTTCTTAGAAAGCGGACCCAATTTCTGGGAAGGCCTTTCTTCGTTGAACTGGGCAGTCTTGGGAATATTCGGCTGGAGAACATGGCGCTTTTCCTTGACTCTACTGGCTGGTTTCAGAGGCTACCGCAGCCCAACAGAACTAACCAGTAGCACTTAGACGAAATAACACAATCAGAGTTTTCCTCCAATATCCCAACAATCCCTCCCAATCCCCTCTACTCCTACAGCTCATAGATCAGGCATTACAATGGACCACATGGTCTCCGGGTGCTCTCGACTCCGGTCGAGCCGTCTGCTCAACCAACCAACCAAAAAACCTTAAAAGATATTTTAACAAAAAATATTCAATCGAATATTTTTTTTTGTTATACCCGCTACCCATAGGGTAGAAGGGTATTATAACTTAGTGCCAACAGAAAATGTATGTAACAGGCAGAAGGAGGCATCTCCGACCCCATACAGTATATATATTCTTGATCAGTGTCAACTGCTGAGCCATATAGCCATGTCCGTCTGTCAGTCACCAAATGTAATATCTCTAGGTCATTCACACACTTAAAACGTCCATATGCATTGTGCACAACTATTTTGATAAATAATTTAACAAATAACTTTTGTTCTACTTTTAGTATTAAGCTCTACTAATAGTATTAAGCTCAGATGGCTTACCAAATTACACATCATAACACAAAGAACTTTTGGAGTTATACGCGATTTGTTCTAGATTTATGCATTTTGTGGGCGAAGGGGGCGTGGGATCCAACTTTAGAAATAAACTTGATCTGCGTATTCAATGCAGGAACCTATGTACCATATTTGGTGTCTTTATGTTTTATAGTCTCTGAGATCTAGGTGTTCCTACAGACGGACAGACGGATATGGCTATATCGTCTCGGCTGCTGACACTGATCAAGAACAAATTTACTTTATGGGGTCGGAGATGCCTCCTTCTGCCTGTTACATACATTTTCTGTTGGCACTAAGTTATAATACCATTCTACCCTGTGGGTAGCTGGTATAAAAACCAAATTTTCATAAATTAAATGACCTCATAGTACATTATGATTGGTTTTTTTTTCATTCTTCAAGTAGTTAAGAAACAGCTTTGACTATTTTTTAAACACAATTTTTTTGTCCAGTGTGTTTCTCGTACATACCCATTTAAGTCTATTAGGCCACTTTGATTCCCTCGGGAATAAAGTGGATTAAAAAACCTTAAGTCACGATATTTAAAAAAATATCAACGCACAGGAAATTCTTCTGATTTCGCGCGAAAAAAAATCGAATCTCGTTTCACTTGTGGCTTTACAATATTTATCTGCGTCGGTGTCGGTTACAGTTTGCTCAGAATTTAGACTCTTCTATAACTTTGTTAACTCTTAACGAAAATGTTCTACACTGCCTTCATTAGTTTCGTTTCAAAATAAGACTGCATGCAGGGATCAGGCCGCTGCCGATTTGTTTGCAGACTTCATTCAATCTACTTACTCAATTGGCAGCTACTCAGCCCATATATCTTATCCATACAACTTGCAAAAGTAGAACTTTATTCCTGAACCTGTGATCACTGAATGCTCCATTATAAGCGAACTCAATCAAATTAAACCTGTATTTTCAACCGGTCCAGATGGTGTTCCAGGCTGTGTCCTTAGGTATTGTGCGGAATCATGCAATTACTTTTACATAAATTATTTATTATGTCTGTTGAAGCAGCCTCTTTCTCTGATATATGGAAGGATTCATTCATAATACCCTTGCATAAAAATGGTTCAAAACATTTCGTAAATAATTATAGAGGTATTTCCAAATTTTTCGCTATACCGAAACTCTTTGAGAAAATTATTAAATCTCAACTTAATCATTTTAGTAGATATATTGTCTCTCCCTCCCAGCATGGTTTTGTGAAACAGATGACTACGACTACTAACCTAGTTGAGTTTTCATCGCTAGTGATCAAAGGTTTTCAGAATAAGTTGCAGACTGATGTTATTTATTGGGGAGAATGGGGGAAAGCATACAGGTCAAAGTGTCTGATCGCATTCAACTTGGTGAATGCCAGCATGATTCTTGCGACTGCTTTCTTCAAGCCGACGCACTACCTCCACGTGGTTCTCCCTGGATTGTCACTCAACAGCCGTTGAGTGGCAAACTAAAGCGCGCGACGAGAGTCCTAACTCTACAAATTAGGTTTTGGCGTAGGACTTGGAATCCACCCATGTAAAGCACAATTCCAGTGAAGGAAGCAAGAGAAGCCTCGGAAAGGAACCGATCTAACGTTGACGACCATAGCAAGCGTAAAAAGGACAATGATTTCAGAGTATGCACCTGGAATGTACGAACATTGTACAGACCTGGTGCTGCTCAACAACTTGCAGATACCCTCAACAAATGTAGGGCTGTCATCACTGCTATCCAGGAAATGCGATGGATAGGACAAGGCTGCATAAAGAAGAAGAATTGTGACATTTACTACAGCTGCCATCCAGAACGGCATGAATTTGGTTGTGGTTTCGTTGTAGGTGCCAGGCTGCGGCCCGAGTCTCTCACTTTCTGCCAACCAACGAGAGAATTGCAACGATCCGAATTACTGCCAAATTCTTTAACATCAGCCTGATATGCGCACATGCCCCAACGGAGGAAAAGGACGATGCCACCAAAGACGCTTTCTATGCGGAACTCGACCGAGTTTATGGCCGCTGCCCTTCCCATGACATTAAAATTCTCCTCGGGGATTTTAATGCCAAGGTAGGACGAGAAGACATCTTTGGTGCCATTTAGTCTACATTAGACTACCTCGAGCAATGGTCTCAGATTAATAGGCTTTGCAGCTGCGCATAATATGGTAGTTCGTAGTACTGGATTCCGTCATTTGGACATCCATAAGGCATCTTGGCTCTCTCCTGACCGACTGACCAGAAATCAGATCGATCATGTTGTGATCGATGCAAGGCACGCATCTAATGTACTCGACGTGCGATCCTGTCGGGGTCCCAACATCGACTCCGACCACTATCTTGTTGCAGCCAGGATTCGCACTCGGCTATGTGTGGCGAAGATTGCACGTCGAAGTACGTTAAGAAGGCTGGACATCGGAAAGCTGCAATCACAACAGGCGAAGAATGCATTCTCCACCCACGTCTCGGTGCTATTAAGCCGAGCACCTTTAATAACTGAAGACATAAGCGGAATGGGGGCGCTCATATCTCACTCCCTGCGAGCTTCGGCAGAAGAAGTGCTTGGATTCCAGCGTCCTCTAACAAGGAATCCATGGTACGATCAGGAGTGTCATGACGCAACAGCTGCAAAGGACGCCGCCTATAGAAGAACACTGCAGGCTGGGGCGACACGGGCTATTGTGGATGTCTACAGATCGAAAAGAAGAGATGAAAAACGCCTTTTCAGACGCAAGAAGAAAGAACAGGAAAGGCGAGAGTGTGAGAGCATAGAGAGCAGCAGATGCAAAAATGAAGCTCGTAACTTCTACCAGAGGGTCAAGCGTCTGACCCAAGGACTGGTGGAGCGGCGTGCAGGGACGATGATGGAAATCTTGTCACAGAAGCAGAGGTCGTGCTGAGGTTATGGAGGGATCATTTCTCGAGTCTGTTAGCTGGCTCAAGCACAGACTCTGAAGATTATGATCCACGAACCCCAATCTATGGCACTGATATTGAAGTGCCAATCCCAAGTCATATCGAAGTCAAGGATGCCATCCAACGGCTTAAAAACAACAAGTCTGCAGGTGCTGACGGCCTGACGGCAGAATTGTTTAAGGCAGCTGGTGATATGTTGGTAGGGAGCATGCACCAACTAATCAGCAAGATATGGCTTACGGAGAGCATGCCCGAAGATTGGAACCTCAGCATGATCTGTCCTATCCTGAAGAAGGGTGATGCCACGGTGCGCACCAACTACCGCGGCATTAGTCTTCTTCCAGTTGCATACAAGGTCCTAACGAGCGTATTGTGTGAAACCCTGAAACCCCATGCTGAAGCACTGATTGGACCTTATCAGTGCGGGTTCAGGCCTGGCAAGTCCACTGTTGACCAGATTTTCACCTTGCGCCAAATCCTGGAGAAGTCCTACGAAAACCAGATCGACACGTACCATCTTTTCGTCGACTACAAAGCTGCATTTAATAGCCCCCGGCGAGATCGCCTATATGCCGCCATGTCTGAGCTTGGTATACCAGCAAAGCTGACTAGACTTTGCAGAATGACATTGAGCAACACATTCAGCTCTGTCAAGGTAGGAAGTGGCCAATCCGAAACCTTTAATACCAAGTGTGGCCTCAGACAAGCTGACTCGCTGTCTTGTATACTCTTCAATATTTTAATGGAGAGTATTATAAGGAAGGCTGGTGTGCATCGGACGGGCACGATATTAACCAACAGATGTGTCCAGCTCCTTGGTTACGCTGATGATATTGATATCATTGGCCGCACCAAGCGTGATGTCACAGGAGCCTTCGGGGCTATTGAAAAGGAATCGGTAAAAGTAGGACTGGCAGTGAATAGGGAGAAAACAAAGTTTATGGTGTGCTCTAACAGAGAATCGCGGCGTCTTGATTCTCAGCTGACTGCAGAGAACTATAGCTTTGAGTCCGTCAAGGAGTTCATCTACCTAGGCACTGCTATAACGAGCACAAATGATGTCAGTCTGGAGATTAAGCGGAGAATAACACTTGCCAACAAGGTGCTACTTTGGACTCAGTAGGCAGTTCAATAGTAGAGCTCTCTCTCGACGCACAAAAACCACACTCTACAAGACGCTCATTCTTCCAGTACTCCTATATGGTGCGGAGTGCTGGACAGTGACGCAGTCAGATGCAGTTGCTCTTGGTGTGTTTGAGAGGAAAATTCTCCGCAAAAAATCTTCGGTCCAATCTGCGTGGACGATGTTTATCGCATCAGATACAACCACGAGCTGTATGAGCTGTACGGTGATGTTGACGTAGCCAGTCGAGTGAAATCTCAAAGACTTCGCTGGCTGGGCCACATTGCACGTATGGATGAGAATGCTCCGGCTCGTAAGGTGTTTGATGCGGTATTTGTTGGGACACGGAGGAGAGGACGACCCCGAACGCGTTGGCAAGACCAAGTAATGGAAACCCTGTCCACACTTGGTGTTGCCAACTGGCGAAGGCGCGCTCAGGACAGGGACGCGTGGAGGCACATCGCGCTTCAGGCCGAGACCCGATGAAGGGTTGTCATGGCCATATTATTATGACTGATGTTATTTATACTGACTTTAGTAAAGCTTTTGACTCTGTTAACCATTGCCTTTTAGTTAAAAAATTAAACATGACAGGTTTTCCATACAATTTTCTGTTATGGGTATCTGACTATCTTAATAATAGAACTCAAATAGTAATATTTAAATCCGCAACTTCTAAAGCTGTCTTTGTAACCTCAGGTATTCCTCAGGGTAGTCATCTCGGTCCTCTTCTCTTTAATCTTTTCATTAACAATCTTCCCAATGTTATTTTACATTCTAATATTTTAATGTATGCTGATGATGCCAAGATTTGCCTGGCTTATAAGAATATAGCTTCTAACTCTGTAGCTGATCTTGATCGTTTTTATTCCTGGTGTAAATGTAATTATCTACTACTAAATTGTTCGAAATGTAAGGTTATGTCGTTTTACGGAAGCTCCGCTAATATCAGTAATTATAGTCTTAATATGCTACCTATGATTAGAGTAGACGATGTGAATGATGTAGGAGTTCTTCTAGATCATAGGCTAAAGTTTGACAAACACATTTCAATTACTGTCAACAAAAGGAATTTGATGTCCCTTATACGACAAAGCTTTTTTTGTTTCGCTTGTCCGTCCCATTCTGGAATACGGTTCTTGTATTTGGTCATCACAATACCTAAATCACAAAAATCTTTTCGAGTCTGTACAAAAGAAATTTTATCTATTCGCGTTGAGAGGCTTAACTGAGTTTCAGGTATGTACTTACCATCTTATAATAGTAGACTTCCATAACTTAATCTTCCCTAATTAACTAATCGTCGTAGCATACTTGGGTTTATAGTCATACTACTTAAGGGTGATATAGAGTCTTCATACCTTTTTAGGCTTATAAACCTTTCTGTCCCAGTTAGACACACTCGTAACTTCACACCTTTACCTCTGTACAACTAACGATTCTAAGCATGAACCTTTTCGAGTTCTCTGTGCTGACTACAACAGACTTTAATGTGTTTTCAACGAAGAGGCATCTCTTCTTAATATTAACAATAGCTCATCCCATGCGATTTGTAAACAACTTTCTACTCTTAAGAACCTGAAGTCTAGATTACAAAAAGTTTAAAATTTCAGGCTTTACCTTCACTTTTTCGCAATATATAATTCTCGGTCTAATTTTATCGAGGTTAACGCTGTTTGTTTTAAAAAATACTTAGCTCGCTGTCGGGTTAGCCTCTCTGAAAACCAAGAAAGTTTTTGAATTTGGTTAACACTAAGCATAAGTCTTCGTCTTATCCTTCTTGTCTATCTAACAATAATTCGGGAGCAAATTCTGGTCAGGCGATCGCTGATCTATTTGTTTTTTTTTACAAAAGTTCTTGGCTGTGTACTTGGGTACGGAGCCGAGGCTTTATGCAAATCGTTGCTGAAATTATTTGATTTATCGCTTGAGTCATCGACTTTTCCCATTATATGGAAGGAATCTTTTGATATTCCTCTCCATAACAAGGGAAGTAAGTTTGACGCCAACATCTAGTTAAATAACTTAGTATTTACTCGATTTGATAGATAACTTATTATTGGCAATTGATAGTAGAAAAATTCAGGCTCTGACTTTAAATTGTGGCCAAAAGTAAATAATTTTGTATTTTTTTCTTTTGTATTCCGAATCATTTAAAAAAAAAGAAAAATTGTGAAAATTGAATCAAATCCACAAATCTTTGAATTTAATTATCTTGGAGGATTGATGATTACTGTACTCAATAAGACACTATACGTTAAACGTCACTTTTCATTTTATTAAAAATTAATTATAACTGTAACGTGTAACGAAAAAAGCACTATGGCAAAGGCACTGTTGCATTTGCGGGGAACGCTTTATGATCCGTTTCTAGCGTCTAGTTTAGGTAATGTGTTTTGTCCATAGTTGTCTCCACAAACTCCAAGGTCTTAACTCCAGCTGCCGACATACAGGCCTAAACCATGACGCTCCCACCACCGTTAATTTTACATTTTTTTTTTAGCTCAGTTTTGGGTTTTCTCCAAACATAAGAAGATCCTGGAACTGTTATATTTTGCGAAGAGTCCAAATTTAACATTTTTGGATCTGATGGGGCTTCTTATATATTCTCTCCACCATCGACTACGAGCTGACTATGCGTTTGTATGGGATCGAACGCGCGTTTGTCCCATATTGGACGCGAACGCTAACGCACCCTAATGTGAACAGTCTACAAATTATTATTAAATTATTTTAAATTAAATTATTTAACACAATGCAGTGGGAGGCTGCAATATTTTACTCTACTAATACACGTTCCTCTTAAAATAATTTGATTAAATATGTATTATTTATATTTTGATTAAATGATCTTTCACTGGAAAATGAGGTTTCATAAAAAAGCTTTCCTTAAAAAAATTGCGGTCGGGGCTCGTACATGCATGTATGTATATACGCAAGTATTTTATATAACATAGTTATGGTATGGTAAGGTTTTATTAATGGGTGTAAATATTTTCTTAGTATATGTATATACATATTTACATATGTACATAGATCACATATCTCAATCAAAGTTGCTTAAAATCAAATGTATGTAACATATGTGCATATGTACATATGTACATACATATATGTATATGCGTACAAAGAATTCTCGAATATTATACTTTCAAATGAAAATTCAATTCATCATCGCTTTAAATTAATGCATATTGTGTTTACCCATCGTATAAAACCTAAACCTTCAATCGAGAATTGACTTCAATAAAGTGTAATGTGAGAGTGGACCTCTTAAAAAAATCAGACTTAAAAATATATTATAAATATGATTCATTTTCTGCAAGATAAATTTTTCTGTAACCTGTCAAAAGTAAATTCTTTTATTAAATATGATCAATGGATGATGCTTATTTTACAATTTAACTTTAATTGTTTTGTAATTATAAGTTTACTTACCGTGATAATAATGTGTTTTTACTGGTTATTTTTTGTCCCCCTTAACTGGACTAAGGTAAGTACATTTAAACCAAAATATTTCAACCAAACTCTTTTTCTCAAATGACATTGTTCAAAAAGTAGTTAAACACCAGTGAAGTTAAAAAATTTGAGCTTTTGTTTAAATGTTATTCGTATACCCGGTGTCCATTGGTCAGATATCCCATAATAATTATCCGCATATAAAAAACAAGTAAGAAAGCTACAGTCGAGAGTGCTCGACCGTATGATACCCGCAACCCATTTCGAGAAAAAACAAAAAAAATAAAATTTTATTTTAACAAAAAACATACCAAATATACTAAAACTTGTTTTTTTGTATATATTTGAAAATAGCGGGTAAAAATCCGCAACACCGTTATGGTCACACTGTCAACTAAACAAACAAAGCGCGGGCAGCTGCAAGTGAATTTTGCATATAAAATTGATTCTTTAATAACTTCCTTGTTTTTCATTCGATCTCAACCAAATTCACAGGAATCATTGAGAATATAATTAATATTATGCATACCAAAATTCAATGCTAGGTCTATTATTACGACTTTTACAGTCTTTTGGGGGCGGAAAGGGGCGTGACATCCAACTTTTGAAATAAACTTGATCTGCGTAGGACATATAGGAGTACTGTCCCCAAATTTGGTAGCTCTAGCTCTTATAGTCTCTGAGATCTAGGTGTTCATACAGACGGACAGACGGACATGGCTATATCGTCTCGGCTGTTGACACTGATCAAGAATATGTATAGTTTATGTGGTCGGAGATGCCTCCTTCTGCCTGTTACATACATTTTCTGTTGGCACTAAGTTATAATACCCTTCTACCCTATGGGTAGCGGGTATAAAAACACAAAACACGTTGCTAAAATAATAACTAAAGATACACAAGCTAGCACAATTATATTGACCAAATGAAGGATGGAATGTTCACTAAAACTTCAAAATTTGTTCATAATTGACTTTAAAAATCAATTAATAAATATTTCCTAATTGAATTTTCTATAGATAACAAAAATTATTTATTACTTACTTGTTTTGTTTTATTTATTATACTATCCAGATTTATTCTTATTTTTATATTTTTGAATTTAAAAAAAAAACCTTTAAAATCACTTCTAAAATATTTCTTACTCGAGTCTTAAGAAGATATAACAAAATTATTTATTACTTTCCAGTTATACTTCCAGTACTTTAAGACACTTTTATTTTTTCTGGTTGTTGCATGCTGTTGCAGCCTCCCGCTGATGATTCTTGGTGTTTTAACTATTATTTTATTTTTTTTTATTTATTTAAAGTCGACTATAAACAGTTGACATTAAAAAAATTATAATATACAATTATGCATAAAAGAGTAAAATTATGTTAAAATAAATGTTTTTTTAGTTTAAAATTTAAAAAAATAATTCAATTAAATTAAAATCTCTGGCAGCATTCGCTGCACGGATTGGGAGAAATCCAATCAGGTAAGATGCTAGTTAACTCGCATTTTATTTTTGTTTTTATTTCATACATCATGTTGGTTGATAGTTATTGTTAGCTAAGAATTATAGAATACAATTCTGAAAATTTAGAAGACATGCCTCTTCGTTGAAAACACATTAGAGTATTTGTAGTGAGCACAGAAAACTCAAAAAGGTTCATACTTAGAGTAGTAAGTTGTACAGAGGTAAAGCTGTGAAGTTACCTGTATGTCTAACTGGAACAGAAAGGTTTATAAGCCTAAAAAGGTATGAAGACTCTATATCACCCTAAAGTAGTATGACTATAAACATAAACCCAAGTATGCTACGACGATTAGTTAATGAGGGAAGATTAAGTAATGGAAGTCAACTATTATAAGATGGTAAGTACATACCTGAAACTCAGTTAAAGCCTCTCAACCCGAATAGATGAAATTTCTTTTGTACACACTCGATAAGACTTTTGTGATTTAGGTATTGTGATGAACCGTATTCCAGAATGGGACGGACAAGCAAAACAAAAGAAGCTCCTTTGCCCATCGTTTGATGAACCAAAGAACTTGAGTCGCTTTGTTGAACCAGATACCCATAACAGAAAATGGAAAACCTGTCATGTTTACTAAAGTCAGTATAAATAACATCAGTCTGCAACTTATTCTGTAAACCTTTGATCACTAGCGATGAAAACTCTAATAGGTTAGTAGTCGTAGTCGTCTGTTTCACAAAACCATGCTGGAAGGGAGAGACAATATATCTACTAAAATTGCAAAGTTAAGATTTAATAATTTTCTCAAAGAGTTTCGGTATAGCGGACAATTTGGAAATACCTTTATAATTATTTACGTTATGTTTTGAACCATTTTTATGCAAGGGGATTATGAATGAATCCTTCCATATAGCAGAGAAAGAGGCTGACTCAACAGACATAATAAATAATTTATGTTAAAGTAAATGCACATTACCACAGCCTGGAACACCATCTGGACCGGGTGAACATACAGTTTTTAATAAATAACGGAGAATTTAGTGATAAGCAAACTGTTCAAAGTAAAAACTATCTAGATATAGTTTGGATAGTTTTGATTTAATACCCCTTACGTTTTGATACGCTATACAAATAGGGGAGGTTAGTTGAACAGGATTAATATTTAGTTTTAGCTAATGTGATATTAGGTTGAAAAGATACTGGACAAATGATTTAATTCATATTTAAAATTAAAAAAGTTTTGCCGTCGCTAAATTAAGAAGAAGTCTGGATCCTGACAGGGATCGAACCATCGACCATAGCATTCGTGCTCAGAAGCTGTAACCAGTCTTTACCAGTCCCCCGGGAAAAAACCACACTGCATCCTCTCAATCTTTATATGGGACCGAACCAACGTTCTCTACTTCCCCGAAAATAAGTGCACTTGATTATGCTAAGAAATTTCAGCGGTGGCACACATCCTTGATAAATTGAAGGTTTTCATCAGCCTTATAAACCTTTTTTATACCCGCTACCCATAGGGTAGAAAGGTATTATAACTTAGTGCCAACAGAAAATGTATGTAACAGGCAGAAGGAGGCATCTCCGACCCCATAAAGTATATATATTCTTGATCAGCGTCAACAGCCGAGACGATATAGCCATGTCGGTCTGTCCGACTGTCCGTCTGTCTGTCCGTATGAACACCTGGATCTCAGAGACTATCAGACATAGAGACACCAAAGTTGGCACAAAAGTTTCTGCATTCTCTACGCAGATCAAGTTTATTTCAAAAGTTGAATACCACGCCCCCTTCGCCCACAATAAGTATTAATCTAGAAAAAGTCAAGTTTTTATACCCGCTACCCATAGGGTAGAAGGGTATTATAACTTAGTGCCAACAGAAAATGTATGTAACAGGCAGAAGGAGCCATCTCCGACCCCATAAAGTATATATATTCTTGATCAGCGTCAACAGCCGAGACGATATAGCCATGTCCATCTGTCCGTCCGTCTGTCCGTATGAACACCAGGATCTCAGAGACTATAAGACATAGAGACACCAAATTTGGCAAAAAGGTTCCTGCATTCCTTACGCAGATCAAGTTTTTTTCAAAAGTTGGATGCACCCTTCGCCCACAATAAGCATTAATCTAGAAACAGTTAAGTTTTTTTTATGTAAATCGCGTATAACTCCAAAAGTTCTTTGTGTAATGTTGTGTTATTTCGTGGGCCATCTATGCCTAATACTCTAAGTATACCCTTTAATTTTGGTAAAAATCGGATAAGTAGAACAAAAGGTTTTTGTAAAATTATTTATCAAAATAGTTGTGACCAATGCATATGGACGTTTTAGGTGTGTGAATGAGCTAGAGATATCAAATTTGGTGACATTATTCGTGTAGGTCTTACGCTGATCAAGTTTGTTTTAGATTTTTGCCACGCCCCTTTACACCCCCAAAAACTTGAAAAGCCGTCAAATTGGACCTAGAGCATTGCATTTTGGTATGCATAATAATATTGAGAGTCTCAATGACTGTGAATTTGGTCGAAAGAAAAACAAGGAAGTTATTAGACAATCCATCTTAAATGCAAACTTTACTTGCAGCTGCTCGCGCTTTATTTGTTTAGTTGACAGTGTGACCATGTCGGTGTTATGGATTTTTACCCGGTATTTTCAAATATATATAAAAAAAAACAAGTTTCAGTATTAACTTTGGTATATTTTTTGATAAATATTTTAGTTTTTTGTTTTCTCTCGGAATGGGTTGCGGGTATATTACGGTCGAGCACTCTCGACTGTAGCTTTCTTACTTGTTAATATTTAGAAGAGATGCATCGGCGTTGAAAACACAGTAGAGTCTGTTGTAGTCAGCACAGAGAACTCGAAATGGTTCATGCTTAGAATAGTTAGTTGTACATAGGTTAAGGGATAAAGGTGTGAAGTTACGTGTATGTCTAACTGGGACAGAAAGGTTTATATGCCTAAGAAGGTTGTTAATGAGGGAAGATTAAGTAAAATAAGTCTACTATTATAAGAGGGTAAGTCAATACCTGAAACTCAGTTTAAACCTCTCAACGCAAAAAGCAGAAATTTCTATTTGGATTTGCAATGCAATTGTTTTGCTTTACGTGAATTCATTTATTGACGCATTTAGTGTGTATATAATATATAACAGTGCAATTCTACACACACATATCAGATATCAGACAGTTGTGGATGCATTGCAAATAACAGTTTGCTAATAGTTTGCGGACGGTTCTCAGTTCACATTCATACGCAAAAATCAAAAAAGAAAGCGTTTTTCTTTTCAAGAAACAACAAAAACAATATGTGTATAAATATATACACGTAAATATATATACTATATATACATATATAGTAGCTATGTGTATCTATATAGACGACCCTACGACAAAAGTTAACAATTCTTTCAATATATTCAAGCTGTGTTGAGTTTTGTTGCTGTTGCTGTTGTGTTTGTATTGCAAAATTACCATACTAATAAATACATATATAGTATATGCAGTACCAAAAAATTAATCATTGCTCACATAAAAATATTGATATTTATATATACTATATATAGTGTGTGTGTGTGTGTATATTTTAAGGTAATTGTTGTGTGCTTGTTGTTCAGGGGGAAGTTTTGCGGGCTGTGCTTTGTGGTTCTGCTGCTGCTGTTGTTGGCTAGGAGAGTTCTTACAAACTATTTTCAGTATATTATGGCAGATATATCGAGATTCAACATGCTTGTCGCTCCAACTCCAACTTTTGTTCCAATTCCAACTCCAACTCCTGTTCCTGCTTCCATCTCTATAGCTGCTCTTGGTTGAACTTTAAAATTCCTGCATACGTTTTCAATATATATATATATATATATATATAAATATATATGTATATATTTGGATGTGTATATAGCCTTAACTACAGCTTTGTCATGTTTCCGTTTTGTGTATGGCATTTGCTCTCTGTTATCTATTTTGTTTTCGTCATTTGTAAACTGTAGGTACATCATTTAGATTTCTTGTTCTGTTGTTGCTTGCTTAGAGAAAACTGTCGCAGCTATTCTCCGTCTCGCTGTTGGAGCAATCCATCGCAGGCAGCGAGCCACCTCGCCTATACGCCCATTGACGCGCATACGTTGCCTCCTGTTGATATTGCTGCTAATGCTGCTGCTGCTGTTGGTGCTGCTGTTGCAGTTGCTGCTGTCTTGTTCGCTGCTCCGTGATCACAGCTGGCACTGGGACTGGAGCTCATGTGGCTGCCACGACGATGCACCGACGTTGCCAACGAAGTCGTCGTCGCTGTGCCATTCGCTGCAGCGGAGACAACGGCATTGAGCCGTGGAAAATATTTGTACATCTCGAGCAGATTGTTGAGCTTAATGTGCGGCTTGTACTCCACATCGTCCAGACACTGCGCTGCACTGCTGCTGTTCAACGGCGTCCAGAATGTCAGACCCAGCTGTGCCAGATGGCACACTTTATTCGAGTAGTGTAAAGAATTTTGCATAATTATTATCTTTGTGCTGCCGAATGTCCTCAGATGTGTTTAAAATGGCTGTTATACAACATATATTTTTCATAAATCCTGATTTATAAGTTTATTGTTTATTTAATCTGCTCTCTCATAAGATTGACAAAGTACAAATTTAAGTAAATATTTTCTGAAAGTTCAATTTGTTGTTCAATTCATCGACATCCAAAGTATTTAAATTCTTTCCACGTTTGCTTTGTATCCATTGCACTTTGAAATTTATTTGCATAATAGGTGCATTTAGTAGAATTTATTAGCTAGGAAGTTAATTTCTTTAAAACTCTAAATGCTGGAAAATGGATATCAGTTTTGTACCGCTTCCATTTGTTATATGCAACATTTCGTTCTAAGATTGTGTATTTAAAATTATGATTAAACCACGGCCTCTCTAAATATTTGACGTTCTTTGTTTAAGAGGTACAGAACTTTTATGTAAATATGTAATTAATATAATTCTGAACTACTTCAAGTTGGCAATTAGACGACAAAAGGAAGTATATCACTCCAATATTAAAGTCAGAAATAAGTTTTTGATAGTCAAGATTGTTGTGGTCTAGATATTCTACAGTACGGTCATTACATTGTAAGAAAATGTTATATGTCATATATATGTTCATGTTTAGGGAACAACGGTATAGATAGTTGGTCATACATTAGGACTCTGTTATTCAAGTTAACAAAGAATAAGTCTAAGAGTGTTTCTAGAATTTGTGAAATGTATTTCAATAAGATGCGTCAAGTCTGAGTAATTTATATTTCGGTTGGATCGATACCTTCGTAGGTACGGTTCGTAGTTGGTTTATTCACACAGTCCCAGTTGGCTTCTCAAAGAAATAAACCGTGCAGATGGTAGTGGCTTCGTCAATATGTAGGCCAGTTGCATATCTGTGGGAATATACTTTACACAAATTATTTTCTATTCAATTTGCTCTCTTGTAAAGTGATACTTAATATCTATGTGCTTTGTTCTCTTATGGCTAGTAGGATTATTTTCAATACTTATACAACCTTGGTTGTCTATAAAAATATCTATAGGACCACTTAATTCTTGATTAATCTCATTTATTAGTGATTTTAGCCAAAGAGCTTCTCTTACACCTTCAAACAAGGCCATGTATTCTGCTTCAGTAGATGAAGCAGCCACCGAATTTAGCTTCATGGTACTCCATGAAACCAAACAATTTTCAAACATTCTAAAAAGATACCTAGTGGTACTTCTTCTGTCAGTTTCATTTCCAGCCCAATCGGAATCTACATATCCTGTAAGAATATTATTAAAATTAGCTACTTTCTTGAATCTAAGCTTGATATTAACAGTTCCCTTCAGATATCTAAAAACTCTTTGCCATAGTTCCTTATTGTTGTTGTTTATATATCTGCTTAGAATACTTATTGAAGTACTTAAGTCGGGCCGTGTACATAACATAATGTACATCACACAACCAATTAAATTTCTACACGGTGCATCACATAATTCTTCTGATTGCAGAGCCGTATAGTCTAACTTGCTTGGGAGGGAAGTACTGACTGAATTACAATCTTCCATATTAAATTTTCTCAATACATTTTTAATATATGCTGACTGAATTAGACAAATTATGCCAATAAAGTGTCTAGTTTCACGTAAATCAGTCATTTAAAACTTGTCATGAAGGTAAGATTTAAAATTGGACATTGTATCAGATTTGTTTGTTGCAATTACTACATCATCCACGTATAACAAGATATATATATTTCGCGAAATATCTCCCTTATCCAAAATATAAATGCACCGATCAACTCCTAAGTTTTTAAATCCAACATCCTTCAACACACTTTCAAAAACTTCGAACCAACATCTAGCAGCTTGCTTAAGACCATATATAGCTTTATTAAGTTTACATACTTTATTCGCATATGAATGATTCAGGCCTTTTGGAACGCTCATGTAGATTTCATCCTTTAGAGTTCCCTTTAAAAATTCAGTTTTTACGTCCATATGATGAACCATTAAATCGGATTGATTTGAAAGTGCCAACAAAAATCTAAAACTGGAAATTCGTGCAACTGGTGCAAATGTCTCATCGTAATCAGTCATATATTCTTGAGTGAAGCCCCGCGCCACAAGTCTTGCTTTATGCTTCAATAAGTTCCCAAATTCATCTTGTTTTATATTTAATACCCATCTGCAATCAACTATGTTTTTATTTTCTGGCTTATGCACTAAGGACCAAGTATTGTTTTGAAAATGAGAGTTTAGTTATTCTTGTATAGCTTTCTCCCAGAAAGATCTGTCCTCCCGAAACTTCATTTCATCAAAGGTATTAGGAATATCATTTAAGCATATTTGAGTATTCATTAGACATCTTTCTAAAAAACAATATGATAATTTGGGTTCACTTTTAATTCTTTCACTGCGTCTGATTTCTTCTTCATTTTTATTTTCTTTTAATTTATCACCAGTTTCAACAACTGGATCGACATTCTCTAGACAAGTGGAATTTTCATTGAGTTGTTCACTTAACTCAGAATCAACAGATTCATTATTTTCCACCAAAGGAAAATCCAACTCTTCATTTTCTTTACTTAAAGATTAATTTTTTTTTTCAACAGTATTACTTTGAACCTCAGAATCTTCTACATGTAAAACTCTTGAATTTAACATGTTTAATTCATCCACAACAACATCTCTTGCTATCATAAATTTCTTCGATTCCTAATTCCACAATTTATAACCATTTGGTTCATATCCAACAAGTATAGCTTTAATTGACTTTTCGTCAAACTTTCTTTTTTGTACTTTATTTAAAGCATATACCGTCGAACCAATTATCTTAAGATATTTCAACATTGGCTTTTTGTTATGCCACATCTCAAATGGTGTTTTATTTATCTTTTGCAATGCTCTACTTGGGGATCTGTTAATTAAATAGGTTGCTGTTAAAACAGCCTCACCCCAAAAATGCTTATTGAATTTAGCACAACTGATCATAGATCGAGCCTTTTCCGTAATTGTTCGAATCATTCGTTCTGATACACCATTCAATTGTGGAGTATGAGGAACCGTTAAATGATAGCTGATGCCTTTTTCAACACAGAAATCACGCATTTCGTTTGGAAGATATTCCCTTCCATTATCGATGTATAAATTCACAATTTTTAAATTGAAGTGAGCCTCGCTCTTCGCTACAAAATCTTTGAAAACGAAAAACACATCCGACTTATAAGTTATTAAAATAGGTAACACAGTAATGTGTATACTGATCAAACTACATAGTAGTTCTTATTATCAATGGTAGAGGGTGTTATTGGACCACAGACATCGGAATGGACAACAAACAATGGTCGTGTAATATTTTCTTTATTCTTAAATTTTTTAAACTTTAATCTAGATTGCTTGCCATTTATACAAGCCTCGCATAATTCATGGTTTAAATCAATATTGCTTAAAATATTAGTATCTTTTAAAAGACTATTTCATTTTATTTCAAAAAATTTTCTTACACTTATGTGGCCTAATATTTCATGCCATAATCGATACTCAGCACTTCAATTGAAATTTTATAATATGTACATTGTACTCACATATTCCATTAAAGACCAATTTACCATTTTTAAGTACTTTTACACCTCCAGCGTTAAATTCGATGGTCATGCCTGCATCTTCTTTACCGAGAGAAGGTTGTGTGGAATATCCTTACAATACAAAACGTTTTGAAAGGTGATTTGATTTCCGCAGTTGTTAAGATTGACCACTCCTTCGGCTGTAGCGTAGATAAACTCTCCGTATTTGGCACTCTCGATGGCCACATTTGATTGCAAACGCTCATATTCGGAGAACAATGCTGTGTCATTCATAAGGTGGTCCGATGCTCCTGAGTCTAGGATAAACTCTGCCTCGCTTGTCTTTGAATTGTGAGTTGCATTTCTCAACATGAAGGCAAAACTACGTTTTGGTTGAGCTGTCGTTGCTGATGCCATCTGAGCCTGCTTAGCAGTGCTTTCACTGTTAGCGTAAGATAAGAAAGCATCACTCAAATATTCAATTACTAAGCTTTTTGCATTTCGTTCTGCCTTTTTTATCTCTTCGGTCGCTTCTGCATGAGTTTCATCTATAACTCTCAAAAGATTGTGTTCTTCTAACAGCGCTCTCACTCTAAACTTCCATATTGAATATTTTTCTCCGTCAAACGGTTTGATATTCCTTTTCCCTTTACCCTTTGTATGGTTCTCTATCAAAAACAGTACAGCAACAACTACCTGGCAACTCTCCTTAGCAACACCGAACAGCAACCTTCCACAGCAATAATTCCGCAACAGCAACTTTTCACAGCATTATTTAGCAACGGCGGCCAGCAACTTTCAATAGCTATAATGTTGCTCAGCACTGTCCAGCAACAATGTCCTTCACCAGCAACACTGTCTGCAATCACTGTGCCGTCACAACGTGGAGATTTGCGGCAAATTTGTCGAAGTCTTTGTGTGTGTGTGTGTTCTCAGCGAATTCGTAAATTTTCTAGAAAGATCACGGCGAATTGGTAATATGTATGTATGTAGCTTCTTCCAGGAAATACAAAAATATTTTTCAGCGAATTTTTCGCAGCGGTAAACATAAAACCAATTTTATCCTCTTTATGGTTCAGGAATCGCTCCTTGTTGTTCATGGACCACCGCATGTACATATGTATGTATATATATGTACATATGAAGATACGCATATTCGTATGCACACACACATATGTATGTATCATTAGTTCACTTTTATGCACTTTCACATTGTAACGATCAAAGCACTATTATTTATTCACTGCAATTGTGTCTGGGTCCATAACCTATGGTTTTGCTAATAAATAGATATAATACAGTTAAGTATTATACAGACCACCTTCCAATGAACAAATAATAACAACAAAATTAGATTGTATGGACCGCACGTTCTCAACGCCAGAACATGATACAATGACTCAAGGTAGTCTCGTCGGCTTTCAAAACTTTAGGGTTTTCGTCAGTACATACCAGAGATCGTCAACAAGCCACCGCAAAAATGTGTATACTCGTAACTCACGAGTATTTTTGCCATTCGAGTATATTTGTTACGAGTAGCAAAAATGATTGAGTATGTACGGGTGCGAGAGCCAATGTCATTCGTGCTTACCGAGTACGAGTGCCGATACCACTTGTACTTAGCAATTGCGAGTGCCGATACCACTTGTGCTTAGCAAGTGCGAGTGCCATTGCCACTCGTTCTTAGCGAGTGCGAGTGCCGAATCCACCGTATCATTTTTATGATCGGCATAAGGGGTGGAAATGCATACTCGTAATATTTGCTGTGGGTATTTGATGCGCAAGTGAAGATTGTGAGCGGATATTTTGTGAATACGTAAATGTATTGATGTTGTTGTTGGGTTTTTTGTACTTCATGTTAGTTATTTTTACCTGGTATATTTAAAAAAAAACACTGTTGGCTTTATAATTTAATTTTTATTTGAGATCTATACTAATACAAATAATAATAATAGCTAAATCAAAAATTTACTAACTCACATATACAAACACAGTGAACAAAGGAAACCCAAATTTGAATTAAACTTCAATTTACATGTTGTATTGACTAATTTTTAAATTCTGTCAGTGGTAAAAGAGAAAATCAATATTTTAAGGATACTGAAAATCTATCTGTATTAATTTTAAATTGATTAAATTGTACGTTTATGACCTTGTGGTAAATGTATGTATATGTAGAACAAAAAGGGTTTTTGCAGATATCTGTAATTTCCGGAAATTCCATAAAAAAGTCAGTGCAAAGCATGCAAAAGGCACTCATAAAATAGAACCGCGAACAGCTGCGTCGCGACGCAAAATCATTTACGATCAAGAAAGGAGGTGGGGTAAAAACACTCGAATACTTGCCCAACCATTCGAATCATTGTCGACATATTCGGGTGGATTTCGAATTTTGTCACAAGTGCAAGAATGACCGGTTGCCGAAATGCAAGGCACTCGTCAAGCACAAGTGTTTGAATCACGAGTAGCAAATTGATTCGGTCCCGAAAAGGCACACACAAGTTGTGACCGAGTGTCACAAGTGTGTGTGTGTGTCTTGAATTTTGCTTAAGGGTGAGAGTAGCATCGCAACACAAAAATTCATGAGTGTGAGTAGTTGACCAAAAACAACCACCTTTGACGTTCTCTGGTACGTTCTCGTTTTTTGACGCAAGAGGTTGTGTGCGCACAAAATTTTTTCGCCATTAACCCTTTTGCAAAATGACTCTTGTGTGGTTGTGTTCTTTTTATTATTTACTGATATTCTTAATTTCTTAATCAGCCAAGAACACCGAATTGCTGTCAAGCAGTGGTAACGTGGAAGAAGATAACACGGATAATTGGCTTAATATAGATTTTTCAAAAATAAATAAAAAAAATTTTATTTCAAGATTAGAATATATTTTAGAATAAAGAATCTCAATAAAAGATTGTTTTTAAAAGAAAAAAGAAACAACTATTCATTTAAAATTTAAAACTATTTAAAATTAAATTATGGAAACAAATATAACTCGTTTATTTATTAAACGAAAATTAAAACCCCTCGAACCATCTAAGGGTTAATCCACACATTCTAATGCCGTTTCGCTCGCACTTACTTGGCTTAGCCCCTTTCACTCGCACTCATTGTTATGATGCTAGAGGTACCAGATTTTGCCGACGAGACTACCTTGTGTTATTGTATCATGCGCCAAAATAGAAGTGAACGAGAATATCGAGAAAGCAAAAGAACGACGAGATGAGAAAAAGAAGCACGATGGTCCCGTTACTTTTAGCGGTTTGCTTCATACCAAAGGAATGTGCGTCTACATGCAAACATTAATGTGTGCGTGCACAATGTGCACTGCACATTTATCCATGTGACGTTTGTATATTTGAACATGCAAATTCCAACACAAACAATAATTTGGCCGTCGCTGAATTAAAAAGAAGTATGGATTTTACGATCAAACCTGTGACCTCAGCATCTGCGTTTGTTGTCTTAACACTTGACAACAGTTTTGGATGGAAGAAATTACAAATCAAAACTAGCCCATCGTGCTATGTGCGTTGAATTACAAAAAGTCAGGGTTTGAGCCTACGACCTGTTCAACCGTGTTCAAACGTTCTGTCCTTTGGACCACAGCCTGCTGAAGGAAGAAATACTAAAGGCAATATAAGGCTCACTGAGCAATTTGAATGAATAATCAAATAAATTGTATTGTTGTTAACATTTACCAGCAACATTTGCACATTACATTTTCTGATGACTACTTTCCTTAAACGGATACATATTAAATAATTTAAATAAAGTCTTATTTATTGTAAATTAAAAAAATAGAATTTATTTATTGTAAATTTAAAAACTACTCGACGGCAGGCAGTCCTCTCCGTTGCGGGAACAAACTTAAGGCTTCCATAATCTTTTAACTTTCAATGCAAAAATTTTCGATGTTGCTTATTTAACATTACACATATATATTTTATTATTATTATGTTGGAATGTGCAACATTTGTACATTTCATTTTGCAAAGTACTTAAATTAACATATTTTTAAAAACTAAAACTGGAGTGGGAGTTGAACTCGGTCGACCGATCGACTAAGAGCTTGCCACTTTTGCTACAGAGCTACTACCGTCAAATAAATTGCATTGCATTGCATTTTGTAATGTGTGAACTGTGATTAAAGATAGTTATTTCGGAAAATCGCTCCTAAGTCGGCGCCTAAAAGATCATATCTAGGTTGTGTAAAAATTGCAACATCTTAGTTTTACCGTAAAAGCTGTGCGTTGACCAGAATTTTGTCAGCGATAATAATTTTATTTTGTTTCGATGTTCACATGAACATTTTTTCATGTATTACCGAACAAAAGTTCTCCACTTCATAAAAATAAATATAAATAATACAAATAAATGGCTTATATTCAAATTAGTTTAAGCTTTATGATATGCAAGAGTTTGTTCAGTCAGTTGTTTAGATATCGCTGTTCAGAAATGTATTCATCACTTCTCTATATTTTTAAAATTCGCAAAACCAAATAAAGAAATTATCTTTATTTAATAAAGAAATTAATTTTCAAAATTAACTCAAGTATAAAACTTTTCCTCACATAGGACCTTACGGATCATCAATCCATCGAAGCTTTAAACCAACATCGTATTTATATTTTATTTTGAAAGCATCGATCAACATCGAAATCGATATTTTCAATAAAAATTACATCTCTATCCCATATAGAAAAATTTGCAAAGTTATTTTATTTTCAAACAGTGATAAAAGATATTTGGAGTAATTATTTAGCAAAATGAGTTCTTATTGGGCGCCTTAATGTTCATATCTATGTTATGTTAGAATTGCAGAAACGTACTTTTTATCGTTTGGGCTGTGCCTTATGGTTCAGTCAGTGAGTGAATTACTAAATTTTTAGTAGTTTTATTTGGTATTAAAGTCATCCTGTGTTCAATTTCTTTGTATCGAGCTCGACTGCTAATTTCATTCCTGTTTTTTTTTTTCTAAATTTATTTTCAAGTATTTGGACATATTTACCGATTGTCAAGTTTCAAATAGTAAAAAAAACATTAAAAGCAAAAACAAGCAAATCGCCATTAATCGACTAAGAAATTATCGATCAGCTGGAACTAAGGATCTGCCACCTCCCTATCCGAACGGTTGGTATGGAGTTCTGGAATCTTCTAATCTTAGTGTCGAAAAACCAGTGTATATATCGTGTTTGGGACAGCATTTCGTAATCTATCGTACGAAAACGTTTAACGTCTTCGTTTTGGATGCCTATTGCCCGCATTTAGGTGCTAATATGGGTCTTGGTGGTCGAGTTGTTGGAGATAATATCGAATGCCCTTTTCATAAATGGAGCTTCAGAGGTATAGATGGCAGATGTACAAATATTCCCTACAGCTCGTGCGGTAAGTACTGCATTTCTAAATTACATATTGATTATTTCGTATGTATATAACGTGGAAAACATTTTAGTTCCTTCACCCATTAAAGTAAAAAAATGGATTTCCGCTGAGGTGAATGACCATATATTCATTTGGTATAATGTAGAAGAATTGGAACAGCCATGGACGATACCAATTTCAGATGAGGTTCAAACGAAAAAAATGGTTTACCATGGTCGCAATGAATTTTATGTAAATTGTCACATTCAAGAGATACCAGAAAATGGTGCTGATTTGGCTCATTTTGCAGCAATTCATAAAAGAAGTTTAATGTCTGGGGGCTTTGATCTAAAGGAAAATTTGTTAACCAATTTCGCCTATCATGACTGGAAAGCAAGGTATGTAAGAATGTAACTTCATAATATGAATTTTTTGAAAAATTGTAGTTTACTTCTAAAATATAGAACAAGAGTCGCTCCAGTGCTTTTTGTGTAAACAATGAAAGACGAATGGACCCATAATCTTTGGGTGAGCTTTGGAAATGAATGCTCTCCGCAGTTGAGGTGGTGGTATTGCTAATAAGCAGGCTGGAAAATGGAAATTCATAAGGAGTTATAGAAATTCTTAGCTGTCTTTAGCGGATTTTCCATCTAGGTCGCAAAGCAAAGGTCCAGTCATACCAAGATCTTTTGGCTCCAACCTTCAAAGTCTGGATGCTTCAGTGGTGCTGGTTAGATCTTTGCAGAATGTAGCCTTTGACTTTTTTGTCCTTTCCACAATATTTTTTTTTTGATTTTGAAGCTGATGTGGTGGGCAGCCCAGTCTACCTGTCAATATTATTCTTCTCCCTGGGATATTCTCTAAGGCCAATTGTGAATTTTCTCTTTTTCGGTTCCTGAAAGACGGTATTGCCTATCGGGACCATCCAACTTCGAATACTTTGTAATATGTAATTCTTGTAAATGTGCCAGGATACTACAGAAAGGGAGTCGCAATTGGTCGCTAATGTTGAATCCATAACCTCTGCTCGCTTTGTGTTGCAGAAGGTCGTTACTCTGGTTTCACACGTTTACATTTACTAGCAGTACATACTTAAGCAGCGACTCCCATCTCTCGTTGGCATCTTTCATCGCATGCTAAGTTAGGCCTTGGACACTCCGTTGCAGGTAGAATTTAGGGCCGTTCCATCGCCTATTGCGCTACCGTCAGGCCCTTGTTGCTGTAAGGGAAAAGCACATTTAGTCTGGTTCTTATCACTATACAGGTCCTAGACTTAAAGTTGTTCAGAAAGGATATGATATCCGCGGACACTTAAGTCACAAAACCCTTTCACCTTCGATATAGGATTCCTGGTATTAGGTCGATAAAAGAGTCCATTGAGTCATGCATATTAATCTACACGACCCGAATCTTCTCCGGTTGACCTAGCATAACAGCGCCCAGAGCCTCCAGGAATAATTTCTCAAAGGCAGCCCATTCCTATCTTCAGACGGTCTGGATTACGGTCCATTGCTGATCCAGAGGTCTTTCTATAGTCGCCGGATAGCGATCGCTTGATCCTCTGTGAGTCCTCTGAGTGACAGTTCGCGTTCTGCCTCTTAAGCAATACAACATAAGGTTCGATCCAGCCCTGAACTTTTTCGCATGCTTTCAGAAGCCTCCGCTGAATCATCAGACCTCTGACAGATGTAGTGGTCTTTTTATCATACTTGTTCTGCTCACCTTCTACTTTGTTGAAGAGGCCACCAAGCTTTAGTTACCGCTTTACGATGTGCTTGTGATTTTTGCGAATTTTTTTCTCTCGCTGCGACACACATACGTGAGAGATTTGCAGCATAATTTGCGGAAATTTTTTATTTCTAGGCAATTTATAACAATGTTCCAATTAATATATCCATTATAAACAACATTCATAACTTTAAAATGTAAAAAAAAAAGTCTGGAGCGTGACTCGTGCCTTAGCAGCAAATGTTTTCATACATATAGGCGTAAAAAAGCTGCTATCAAAATTACATCTTTTTAGGCTTATATATTTCATGTTAATGGTACGATTTCAAATTTTAAGGATATGAACGCGCTGGTCTTTTTCACAAGTGCGAAAGAACACAGCTACAGCCAGGGTCGGCGTCTGCCAGGGCCAGTTACAGAAAATTTGTTTCTGGAAGCATTACTAGATGTTGAGCTAAGTCATTGAAAATGTTCCGCAAATAAAATTATAGGAAAACTCGTGCAGGGCTACAATGATCACAAGGAGTGGAGAGAGAGAGCTCTCGAATCCCGATGTACTGGCGCAATCCACTTCTTTGACCACTGCCACGGCGAGCGGTTACCCAGTACTCAGTGACGATGACTTTCAGGGAATAAACGCACACACAATAGGATATATATATAATAGTGTAGATTGGTGTGGCCAGTATATCCGATAAATATATACTAGCATCAGGTAACCGATAATCCACTTATTTTGCCTCATCACCTGGTTTTGTTTATCTTCTTCGCCTCAGGTGTTGGCTTGCTTGTAACGAATTGTGAGCAGCCTAAATGCTGAATAACAGTTTATAACCGCTACCCATAGGGTAGGAGGGTATTATAACTTAGAGCCAACAGAAAATTTATGTAACAGGCAGAATAGATATAGCCATGTCCGTCTGTCCGGCAGTCTGTCCGTATGAACACCTAGATCTCAGGGACTATAAGACATTTATTCCGCAGATCAAGTCTATTTCAAAACTTTGATACCACGCCCCCTTCGCCCACAATATGAATAAATCTAGAACAAGTCATTTTTTTTATGTAAATAGCGTAATACTCGAAAAGTTCTTTGTGTAATGGTGTGTAATTTAGTAAGCCATCTGTGTTTGATACTCTTATTATATCCTGTAAATTTTGTATTTCTGATAAGTAGAACAAAAGTTATTTGTTAAATTATTTATCAAAATAGTTGTGCCCAATGCATATGAACGTTTTGAGTGTGTGAATGACCTAGAAATATCAAATTTGGTGACAGTATTCGTGAAGGTCTTTCCGCCCCCAAAAACTAGAAAACCCGTAATAATGGACCTAGAATTTTGGTATGCGTAATAATAATGACAGTCTCATTGACTCCTGTGAATTTGGTGAAGTTATTAAAGAATCAATTTTATAGGAAAAATTTACTTGCAGCTGCTCGCGCTTTTTTGTTTAGTTGATGGTGTGACCATGTCGGTATGCTATGGATTTTTTTCAAATATCTACAAAATAAAAATTTCAGTATATTTTTTGTTCAAATATCATTTAAGTTTTTCTTTTCTGTCGAAATGGGCAGCGGGTATCATACGGTCGAGCACTCGTTGCTTAGCTTTCTTAGCTCTAGCTCTTTTAGTCTCTAAAATCGATGTATTCATACAGACAGACGGACATGGCTATATCGACACGGCTGTTGACACTGCCTGTTACATACATTTTCTGTTGGCTCAAAATTGTAATACCCTTTTACCTTATGGGTAGCGGGTATAAAAATATAAAACCCATCCAAGGCCATAATTTAATTTTTGTTGTGTAAAAAGACTCCCTGAGGCTATCTACAGCCTCGAAGTTAGTTCCTCATATCCAAGAAATGTGAAATTTTAACTAAAACGTCCATATATTGTGTCAATAAAAAGGGTTTGTTAAATGTCAACTTGGGACAATAAGCGAATAGATCAGTAGGCGAAAAAGGCTAGACATACCAAAAGTTCTAAACATACCAAATGCACCAATAAAGAAATATATGTTTACAAGGATTTCAATACATTGGTTGATACCAGTTTGCCCCACACTGCAATACCCTTTTAGCTTTATAGCTTTTCCATGTAGTCATGGACTTGCAGCAGTTGGATCTTGACCATGATCAACTCTACGAATAATACCCGATCTATTAATTCACCTAGGATTTATGTCTGACTACTTAGCGGATCTATACCAAGAAATATTCTAATTAATAAAGGTATGCTTTTCTTAAGATAAGAGATTGTTCTTAATGGAATGTTTCGTTAGTTCGTCTCTTGACTAAACAATAAGTCCCAGTCGTTCCCATTAACGAAAAAAGAAAATCGATATATGTATATTAAAGTATATTAAGTCGTGAACGTCGGCGAGGGCAGACGTGTTTTCTTTTTGTCTTCTTATCGTGCAACGAAAATTAAATAAAAACAAAGCATAGTGCAGTGCAAGCTCTAAACAAAAATACACAGTGGGCGAAAGGACGCTTAGTGCGATGAACTTCGTACTTTTTGTGTAAATTACAAGAAGAAAATCAAAAACATTAAGCTATGAGTGAGTTCGACACTCATACGGTGCTCCAACGTCAGCAAGACGAGCGTCGGCTCTCTTTGCAACTTAACAATGCATACCATTCAACCGTGTCAATGCAAGACAACGCGACCGCAAATCCAACAAAAACTATCCAACCGCGATCAATAACCCCAAGCCCGAGTAACGACAAAAGTAGTCTAACAGAATATGTTGAAACCTCATGCAAGCACATGTTTGACAACATGGTTGAATGAAAATTAAACTTGTCCAGTCTGCCTACGTGCTAGTCAACCCTAGGTCACATTGACCAAGATATTCCAGTTCAGACTGGAGCAATCAGTTTAAGTGAAGAGCTCGTTCAACAGCTCATATTTAACTCATTGGAAACTTATCCATGGCGGCATTTCTAACGGACCAGAGCAGTCAAATGTAACTTAATCATTTCTGGAGTTCAACAAGAATGTATGGAAGAACCTCAACTATAATGGGACGTACAAATGGCTCGCATATTGTCTGGCAGTAAGAGAGGGAATCAAGCATATTCAATTCGAAATAACAGCTCTCCTAATCGTAGTGAACCTACTTTTGAACGATTAAAGAATGGTCTTCGAACTACTCAATAAATTTGGTCACCTTTTGTTTTCGAGGACAGCGCCAAATTTCTGTTGACGTTATCACAGAAATGAGCACGAGTAGAATTGGTTCATGCTGTGTACCCGTCTTAGAGAGACTTCTAGGGATCAGCTCACCGATTGGAACATTAAAGATGCATTGCGTAGACGCAAACAAGGCAGCAATGAATGCTTTGATGACCTTCCCGATGCAATGGTAACCGGTTTGCGAAGTCCTTTGTCGTATGAGGAAATATATAATAATCAGAACAGTACTACGATCGTGAATATTGTTTCGTTAGTAAGTTTGCGACGGTAGTGCCATAAGCATCAACACTTCTTTACAAGTAATAAGCTTAGACCGATGACTACGGATGGGTTTTCCAGACGAGCAGTCAATGATTTTACTCCTGAAGAAGCTAAAGCTAATTCGGCAGAAGAGGGTTTAGAGCACAACATTGTGTACTCCGTAAAAAGGCCATTATTTCCGGCTAGAGATAAATTGTTGTTAACAGAAATTGACCGATTGCCAGAGCTGAATTTTGTCGATATTCACGGAAATTAAATGAATCCACAGTAAAGGATGCCTACCTAATGCTCAATTTAGAGGGTATATTGAGCAAACTTCCTTCAGAGCGAAGTATCCCTAAAATCGATTGATGTATCTCCCCGATCTCGAAATAAAACAGCAATTGCAGTAAGTAATCGTCTATTGCATCAGTTCTAGACAATGATATTTGGTCTGTGCAATGCACCACAAGCAATCGATTCATGTACCAAGAGTCCCCTTTCAATTAAAATGCCAAGTCATTATGAATATTGATGATTTTCTAGTCATATCTTCAAACTATCAAAAGTATTTTAAGTTTATGGCTGCCCAGTTGCGAAAAGCTGGCTTTACAACCAACAGAGAGAAAAGTCTATTTGAATTAAATTCAGTTGAATATCTAGGATATATAGTAGGTGAAGATACCCTTCAGACCAATTCCAAACTCCAGCAGTATGGGACTTCCCAGTTCCAAAAATACAGAGTAAGCTACGAAAAATCCGTAACATGACCGAATGGTATTAACGTTTCGTCCCACAATATTTCACTGTCGTACATCCGTTAACTGACTTATTGCGCGGCAATAGCATTAGCTAGAATAATAGCGCTCAAATCGCATTCCAGCTTATAAATCAAAACTGTGGACTGGGCCTTGGCTTGCACATGCGACCGTATGATACCCGCAACCCATTTCGTGAGAAAACAAAAAACTTAAATGATATTTTAACAAAAAATATACCAAATAATATACTGAAATTTGTTTATTTTGCATATATTTCAAAAAAGTCCATAACGTACCGACATGATTACACTGTCAACTAAACAAAAAAGCGAGAGCAGCTGCAAGTGAATTTTGCATATAAAATTGATTCTTTAATAACTTCCTAGTTTTTCATTCAACCAAATTCACAGGAATCATTCAGACTATTATTATTATTATGCATACCCAAACTCAATGCTCTAGGTCCATTATTACTTTTCCAGTTTTTGAGGGCGGAAAGGGGCGTGGAAAAAATCAAAAACAAACTTGATCTGCGTAAGACCTACACGAATACTGTCACATCTCCATCTCTAGGTCATTCACACACTTAAAACGTCCATATGCATTGGGCACAACTATTTTGATAAATAATTTAAAAAATAACTTTTGTTCATACCAAATTACACATCATTACACAAAGAACTTTTGGAGTTATACGCGATTTACATAAAAAAAACACTGATTTGTTCTACATTTATGCATATTGTGGGCGAAGCGGGCGTGGCATCCAACTTTTGAAATAAACTTGATCTGCGTAGGGAATGCAGGAACCTATGTACCAAATTTGGTGTCTCTATGTCTTATAGTCTCTGAGATCTAGGTGTTCATACGGACAGATAGACGGACAGATGGACATGAATATATCGTCTCGGCTGTTGACACCGATCAAGAATATATATACTTTATGAGGTCGGAGATGGCTCCTTCTGCCTGTAATACCATTCTTAACTATGGGTAGCGGGTATAAAAACCTTTTATTGCGCCATGCGATGCGTCTATGCATGGTATAAGTGCCTTACGACAGATATCCTATATGTCCAAGAAGCTCATAAAGCCCAGAGTAACAACTCTATTACCGAATTATAATGCTTAGCTGTGATTTTGGGCCATTCAAAGATTTTGCACGTATATTGAGGTCATCGGTTTAAGGATGTCACAGATCACAAGAGTTTACTCTGGCTGATGAGTCGAGAAGACTTATAGATTAGCTTGCTGGGCTATCAAATTGTAAGGATTGAGCTTCACTATCGAACATAGAAAAGGTTCGCAGAACATTATAGCAGATGCTCTGTCCTGTTGTTTTGAAGAAGAAGTAAAAGTAAATGTTGCAGACGTCCAAATTATTTCTAAAATAAATCTTTATTCAGATGCTGTACAGTATGCAGACTACCAAGCAATGAAAGCGAAGTATATATGTTAGATACCAATCTACCGGTTAATCGCGTAGATTTATGTTGTTTCGTTCCACTTGAATTGCGCACTAGTGTGATTGAATTTTCCCATAACCAGCTTTCGGTGTCACATAGTGGAATTGCTAAGTATTTAGGGCTGATTTAAGAAAAGGTTTAAATTTGTAAATCAAAATTGACTCAAAAAATTGAGAGGCAGCTGCGACGCATCACAAAGTGAGGCCAAAGTCGGCCTATGGAAATAGTGACCCGGAGCCAACATAGAGCGGACACTGGCAAAGGATTTTTTCAAGAGTCTCTTTAACTCCAAGATCCTGCACTGATCACTTTTGGTTATTCTGGACGTTGACGTACATAGTATGCACATTCAAGTGGCCCAAGCGATACCAATCCAATGCTTGTTACGCGCGGATCCCAAAAACCCTCCTCCTGCCCAACCGATCGAGATTCACGATTCGCGCTCGGATTTGCGTGGACAAGCCACGCAAAGCAAATAAGAGAAATTGTTTTTGAACAGATTCAATTCGATCCTGGTGCACAGAATACTGTGGAGACCATACGCACGAACCATATTCCAGAATCGGACGTACAAGTGAAGTATAAAGGGTCTTAGTAATATAAGGGTCATCCAATTCCTTTGACCACCTCTTAATGAATCCGAGAACAGACATAGCTTTATTGACATTTCTAGAAAATTGGTCAGAAAATTTAAGTTTATGATCTAAGAGAATACCTAGATCATCAACAGCAGTAAATCTTTTTAGATCGTTACCGTTCAGTATGTAAGAGGCCAAATGTGGATTAACTCTATAGAAGGACATCACAACACATTTAGAACAGTTAAAGTTAGACAAGTTCACTTTGCACCATGACTGGAAAGAGTCAAGATCTCTCTGCAACTTGATATAGCATGGCCAATCCCTGTACTGCAGGCAAATTTTAACATCATCTGCATACATTAGTACGCGAGATTGTGTCAAAACAGTAGGTAGATCATTTATGAACAATGTGAAAAGTAAGGTACCGAGATGGCTACCTTGGGGAACTCCAGAAGTAACTCGGAATGTATTAGAAAGGAAATTATTAAAAGAAACTTTTTGCGTTCTTTGGCTTAGATAGCTTGAAATCCAGCAAATCAAATTATTGGGAAATCCAATTAAGTCAAGCTTATCTAACAAAAGAGAATTATTTACTGAGTCAAAGGCTTTACTAAAATCGGTATAGATGACGTCAGTTTGTTCGTTTTGAAGGAAACCCTGGTTAACGAACGAAGAAAGCTCAAGAAGATTAGTAGCATTGGATCTATGTTTCACAAACCCATGCTGGTAGGGGGAAATAATAGAACTACATAAATGTTGTAAATGACTTGTTAATATCTTCTCAAAAACTTTTGGTATAGCAGACAATTTACATATCCCTCTATAGTTTTTGGCGTCAGACTTACTTCCCTTCTTATGGAGAGTAATAATGAAAGACTCCTTCCATAAAGAGGGAAAAGTCGATGACTCAAGTGATAAATCAAATAATTTCAGCAATGGTCTGCATAAAGCCTCGGCTCCGTGCTGAAGTACACAGCCAGGAACTCCATCCGGACCGGGCGAAAACACCGACTTAACCATTTTAAGATATCGAGTCAGAGACTCCTCACTCATTAAGGGACTGAAGATACAATTCGACCGAGACAGGCTGTAAGGATAGGGCGCGTTAGAGTAGGCGGAAGAAGAATAAGTAGTTTGAAAAAAAGAAGCAAATAGATTAGCGATCGCCTGACCTGAATTTGCTTTCGAATTTTCGTAAGATAGACAAGGAGGATAAGAGGAAGACTTACGCTTAGTGTTTACAAAATTAAAAAACTTTCTTGGGTTTTCAGAAAAGCTAACCCGACAGCGAGCTAAGTAATTTTTATAACACACAGCGTTAAGCTCGATAAAATTAGACCGAGCAATTATATATTGCGAAAAAGTTAAGATAGAGCCTGAAATTTTAAACTTTTTGTAAAGCCTAGACTTCAAAACCAAGGAGGCTTATTAGACCTATGCGGAAAATAAGAAGGGATACAGGCATCAAAGCAAAGATTTAATTTATTATAGAATAAATTGACGGCGGCACTTATGTCAGTGCAGGAATACAAATTAGACCAATCAATTCTATTAAGGAGTTGGATTGATTTTGGAAAGTTAGCCTTTCGAAAGCATCGAACTCGATCGGCAGGTACATCAGAATTAGTGAGTACAGATCTGCTAAGTTCGATCCTTAACTCCAGAGTTGGATGATAAGGGTCTTCAGGAGATGTAAGTGGTTCCGATCTAGATAGAACTACGCAGGAAGGTTCAGAGACAAAGTATAGATCTAATTGCCGGCAAAGAGAATTTCGCATATTGTTAATTTGACCCAAAGATAATTCATGTAAACCAACAATAAAGTCATGTCGGTTCGATGGTATAAGAAAACAGAAGTTATCACAAGGATACCGAGCTGTTCCAGGAAGGTTAAAGTCTCCAAGAACAACAACATGATCATTGTCGGATAGCAAGGCAAAAATAGATTTTATTGCTTCTAGGTGATCCTGGTATACAGATAAATCGGACGACGGAGGTATATATGAGCAAGTAAGAAATAAACCTACACCATGAAAATTTACTTTTATAGATAGAAACTATATTATTAGGATTATTATAATGTAATTGCTCCGATGAGAAGTTGGAGTCTACTGCAAACACCACCTCAACTAAATAGTGTACTTTGACGGAAAAAGTTCGGAATCAGTAATATCCGAACTTAACCAGGTTTCCGAAAACACAACTACATCAGTAGAAAAAGTGAAACTGTCGACGTATAGCTTACTTATTGTACTACGCAAACCACGCACATTTTGATCGGTTATAAGAAATGATTAAATTAGTTTTTTTAAGATGAAGAAGAAGAAGAAGTTTGAGATTGAGACTGTACAGGTCCATTTGGTAAAAGCCCAATCGGAGTCCGATTTTTTACTTTGGCTTTGAACTCTTTTTCCACCAAATACTCCGGCCAAAAACTTGGTGAGCATATGGTTTCAAAAAGTGAAGGTGCGACATTGATCTTGAAAGATGCAATTTGTCTATCATATGCAAATTTAAATTTTTCCACTTTTGAACCGGCATTTTTAATTTTGGCTATAATGAAAGCCTTTATGACATCTGACGTGAGATCAGGGGCAAGCCTTGAAACAAAAATCTGTTTCATTGATGGAACCCCCACAAGTGGTTTAGGAGCCAACGGAGTAATATTTGGTATATTATCTTTATAACCTAATAAAGTCTATGATCCGACAGTTGGCGGAGGTGCGGAAGAAATTTGTTTATTAGGATTCGGCTTGTCTCTACTTCTAGTGACAACCGTGGACAACTCAGACACAACTTCGGCGTTAACTAATTTCGGTGGAGCAGGTTCCCTAATGGGAATGCTTTCCGCAGCGGTTGTTGCTACTGGGGTAGCAAACGAGATTAATTGTGGAACCAACGGAGTAGAGGGTGGGTCAGTCGATGGTAGAGGTAAAATACTGCCAACTGAGAGTTGTTGAGAGAGAAACCGTCACACTGCGAGCGGGAAGGAAAGCACAAAGAGTAGACACGCAAAATCTAATGCTTCCCACATCAACAAAACTTTGAATTCAGTCTATGTAGAAATAAACAGAGCTCAAAATAAGCACAAATGTAATTCACTATTATGTGATAAAACACTAATAACATGCACTATCACAGGATAGAGACGCGATGTAGCAAACAATTAAAGTAATAACTTTAAAGAAAATGTATTAAACACCGGTTGTTAAATACAAAAATCGAAAAATTGCGGGGCGCACAAAAAACACGTCTGTTTGCAACAAAGAGTGACAGCGAATTACTGCTTCTGTAATGCGACATAACCTTACATTTCGAACAATTTAGTAGTAGATAATTACATTTACACCAGGAATAAAAACGATCAAGATCAGCTTGCAATAGAGAGTTAGAAGCTATATTATTATAAGTTAGGCAAATCTTGACATCATCAGCATACATTGTAAAATTAGAATGTAAAAAAAAACATTGGGAAGATCGTTAATGAAAAGATTAAAAAGAAGAGCACCGAGATGACTACACTGAGGAACACCAAAGGTTACAAAGACAGGTTTAGAAGTTGCCGATTTAAATATTACTGTTGGAGTTAAGATAGTCAGATATCCATAACAGAAAATTATATGGAAATCCTATCATGTTTAATTTTTTAACTAAAAGGAAATGGTTAACAGAGTCAAAAGCTTTACTAAAGTCAGCATAAATAACATCAGGAACCTATTCTGAAAACCTTTGACCGCTAGCGAAGAAAACTCTAATAGGTTAGTAGTCGTAGATCTCTGTTTCACAAAACCATGATGGAAGGGAGAGACAATAAATCTACAAAAATGACTAAGTTGAGATATAACCATTTTCTCAAAGACAAGGAGGATAAGAGGAGGACTTACGCTTAGTGTTTACAAAATGAAAAAACTTTCTTGGGTTTTCACAGAAGCTAACCCGACAGCGAGCTTAGTAATTTTTATAACACAAACTTTTTGTAAAGTCTAGACTTAAGGTTCTTAAGATTAGAAAGTTGCTTACAAAAGGAGGTTTATTAGACCTATGCGGAAGATAAGAAGGAATACTGGCATCAAAGCAAAGATTTAATTTATTATAGAAAAAATTGACGGCGGCACTTATGTTAGTGCAAGAATACAAATTAGACCAATCAATTCGATTAAGAAGTTGGATTAACTTGGGTAAGTTTGCCTTTCGAAAGCAACGAACACGATCAACAGGTACATCAGAATTAGTGAGTACAGATCTGCTAAGTTCGATCCTTAACTCCAGAGTTGGATGATAAGGGTCTTCAGAAGATGTAAGTGGTTCCGGTCTAGATAGAACTACGCTAGTTGGTTCAGAGACAAAACACAGATCTCATTGCCGGTAAAGAGAATTTCTTATATTGTTAATTTGACCCAAAGATAATTCAAGTAAACCATCAATAAAGTCATGTCGGTTCGAAGGAATAAGAAAACAAAAGTTATCACACGCATACCGAGCTGTTCCAGGAAGGTTAAAGTCTCCAAGAAAAACAATATGATCGTTGTTGGATAACAAGGCAAATACAGATTTTATTGCTTCTAGGTGATTCTGGTATACACATAAATCGGACGACGGAGGTATTTATGAGCAAGTAAGAAATAAACGTACACCATGAAAACATACTTTTATAGTTAGAAACTCTTTATTATTATGGTTATTAATGTGTAATGGTTCCTTTGAGAGGTTGGAGTCAACTGCAAATACAACACCACCGCCTCTTTGGGAAGAATGATCTTTCCTGTAAATAGTGTACTTTGACGGAAAAAGTTCGGAATCAGACATATCCGAACTTAACTAGGTTTCCGAAAGTACAGCAACATCAGAAGAAAAAGTGAAACTGTCGACGTATAGCTTACTTATTTTACTACACAAACAAAGCATATTTTGATAGGTTTGAGATTGAGACTGTACAGGTCCATTTGGTAAAAGCCCAATCGGAGTCCGATTTTTAACTTTGGCTTTGAACTGTTTTACCACCAAATACTCTGGCGATAAACTTGGCGAGCATATGGTTTCAAAAAGTGAAGGTGCGACATTGATCTTGAAAGATGCAATTTGTCTATCATAAGCAAATTTAAATTTAACCACTTTTGGATTGGCATATTTTATTTTGGCTATAATGAAAGCCTTTACGACATCTGACGTGAGATTAGGGGCAAGCTTGAAACAAAAATCTGTTTCATTGGTGGAACCCCAAAAGTGGTTTAGGAGCCAACGGAGTAATATTTGGTATATTATCTTTGCAATCTAATAAAGTCGGTGATCCGACAGTAAGAATAGTTGGAGGAGGTGTGGAAGAAATTTTTTTATTAGGATTCGGCTTGCCTCTACTTCTAGTGACAACCATGGGCAATTCAGACACAACTTCGGCGTTAACTAATGTCGATGGAGCAGGTTCCCTAATGGGAATGCTTTCCGCAGCGGTTGTTGCTACTGGGGTAGCAAACGAGATTAATTGTGGAACCAACGGAGTAGAGGGTGGGTCAGTCGATGGTAGAGGTAAAAATTTGGATAATTGTAAGTCACAAGAAGTTGATTCTTTTCGGTTTGGAGACTCAACCATAAGTTTCAAACTATTGAACTGAGAATTCAAAGCACTAAACTGATCGTTTAACTTATGAAAGCCACCAATCAGATTATTAAAACCGAATCTTGTCTGTCTCATAAACATCCGCAATTCACACTCAACTTCTCGACATGTCTCACAACACCAGTTAAGCCCAGTTCTTTTGGCAATGGCATCTGCAACTAGCCCTGAATAACCTACACACTTTACGTGTACTACGTTATCACAGAGCCAGCAGGCCATACTGGGTTGCGAAGCCGTGATCTGCTTCTGGCAACTCTTCAGACAACACACAATTTTGCCTTCCATTATAAAAAATAAAACATAAAAAATTTTTAAAATTTAAAAAAAATTTACTTTCAAATAGTAGGTACTATGCCCACAGTAATTATATTAATTTCTTCAATGTCGACTGTTTATAGTCGACTTTAAATAAATAAATAAATAAATTATGGATCGAACTTAGCAGATCTGTACTCACTAATTCTGATGTACCTGCCGATCGAGTTCGATGCTTTCGAAAGGCTAACTTTCCCAAATTAATCCAACTTCTTAATGGAATTGATTGGTCTAGTTTGTATACCTGCACTGACATAATTGCCGCCGTCAATTTGTTCTATAATAAATTAAATCTCTGCTTTGATGCCAGTATTCCTTCTTATAGGTCTAATTCCGCATAGGTCTAATAAACCTCCTTGGTTTTGTAAGCAACTTTCTAACCTTAAGAACCTGAAGTCTAGACTTTACAAACAGTTTAATATTTCAGACTCTACCTTAACTTTTTCGCAATACATAATTGCTCGGTCTAATTTTATCGAGCTTAACGCTGTGTATTATAAAAATTACTTAGCTCGCTGTCGGGTTGGCTTCTCTGAAACCCCAAGAAAGTTTTTTAATTTTGAAAACACTAAGCGTAAATCTTCCTCTTATCCTCCTTGTCTATCTTACGAAAATTCGAAAGCAAATTCTGGTCAGGCCATCGCTGATCTATTTGCTTCTTTTTTTTCAAACTACTTATTCTTGTTCTTCCTACTCTAACGCGCCCTATCCTAACAGCCTGTCTCGGTCGAATTGTATCTTCAGTCCCTTAATGAGTGAGGAGTCTATGATTCGATATCTTTAAATGGTTAAGCCGGTGTTTTCGCCCGGTCCGGATGGAGTTCCTGGCTGTGTACTTCGGTACGGAGCCGACGCTTTATGCAGACCGTTGCTGAAATTATTTGATTTATCGCTTGAGTCATCGACTTTTCCCTCTTTACGGAAGGAGTCTTTCATTATTCCTCTCCTTAAGAAGGAAAGTAAGTCTGACGAAAAAAACAATAGAGGTAGTTATATGTAAATTGTCTGCTATACCAAAAGATATTGAGAAGATATTAACAAGTCATTTACAACATTTATATAGTTCTATTATTTCCAGAGCCACTGTTACTAATCTTCTTGAGCTTTCTTCGTTCGTTAACCAGGGTTTGGATTTCTTTCTATTCCGAGTTACCTCTGGAGTTCCCCAGGGTAGCCATCTCGGACCCTTACTTTTCACGTTGTTCATAATAGATCTACCTACAGTTTTGACACAATCTCGTGTACTAATGTATGCAGATGATGTTAAAATATGCCTGAAGTACAGGGATTGGCCATGCCATATCAAGTTGCAGAGATATCTTGACTCTTTTCAGTCATGGTGCAAAGTGAACTTGTTAAATTTAAACTGTTCTAAATGTGTTGTGATATCCTTCTATAGAGTTAATCCACATTTAGCCTTTTACTTACTGAACGGTAACGATATAAAAAGAATTACTGCTGTTGATGTTCTATGTATTCTGTTAGATCATAAACTTAAATTTTCTGACCACATTTCTAGAATGGTCAATAAAGCTACGTCTGTTCTCGGTTTCATTAAGAGGTGGTCAAACGAATTGGATGACCCTTATATTACTAAGACTCTTTATACTTAATTTGTCCGTCCGATTCTGGAATATGGCTCGTGTCTCCACAGTATTCTGTGCACCAGGATCGCATTGAATGTGTTCAAAAACAATTTCTCCTATTTGCTTTTTGTGGCTTGAACTGGAATGGTGAAGTGAGATTACCGTCATATAGTAGTAGACTTCTTTTAATTCCTCCCGTTTTTCTCTTATGTCCGATTCTGATTTTCTATTTTGTGCTATCCGTGTTTTTTTTTTTTTGCATGCCCGAATCTATCCTGTCCAAACGCTAATCGTGTCGTTCGTCTTGCGACTGCGCCTCCCGGTCGGTTGGGCGGGAGGATGGTTTATTGGGATCCGCGCGTAACAAGCATTGGCTTGGTATCGCTGGGCCACTTGAATGTGCATACTATGTACGTCCAAAAACGTCCAACTCTACGTATTTACCTTATATTTCACAACTATATTTGAGGATACTGTATGAAGTTTTTTGTTTTTGCATTACAGTTGGAGTGCAACAGAAGTTAAGCATATTGCAGAAGTTAACCTGAGTCATTCTATAGTGCTGTTCAACAAAGTTAAATGTTTTCAAATTAATGTAATCGGAAAACAGGTAAATATATTTTTTATTATCTCCCCGTAAACTGAATTTTGTTTATTGTGTATTTCATTTTAGCTTGGTCCCTCATATGTCCATCTCTTTCTTCATTCTCCCATGTTTGGAAATTTTCAAATATTTCAAACCATTACGCCCTTAGAGCCCTTATTACAAAAAGTTACTCACCGATTTTATGCTTCCCGGTTAATGGCACCTATAATGAAGATTCTAATATGTGGAGAGAGTATAATGGTATGTTAATTTTTCCTTCTCGATTAGTAACTGATTTATACAATTTTAGTTTGAACGAGATATGAATATATGGAACCACAAGATTTATCGGAGTAATCCACAGCTTGTAGTAGAGGATTCCACTCTTAAAAAATTCCGAAAATGGTACTCTTACTTTTATTCTGCCAATAGTAATACATTTCATAATTCGGAAAATCTTCATTGGTAGTTCCAAATAAAAAATAACAATTTTAACAATCGTTTTTTTTACATTCTTCTGTCTATTATATCTATTTAAAGTTGTAGTAGAAAATAGTACTTTCAAAATAAAAACATGATATACAATATATTTTAATATAACTATATTAGCCAGCTTCGCTTCGCTTGCGTCCTGCAAAACGATTAATTATTACAATTAGTAACACATGGGCTGAAAAGTCCCGGGCCTAATACATATTTGGCGCTAGTTTTATTGGAGTCACTTTTTTTCAGTTAATACTAACCTTCAAAAGAAAGCTGTTAAAATTTTATGATATTCTATTTATTTGTTTGTGAGCTATTGTGCTAAGAGTGACTCTACTTTTCTAATTTTTAAAACAAAGGATCAAAACAATTTTGTATTTTAATTTTACACAGCTTCTTGATGGAAAAAAACACCGTTCAAGCGAAGCAATGGCTTGAAAAGTGTTATGGGGACTCCGGTCTATCAGAAACAACAAAAAACGTTGGTTTGCTGACTTCAAACGTGGTCGTAGGGGCACCGACCACCAGAACGCGGTAACACCAGAAAACATCAAAAAAATACACAAAACCATTTTGGTATATTTTTTGTTCAAATATCATTTAAGTTTTTTATTTTCTCACGAAATGGGTTGCGGGTATCCTTTGGTCGAGCACACTCGACTGTGGCTTTCTTACTTGTTTTATATATATTTAAAAAAAATCCATAACATAGCGACATGGTCACACTGTCAGCTAAACAAACAAAACGCGAGCAGCTGCAAGTGAATTTCGCCTATAAATTTGATTCTTTAATAACTTTCTTATTTTCCATTCGATCACAATCAATTTCACAGAAATCATTGAGAGTATAATTTTTATTATGCTTACCAAAATTCAATGCTCTACGTCTATTATTACCGCTTCTCCAGTTTTCGTGGGCGAAAAGGGGCGTTGCAAAAACCTAAAACAAACTTGTTCTGCGTTTGACCTACACGAGTACTGTCAACAAGTTTGATATCTCTTGTTCATATACACACTTAAAACGTCCATATGCATTGGGCACAATTATTTTGATAAATAATGTAACAAATAGCTTTTGATCCACAAATTCGATATTTACCAAAAAACAGGCTTTATTAAGAAAAGATAGCTAACCAAATTGCACATTATTACACTACGAATTTAATAAGTTATACGCGATTTGTAATATATCCTAATGCAAAGGGAAAGAAGGGAAAATCCAAATTTGAATTTAACTAAAATTTACCTAGTTTTCGCATTGAATCTTTGGTCAGGGAACATACATGTTTTTTTAGATTTTGAAAACCTACCTCTCTTAATTTTCAATCTAATGTTTATCTAATATATGTTTAACAAAACAAGTGAGAAAGCTATCGTCGAGTGTGCTTAACTGTAAAATACCCGCTACCCAGTTTTGTAGAGCATGAAAATATTTTTGAAAAAATTCGAAGAATTCTTAAATTTTCAAAAAAAATAATGTAAAACTCAAAAATTAAGAAAGCAACACGAAGGACGAGCCAGCGAGGAGACAGCAGGGACATTTGACTGGACCAAGGGGTGAAGTGTCGCCAGAGTGCTCCCTGCTGCGCCACAGTCGAAAAGGCGACTCGAGGCGCGAGTCAGCGAGTAGATAAAAAACTAACACCAATTAAGTGACATGTATTGCCGAACTTCCTTTATCGGAGCGCTTGGAATAAATAGATAAATGTAAAATGTGCATTCTCGCTTAGGGATTAAAGAGGAAAGTGCAAGTGCTAGCGGAGGGAAGGTAAGGCGTCACGACGAGGTGTCATCTGGATCTTATTCCCTAACACCCAACGCAACAACTGCTCATCGACATACGGCTTCAGCAGCGACAGCGACAACGCCACCAGCAACTTCATCAGCAGCAAAAGTTTTATTATAACAAGTAAAGAAGGTACAGTCGAGTGTGCTCGACCGTATGATACCCGCAATCCATTTCGAGAGAAAACAAAAAACTGAAATGATATTTTAACAAAAAATATACCAAATAATATACTGAAACTTTTTTTTTTGTATATATTTGAAAATAGCGGGTAAAAATCCACATCACCGACATGGTCACACTGTCAACTAACCAAACAAAGCGCAAGCAGCTGCAAGTGAATTTTGTATATAAAATTGATTCATTAATAACTTCCTTGTTTTTCATTCGATCACAAACAAATTCACAGGAATCATTGAGAATTCAATTATTATTGTGCGTACCAAAATTCAATGCTCTAGGTCCATTATTACGGCTTTTACAGTTTTTGGGGGCGGAAAGGGGCGTGCCAAAAATCTAAAACAAGCTTGATCTGCGTAAGACCTACACGAATACTGTCACCAAATTTGATATCTCAAGGTCATTCACACACTTAAAACCTCCATATACACAGGGCACATCTTTTTATACCCGCTACCCATAGGGTAGAAGGGTATTATGACTTAGTGCCCACAGAAAATGTATGTAACAGGCAGTAGGAGGCATCTCCAAGTCTCTAAAATAGCTACACCGCCGTCAAGTCTGTAGAACCCTTTCGCAGTCTACCTCGAAAAATAAAGTGTCCCTCGGATCCTTAGATGCAGCAGCTACAGCGGGAGAGATTCGCCGGATGTATCTATATTTGCAAGCGTAATTCTTAAGATATTCTTAATAAAAACAAGAAAGAAAGCTACAGTCGAGTGTGCTCGACTGTAAAATACCGGCTACCCAGTTTTGTAGAGCACGAAAATATTTTTGAAATTTTTCAAGAAATTCTTAAATTTGCTAAAAAAAGAAAAAATTAAAAGTCAAAGATTTTACAAGCGGGATTCAAACTCAAGCACCGACGCACACTGCGATACGTATACGTCCGCTCACCACTGTGCTACCAAACGACTTTGTTATAAGCAATCTAATAAGAATGATGTTCCGATTACCTATTTTACGGGTTTTTCATTAGCAGTTGCGAAATTTGCAGCATAGGTTAGGTTAGGATGAACAGACTGCTCTATCAGAGTCGAGAGCACCCAGATAAAAAATGGTCCATTTTGATGTCTGATTTATATGACAGGAGGAATAGTTAGAATTGGGAGAGGTTGTTAGGATAGCGGAGGAAAATTCTATTTATTTTTTTAAATGTGTGTTACTGGCCAGTCCTGTTGGGTAGCCCCTGGAACCTACCAGTAGAGTCCAGAAAAAATGACAAGTTCTCCAGGCGAATGTTCGCAAGACTACTCAGTTAATCGAAGAAATCCTTGCCAGAAATTGAGTTCTCTTGCTAAGAAGTGCAGGGCAGTCGCAGAGAAGATGGTGGACACTCTTAATTTCCTCTTCATCCCCGCAGCTGAGACAGAAGTCCTGTTGGGATCCACCGTTGAGCCATACGGCCGATGTAACAGTATCCCGTTAAGTATCAGTAACCTTATCTTGTTCTTTGTCAAGTGTTAGAGCTCGGTTGTTTATATCTTTGGGTTATATCTTGGCCATAGTACTTTTGACATTTCGCAGCCCGTTGATGATGTCCAGTGTTTGCCAGCCACTGTTCTCATGGAACAATTAAGTTCCTATAGGACGTGTTGAATTGGTCTCATCAGCCGCCTCGTTACCTGGTACACCCATGTGCCCATCACTGTGTCTCGGGTTAATTTACTCTTTATGGAGTTGGCTGTCAACGTAGATCGACAAGTCACTCGATCTTCCGCCCAATGTCTGTATTAACTTGGTCTCTTGTCAAACAGCGTAGATCTTCGCTTGGAGCACACAACATCAGTCAGGAAGACGAAAGGACTGTTGGGTCGCAAGCTCTTCGGAAAAGACCCCCGATTCGGTGACTTCCGCCGTCTTTGATCCATCTGTGTAGATTCATGACTCATTCTGCCTCAACGGAGATTCCTGTTGCCAATCGGATCTTCAGGGAATTGAACTGTAAGCCCATCATCCCTTTCCTTGCTGCCAACATTACATCAAGCGCTGTATGGGGGGTAGAACGAATACATCCTGTTATTCCTAAGCATGCTAGTCTCTGAACTTAACGAAGATTGTTTAGATAGGAGTCGGTGTGTCCCGCCTCCCACCATACAAGCGCCCTATAAGTTAGTATATGTCTGACAGGGAGATATGACGCAAACGTATGCTTCCTTTGAAATGTGCTTTCAATTGTGCTAATCACCTCGTGCAGAGCCGTCTTAACCGATCTACCTTTAAGGAAGGCGTGTTGGGACTTGCTAAATGTGTGAGGTGTTAGCTTACTTCTAATATGAAGGTCCAGCGATTTTAGTAAATATCCCGTAAGGAAACATCCCCTAAAGAAAACTAGTAGCCATTGCGACAGGTGTACGCATATCATCTGTAACACGAGCGGTTTGATGTCTACCGGTCCTGCTGATTTTTAGGGGTGGAACATAATAGCCCAGATTATCTTTTCAGTATATAAAACGTGGTCGATTAGGGCCACACTCTCAAAGTGTGTGTCTTTCTTCATGTTCGGTCCTCGCAAAATTTAGCTTACGAATCTCTGTTTGCCCGTCTAATTTCCTTTTTGAAGATCTTGAACTACCTGCCAGTTTCCATCTCTAGCTCTATTGTAAGTTTTCTCATTTTCTTCCGTATCTGGCCGAGTTCCGGAGTCCACCACTTGTTGCGGTTTGACTTAGGAGTACGGCTGATTGGAGAGGATTTGAAGAAGGCCTTGCATAAAGTCTTTGTAACGTTTTGGGTCGATTCTTCCAATTTGTCTGGATTGTCTAGCCTTCCCACTAGATGATAAGGAATAGATTCCCTAACAAGTTGTGAGAATTTGACTCAGTTTTCCCCTGGTCGATTCCTGCAGTGCAACTTGCCTCGCTGGACCATCCAACTTCGAACACTTTCGTGTAATGATCCGAAGAAGAGCATTCAGTCGATACGTGCAAGTCTTCTACGGAGAGAGAGTCGCTGTTGGTCGCTATGGTTAAATCTATAACCTCTGCTCGGTTCTTTTTGCGAAAGGTGGCTACCCCGGTTCCTTCGCTCGCATAACGCTACCGTCAAGTCCCTGTTTCTGGAACAATTAAAGAGCAACACTTTGTTGCATTATGCAAACAGACCAAGTGAACGTGAAATATGATCACCCACTATGAGCTGCGCTAAGTCAGCATTCTTACGCTGACCTCCGGCACTATGCGCATGTTTTATCAGCATAATTTTATATAGTAATAATATGTAAAGAGTTATTTGTAAGCATCAGTTGTGTTTTGTCTTGCTCCGCCTAATTCTGTGTTTATCTGTGTTTTAAAAGCATATTAATTTGTGACTTTTAGTTATATATCGATATTAACCTTTTGGTGCATGATTTGTGTTAAATTTTATTCTATTGTTCGTAATATAATTTGTAAATTACAACTTTTAAGTTGCTGTGCTCATTGCTTGTGTCCTAAGATTCTTTGTTTTGGTTTTCTCCGGTAGTCGTTTGCAACCCAGGTTTGTCTGTGTGTTCACTATGCAGTTTTGTGTGGTGAATATATATTTGCTTTCTTTTGCTGCGCCTAATAGGCAAGTTGTTGTTGGGTGTTTTTGTTTTCGCTCACCGTGTTACACTGCTTGTCCGTTATTTTGCGACCTAGTAGGAATTTGAAGCTTGATTGTGCAACCGATTGGTAGTGACTTTTCACTTAGAGCACCCAATCGGTTAAGACGCCTACAAAGCCCTGCTCGGACCCGCAATCTGCTCCCAAACTTGATGGTCCTCCACTTCTAGTATTTTCACCGCTGCCTTCTTCTCCTTGCATTCCTGTAGAGCCACCCCTCTCCATTCCGTCTAAAAAAAAACTACTTTAATTAGTGGTGGCAATCGTTCATCCGCGGAACGAACCAAGACTTATTTAATACCTCCGATTCCAAATGTGTGTATTGAGGCCTCGGACGGATCCACTATTCCTTATAGTCCTTTTATTGCCTCACCACCTACTGCTTCCAATATTATTGTTAATACTAACACCTGTTGTGGCTCCGAGAAATTAGATATTCATTTCTCGATTATCTGCCGATACTTCGTGCGAGTCCATCTCAGCTTATATCGCCACAAAATTCACGGCGTCGGTAGCCATACAAAAATTCAATTTCTGAACTCCTCGGGAAATTGCTTAATTTAAATTAACTGTTCCTTCCGACTCATTTCCGTTATTGTGTGGCCCGAGTTTCTGGCCACCTCATATGGTGGTACATGAGTTCAGGCCAAAGAAACGTAACATCATCCCAGTAAATTTTCAACCTAATATCACATTTGCTCAAGCTCCTACTGTTAATAAAACTAACACGAATGCTTCAAAAAACTAAATATTAATTCTGTTCAGCTTACCACCCCTATTCGTATGGCGTTTTAAAGCGTATGGGGTATTAAATCAAAACTATCTAAAGTCTATCTAGATAGTTTCTGCTTTGTTTACTGAAACTTGGTTAATGCCAGAAATTTCTAACTTATCTCTCTTTAGTAATAAATTTACGTCTTACAGATGTGACCGTTTGTCTAGAATTGGTGGTGGTGTTCTTATTGCTGTTGATTCTGATCTTAAATCGGAATTAATCTGCTCGGAGTCCGGCATTGAATTTGTCGCCATTAAGACAACCTTTGGTCAAACTTCAGCCTATATCACTTGTTCGTACATTCCACCTCAATCTGATATATCTGTTTATTTTCAACACTTATCTATTTTAAAGTCTATATCCTCTAAACTACTAGATAGCGAATCTTTGTTTGTGCTTGGAGATTTTAATTTACCAAATATACTTTGGTCTGCTGAAAATAATACTCCAGTTCCTTCTTTTCCGCATGAATTTCAAAATGGCCTTCTTGATCTTTCTCTATCACAAATCAACCATATTTATAACTGCAATAACCGTCTTCTTGACTTAATATTTGTATCAGATCCTGCTTATGCGTCTGTACGTAGAATTGACCCCCTTGTAGTTCTTGAAGATTCTTATCATCCAACATTAGAGTTGTCAATTGAACTACCGGTTTCTGAGCACATTGACATACCTAAGCCAGTAAACAGACCACTGTGTTTTAAAAAGGCAAATTTTTATAAATTATAAATGACCTTATCTTAAATTATGATTGGTCTCTTTTTCATGATTCCATTAATTTATAAGGTGCTTTGACTATTTTTTATAATACGCTTCAAAAGTTTTTTGTCCAGTGTGTTCCTCGTAGATATCCATTGAAGTCTAATAGGCCACTTTGGTTTTCTCGGGAATTAAGTGGATTAAAAAACCTAAAGTCACAATATTTCAAAAAATATCAACGCACAGGAAATTCTTCTGCTTTCGCTCTATATGCTATTGCTAAATCGAATTTCGTTTCACTAAATACCCAACTTTACAATATTTATCTGCGTCGGTGTCGGTTACTGTTTGCTCAGGATCCTAGACAGTTCTATAATTAACTCTAAACGAAAATGTTCTTCACTACCTTCCTCAATTTCATTTCAAAATAACACTGCATGCAGTGTTCAGCCCGCTGCCGATTCTTTCAATCTACTTACTCAATTGACAGCTACTCACCTCATATATCTTATCCCTATAACTTGCAAAAGTCTAACTTTATTTCTGAACCTGTGATCACTGAATTCTCCATTTTAAGCGAACTCAATCAAATAAAACCTGTATTTTCACCCGGTCCAGATGGTATTCCAGGCTGTGTCCTTAGGTATTGTGCGGAATCATTGCATTTACTTTTACGTAACTATTTATTATGTCTGTTGAGTCTGCCTCTTTCCCGGCTAAATGGAAGGATTCATTTATAATCCCCATGCATAAAAATGGTTCGAAACATAACGTTAATAATTATAGAGGTATTTCCAAATTGTCCGCTATACCGAAACTCTTTGAGAAAATTATTACATCTCAACTTAGTCATTTTTGTAGATCTATTGTCTCTCCCTTCCAGCATGGTTTTGTGAAATAGAGATCTATGTCTACCAATCTATTAGAGTTTTCTTCTTTAGTGATCAAAGGTTTTCAGAATAAGTTGCAGACTGGTGTTATTTATACTGTTAGTATACTTTTAGCTAAAAAATTAAACTTGATTGGATTTCCGTATAATTTTATATTATGGGTATCTGACTATCTTAATAATAGAACTCAAACAGTAATATTTAAATCCGCAACTTCTAAACCTGTCTTTGTAACCTCAGGTGTTCCTCAGGGTAGTGTGACGGCCCAAAATCTGGCCACACAACAGAAAAAGCCCGATAACAATAAAAATACTAAATAGCGTAAACATACTGCCTTTTAGAACTAGAATCGCTCACGCGACTTAACAGCTCACTTGAGTCAGCAGGAGCTTAGCGTTAGCAGACCCACGTGAGCTTAACAGAGCTATGTTAAGTAGAAAAACTGACCTACTTAATGAGATGCCGCGACGCAGGCTCTCACTCTCTGGTCAGCGATCAACGCATACAAGACAAGCAAAACCAAATCAAAGACAAAGTGAATAACACAAAGTGCGCAGGACAAGTAGAAACGACGTACAGGTATGTCAATAAGTACAATTGGTACCCCCCCCCCCTTCGCAAATAAAACTGTGTTAAGTGAAACTAAATCAAATAGATCAGCGCAACTTCGGGCGCTCTTCGTTGCTTACGCGAGTGATTTTATATATCGAACTCTGCTTCCCCCTCTCGCCTATAGCGGTGCCGTCGCAGTAATCCAGCAGTGTGACTACATAGTTGCGTAGATCGCTGCACGTGCCGGGCGTATGTCGTGTGACTACACACGTGCATAACCAACGTTTGCGAGTTGCTCGTTTCCTTCCTCGTCTACAAAGTGCCGCCACAGTTCTTAGTAGTGTGACTACACACTTGCGCAGATTCTGTGCGCATTTTGTTAAACTTGTGTTGGTGTGACCACACACACACACAAGCAGACGTACAGAGCCGCGAGCCGCTCCCTCCGCTCGCGCGCACGAAGTGCCGGTACGGATTCTAACAGTGCGATTACGCAGCTGCGTAGTTTCTGTGCACACTGCGCTGTTGTTGCGGCGGCACTGGCGTGGCTGCGCTGTCGCTGCGGCGGCACTGGCGTGGCTGCACTGTTGTTGCGGCGGCACGGGCGCGACTGCGCTGTAGCTGCTGCGGCACTGGCGTGGCTGCGCTGTTGTTGCGGCGGCACTAGCGTGGCTGCGCTGTTGTTGCTGTGGCACTAGCGCGGCGCTACTGTGGCTGCGGCTTGTCGTTGTTGTCCTCGCTGCTGGTGTCGGTGCACTTGTGGTTGTTGTTGCCCTCGTTGCTGGTGTCGGTGTGATTGTTGTTGTTGTCTCGTCCTCGTGGTTATTTGTCCTGTTTTTCACTTGTGTCTCTTCACGTGCTCGTCCGAGAATCGACTCTCCGAGATATTTCCACAGTGATGTCCCTTTTTTCGATAGCTTATTTCGATCTTGATAATTCATCGTTATTTTGCCATTCAATATATACCAGCTACTGCTGGTGCTAGTATATATTGAATGCCGCCAAATAGTGTTGATCAGTGTGCCCGCTGCTAGTATATTTATCGAATATACTAGCAGCGGGTTGCCGATAATTCACTATTTTTTTGCCTTTTGTTGTTTTCTTTCGAACAATATTTGCAGACACAAATTTGCGCACGACGTACGGTCCGTCAAATCTCGGCGCCAATTTGGCGGCGAAACCCTCGGCCGCGTTCGAGAGGACGTGGTTTTTCACTAGGACAAGACTTTGTAATTCCGGCCGCCATTCTCGACGTCGAAGATTGTAGTTCCTGGCCTGGTCTAGGGTTGCTCGTTGGGCGTTCTCTTTTACTATTTTGAATATCTCGAGCAACCTGTTGGCTCGGTGTTGCGGAGTTTCCTGTCGTTCTACAGCGGCGGTTACCTCGTCGTACAAGGCTCCCGGTAGACGGGGCTCTCGCCCTTGTACGAGGAACGCTGGGGTGAAACCTGTGGTTTCCGACGTGCTCGTGTTAATGGCGAGCATGATTTCTGGCAGCGTCTCGTCCCACATGCTCTGATGTCCCTCGATGTGCAGTGCAATCATCGTCTTGATGGTTCTGTTTGCCCTTTCGGTGGGGTTCTGTTGTGGACTGTAGGGGGCCGTGTGCTGTAGGTCAATCCCCGCTGACTAGCAGAATGACCTGAAGGACCTACTGGTAAATTGTGTCCCGTTATCGCACACGAAACGTCGAGGTGTACCAAACCGACTGTGGATATTTTGTCGAAATGCCCGTTCCAAATGTGCCGTAGTAGCCCTCCGTAATGGGACAAGTTCCACCCATTTACTAAACGCGTCGAAGAAAACCAGAAAACCTTCTTGGCGTCCGAATTCAGAAGAATCGTCAGAGGTGGAGGGGTAAGACCCGCTGATACCTCGTCTCCGCTAGCTCTGCCCGTTTCCCCCTTTAACCGCCCATCAATACAGACATATTTCTAGTACATTTTATTTATTTGCGCGAGCCCCAAACGCTCCGCGAGAGGATGTGGGCAACACATGATGGTAGAGGGTATTAGTGCTAGCTACTGCCGCGCTGACCGGGAACCCCGTGTCTTTATTTCTGACCACGGCCTCGTTGCTGGCACCGGTCGTCGGTGCTGTGCAGGGCCTGCTGTTGCTGTGACGGCACGCCTGTCACGGATGCGCTGTTGCTGGGTGTTGCTGCTGCTGCTGTGGCACTGCAGCTGTGACGGCACTCCTGTCCCGGATGCGCTGTTGCTGTGGCACTGCTGCTGGCTGGATGCTGTTGGCTGGATACTGCTGCTGCTGTTGGCTGGATGCTGCTGCTGCTGTGGCACTGGCACGGCTGTGCTATTGCTGCGGCGGCACGGGCGCGGCTGGCACTGTTGCTGCGGCGGCACGGGTGCGGCGCTACTGTTGCTGCGGCGGCACTGGCGTGGCTGCGCTGTTGCTGCGGCGGCACTGGCGTGGCTGCGCTGTTGTTGCGGCGGCACTGGCGCGGCTGCGCTGTTGTCCCTTTTTTCGATAGCTTATCTCGATCTTGATAATTCATCGTTATTTTTCCATTCAATATATACCAGCTACTGCTGGTGCTAGTATATATTGAATGCCGCTAAATAGTGTTGATCAGTGTGGCCGCTGCTAGTATATTTATTGAATATACTAACAGCGGGTTGCCGATAATTCACTATTTTTGCCTCTTTTGTTTTCTCTCTCTTCTGGGTTTTGTTTTGTTCGGCGTGTAATCAGTTTTTTGTGTGCAGCAAAATTATGCTGCATCACAATAAAAACTAATATTTGCGAATTCACGCACACGTGTTTCTGGGACGGGATCTTTCAGCGGGCGAAACCCTACTTCCTAGCTCCATTAGCGAGTACGCTAAATCAGCCGATCTCGCTACCGTGATGTTACGATGACAACGTCGTAACACATAGTACGAGAAGGGCCTTCCAACTCCTGTAGAAATGATCACGTCTGCCTCGCGAATCCCTTAACATCTGACGGTCCATCTGACCAACAACAAATATTCTTGTTTCCGAACCTTGGACAGTCGCTGGCTATCCCGGCATTGTGACGATTCGTTACAAGTGGCGCCCGAGCAGGGACCAAGTCAGATTAGAGGTGGAAAGCGAGTTCGAGTGGATTAAAGCACCACTAACGAGCCATTTGGACAGCGACAGTGAAGGGTTTTCACAAGGGATGACCAGCCCTGGCGTTGGAATCAAGTGGATCTCTTCCCGCCGACGAGATGAGCTGGAGGCTTTCGCTGAAGAGTTCAAATTCTCGGCGGAAGGGAAGGTCGAAGACTTGAGGCGATCATTCGCGTTGCTCGTGTCTAAGGTCCGGTTAGACAAAAGCGCGTGGGCTCGTTTGGCAGAACTGGAAGTACAGTTCACGCGACCACGTACTCGACAGCCCGAGGTCCAAGCCCCAACGACAGAAAAGGCTCGTAAGTTCTTGATCGCTCCATCGCCGGTGGTGTCAAGATAGACGAACCCACAACAAGACTTACGGCCACTAGCCACCCCACACAGACAGCTCCGACTAATAGTAGGCATGCCTACCCCGAGCCTGACGAGATTCCTAGCTTCAGGCCATGCGGGGTCACACTTGACCGGATTAGGAAATGGAGGATCCAGTTCGACGGTCAAGGTGATCCACTGGCTTTTATTGAAGAACGAGCACAAGCCTACAGCATTGGGGTAAACGCGTTACCTCGGAGTTAGGCCGAAGGCCTAACCGATAGCGCCGCACGTTGGTTTCGCACGAGTCGTTTAAAGAGTATGTGACCGAAATCCGCTTCCTCATGCATCATGCTGACTACAGAATGACGCATGAGTTGGAGCGGATTTACAACAACTCCCGGTCCGAATACAAGTACTACGCTCGACGGCACGAGGTGACTAATTTGAACCAGTTGATTCGGCTAGCCACCGAGTTTGAGAGTATTCAGGGCAGTTCAGTGACAAGCCTGGCAACGACTACCGTTGTAGTACCTCCACGGCCAGCTGAACGCCGAACTGTGGCGCCTGCAAAAACCACACCCGCATGGCATAATCCCTTCCGGGGCGACCCCGACCCCTTACACACTGAACTGACGCAACCTCGCCCCCAAACTGCACAGTCTGTGATCCTCGGGATAGATTTCCTGTGCGCGATGGAGACCAATATCAGTTGTGGTACCGCACAATTCAAACTCCGGAGTGCACAAACACCACAGCTTATCTCGGTACCCCAACAGGCTTCCCGATTGGAACCAATCTCGGTGAATCATGCTCCACCCACGCCAGCACTGAAGACGATCATCACCCGGGATACTCCCATTATCCCAATCCGTGCACCGAGACTTCTTAAACCTCTCGCTCGAGCCTTGGAGCCTACGACGAACTCAGGCTCTAAGACGAAAGGCCCCAGTACCTACGATGTCACACTCATCCCGGATCTACAGACTTCGCTCCAAGATCAGGAAGACGAGGTGGATCCGATCCCACCGAACACAGACGCATGGCCACTGGAGATCGCCCCAGCCATTCAGGAGTTTCTGGAAGAAGAAATCCCGAAGTTCTCCCAGATAACCAGAGTAACCACGATCGCGGAACACCATATAAAGCTTCGAGACGAGAGGCCGATCAAACAGCGTTATTTCCCTAAGAATCTGGCCATGCGTCTCATCATCGACGAGCAGGTCGATCAACTGCTGCAGAAAGGCCTTATTGAGGCGTCGCATAGTCCTCATAGCGCCCCTATCGGAAAAAGAACTATCGGCAACTTAACGAACGGTCAATCCCAGATGCGTACCCTCTTCCCTGGATTACGTATATTCTGGAACGCCTCCGGCACGCCAAGTTAATTTCGACGTTGGACCTAAAGGATTGGCTATTGGCAGATCCCCATCGCACCAAGCAGTCGGGAAGCGACTGCGTTTACGGTACCAGGACGCGGTCTCTACCAGTGGAAGGTGATGCCATTTGGACTGCACTCGGCTCCGGCGACCTTCCAACGAGCTCTGGACGCGGTCATAGGAGTGGACATGGAACCGCATGCGATCGCATACTTGGATGATATCGTAGTCGTCGGGAACTCCATGGAAGACCACGCTAAAAATCTGCGTGAAGTCTTGGACCGACTCCGCCGAGCCAACGGATCAATCGCAATCTCCTACGTCAGTCGACGATTGAACAAGGCAGAAGAAAACTATTCGGCTACAGAGAAGGAGTGTCTGGCAGTGATCTGGGCCATCAGGAAACTACGTTGCTACCTGAAGGATATCGATTCGAGGTTATCACTGACCATCTGGCCCTCAAGTGGCTGAATTCACTGGAATCACCACATGGCCGAGTAGCACGTTGGGCGTTGGAGTTGCAGCAGTCCCAGTACGACGTGCCCTGTCTCGACAACCCGTCACCCGTCTGGACCGACTAAAGGAGGAGCCACGCTCGTGTCCTTGGTTGTCTCGACGGATCCAACAGGTAAGCGATGCACCACAGCGATACCCGGATTACGCAGTAAGGGAGGGCCAACTATACCGCCACATTGTACATCGAGCTGACGACTTCGACGATGTGACCTGGAAGTTGTGTGTACCCCGAGAGATGCGGCTGCGAGTGCTCCAAGAGTGCCACGACCAGCCGTCTGCAGGGCACCTCGGCGTACGGAAGACCATTTTGCGAGTCGCACAGAGATACTACCGGCCGGGGATCCACCGCGACGTGAAACGTCACATTCGACACTGTCTGAGCTGCCAGAAATACCAAGCATCACAACAAAAGCCGGCAGGACACATGCACACTCGAGCAGCCGAAGGGCCGTTCGCCACATTGTGTGCCGATTTCGTGGGACCACTCCCACGCTCTAAACAGGGTAACACCATGTTACTCGTGTTTTTCGACCTTTTTTCGAAGTGGGTGGAATTGGTCCCCTTACGACGCGCAACAGCGGCTGGACTACAACGGGCGTTCCGGGAGCGTATCCTCGCTCACTTCGGGGTTCCAAAGCTGTGTGAGTGTGACAATGGGACCCAGTTCACCAGCCGGGCTTTCAAGGCGTTCCTGAAAACCGCCGGTGTGGAGCTACAACACACTGCCCCATATGCTCCGCACGAAAACCCTACGGAACGAGCCAACGGGACGGTGAAGACCATGATCGCCCAACTCATCGATGGCCAACAGAACACCTGGGATACCCTACTCCCCGATATCACGTTGGCCGTGAACTCCAGTACGTCCGAGTCAACTGGATATAGCCCAGCCTTCCTGGTACAAAGTAGGGAACCTCGACTCCCAGGAGGATTATATGAGGAGGTGTCTCCCGAACTTCATCCGAATCCCGAAGATCCCGACGCCAAGGCCAAAAGACGCTGCGAAATATTCACGCGCATCAGAGGAAACCTAGACCAAGCTAGCCATGACCAAAGCCGATACTACAATCTGCGCCGCAGACAGTGGCGGCCCGCTCTTGGAATGAAGGTCTTGTTACGTCGATACCACTTCTCCAATGCCGCTGAAGGATTAGCCGCGAAACTCGCCCAAAAGTTCGAGGGGCCTTACATCGTCAAGAAGTTTATATCTCCGAACATTGTGCGGCTGCAACACACCACGACCCTCCAACGGCGAGTCGTCAATATTGCCGATCTGAAGGAGTTCCTAGATCGGGAAGAGGGGGTCGAAGATGAAAGCCAGGAAGAATGTGAACAAGACCCAAACTAACGTAGTCGATAACGCCCCCATCGCGAACGCCCCGAACTCAACACTCCAGTACTATCCTTTACATTAGCTAACCCAGGCGTTTCTCTCTATCTACTATTCCACAGGTCAAACTAACATGGAGTCCATAGACCTGACGGCACTGCATCACCGCGCAACAACGCCGGTGACAGCACCCCCACACCCCCCAGAACAGGAGTGAGAAAAATGGCCACCGCCACTTGGCAGGAGGAACGGTTAGGCCACGATGTACCTTCCGCCACGTATTTTCACCCCGACGCTCCCCACTACTCCGCCGTTCGGCCGGAGGACGCCGAGTGGTACGCCAACGTATGCAGGGCACAACATGACTCATGCCACACACCACTGGAGTGCGAATGGCAATACTCATTCGTGCCGTAGCCACGCGAGGATAGGCATCCTCCCCCGACGGAGTACGAGTGGCAATACGTGCGAGCCGGAGACATATGAAGAAAGCCAGTATTCACCGACGAGCTACGACGAACAGGGAGGAGAGGAGGAAGAGGTCGATGACGACGAAGTGCCCATTGGACCAGCCCAGGCAGGACCCACGTCAGGGTCATGGCATCTACCATGCCGTCCCTACGGAGGGAGACGAGTTGGCTCGTTGGGAGGCTGCTCCCACGTCCAGCAACGATAAAGACGAACCCTTCTTCGTGGAGGGCGTGGCGGTCTATTACGACAAGCTGCAGGATAGGACGCAGGAGACGACCCCGACGCCACCATGGAGTCGTGGTCAGAGCTCTGGGGTATTCTGTCCCAGGAGTTCCCAGCAGACGTCGGGGAAGACGACCTCGAGCTGGTGGAAGTTGTCGCTCACGAGAGCGAACTGGTGGAGGCACCACCGTCCTGGGCTGTGGAGACGTCAACTGCCGCGAGGGCTTATTGAGGAGATCCGGCAGACCGAGGGCCGCAACACCCGCGCCCGCTTCACCCACATCTGGTTAGATACTGAATACCAGGTCCATCGCTCCCGAACAGGCCGAGTCCGGGTCCACATCCGCCCGGGAGGAAAGGGGGAGGTGTAACGGCCCAAAATCTGGCCACACAACAAAAAAAGCCCGATAATAATAAAAATACTAAATAGCGTAAACATACTGCCTTTTAGAACTAGGATCGCTCACGCGAACTAACAGCATACTTGAGTCAGCAGGAGCTTAGCGTTAGCAGACCCACGTGAGCTTAAGAGAGCTATGTTAAGTAGAAAAACTGACCTACTTAATGAGATGCCGCGACGCAGGCTCTCACTCTCTGGTCAGCGATCAACGCATACAAGACAAGCAAAACCAAATCAAAGACAAAGTGAATAACACAAAGTGCGCAGGACAAGTAGAAACGACGTACAGGTATGTCAATAAGTACAATTGGTACCCCCCCCCCCTTCGCAAATAAAACTGTGTTAAGTGAAACTAAATCAAATAGATCAGCGCAACTTCGGGCGCTCTTCGTTGCTTACGCGAGTGATTTTATATATCGAACTCTGCTTCCCCCTCTCGCCTATAGCGGTGCCGTCGCAGTAATCCAGCAGTGTGACTACATAGTTGCGTAGATCGCTGCACGTGCCGGGCGTATGTCGTGTGACTACACACGTGCATAACCAACGTTTGCGAGTTGCTCGTTTCCTTCCTCGTCTACAAAGTGCCGCCACAGTTCTTAGTAGTGTGACTACACACTTGCGCAGATTCTGTGCGCATTTTGTTAAACTTGTGTTGGTGTGACCACACACACACACAAGCAGACGTACAGAGCCGCGAGCCGCTCCCTCCGCTCGCGCGCACGAAGTGCCGGTACGGATTCTAACAGTGCGATTACGCAGCTGCGTAGTTTCTGTGCACACTGCGCTGTTGTTGCGGCGGCACTGGCGTGGCTGCGCTGTCGCTGCGGCGGCACTGGCGTGGCTGCACTGTTGTTGCGGCGGCACGGGCGCGACTGCGCTGTAGCTGCTGCGGCACTGGCGTGGCTGCGCTGTTGTTGCGGCGGCACTAGCGTGGCTGCGCTGTTGTTGCTGTGGCACTAGCGCGGCGCTACTGTGGCTGCGGCTTGTCGTTGTTGTCCTCGCTGCTGGTGTCGGTGCACTTGTGGTTGTTGTTGCCCTCGTTGCTGGTGTCGGTGTGATTGTTGTTGTTGTCTCGTCCTCGTGGTTATTTGTCCTGTTTTTCACTTGTGTCTCTTCACGTGCTCGTCCGAGAATCGACTCTCCGAGATATTTCCACAGTGATGTCCCTTTTTTCGATAGCTTATTTCGATCTTGATAATTCATCGTTATTTTGCCATTCAATATATACCAGCTACTGCTGGTGCTAGTATATATTGAATGCCGCCAAATAGTGTTGATCAGTGTGCCCGCTGCTAGTATATTTATCGAATATACTAGCAGCGGGTTGCCGATAATTCACTATTTTTTTGCCTTTTGTTGTTTTCTTTCGAACAATATTTGCAGACACAAATTTGCGCACGACGTACGGTCCGTCAAATCTCGGCGCCAATTTGGCGGCGAAACCCTCGGCCGCGTTCGAGAGGACGTGGTTTTTCACTAGGACAAGACTTTGTAATTCCGGCCGCCATTCTCGACGTCGAAGATTGTAGTTCCTGGCCTGGTCTAGGGTTGCTCGTTGGGCGTTCTCTTTTACTATTTTGAATATCTCGAGCAACCTGTTGGCTCGGTGTTGCGGAGTTTCCTGTCGTTCTACAGCGGCGGTTACCTCGTCGTACAAGGCTCCCGGTAGACGGGGCTCTCGCCCTTGTACGAGGAACGCTGGGGTGAAACCTGTGGTTTCCGACGTGCTCGTGTTAATGGCGAGCATGATTTCTGGCAGCGTCTCGTCCCACATGCTCTGATGTCCCTCGATGTGCAGTGCAATCATCGTCTTGATGGTTCTGTTTGCCCTTTCGGTGGGGTTCTGTTGTGGACTGTAGGGGGCCGTGTGCTGTAGGTCAATCCCCGCTGACTAGCAGAATGACCTGAAGGACCTACTGGTAAATTGTGTCCCGTTATCGCACACGAAACGTCGAGGTGTACCAAACCGACTGTGGATATTTTGTCGAAATGCCCGTTCCAAATGTGCCGTAGTAGCCCTCCGTAATGGGACAAGTTCCACCCATTTACTAAACGCGTCGAAGAAAACCAGAAAACCTTCTTGGCGTCCGAATTCAGAAGAAGCGTCAGAGGTGGAGGGGTAAGACCCGCTGATACCTCGTCTCCGCTAGCTCTGCCCGTTTCCCCCTTTAACCGCCCATCAATACAGACATATTTCTAGTACATTTTATTTATTTGCGCGAGCCCCAAACGCTCCGCGAGAGGATGTGGGCAACACATGATGGTAGAGGGTATTAGTGCTAGCTACTGCCGCGCTGACCGGGAACCCCGTGTCTTTATTTCTGACCACGGCCTCGTTGCTGGCACCGGTCGTCGGTGCTGTGCAGGGCCTGCTGTTGCTGTGACGGCACGCCTGTCACGGATGCGCTGTTGCTGGGTGTTGCTGCTGCTGCTGTGGCACTGCAGCTGTGACGGCACTCCTGTCCCGGATGCGCTGTTGCTGTGGCACTGCTGCTGGCTGGATGCTGTTGGCTGGATACTGCTGCTGCTGTTGGCTGGATGCTGCTGCTGCTGTGGCACGGGCGCGGCTGGCACTGTTGCTGCGGCGGCACGGGTGCGGCGCTACTGTTGCTGCGGCGGCACTGGCGTGGCTGCGCTGTTGCTGCGGCGGCACTGGCGTGGCTGCGCTGTTGTTGCGGCGGCACTGGCGCGGCTGCGCTGTTGTCCCTTTTTTCGATAGCTTATCTCGATCTTGATAATTCATCGTTATTTTTCCATTCAATATATACCAGCTACTGCTGGTGCTAGTATATATTGAATGCCGCTAAATAGTGTTGATCAGTGTGGCCGCTGCTAGTATATTTATTGAATATACTAACAGCGGGTTGCCGATAATTCACTATTTTTGCCTCTTTTGTTTTCTCTCTCTTCTGGGTTTTGTTTTGTTCGGCGTGTAATCAGTTTTTTGTGTGCAGCAAAATTATGCTGCATCACAATAAAAACTAATATTTGCGAATTCACGCACACGTGTTTCTGGGACGGGATCTTTCAGCGGGCGAAACCCTACTTCCTAGCTCCATTAGCGAGTACGCTAAATCAGCCGATCTCGCTACCGTGATGTTACGATGACAACGTCGTAACACATAGTACGAGAAGGGCCTTCCAACTCCTGTAGAAATGATCACGTCTGCCTCGCGAATCCCTTAACATCTGACGGTCCATCTGACCAACAACAAATATTCTTGTTTCCGAACCTTGGACAGTCGCTGGCTATCCCTGCATTGTGACGGTTCGTTACGGTAGTCATCTCGGTCCTCTTCTTTTTAATCTTTTCATTAACGATCTTCCCAATGTTATTTTAAATTCTAATATTTTGGTGTATGCTGATGATGACAAGATTTGCCTAACTTATCTACGTCTTTTTCACCGCAGTCATCCCTGTCTGATAACCTACATACGTCTCTTTCAACGTTGTCATCGTCTTCAATCATTTCAGATTCACTGCACTCCTCTGACATTTTCCGCAAGCTTTCGTACGCATTCTTGTATTATCTCTTATTTATCAATGACTTTAGCAGGTATCTGTCACCTTCCAACAAATCAATCACAACAAATGGCCTTTGAACTTTGGGTCCAGCTTACTCTGATGCTCTTCACATTTTAGCAAGACATGATCGCCAACCTTGTGCTTCCAATTTTCGCCTTATTGAAATCAACTTTCTTTTTCTCGTACTCTGCATTTTTATCGATATTTTCTTTGGCTCGTACTCGCACATCATTGAGATCAACTTCGCTCTCTTCATTTGCAGATACCATACCTAATGGTCTTGCCTCTTTGCCTATTAACAGTTCTAATGGGATGAATTTTGTCACACGATTACTTGTACAGTTCATCGCAAGCTGCACATCTTTCAATGCATCCTGCCATGAACGCTTTCCTGTTTCTACAGCCGTCAACATACCTTTCATCGTGCTCATGACACGTTCCACCTGTCCATTAGCTCGACTAGTACCTGTGGCTATTAAAAGCAACTCGATGTTATTAGACAAATAGAACTCACGAAATTTACTACTTTCTAAACTTCTACTTAGTTTTCAATTATGCGATTGGGTACTCTAAAAAGTGATATGCTTGCATTCACTGCTTTGATGCACTTTTCTGCGTCTAAATTAAGGGTATGATACAAATAAACGAACTTAGTAAACCCATCAACTGTACTATCACATACTCTTTCATATCGTTTTTGCCACTTAATTTACCGCTAATATCTATATGAATAGTATGCCATGGAATTTTAACTTTGGGAATAGGATGCATATCCATTTACACCTTGCTTGACGTTGGCTTAGAAATCTTTCATGTCATTCAATTTTCAACGAACTTTCGAGTGTATTTTGATATATTTTCAAACCAATATTGCTCGTAAACTTTCTCTAGAGTTTTCTGCCAACCAAGATGCATTATGGTCTCGTGGACATTATTAATAACGGACTATCGAAAGGTGCGAGGAATAACAGGCAAACAGCGAGTTTTGCCGTTTCTTTGTATATTGCGATACAATAATCTGCTCCTCAGCTCATAAGTTCTCGCTAAGTCATCTGACATTTCACCAGTATTTAGCCGTGCCACGATACCAGCTATACTTTGATCGCGTTGTTGTTCAGCGATTAGCCAGTTGTCTGTGATCTCAGCTAAGTCTACTTGCACCTCAGTTACCTTATTCGCGTGATTAAATTTACTTGGAATTGGATAACGGGACAGAAAATCAACATGTGCCATCTGGCTTCCCTTGCGGTACTCAACATCAAAATCAAATGATTGTAAGTAACCCACCAACGGTGTACTTTGGGCGTTAATTCGATTTTGTTCCGACTTGCCTTTAGTGAGTTACAATCTGTATGCACAACAAATTTCTTACAATGCAGGTAGTGGCGGAAATGTTTAGCGGCATTGTACACCGCCAGTGTTTCCAACTCATAGGAATGATATTTGGATTCAGCTGCCGTGGTACACTTACTGTAATACTCGACCACCCAGCACTTGCCATCAATTCTATGCACCAGCATTGCACCATATCCATCTGCACTGGCATCAGTGTGGAGTTCAATTGGGCAGTTTGGATTAAAGCTAACTAATATTGGTTTACTGGTCAATGCTTGAATGATATTTTGGCGTATCTGTTCAAGCTTTTTGTTCCAAATGAAATAACTATTTTTAGATGTTGACTTATACAATGGTTTTATATGCTCGGAAAAACGTAGTACGAATTGTCGGGAATAAGATGCTAGACCTATGAATTGTCTGAGTTGGGCAACCGAACTTGGCTGAGATAATGCTGACAAGGCTTCTATTCCAATTCCAGTTTGGAGTAATGCACATTTTTTGATATTAAGGCAAAACCCTGCACACGTTAAAGCTTTTAACACCATGAACAATCTCTCATAGGTTTCTTCATTTGATCTTCCAACAATCAAAGCGTCATCTATGTAAACTATCGCTTATGAATATGAAAGTTCACCTAATGCTCGTGTAATTGATCGCTGAAAAACTGAAGAGGCATTTTTCAGCCCAAATGGCATGGCAAGGAATTCAAATTGTCCATCTGGTGTTACAAATGCTGTTCTTTCAATTCATTCAGTCTGGATGGGAATTTGATAAAAGCCACTAACCAAATCTAAGCTCGAAAAGTATTTGCCATCACACAGTCTGTTAATTTGGTCAGAATTTGGTGGCAATGGATATTTGTCTGACACTGTATTATCATTCAGCTCCATGTAGTCAATACATAGTCTGTCACTACCATCTCTCTTTTTTATCTAACTTCTGCTGTATTTTTTCTCTGACAAACTTCTTTTCATCCTCACTAAGTCGGCACGGGCATCGCTGAACTGTCTTATTGTTATCTAATAAACGGATTTCTAACGAACCTGTTGTGACACGTCTTTGTGGTATTTCATTTATAAAACTTACAGAATATGGTTCCAGTTGATTTATTAAAGTTCTGTCCTGCTCACTTAAATCAACATTGTTATTAATAGATCTAACCATAGTGTCTTCTGTGGATTTGTGCTGGACTACACACACAGTTTTAGTCTTAAATGAACTAAGCTTATCTGAGTCCATTGTAATGCCAAAAACGTTCTGTAATATTTCCCGACCAATCATTATGTCGTATTTAAGGTGGTCATTATTTACAACATGAAATAATTTCTCTAGATAAAATTCAGAAATTTTAACTGTGGCTAGAATTTGCAAATTACTCTTAACAATATTTTCTTCTATGCCTCTTAAAATTACCATATTTATACCCGCTACCCATAGGGTAGAAGGGTATAATAACTTAGTGCCAACAGAAAATGTATGTAACAGGCAGAAGGAGCCATCTCCGACTCCATAAAGTATATATATTCTTGATCAGTGTCAACAGCCGAGATATAGCCATGTCCGTCTGCCTGTCCGTATGAACACCTAGATCTCAGAGACTATACATAGTACATGTAGCTCTTACGCAGATCAAGTTTGTTTTAGATTTTTGCCACGCCCCTTCCCGCCCCAAAAACTGGAAAAGCCGTAATAATAGACCTAGAGCAATATATTATGCATAATAATAATTATATTCTTTATGATTCCTGTGAATTTGGTTGAGATCGAATGAAAAACAATGAAGTTATTAATGAATCAATTTTATATGCAAAGTTCACTTGCAGCTCTCGCGCTCTGTTTGTTTAGTTGTTAGGTGTAACAAAAGAAAAGCACTAAGGCAAGGGGACTGTTGCATTTGCGGGGCACGCTTTAGAATCCGGCTCTAGCTCGTCGGCTTTGGGAGTGGTGGTCTTGCTTGGGCAACGTCCTTTTTTTTCGCAACATATTATTACCAATAAGATCAGAATTGAGCGTGCTGCGACGAAAAAAATTGAAGCTATAAGCTTATACCGGAAGAGAGATAACTTCATCCAAAGGAAAGAAGAAAAGGAAATCAGAGAGAAAGAGAGAGAGAGAGATGGTTAACCATTTTTCCACCGCTGTTATGTGGATGCTAAGGCCTCCCGTCCTGATCACACCTCAGAAAAGATTCTGGTGATCCCTTTACGTCACCCTACGACAGTGGAGTCACGGCATGATTCGACAATAATAAAATAGAATTAGTCCATAATTATTAGTTATTTAATTCTCTTGTTGAAGTTCTTGAAGAGCATAACAATATAATACAATTTAAAAAAAAAAATGATTTAAATTATACAAAAGAATTAAGAAATAACGTTTTAAATTTGCAATAATACATATAATTTGTCATTTGATTTGTTGTTTTATCTATTAGAAAATTTGATTTTTTTTTTCTTTTTTTTTATCATAAATATGGACTTTGCGATCAATATAAGCGTACAAAAAAAATAATGTGCAAAAATGTGGAAAAATAATAAAGAAATTATAATACAATATTAAAAATAATAAACTCACATTTTCTCCAAGCGGCGGTAGATCGATCTTCCGTGGTGCTTGTAGCGCAAAATTTAAAAAAAAAAAACAAGTAAAAAAGCTACAGTCGAGAGTGCTCGACCGTATGATACCCGCAACCCATTTCGAGAGAAAACAAAAAACATAATGATATTTTAACAAAAAATATACCAAAAATACTAAAACTTGTTTTTTTGTATATATTTGAAAATAGCGGATAAAAATCCACAACACCGTTATGGTCACACTGTCAACTAAACGAACAAAGCGCGGGGGTTATAATATTGGAGTCCCAATATTTGGTGAAAATTAAGGGCTAAGCTTCAGAGATAGAATAGAATTCTCCGTTGAGTTGCTGTTTTTGGAATGAATTTTTATTATGCAGTCACTTAGGTTATGAGTCGCTCGTCGTTTCCAGATTCTTGCATGTCGCAGGTAGCAGGCCATCCCTCCAAAATTTTCCTGATGCAGTCTCCATTGCTTGTCCGCCCAAACTCCGCATTATTACAAAAGTACAAATTATGAATTTTAGGACATTTAGATTCTAAGTACATAAATTTAAATTTTGGACTGAACAATAAAAACTTAGGAAGTACTACAAATTGTGTATTTCTTTGTGTTCTTGTGTTATCTTATTATATACGTTATCTTTAAAATTGTTTACAAATGTGTTGATGGTGTTTTGTTCATTATTTATGTGTTCAGTAATATTCTTAAATCTATCGATTATATTGTTATTAATTATAAGTTAATTCTTAATGGTATTACTCAAATTATTTTCTATTCCTTCTATCTCTTGGAATTTGTTATTGATTTTAGTTTCATTCGCGGCATCCGTATTGCCTGTAATGATCTTAACTAAACTACCGAGACCATTTATGGCTCCTTGTTTCTTCTTGATATTCGGTTGAATATAATGAATTCTATCGTATAATTGTTTAATTTTTATTTGCAAAAAAAAAAAAAACATATCCATTGTAATCTTAATATTTTCTTCAATTTTTTAAGTATTTTTGATGAAATCGTTTAAATCTATTGTGTGCGCTATAGTTCGGAAGGAACATATTACCTTTGCCTCTCCTAGATCGATTTTACGAAAGGGGATTGGGGTGCAGGATGTCGAATCCGGAATTCTTGGGCCGAAAACAGGCTCATCCTGAAAGGTTAGTTTGAGGAAATGGGGAATTAGATTAGTCACTTTTCTTCTTAGTTCTTCTCCTAATCTTGTCTTTGTGTAGTTTTTGCCCTTTAGTGGTGTCAATTGTGACCCCATTGTCTTCTGACACTTTATGTTGAGAAAACCTAGGTGTTAGTTTGTTCCTTCTGTTTTCTTTCCTAAATATTATGTCATCTTGTTCTACAGAAATAGGGTCTTCCCTATTCAGGTTGAGTTTGTCTGTTCTAATTTTGACCCTTTCTTGGGCCTTTAGTGCTATTTCTGGGTATAGTTTGGCTCTAAATTCGTTTAATTCCCTTAAAAAGTCATGTTCGTTGTTGAATTCTATTTCCCTTAGGAATGTGTGTGTTCTTCCAGTAAAGAGTTTGTGAGGTGTCAGTTTCGTAGCTGAGTGTATGTTGTTATTATAAGTTATAAAGGTTTCGTTCAAAACATCATCATGATTGATTTCTAGTTTTTCCCTCTTTTTCCCCTCATATATAATTCGGTAAATTTCTGTTAACGTGGAATGGAGTCTTTCAACTGGAGCGTTGCTTGAAGACTGTTGGAAAGAAGTAACGTGTGTAATTATTTTGTATTGAGAACAGAAGTCTTTAAAAATCTTTACAGAAAATTCGGCTCCTTGGTCGTGTACTATTTTTTGGGGTATACCGAATGTACACAGAAAGTTGGTAAGGGCCTTTACAATATTCATACAGTCCCTAGCTGGCACTGTATATCCACTAGCAAATCTAGAGAATTTGTCGATTATGGTTAAAATTGTCTTCCCGTTTATGGTATACAAGTCGATATGGACAATGGATAATGGTAGTTCTGGTGTTTCGGTCACCTGGAATTTGTTTTTCTGGGGCTGTCTGTCGTATTTTAAGGATTGGCAAATGTCACAGTCATTTATAATTTTGGCAATTTTCTGTTTCATATATGGAAAGTACGCTTGTCGTTTAAGTTGGCTATGTGCTTCGTCTATACCTCTGTGGTTTGTGCGAGAGTGATATTCTTTGATAAGGGTGTCCTGCTCCTCTGTCGTAATTAAATCCTTTAGTAGCATGTTACATCTAACTATTCTGTATAACCCTGAATTCGCAAAATATTTTTTATATGTTTGATTGAAAATGTGGAATATGTCGTTATTCATCATGATAGAGGAAGGTCTTATGCGGGGTGATTTGATCTTTGAAAATTTTTACAATAATCTCTTCTGTGAATCCTTCTTCAGTGAAGGTTTTCCTAATTTTGTTCTTGAATATTGATTGTGTGAGTTTGTTTGGTTTGGGTCCTACTTTGAGTATAATTTGTGAATTGAATTCGTTCAAGGGGGAATTGGAGCTTTTAATGTCCTGGTAGTTCGTGGGCGTCGCGTCGTGGAAGTTAGTTTCGATGCGGCTTAACGCGTCAGCCACTACGTATTCCGCTCCCTTTTTGTATTCCACTTCATAGTCATATTCTAAAAGTTGGAGTTTCCAACGAACTAACTTGGAATTTGGTTCTTTAAAGTTCATTAACCATGTCAAGGGTCGGTGGTCCGTCTTGATTTTGAATTTATTGCCGAACAGGTATGGTCTGAAGTATTTTGTCGCCCAGATAATCGCTAACATTTCCTTTTCCACTGTAGAGTAATTTCTCTCTGTGTCAGACAGTGTTCTACTAGCGAATGATACGGGTCGTTCTATTCCTGCTTGGCCCTGCGATAGTACTGCTCCGATTGCCACGTTGCTGGCATCGGTTGTTAGTACAAACGGTTTTGTAAAATCAGGGTATTGTAAGATTGGGTCATTGCGAAGTAAGATTTTGCATTTTTCAAAGGCTCGGATGTATTCTTCATCTATCTTGACCATTGTCTTTCCTTTTAGTTGATGTGTCAAAGGTTTGGTGATTGAGGCAAAGTTCCTAATGAATTTCCTATTATAACCTAAGAGGCCTAAGAATGATTTAATTTCCTTCTTGGTTTTAGGAATTGGAAACGCTTTAATCGCGTGAATTTTCATTGGGTTAGGTTTTATCCCCTCATTAGTGACTACGTGTCCTAAATACTCGATTTCCTTACGGAAAAAATCAGATTTGTCCGGTTGAAGTTTAAGGTTTGCCTCAGCTAATTTCGAGAGTACTTGGTGTAAATCATTTACGTGTTCTTGTAATGATGATGAGAAAACAATTATGTCGTCTAAATATACTAAACAACATTTGCCCTTGAGATCGGCTAGAATATTATCCATAATTCGTTGGAAGGTAGCCGGGGCGTTAGTAAGCCCAAATGGCATTCTTATGAACTCGTAGTGGCCACCTTCTGCCGTGAAGGCTGTTTTGGGTGAGTCTTTTGGCTCCATTTCAATTTGGTGATAACCACTTGCTAAATCAAGAGCCGTGAAATATTTTGCTCGACCGATCTTGTCTAGTGTTTCGTTAATATTGGGTATTGGATATTTATCCTTTATGGTCTTCTCGTTAAGCTTTCTATAGTCTATGACCAATCTCCACTTCTTCTTTGTAGGGTCATTTGATTTTTTTAGGCACCAGAAATATAGGAGCGCTCCAGGGGCTATGGCTATGCTTAATTATGTCTTGGTCGAGTAGTTTGTTTAGTTGCGTTTGGATTTCCTGACTTTCGACTCTACTGTATCTGAACGGTCTATTGTAGATAGGGATGTCATCTGTGGTCTTGATTTGGTGTTTAATGTGGTTTGTAAAAGAAAGTTTTTGGTTTTCAGTATGGAAAAAGTTAGCGAATTTCTTGCAAAGCTTTCTTAGAGCGGAATCTTCTTCGGCATTTAAGTGATCGCATTTGATGCACATTGGTTCGTCTTTCACATTTTGTGGTTGGGTTGCTTTTGATTTGGTTTTAGGATCAAATTCTAAGTATTGATCTCTATGATATTGATTGACTTTTAGATATGAATCTAGTACTAGTTCTGTTTTTGGTCGGCATAGTTTACTACCTCCATCAAGCTATTATTATCTTTGGCTTCATAAAGGCCACCGAAAATTATCAGGTTGTTATTAACTTGAAGATCCTCACAGAAGAAAGTACCGTTAGTCAAACTTACTGGTAAAGATAATACGACCTTAGAAAATTCCTCGATTATGTGGACTTTTGTAGCGGGGTTTCTTTCTTGAAAAATTTGTAATTAGCATAGTGTAGTTTGGAGACTTGATTCAGGCAGGTTAAGAACGGCGTTAATTGGTGAGAGTATGTCCATGCCTATCAGGCCATGGAAGAAATCATGGAAGTGAAATAACATCATGGAGAAGTTTTGGTGGTGTTTGAATTCTTTGAATAGTGGAATATTGACCTTTGTGTAGAGTTTGTGTGAATTAACGACTGTCTTTATTATGATGGGATTAACGACTGTCTTTATTATGATGGGATTGTTCAATTCTATGTGTTCTGTTTTAGGGATTAAATCAGGATTAATAAAAGAGACGGAGGACCCTGTGTCTACCAGGAAACGTAAAGGTTTGTCATTCAGATTGATAATTACGTAGGGAAGTATAGGGCCATGTTTATCTTTGTTTAAGTACCCTGATTGTGGGTCGAGGCCGGCCCTTGAAAATTTGCTCCTTCGTTAATGTTGTGCAGTTCGTATTGTTGTTGTTCGGTGAAATGCACGTTTGCATTTCCAGATGGTGTTGTGGAAGTGGGAGGACCTTGAATTGCCCTGGTATTAGAATAATTCTTTTGATTAAAAGGGTTGCTATTGTTGTATCCCTGTTGGCCATATCTGTTCTGATTATTACCCTGTTGGTTATGTTTGTATCGATTATTTTCCTGTTGATTGTATTTGTACTGCTTATTTCCCTGTTGACTATATCCGTATTGATTGTTTCCTTGTTGATTCTGTTTGTACTGATTATTTCCCTGTTGATTATATCCCCACTTTCTAATTTGGTTGTTGTTTATGTTAGCGTCTGAGGCTGGATTAGCACTATTCCAGTTCCGCTTTCCAGAACTGTCTTGTCTTTGCCGAAGGTAAATATCCCTTTCCTTAATTGCCAATCTATAAGCTTCTCTGAGATTCTCTGGTTTCATAGACCTAATCGTGCCTCCAAGTGGACCTCTAAGACCCGCCAGAGGCAGACTTGCACTGGAAAACATTTGTTTCTTAATTTTAATCAATGATGATTCGGACTCTTTGTTTTCTGCCAACCTATGAAGTGCTGCATTACAACTTGAAATTTGATCATATAGGTTTTGGATAGACAGGTTCTTTTGAGCCAATCCATGCAGTTCGCACATAAGGGTTGGTTCGTCTCTATTGTCCGTACAGTGAATTAACAATGTTTCTCTAACATCGTCCCAGTTCAATGTCGTTCCTACCTCCTTCAGAATGTCGTTGGCTTTTCCTTCAATTTTGTTCCTAATTGCCCTGAGAAGCATTCGCCCGATGGGGTCTGATCACTTCCCCCGATGAACAATAGGATCTCTTCTACATTTGATATGAAGTCGTTGAGATCCTCGGGTTTACCATCAAAAACCTTCAAAAATCTAATTTGGTCTGGAACGCGCAAGGATTGAAAAATGTCGGCTGGTCGGTCCATTGTCATATTCTGGTTGGGTGGTGGGGAACTGGAGAAAGAGTTCATGTTGGAAGTATCGCTAGGTGCCCTAGGTAATAGGTCCTGATTAGGGTTTGGTGTACTATTTTTGAGCAATTTGCTCGTTGCTCTGGTTCTGATACTAGGTAAAAGTTTGCCTTTGATTGTCGCCATTAAACAAAAGGCGTCCGAGTACTGATCTTTTAGTCGAATTAATTTGTGTTCAAAATGTGTGTGTATATCTATATATAAATGCGTGTGAGTGTGTGTGTGTGTCTTAAAGGTAGCTTAGTTTATTAACTTAATGGCTTTACTCGCCGTTTTATGTGGACAATGGGTTGGATTCTGGAATGAAATATCAAAGTTATTACATGCCTCAAGGTTCAGTGAATATTTCTTATACTTGCGAATTGTGTTAGCACAATTGGGTAGTGTGTGATGGACCGATAATGTGTTGTAGTGTTTTTCATGTATTAACAATAGAGCACTATAAATTAGTTTTATATTGATTGTTTTGCTTGAGTATATATAAGCATGTTTATTATTCGTTGTATATATCTTTCCTCTTTATTATAATTGGGTTTTCTTTTTTTTTTTTATATATATTATGCTCGTCTTCCAAGTGACGACGATAGCATACAATACACAACTGACTTGTCGATCGAATCGCTTCTATGCCTATGCCTTCGAATCACACCCGGCGACAGCGACACAACGCGCTGTCGCCCCGCTAAAACGGTACTTTCCAAAACTACGCAATACGCTGTCGCCTCGCTAAAACGGTACTTTCCAAAACGGCGCCATACAGACAATCACTCACAGCGCAAGAAGCTGATGCAATATTACTACTCTTGTGAAAATAGCATTTCTGATGAAATACCCGAAAATGTGTATTAGCAGACACGCACACACATTCGCAACCATGCAGTTTCAATGCGCCGACATATAAATTAGAAACGCGGCTGGGTTTTTAATTAAAAAAATATAAACCGCATTTATTAAGAGTTTGATTGGAACTAAAACTTAAACAATCGAAATATTAAGATAATGCCTCTGCTGCTGCTGTTGCTTCTTGTCGCTTGTCGCTGTCGCTGTTGCCGTTGTCGCTGCTGCCGCCGGATGTAGCCGCTGTTGTTGTCGCGTTGGGTGTTGGGTATCCAGACGTGGTTCGCGCAATGCACTTGCTCAAAGTGCTGATTCAGCGATCCCACGGATGGGCGGAAAGGCCTGGTCGGTGCTTGTGGAGTTGCGTAAGAGCTGTTGAAGTAAATGTGCCGACGCAGCGCACGTGTCGTTGGGCATTGGAAAGGTTCATGGCCACTGTCTTTGTAGTGGACATGAGTTCGTGGAATGTCTGGCCTTAACTCTTCCCCCTTTAAGTGCGAACGTCCTCGGTCGCTGATTGAGATGGATTTTGGTTTACTACTGCGTTGCTCACTGGGGTTATGTGGAGTTTGGTTGTTCCTCGCCTCAGTGATCTGGCTGCCAATATGATAATGGCTAGCATTAAGATGATGTAGATGCTAGCATTGGTGATTGTTGCTACTTTCTGATTCTGCTTTATCAGTTTCAGTTTTGCTGTATTATTGAAGTTCAACTCTTATACCATTTCTAGGGAGAGGACCTCTTGTACTTCGCTTTTGCTACCAACAAGTTGAAGGAGTGGTGGCAGAGGATCGACGTTGATAAACTCCTTTGTAGTGTACAACGTGTTTTTTATTTTAATTGTTGTGTTACTAGCTTGGATGAGATAGGTGCCATGTAGTTGCACGCTTTCTTCCTCGATCATAACTGTTCCGTCAAAATCATTCAGCATGCAGTTCGGTTTTTTCGTTTAGAGGAGTGCGGTTTCGCATGTGTTATTACTTAAATCTATTAGGTTTTCTTTTTTGCAAATGGTTTTGTCATTGATAGTATCGCAAATTTCTTTAATTCCAAAATTTATTTTGTCGCATTGCACAATTGAGTTGAATTTAGTCTTGTTTATTAAGTTACCTTTTTTAATTGGTTTTAGCAGAATTTTTTGACATAACTTGTCTTCTATTATTGGTAAACTAATTATGTAGAGAATATCTTTACCGTTTGATGCTACTTTAATTTTTGCGAACTCGAGTAATTCTTCAATATTTGTGAATAAGTTGTCGGAATTTTTCACCAACTTTTCTGTTACTTGAATTTCTGTGGTATATAGAAGTAAAGAATTAATTGTGTTCGTTTTTGCCCAGTTGATTGCGTAGATCATATTGGTTAATTCTTCTTTAAAAAGCTTTAATTTATATTTTAAAATTTCTGTCTCTACGTTATTTATTGATTGGTTTTCCTTAGTTATTTTTAAGATTGCGTTAGTACGTTCTTTGATTTCATTAATCTTATTACTAAATATTCTATTTATTATAACTTGTTTGTTATTATTTTCTAATTGTTCGTTTATTTTACTTATTATTATTTCATGATCGTGCTGGTCTGGACTTCCAGCTAGCCATTTCCATGCAGATCCGAGCATTGTTATAGCTCTTTTTTCTCTTCCGTTTCTTAGTTTTAATCTTTTTAAATCATCTTTAATTTGTGAAAACTCGAAGTTTATGAATGGTATGAGGTGATTTGGTAATGATTTGTTAATGGAATTTTCGAATGATTCGAAAGCATCTTCATATTTTTTGATGCTGAATACGTGAATGATTTTGAAAGTGCTGTTCTGTACTGCTGCGGGACCGATTTTGATTGTAATCAATTGTGAATTTGAATAGTCTAGTATTGTTGCCGTTCCTAGGCATGATGGTATGAAAAGTAATCTGCAAAGGTAATTCAGGTTTTTAAATTATTTTTATGTACTATTTTCCCTGACTTTGTCTTTATTGTGGAGTTTTTATTTTCGGCTACTATTTCCTTTTTGTATCTGGGTGTAGTCTTAGATCCTAACCTTTTGTTAATTTTCACGTAAACTTCTTTGCCTGTCTCGTATGATTTGGGCTTTTCTTTATTTTACCACAACAATTTAAGTCTGCCTTTTGTTTTTTTCTCAATTTTTCCTCTAATTTGTTCCCTCTTTTCCTTTAATAATTCTGGGTTATTCGGGATATTGCTTCTAAAGAATATTTCGATAGGTTTTTCCTTTACAACTGAGTGAATGGTTTGATTGTATTCCTGAACTGCTTTGAATAGTAAATCTGCAAAGGTAAGTTCTTCGAAGTCTTTTTTAAGACATCTCATAGTTTCTGTTAATGTAGAGTGGAATCGTTCTATTTGCCCATTGCTAGTTGAAGAGTATGGAGGTGTCGTATAGACTGAAATATTAAGTTGGTTTTCTAACATAAACTTTATGGCTGCTGAATTTAGAGCTCTTTCGTTATCCTTACTATTCCTTTAGGAATTCCGAAAGCTATTAACATTTCTCTTAATGGATTCACAATATCTTCGGCTGCTCTTGATTTCAATATTTTTACTTGCGCGTACTTGGAAAATTTATCGAGTCCAGTTAAAATACTCTGTTTTTCTGTAATGTAAATATCGATATGGATTAGCTGTCCGGGGTATGTTGGGATAGGGGATGCTTGAATTTCCCCTTTGGGTGGGTGTCTATCGTATTTTGCCTCCTTACATGTTAAGCATGTTTATACCCGCTACCCATAGGGTAGAAGGGTATTATAACTTAGTGCCAACAGAAAATGTATGTAACAGGCAGAAGGAGGCATCTCCGACCACATAAACTATATATATTATTGATCAGTGTCAACAGCCATGTCCGTCTGTCCGTCTGCCCGTCTGTATGAACACCTAGATCTCAGAGACTATAAGAGCTAGAGCTACCAAATTTGGGGACAGTACTCCTATAGGTCCTACGCAGATCAAGTTTATTTCAAAAGTTGGATGCCACGCCCCTTTCCACCCCCAAAAGTCTGTAAAAGCCGTAATAATAGACCTAGAGCATTTTGGTATGCATAGAAATAATTATAGTCTGAATGACTCCTGTGAATTTGGTTGAGATCAAATAAAAACGAGGAAGTTATTAAAGAATCAATTTTATATGCAAAATTTACTTGCAGCTGCTCGCGCTTTGTTTGTTTAGTTGACAGTGTGACCATGTCGGTGTTGTGGATTTTAAACAAAACACAAGTTTCAGTATATTTTTGGTATATTTTTGGTATATTTGTTGTTAAAATATCATTAAAATATGTTTTTTCTCTCGAATTGGGTTGCGGGTATCATACGGTCGAGCACTCTCGACTGTAGCTTTCTTACTTGTGAAGAAATCCATTAAATACCGACATGGTCACACTGTAAACTAAACAAACAAAGCGCGATCAGTTGCAAGTGAATTTTGCATATAAAATTGATTTATTAATACTTCCTTGTTTTTCATTCGATCTCAACCAAATTCACAGGAATCATTGAGAATATAACATAATTATTATTATGCATACCAAAATTCAATGCTCTAGGTCTATTATTACGGCTTTTACAGTTTTTGGGGGCGGAAAGGGGCGTGGCAAAAACCTAAAACAAACTTGATCTGCGTAAGAGCTACATGAATACTGTCACCAAATTTGATATCTCTAGGTCATTCACACACTTAAAACGTCCATATGCATTAGGCACAACAATTTTGAATAATAATTAAACGAATAACTTTTGTTCTACTTATCCGATTTGTACCAATATTACAGGGTATATTAAGTGTGTCAAGCGCAGATGGGTTACCAAATTACACATCATTACACAAAGAACTTTTGGAGTTATGCGCAATTTACATTAGAAAAAAACTTGACTTTTTCTAGTTTAATGCTTATTGTGGGCGAAGGGTGCATCCAACTTTTGAAAAAAACTTGATTTGCGTAGGGTATGAAGGAACCTTTTTGCCAAATTTGGTGTCTCTATGTCTTATAGTCTCTGAGATCCAGGTGTTCATACGGACAGACAGACGGACAGACGGACAGTCGGACAGACGGACATGGCTATATCGTCTCGGCTGTTGACGCTGATCAAGAATATATATACTTTATGGGGTCGGAGATGCCTCCTTCTGCCTGTTACATACATTTTCTGTTGGCACTAAGTCATAATACCCTTCTACCCTATGGGTAGCGGGTATAAAAATATGTATATACAAAAAAAACAAATTTCAGTATATTCTGTGGTATATTTTTTTTTTTAAATATCATTTAAGCTTTTTGTTTTCTCTCGACATGGGTTGCGGGTATCATACGGTCGAGCACTCTCGACTGTAGCTTTCTTACTTGTTTTTTTTTAAATTTCGTAGCTCCAGCTCTTATAGTCTCTGAGATCTAGGTGTTCATACAGACATACGGACAAACGGTCAGACGGACATGCCTATATTGTCTCGGCTGTTGACACTGATCAAGAATATATAATTGTTTTTTGTATTCTTTAAAAATGGGAATAGAATATCTTGCAGTCAAGCACACTCTAGGGTTGTTTCTTAGCTGTATTTTGTGGACAAATTTTAAATCAAATTTATCTGAGCATTTAATTTAATAAACATTTTTCAGTTTTTATGTATCATTTCTAAAGCAAAAATTGGAATCATTTGATGGAAAACTAAGACAATATGCGCAGTGGTGTTTTGATAATTGTAAATGTACCAAGGTTTCGACAAGATTACAATCACCGTCTAGTGTGGAAGTTGCTATAAGTATTACATTAAGTTATATAGCAATAAAACCATTTTGTTAATCTATATACCTCATAAATGAGGTTTAGTATACACTATATAATGCAGTTGAGCCATATGTCTGTCTGGCTGCGTATATGTCTTATGTCAAAATTACTAGCAAACCCGGCAAACTCCGTTTCGCCACCAGATGGCTTTATTTTTTTTTATTTGAAAATGATAAATTTTGTTTTATTTCATAACGTTGAACTTCTGTAAGTAATTTGAAAAGTAAATACTGAATCGAACGTATCCGCAAATTGTCCGTGTCATTGAAGTGCTCTTTGGTAAACCACATTTTTGTTTTTTTGGTCTGACGGATGGTTTCCCAACTCGTGAACACGCAACGTTCCCATCAGAAAAACAATGATTTTCTAAATTTATCCCGCAAACACTAAGCGATTGGCCTTGCGCCTTGTTAATTGTCATTGCGAACGCAAGTGCTAATTGAGAGTCTACAAATTGGCAAAAGTCGTTGGTAATTAATCCAGATCCAGATCCAGACTGGGACTTTTCCATTTCCAACAGCTAACAATTGTTTGGGAAATTGTGCAGCACTTTGATCATTTTGAAGTTGAACTCTCATATTAGTGTTTAGCAATAATGTTTTTACGTTATTCCATAAATATTATGCCTTCAGGCAAGCATTCAATTCATGCAGGCGTTCCACGGGGAATTACTGGCAACGTTTGCCTGAAATCGCCTGCCAACAATATCATCAAGCCGCCAAAGATGTTGTTATTTCGCCGAAGATCCTTCAGTGTGAAGTTAAGTGCTTCAAGTGATTTCTTATAACGGCACATAAGAAATCACCCATCCCAAACAATGAGCTTGCATTGCATCAACAATTTTTGCACAATTGCACTGGATCGGGAAATATTGTGTTTAAATTGAGTGTAAACTTAAGCGCAGAACGTACGACCGCCATCTAGATGATGCTAACGCCTAAGCTATGTCACATCTTGATCGAACAGTGGCCAAAATCAATGAAATAACACAGGTGCGTCCAGGAAGAATAGACCACCATTATTGTTGTCTAACGCTTGCCTTAATGTTTGTATAGTTGTTTTTTGCTGTTCATTCAGCAACGGCACATTATTTCGAACGAATTCCTGCAATGTATCAACATTGTATTGCAGCTCTCGATTTAATTCTTGGTTGAATGCATCGGTTTGGCGCAATCATTCCTACTTCAATCAGTAGCTTGTTTGCAATAGTCCTCAATCAGAATCAATCCTTCATTGTAGATTTCATCGGTTACTTGGATGTTGGTGAGTGAGACTGCAAACGTCGGCGAGTGCAGACGTGTTTTCTTTTTGTCTTCTTATCGTGCAATGAAAATTAAATAAAAACAAAGCATAGTGCAGTGCAAGCTCTAATCAACAATACACAGTGGGCGAAAAGACGCTTAGTGCGATGAACTTCGTACTTTTTGTGTAAACAACAAGAATAAAATCTAAAACATTAAGCTATGAGTGAATTCGACACTCATACAGTGCTCCAACGTCAGCAAGACGAGCGTCGGCTCTCTTTGCAGCGTAACAACGCATACCATTCGATCGTGTCAATGCAAGACAACGCGACCGCAAAACCAACAAAAACTAACCAACCGCGATCTATAACCCCAAGCTCGAGTAATGAACTCAATCCAACATCGCAAGGTAGAGCGCGGTCTTGCTCTTGCTCTCTCTCTTGCTCTCAAGCGCTCTTGTTGGATAAAGCCCCTTACCCTTCCCTCATGCCATCCTGCTTAGCCACGGTCACCAGTACAGTGACATCATTAGCAACTGTAACGGCAACCATTACAACAACTACAATGGTATCGACTGCTCGCGCAATACCATCCACCGTAGCAACGGAATCTGCTGTGCAAGCAAATAATGCAGCACCTGATACCAGCGCGCTCTCTTCAAAACAACGTTCAACCGTACAGACTGGTATGGATCGCTACATAAAAATAAAACGTAAGCTTAGCCCGCAGAACTCTAGACTTGGTAATTCTGCTAAAATAACTCGAGGCACCTCAAACCAATCTACAGTAGAGAAGCCCATAGAAGCAAACAGATTTGCTATTTTGGCAGATAATTCCGATGATAAACCACCTGAAGGGAACAACAAAAAGCCTAAGCCGCCGCCGATTTAAATTCGAGAGAAAAGTTCTAATGCTCTCGTAAACTCGATACTGAATCTAATAGGACCAGACAATTTCCACATAATTCCATTAACAAAGAGAAATATTCACGAAACAAAGGTTCAGACTAACACGGAAGTAAACTACAGAACCTTGTCGAAGTATTTAAACGACAATAATAAAAACTTCTACACGTACCAATTAAAAAGCAGTAAAGGCCAGCAAGTAGTACTTAAAGGTATTGAGCCGGAAGTAACACCAGCTGAAGTTACAAGCGCACTGAAGGAGAAAGCTTTTAACGTAAAAAATGTGATTAATATTTTGAATAGAGAAAGAAAGCCTTAACCTCTCTTCAAGGTACAACTTGAACCCGAAACCAAATCCAAGCCTCTGAAAAAAAATGAAGTCCATCCTATTTTCACTCTCCAGTTCCTACTACACCGCAGAATTATGGTAGAAGAGCCGCATAAAAGAAATGGTCCGGTGCAGTGCAATAATTGTCAGGAATATGGCCACACAAGGTCTTATTGCACGCTTCGTCCAGTATGCGTTGTATGTGGAGACCTCCATGACTCCCACAAATGCCCAAAAAATAAAGAGGATCCCAGCATACGGCTAACTACAGGGGCTGCCCAGTCTACAAGGAACTGAAAAGCCGTACACACCAAAGAGTGACCACTGCTCGCTCACATACACCACCTATGAAATCTATGCGTGATGTCTTCCCCCCTACAGCTGTTAAATCTTTAGCCAATAATGAATTCTCCGACAAATGCGCAAGCTTTGCAACTGCTCTAAAATTGGGTCTTAAAAGTACCGCTCCCACCAAACCACGATCATCAGTTTCCCCTAATCAACCAGAAGAACGGTCTACGAACAAAATTGAAACAATGTTATGTAGTCTTCAACAAAGTATGATGGAGTTCATGTCATTCATGCAGACAACTATGCAAGATCTTATGCGAAATCAGAACGTTTTGATTGAGCTGCTTGTTGCTCAAAAACAGACTAAGTAATCAATGGCTCCTCTCCGTATATCACTGTGGAACGCTAACGGCGTCTCACAGCGCAAACTCGAGTTAACTCAATTTCTTAATAATAACCATATCGATGTAATGCTACTCGCAGAAATTCATCTTACAAATAAATACAATTTCCAAATTCGAGGCTACCTCTTCTACAACACGAATCACCCAGACGGGAAAGGACATGTAGGCACTGGGATTCTGATTAGAAATCGCATCAAGCACTGCTTCCACAATAGCTTCGCCACCAACTTCATGCAAGCTACATCTATAGATGTACAAATGGATTCCCGATCCTTAAAGCTTGCCGCCGTATACTGTCCTCCTCGGTTTACAATATCCGAATCCCAATTTCTATTGGCTATTTCAACTCTCTGAGCCAACAATTTATAGCAGCAGGAGACTTTAATGCCAAGCATACGCACTGGGGATCTCGACTTGTGACTCCAAAGGGTAGGCAGTTGTACAATGCAATAATAAAACCAAGCAACAAGCTAGACTGTGTGTCACCTGGGACACCTACATATTGGCCAACAGATCCTAGAAAAATGCCAGACTTGATCGATTTTGCAGTCACAAAAAACATTCCACGCAACCTGATAAGTGCCAACTCCTTATCAGATCTTTCGTCTGATCACTCGCCAGTACTTCTTCACCTAAATCTACAATCAGTTGCGGTAGATAAACCATTCAGACTAACAACGAATAAAACCAATTGGCTTAAGTACAAAAAATATATAAGTTCGCATATTGAGTTGAATCCACGCTTGAATGTCGAAGCTGATATCAACTTATCCACAAACACTCTAGAATCCGTCATGGTCGCAGCTGCTCGCATATCAACTCCACAAACTCAAAAAACATCGTACAATCATAGATACACGAACGTTGAAATAGAGCAGCTTGTTCTCGACGCTCACGGCGAGAATGGCAATCCAACAGATTACCATCTGCAAAACAAAGGTTAAAAGACGCTACACGGAGGCTCTCAGCTGCATTACGTCATGAGGAAGAAAGGTCCCAAAAACATTACATAGAACAGTTATCCCCAATGAGCTCCAAGTTCCCGCTTTGGAGAGCACACTCAACACTCTGCGCACCAATCGAATCTGCAATGCCAATAAGGACATCCACAGGCAACTGGGCTCGCAGCGGCGGAGAAAGAGCCGACAGATTTGCAGAGCATCTTCAAAATGTATTTCAGCCCAATACATCATCAAACGGGATCTCACTTCCAGCAACATCAGATATCGACACATCTACGCCGCAACGACCTTCCCATCCAGCGTTAATTATTAGGACCATGTAGTCTCTATTCAGTTCAAATTAAACTGTTAGAAATTGTATTATTTTAAGATTTGCAACCTTATTGTTAGACTCATAAAGAGAAGATCCAATAAAAACAAACCAAGCTTAAAAAAAAAAAAAAAAAAAAATTTGGATGTTGGGATTATTCGTTTGAATTCGAATTTGTATTTGTTCCATAACTGAATTCAGTTGTGAAGGAAAACATGTGGTGATGATAATTGCGAACAGCGTTCGTATTTGGTACGCATTTGATGAAACAACTGAATCTGCAAGTGTTAGATCCCAATGAGAATCGTTCTCCAGCAAACCCAATAGTTGACATGCTTCTCGATATGTTGGTCATTGGTGGCCATTTACAGTTTTCAAATGCGCAAAAGATTTTGGGCCACGTACATTTAGCAACAGCAGTCGCAAAAAAAAACATTACATCAGCGTCGCTGCGAATGGATCTGCCTCACACATTGCAAGTAAGCTAGTCAATGTTGCTCATTGTGCCGCATTAGCCTCAGTGAAGTAAACTCTTTGGCCATTTTCCAAATGCACTGCTAAATTTACAACTGTGGGATACCTTTCATGAATTTGAAGTGACAATAATCGCCACAGTGCTTCATTAGTACTGACGTATCTGCCCATTTGAAAGTTGCTGATTTCGTCATTCGCATTTTCGCTGCCTTTTGTGACGTACTTACACAAATATTTGATTGATTTGGCTGAATGACAATGCTCAACGTTTGCATGTGCTTTGAAAATTCGTGATGATGAAATGAATTCATTTCCGATCTCAATCTCTTGATTTTGAACTTTAACTTTGATAGTTCGACCATTATTTTCTTTTGAACGCCGACAATAAACTGGATATCCATCGTTTTTTTTTTTTTTTTTTTTTTTTTTTTTTTTTTGTAAACATACTTGCCTGGTGCAAAGCATGAGTTTAAACGACCACAAAGGGCTTATCTCTTCGAATTGGTACTTATAAAGTGGGAGAGTCCTTTGCACAAACTCACAAGCGCCATCTAGTGGTCCACGCGAGATATGGCTCTTTGGTAAATAGTTTCTGGTAAGTCATAGGGCTATCTGGAGCAGTTTAAAGAAATTTGTTTTTGAGGACAAGTGATTCTATGTCAGAAGCCTGCTCTGTTGTTCAGAGTTGTGAGGACTTAGTATTTGTTAAATGGTTAAGGACACTAGTTGGTGTGCCAGTTACCTCAAGGGCTATGAAACGAACACAAGTGAATCTGCATATCTTTGTCTATGGTTTCACAATATGGTTAGCTTTAGAAGCAGTAGTTTAAGAGGAATACAACAATTTATGAAGCATTTGGAGTTTTCCAATTGTAAGCTTGCTGTCGTTAAGGACTTTAGTGGTAAGTCAGTTTCCTAAAAGGACTGTGAAACGTACACAAGTTAATTCTTTCTTGGCCTGAGCTCCTAGTCCGTTATAAAACAAATCTTTATAGTAGGAGGTGGCATTGTCAATGATATCATAGCAATAATCTCCTCCCAGCTCCCTGTAAGCTTCTCCAACTACTTTCATGAAATCTCTGAAGTTAACCTTGGCTACAAAGGGAGCACTGGATGCCCAACTGCCCACAATGACATCGGGATACAATTTCTTGAGCCAAGTTGAATTAATATCATCACGCAAGTGAATATAGTCCTCAGATCGTAGCTTTGCCTGATTGAATCGGATAAACGCTAAACTTTCGGTCTCGACTTTGACATACATGTCGACAGCGAATTGCTGGAATAGCCGACGGCACTTCAGAATGACATTTTCCTCATGTGTACGAATCATCATACGATACGCATAGTAATTCATTGCACTTAGATTTTTATTCGTGAATACGCCTGAAATTTCAAAATTAAATGAATTGTTAATGGAAATCAATAATAGCAATAATAGCAATAATTAATGTGTGAATATTGTACCTGTAATTGGATCGACCATCTTCAACGTGATGTTGTATCCGTCTTGCCCTTGCCAATAAATTATTGGATATTGTAACGCATCGTACAAACGATGTGTCTCGTTTCTTTACTGAACGACAATGTCTTGCGATTTAGTTTGATCGCCAACAATAATTGCAGCAACATCATTAACGGTGGGTGCATTGAATCTTCGCACATGTTCACCTGGTAGGGCACAATCCGCTTTTATGACAAATTTTGTGCGTATCCGATGGCATTCGTTCCAATGTTGTTTTGAACATAGTAACCCTAGCATTATTAGCGTGAAAAATGCTTGCAGCTGTTCAATAATTCGTCTCTTTAACTGTTGTGTTCCCTGTATATTGCACCGAACATTCAGCTTATCCACCATCGACGAAATGAAATATATTTGGAGAAATTGATGCGGTTCATCTGGTGTTGGCACCATTGAACCATGGAAATTCTATATTTGTCCTTGTGTCTGTAATTGCAAACAATCATTTGTTGAAGAATACGGTGTAACTTCTGATTGTGTGATGGTGTAATGTGTGGTGTATATGTAGTTGTTATGTGTTGCAATTTATTGTATTGGTGTGAGTGATTGGTTATGTGTGTTGTATCTTTTACCTTGCAAGTCGGCATGAAGCCGCCTTCTCGAATGATATTAGCTCCAAAAGAAGTCATGCAAAAGCAGTTATTATATTCAAGGATGTGTTGATGAAAATGGGTGGAATCGGGATCACTTACATAGAACAATTGTTTCAGTGGCTGTGGTAGTGTAAGTAATGGATCCAGTTTGACTTTTCCATTTGCGCAGCACAATCCAGCCGTTTCTCTTTTAAACTTTAACGCATTGCATTATCGACATAAAGTCGTCATTGGTCCAATATCTAAATGTTCATCATCACTATAGTTCGCAGTGGGATCATATTGGAATGCCAAACGATTGTATGATGCCAATGATCTTCGTGTGCTCACGCGTTGTCTCAATCGGGCATTTTCTCTTATTGTTTTTGTCTTTCTTCGCTTAAGTTCTGTGAATACACTTGTTGGTGGCTTGCATGTCTTGTGCGGCGGCAGATGTTCGCACGTCGTACTTTAGGCATTTTAGACTATGGACAGAGTGGTGAATTTGACCTCAAATAGACGATCCACATAATTTACACACAACTGTCAAACTTGAAATATTGGTGTGTAGTACAGACAGACGGACATGGCTATATCGTCTCGGCTGTTGACACTGATCAAGAATATATATACTTTATGGGGTCGGAGATGGCTCCTTCTGCCTGTTACATACATTTTCTGTTGGCACTATGTTATAATACCCTTCTACCCTATGGGTAGCGGGTATAAAAATTTTCCACAAATTGTTGTATAGAGAAGCCATAATAATTTTTATACCCGCTACCCTTAGGGTAGAAGGGTATTATAACTTAGTGCCAACAGGAAATGTATGTAACAGGCAGAAGGAGGCATCTCCGACCCCATAAAGTATATATATTCTTGATCAGCATCAACAGCCGAGACGATATAGCCATGTCCGTCTGTCCGTCTGTCCGTCTGTCCGTCTGTCTGTCTGTATGAACACCTGGATCTCAGAGACTATAAGACATAGAGACACCAAATTTGGCAAAAATGTTCCTTCATACCCTACGCAGATCAAGTTTATTTCAAAAGTTGGATGCCACGCCCCCTTCGCCCACAATAAGCATTTATCTAGAAAAAGTCAAGTTTTTTTTATGTAAATCGCGTATAACTCCAAAAGTTCTTTGTGTAATGATGTGTAATTTGGTAAGCCATCTGCGCTTGACACTCTTAATATACCCTGTAATTTTGGTAAAAAACGGATAAGTAGAACAAAAGTTATTCGCGAAATTATTTATCAAAATTGTTGTGCCCAATGCATATGGACGTTTTAAGTGTGTGATTGACCTAGAGATATCAAATTTGGTGACAGTATTCGTGTAGGTCTTACGCAGATCGAGTTTGTTTTAGATTTTTTCCACGCCCCTTTCCGCCCCCAAAAACTGTAAAAGCCGTAATAATGAACCTAGAGCATTGAATTTTGGTATGCATAATAATAATTATATTCTCAATGATTCCTTTGAATTTGGTTGAGATCGAGTGAAAAACAAGGAAGTTATTAATGAATCAATTTTATATGCAAAATTCACTTGAAGCTGCTCGCGCTTTGTTTGTTTAGTTGACGGTGTGACCATGTCGGTGTTGTGGATTTCTTCCCGCTATTTTCAAATATATACAAAACACAAGTTTCAGTATATTTTTGGTATATTTGTTGTTAAAATATCATTAAATTTTTTTTTTTCTCTCGAAATGGGTTGCGGGTATCATACGGTCGAGCACTCTCGACTGTAGCTTTCTTACTTGTTTTTCTTTAAGAACAAACCAATTTTAGTATGAGAAACCAATATTTGTGTACTTGTACCTGCTCTATTTCACACTAAAATTGTTTGAAGTTCTGACTTTGCACGACTGCCATTTTTTTACTATTCATTTATGGCTTTCGAAATTTTGGCTAAAAAACTTGAATATATTCTTTGTAAGATGTTTTCAAAATTGTTATTAATATCTCAAAAATTTTTTTTGGGGTTTTGGTCAATATCCAGGCCTCCGGGATCATAGTGCGATGTTGAGACAATTTATAGGTCTTTCCTCGTATTTCCAAGCTTCTTACAAGTTGTGAAATTGTTTTGTTTTTCTATCCATTGGAAATGGCAGTGATATTTAAAATACTAAACTAACAAAAGTCAGTGAATATTCTTACAAACGACCCAGTATTGGTGATATTCGACCCCCAATATCCTAACGAGTTCCATACAGATGCTATGCTTATATAACGAATACAAAATAGATCTCACGTTGTAGAATATTTCAGCAACTTTGCAGTGGCAAGATACCATTCCTATGGATTGGAAACCCTAGCTTTGGTTCCGTAAAAAATTTTAGTCATTTCCTACTTGGTCGCAATAGACTGATTGTAATTCATTAAAAGCATCTCGTACCAAAATAGATAGAGTACATTGCTGGTGGGCCTACTTACAATCGTTCAATACCGATGTCCAATATAGCTAAGTACATGAATGAAACATCTACTTGGATTGGTAAAAGACACTTGGCAAGGTTTTTATACCCGCTACCCATAGGGTAGAAGGGTATTATAACTTAGTGCCAACAGAAAATGTATGTAACAGGCAGAAGGAGGCATCTCCGACCCCATAAAGTATATATATTCTTGATCAGTGTCAACAACCGAGACGATATAGCCATGTCCGTCTGTCCGTCTGTCAGTCTGTCCGTCTGTATGAACACCTAGATCTCGGAGACTATAAGAGCTAGAGCTACCAAGTTTGGGGACAGTACTCTTATAGGTCCTACGCAGATCAAGTTTATTTCAAAAGTTGGATGCCACGCCCCTTTCCGTCCCCAATAGTCAGTAAAAGCCGTACTAAAAGACCTAGAGCATTGAATTCTAGTATGCTTAATAATAATTATATTCTCAATTCTTGTGAATTTGGTTGAGATCGAATGAAAAACAAGGAAGTTATTAAAGAATCAATTTTATATGCAAAATTCACTTGCAGCTGCCGGCGCTTTGTTTTAGTTGACAGTGTGACCATGTTGGTTGGTTGAAAACAAGTTTCAGTATATTTGGTATATTTTTTGTTAAAATATCATTTAATTTTTTTGTTTTCTCTCGAAATTGGTTGCGGGTATCATACGGTCGAGCACTCTCGACTGTAGCTTTCTTACTTGTTTAATATTACAGGTTTGATAAAAGGAACATATCATCGGAGTCACTTATTTTCTCTTATTTATCTAACAACCATTGTTTAATACATTTCTTCGTTTGCTACATCGCGTCTCCATCCTGTGTCCATGTTATTAGTTTCTTATCACAAAATAGTGAATTACATTTGTGCTTATTAGAGCTCTGTTTATTTCTACATAAACTGAGTTCAAAGTTTTGTTGCTGTGGTAAGCATTAGATGTTGCGTGTCTACTCTTTGTGCTTTCCTTCCCGCTCTCTCTCAACAACTCTCAGTTGACAGTATTCCGTTAGTGGCGTTCTATGATCTCACTGCTTGCTCTTTTTTGTTGTTGTTTACACATTTCTATTTTGAGTCTGTACAGTGGGCATTGAATTTTATAATGGAAGGCAAAATTGTATGTTGTCTGAAAAGTTGCCAGAAGCAGATCACGACTTCGCAACCCAGTTCCTGGCTGTGTACTTCGGTACGGAGCCGAGGCTTTATGCAGACCGTTGCTAAAATTATTTGATTTATCATTTGAGTTATCGACTTTTCCCTCTTTATGGAAGGAGTCGTTCAATATTCCTCTCCATAAGAAGGGAAGTAAGTCTGACGCCAAAAACTATAGAGGGATATGTAAATTGTCTGCTATACCAAAAGTTTTTGAGAAGATATTAACAAGTCATTTACAACATTTATGTAGTTCCATTATTTCCCCCTACCAGCATGGGTTTGTGAAACATAGATCCACTGTTACTAATCTTCTTGAGCTTTCTTCGTTCGTTAACCAGGGTTTCCTTAAAAACGAACAAATTGACGTCATCTATACCGATTTTAGTAAAGCCTTTGACTCAGTAAATCATTCTCTTTTGTTATATAAGCTTGACTTAATTGGATTTCCCAATAATTTGATTTGCTGGATTTCAAGCTATCTAAGCAAAAGAACGCAAAAAGTTTCTTTTGATAATTTTCTTTCTAATACATTCCGAGTTACCTCTGGAGTTCCCCAAGGTAGCCATCTCGGTCCCTTACTTTTCACATTGTTCATAAATGATCTACCTACTGTTTTGACGCAATCTCGCGTAGTAATGTATGCAGATGATGTTAAAATATGCCTGCAGTACAGGGATTGGCCATGCCATATCAAGTTGCAGAGAGATCTTGACTCTTTCCAGTCATGGTACAAAGTGAACTTGTTTAATTTAAACTGTTATAAATGTGTTGTGATGTCCTTCTATAGAGATAATCCATATTTGGCCTCTTACTTACTGAACGGTAACGATATAAAAAGAATTACTGCTGTTGATGTTCTATGTATTCTGTTAGATCATAAACTTAAATTTTCTGACCACATTTCTAGAATGGTCAATAAAGCTACGTCTGTTCTCGGTTTCATTAAGAGGTGGTCAAACGAATTGGATGATAGTAAAAAAATGGCAGTCGTGCAAAGTCAGAACTTCAAACAATTTTAGTGTGAAATAGAGCAGGTACAAGTACACAAATATTGGTTTCTCATACTAAAATTGGTTTGTTCTTAAAGAAAAAAAATTATTATGGCTTCTCTATACAACAATTTGTGGAAAATTTTTATACCCGCTACCCATAGGGTAGAAGGGTATTATAACTTAGTGCCAACAGAAAATGTATGTAACAGGCAGAAGGAGGCATCTCCGACCCCATAAAGTATATATATTCTTGATCAGTGTCAACAACCGAGACGATATAGCCATGTCCGTCTGTCCGTCTGTCAGTCTGTCCGTCTGTATGAACACCTAGATCTCGGAGACTATAAGAGCTAGAGCTACCAAGTTTGGGGACAGTACTCTTATAGGTCCTACGCAGATCAAGTTTATTTCAAAAGTTGGATGCCACGCCCCTTTCCGTCCCCAATAGTCAGTAAAAGCCGTACTAAAAGACCTAGAGCATTGAATTCTAGTATGCTTAATAATAATTATATTCTCAATTCTTGTGAATTTGGTTGAGATCGAATGAAAAACAAGGAAGTTATTAAAGAATCAATTTTATATGCAAAATTCACTTGCAGCTGCCGGCGCTTTGTTTTAGTTGACAGTGTGACCATGTTGGTTGGTTGAAAACAAGTTTCAGTATATTTGGTATATTTTTTGTTAAAATATCATTTAATTTTTTTGTTTTCTCTCGAAATTGGTTGCGGGTATCATACGGTCGAGCACTCTCGACTGTAGCTTTCTTACTTGTTTAATATTACAGGTTTGATAAAAGAAACATATCATCGGAGTCACTTATTTTCTCTTATTTATCTAACAACCATTGTTTAATACATTTCTTCGTTTGCTACATCGCGTCTCCATCCTGTGTCCATGTTATTAGTTTCTTATCACAAAATAGTGAATTACATTTGTGCTTATTAGAGCTCTGTTTATTTCTACATAAACTGAGTTCAAAGTTTTGTTGCTGTGGTAAGCATTAGATGTTGCGTGTCTACTCTTTGTGCTTTCCTTCCCGCTCTCTCTCAACAACTCTCAGTTGACAGTATTCCGTTAGTGGCGTTCTATGATCTCACTGCTTGCTCTTTTTTGTTGTTGTTTACACATTTCTATTTTGAGTCTGTACAGTGGGCATTGAATTTTATAATGGAAGGCAAAATTGTATGTTGTCTGAAAAGTTGCCAGAAGCAGATCACGACTTCGCAACCCAGTTCCTGGCTGTGTACTTCGGTACGGAGCCGAGGCTTTATGCAGACCGTTGCTAAAATTATTTGATTTATCATTTGAGTTATCGACTTTTCCCTCTTTATGGAAGGAGTCGTTCAATATTCCTCTCCATAAGAAGGGAAGTAAGTCTGACGCCAAAAACTATAGAGGGATATGTAAATTGTCTGCTATACCAAAAGTTTTTGAGAAGATATTAACAAGTCATTTACAACATTTATGTAGTTCCATTATTTCCCCCTACCAGCATGGGTTTGTGAAACATAGATCCACTGTTACTAATCTTCTTGAGCTTTCTTCGTTCGTTAACCAGGGTTTCCTTAAAAACGAACAAATTGACGTCATCTATACCGATTTTAGTAAAGCCTTTGACTCAGTAAATCATTCTCTTTTGTTATATAAGCTTGACTTAATTGGATTTCCCAATAATTTGATTTGCTGGATTTCAAGCTATCTAAGCAAAAGAACGCAAAAAGTTTCTTTTGATAATTTTCTTTCTAATACATTCCGAGTTACCTCTGGAGTTCCCCAAGGTAGCCATCTCGGTCCCTTACTTTTCACATTGTTCATAAATGATCTACCTACTGTTTTGACGCAATCTCGCGTAGTAATGTATGCAGATGATGTTAAAATATGCCTGCAGTACAGGGATTGGCCATGCCATATCAAGTTGCAGAGAGATCTTGACTCTTTCCAGTCATGGTACAAAGTGAACTTGTTTAATTTAAACTGTTATAAATGTGTTGTGATGTCCTTCTATAGAGATAATCCATATTTGGCCTCTTACTTACTGAACGGTAACGATATAAAAAGAATTACTGCTGTTGATGTTCTATGTATTCTGTTAGATCATAAACTTAAATTTTCTGACCACATTTCTAGAATGGTCAATAAAGCTACGTCTGTTCTCGGTTTCATTAAGAGGTGGTCAAACGAATTGGATGACCCTTATATTACTAAGACTCTTTATACTTAATTTGTCCGTCCGATTCTGGAATATGGCTCGTGCGTAAGGTCTCCACAGTATTCTGTGCACCAGGATCGCATTGAATGTGTTCAAAAACAATTTCTCCTATTTGCTTTTTGTGGCTTGAACTGGAATGGTGAAGTGAGATTACCGTCATATAGTAGTAGACTTCTTTTAATTCCTCCCGTTTTTCTCTTATGTCCGATTCTGATTTTCTATTTTGTGCTATCCGTGTTTTTTTTTTTTGCATGCCCGAATCTATCCTGTCCAAACGCTAATCGTGTCGTTCGTCTTGCGACTGCGCCTCCCGGTCGGTTGGGCGGGAGGATGGTTTATTGGGATCCGCGCGTAACAAGCATTGGCTTGGTATCGCTGGGCCACTTGAATGTGCATACTATGTACGTCCAAAAACGTCCAACTCTACGTATTTACCTTATATTTCACAACTATATTTGAGGATACTGTATGAAGTTTTTTGTTTTTGCATTACAGTTGGAGTGCAACAGAAGTTAAGCATATTGCAGAAGTTAACCTGAGTCATTCTATAGTGCTGTTCAACAAACTTAAATGTTTTCAAATTAATGTAATCGGAAAACAGGTAAATATATTTTTTATTATCTCCCCCTAAACTGAATTTTGTTTATTGTGTATTTCATTTTAGCTTGGTCCCTCATATGTCCATCTCTTTCTTCATTCTCCCATGTTTGGAAATTTTCAAATATTTCAAACCATTACGGTTTCATTAAGAGGTGGTCAAAGGAATTTGATGACCCTTATATTACTAAACCCTTCATACATCACTTGTTCGTCCGATTCTGGAATATGGTTCGTGCGTATGGTCTCCACAATATTCTGTGCACCAGGATCGCATTGAATCTGTTCAAAAACAGTTTCTCTTATTTGCTTTGCGTGACTTGAACTGGAATGCTGAAGTGAGATTGCCGTCATATAGTAGTAGACTTCTTTTAATTAACCTACCTTCTTTAGCCAACCGTAGAATAATGCTTGGCATTTTATTTATTTTTAATCTTATTAATGGTGATATTGATTCTTCAGAATTAATATCGCGACTAACCTTTTCCGTTCCATCTAGACTAACCCGTAGTTTCATTCCGCTTGCTCCCCCCTATGTAGATCTAATTTTGCATTGCATGACCCTTTTAGAGTTTTATGTTATAACTATAATAGATGTTATGTTTTCTAGCGCTAACACTGCTTTTAATCTTAAAACTTTACTAATAACCTATTTAACTAATAATTAGACTGAATTTAGCTTATAGTAATAAATTAAAATTTTTTCATTCCACCCGTTTCTTTATTATGTCCGATCCTGTATTTCTATTTTATGCTATCCGCGTTTTTTTTTTGCATGCCCGAATCTATCCTGTCCGATCGCGAATCGTGTCGTTCGTCCTGCGACAGCGCCTCTCGGTCGGTTGGGCGGGAGGAGGGTTTATTGGGATCCGCGCGTAACAAGCATTGGCTTGGTATCGCTTGGGCCACTTGAATGTGCATACAATGTACGTCAACGTCCAACAACATATAACTAGACCCTTTATACTTCACTTGTTCGTCCGATTCTGGAATATGGCTCGTGCGAATGGTCTCCACAGGATTCTGTGCACCAGGATCGCATTGAATCTGTTAAAAAACAATTTCTCTTATTTGCTTTGCGTGGGATCCGCGCGTAACAAGCATTGGCTTGGTTTCGCTTGGGGCACTTGAATGTGCATACTATTTACGGCAACGTCCAGATAATATATATCGAACTGCAAAATCTTTTTCCTGGAAAGTAGAGGCTGAGCTTCATCTTATTCTAAAGGTCAGTATCATGTTCAGTCTCCCATAACACTTTTTGGTGTACAGAATCGTATTATTTTAGACTAGGGTGGATGCTTTGCCAGTTTGAAAATTTCAGAATTTTGGCATGAGATCGGTGAAAAGCTTATTGTCTGTGGCAGTGCTTGAACGCTACTCCTGAAGTATTTTGTTTTGCTATTGATACCATTCTCAATTTCTCGAGAGCCGAAACAGAGCCATAGCAGAACAACGAAAAAGTATGTGCCCAGCAGAGATCGTCAACAAGCCACCGCAAAAATGTGTATACTCTTAACTCACGAGTATTTTTGCCATTCGAGTATATTTGTTACGAGTAGAAAAAATGATTGAGTATTTACGGGTGCGAGTGCCAGTGGCATTCGTGCTTACCGAGTATGAGTGCCGATACCACTTGTGCTTACCGAGTACGAGTGCCGATACCACTTGTGCTTACCGAGTACGAGTGCCGATACCACTTGTGCTTAGCAAGTGCGAGCGCCAATGCCATTCGTGCTTAGCGAGTGCGAGTGCCGAATCCACCGCATCATTTTTATGATCGGCAAAAGGGGTGGAAATGCATACTCGTAATATTTGCTGTGGGTATTTGATGCGCAAGTGAAGATTGTGAGCGGATATTTTGTATAAGTTAACAAGCGTCACGCGCTAGTAAACATCAAACTACCCTCGCATGCTCGCACCACAAACATATAGAGCAACCCACGCGCATGCAACGGATCGTATGTCGCAATGCAGAACTTAGTGCTTATGACATTTTTTGCTGAATTATTGGAATTATTGGAGAGTCGCTGGTCAGTACTTTTCCACTGTACTTCTGAGTGCTTCATAATACTGAAAATCTACCTATATTAATTTTAAATGGATTGAATTGTATGTTTTTGACCTTGTGGTAAATGTATATGTATAATAAAAAGGGTTTTTGCAGATATCTGTAATTTCCGGAAATTCCATAAAAAAGTCAGTGCAAGGCATGCAAAAGGCACTCATTAAACCGCGAACAGCTGCGTCGCGACGCAAAATCATTTACGATCAAGAAAGGAGGTCGGTTACAAACACTCGAATACTTGCCCAACCATTCGAATCATTGTCGAAATATTCGGGTGGATTTCGAATTTTGTCACAAGTGCAAGAATGATCGGTTGCCGAAATGCAACACACTCGTCACGCACAAGTGTTTGAATCACGAGTAGCAAATTGATTCGGTCCCGAAAAGGCACACACAAGTTGTGACCGAGTGTCACAAGTGTGTGTGTGTGTGTCTTGAATTTTGCTTAAGGGTGAGAGTAGCATCGCAACACAAAAATTCATGAGTGTGAGTAGTTGACCAAAAACAACCACCTTTGACGTTCTCTGGTGCCCAGCCATGCTCTCAGTTTCGTGGCTGTAGTAATAAGTTGAGAACGAGATGAGAGCAGAGCAAATGATGTTTTACATGTGTTGGATTTTTCTTAATCTGTTGTTGCTATTTTCTGCTTCTTATGTTTGGCTTTTGGGTTTGGAATTACTGACGGAAAAGAAATTGAAATTAACTAAGAATTAATAAAAGTAAACCCCCAGAAAACAAATAATGGGGTAGAGCGTCTGTACATCGAGTGCCGATTAAATTCAGGCTGATGAAATAAAAAAAATAAAATAGAATAAAAGGAAAGAAATAAAATGAGACGAAATGCCGACCACGCAACGAAAAGAATAGGATAGATAAAAATTCCCGCAGATCTAAAAAAATGAAACACAACACGAAAATAAAAAGAATTAGGTGGTGGTAAAATGGGGGAAGTAAAGAATTCCATTTCAAATTCGTGGAACGGAATATGATTTCAAAAACTAGACTCGGATTGACAGAAACTTATCGATGACCAGCCAATCATTTTCATCATGCGCACTAACTCATAGAACAACTATCTTTCATATCAACTTCCCAAAATATTGAGAGTATTTTAAGCTCCGATAAGCGTAAAGAGTGAGCCGGAGGTGATCGCTAGGTTTGTACTAGATTTGGCGGGTAGTTTAAAGCTATTGAGTGAATTGTTCAAATTAAACGTGAAATTCATATGGGGTAAGGTGCAGAAGTTAGCAATTAAACAGTTAAAGGGAACGGTTTCGGTAGTCCCCTTGCTTTCCTATTTTGCCTTAACGGATCGGACTAGTTTAATTGCAGACGCTAGTCCAGTAGCATAAGGAGCGGTTCATCAGCGGTTCTCTCGTTTGTTTTATTTTTATTTGATTTGAGTTTTATTGAATTTGGTAACCTCTTAAGGCTATATTTAAGCCCATCTCCAATCATCCAGCTCGCAAGCTCGAAAGGTGGCTTTTACGTCTACAATCTTAACGTTTCCGGATTGTGTATAAGCCAGAAAAAGAAAATATCGCCGACTTATTTTATTGGCAGGGAGAGCGAAACAGATTTCATATCGTACTAATATAATATTTCAGTTTCGTTATCAATTTCAGAGATAGTAGAGGGTAGTACTCAAGATGAGGAAATAAAAGATTAGTGGTAACAAGATACATCGAGTCCATTCTATCCGTTTCGATTTGAAATACCTAACGGTATTTGGTTTTCATCGATTATTACCTTCGATATACATAATAGCGAGGAGCATCAAATCAAAGGTTATAATAACCGAGAAGGAGGACGTTTTCGCAAGGCTAGGATTTCCCCAAATTTTGACAGCGGTCGTTAGTTCATAAGCGCGGAATTCAAAGAATTTTCTACAAACAAGTAAGAAAGCTACAGTCGAGAGTGCTCGACCGTATGATACCCGCAACCCATTTCGAGAGAAAACAAAAAACTTAAATGATATTTTAACAAAAAATATACCAAATATACTTAAACTTGTTTTTTTGTATATATTTGAAAAAAAACGGGTACAAATCCACAACACCGTTATGGTCACACTGTCAACTAAACAAACAAAGCGCGAGCAGCTGAAAGTGAATTTTGCATATAAAATTGATTCTTTAATAACTTCCTTGTTTTTCATTCGATCTCAACCAAATTCACAGGAATCGTTAAGAATATAATTATTATTATGCATACCAAAATTCAATGTTCTAGGTCTATTATTACGGGCTTTTGGGGGCGGAAAGGGGCGTGGCATCCAATTTTTGAAATAAACTTGATCTGCGTAGGACTTATAGGAGTACTGTCTAAAAATTTGGTAGCTCTAGCTCTTATAGTCTTTGAGATCTAGGTGTTAATACAGACGGACATGGCTATATCGTCTCGGCTGTTGACACTAATCAAGAATATATATAGTTTATGTGGTCGGAGATGCCTCCTTCTGCCTGTTACATACTGTTTCTGTTTTTCTGTTGGCACTAAGTTATAATACCCTTCTACCCTATGGGAAGCGGGTATAAAAATGGGATTGAGTTACGTACAACTCTTCCATATTGGCCGCAAGCGAACGGCGTGATGGAGAATATCAATAAATCGCAGATTAAACGTCCAAGAATCGCATATGCTAGTAGAAGTAACAACACGAAGGAGTTGCAAAAGTGTTATTGTGTAACGTAACACCGTATACAGGGTTGTGAGCTCGGAGGAAAGATACATGTGCCAGATGTCTTCAATGCTCTCAAAACGGGTTCCACGAAGTGGTAATTTGAGTTTTGGAAACAGGTTGCTCGACGATATTTGTAGAATTTTTTATCAAAAACTCGTTCACAATGATAAATTTGTGCGCTGGTGCATTATCGCAGTGCAAAATCCAACTCTTGTCCGCCATAAATCTCGATTTTTGCGACGAGCATTCTCTCTTTAACGCTTCATATTGCCAGGATAATATTCTTATTGACGGTTTTGCCCTCCGGTCAAAATTCCAAATGATTTTCGATCATTTCCTTTAATTTGATCACGTTTTGCTCAGTTGAAAAGGTCAAAGGCCGTCCTGAACGTGGCAAGTCGTTCACCTCTTCTCGCCCCTCTTTGAACAATTTATACCAATCTTAAACTTGAGTTTTCAACATGGTTGAATCACAACATTTTTTTTAACATTTTCAACTTTTTGCCACAAGAAATTTCCTTAGAAACACAAAATTTCACACAAACACTTTGTTCAATATTTTTATCCATAGCTACTACTACATTCAAATAAACTCTGCGCAAAATGAATTGAATGAAACTGAGTACGATGCGGAATACGATTGACTGAGTGAGTTCGCTCGCGTAAGACTCGGACGCACAACGTTCAAATGAAACAAATTAATTTCCCCACGGGAATGGTTGAGAAAAAAAATAAGCGTTTCAAATGCATTCGAATGCCAAAACAGCTATTTAATTGTTGTTGTCTTATCACACAAGAAGCACAAAGACACGTCATAAGTACACACAACAACAATAAACGCACTAAAAACAAAAACAAAATTACAATAACTGTAAATACGCAAAGAAAATACATAGAATCTCGTCTGCTTCGTTTTCTCCTTCCATCTCTGCTGACCACCGCAACAAATGACAACTCGAATAATTCGAATGTCTTCCGCGTGGTCAAATTTGTCAATCCGTTTTTTGTTTCACTCATTCCCACTCATTTTACTGAACGTCTTATGTTATGAGATTCAACACGCACTCATATTTGCACAATGCCGTTTCATTTCAACTTTCTCACTCATTCAACTCAATTTAAATCGAATGCATTCATTTCGATTTACGTCGTGAGCTCAGCAGGGCAGACTTCTAATATACATTTTGTGACGGAGACAATTAACTTAATGTTGATACTGTCCGCAAATTGGGCGGAATTTTTCCCACGCAATTCGTATAGCTCAAATAGTGAACTTATGTTTTAAGAAAACTACATTTATCAATGTAGAATTTCTGAAACTATTTATACCCGCTACCCATAGGGTAGAAGGGTATTATAACTTAGTGCCAACAGGAAATGTATGTAACAGGCAGAAGGAGGCATCTCCGACCCCATAAAGTATATATATTCTTAATCAGCGTCAACAGCCGAGACGATATAGCCATGTCCGTCTGTCCGTCTGTCTGTCCGTATGAACACCTGGATCTCAGAGACTATAAGACATAGAGACACCAAATTTGGCAAAAATGTTCCTTCATACCCTACGCAGATCAAGTTTATTTCAAAAGTTGGATGCCACGCCCCCTTCGCCCACAATAAGCATTAATCTAGAAAAAGTCAAGTTTTTTTTTATGTAAATTGCGTATAACTCCAAAAGTTCTTTGTGTAATGATGTGTAATCTGGTAACCCATCTGCGCTTGACACTCTTAATATACCCTGTAATTTTGGTAAAAATCGGATTAGTAGAACAAAAGTTATTCGCGTAATTATTTATCAAAATTGTTGTTCCCAATGCATATGGACGTTTTAAGTGTCTGATTGACCTAGAGATATCAAATTTGGTGACAGTATTCGTGTAGGTCTTACGCAGATCAAGTTTATTTTAGATTTTTGCCACGCCCCTTTCCGCCCCCAAAAACTGTAAAAGCCGTAATAATAGACCTAGAGCATTGAATTTTGGTATGCATAATAACAATGATAGTCTGAATGACTCCTGTGAATTTGGTTGAGATCGAATAAAAAACGAGGAAGTTATTAAAGCATCCATTTTGTATGCAAAATTCACTTGCAGCTGCTCACGCTTTGTTTGTTTAGTTGACAGTGTGACCATGTCGGTGTTGTGGATTTTTTCCCGCTATTTTCAAATATATACACACAAAACACAAGTTTCAGTGTATTTTTGGTATATTTGTTGTTAAAATATCATTAAAATTTTTTTTATACCCGCTACCCATAGGGTAGAAGGGTATTATGACTTAGTGCCAACAGGAAATGTATGTAACAGGCAGAAGGAGGCATCTCCGACCCCATAAAGTATATATATTCTTAATCAGCGTCAACAGCCGAGACGATATAGCCATGTCCGTCTGTCCGTCTGTCCGTCTGTCTGTCTGTATGAACACCTGGATCTCAGAGACTATAAGACATAGAGACACCAAATTTGGCAAAAATGTTCCTTCATACCCTACGCAGATCAAGTTTATTTCAAAAGTTGGATGCCACGCCCCCTTCGCCCACAATAAGCATTAATCTAGAAAAAGTCAAGTTTTTTTTTATGTAAATTGCGTATAACTCCAAAAGTTCTTTGTGTAATGATGTGTAATCTGGTAACCCATCTGCGCTTGACACTCTTAATATACCCTGTAATTTTGGTAAAAATCGGATAAGTAGAACAAAAGTTATTCGCGTAATTATTTATCAAAATTGTTGTGCCCAATGCATATGGACGTTTTAAGTGTGTGATTGACCTAGAGATATCAAATTTGGTGACAGTATTCGTGTAGGTCTTACGCAGATCAAGTTTATTTTAGATTTTTGCCACGCCCCTTTCCGCCCCCAAAAACTGTAAAAGCCGTAATAATGAACCTAGAGCATTGAATTTTGGTATGCATAATAACAATGATAGTCTGAATGACTTCTGTGAATTTGGTTGAGATCAAATGAAAACCAAGGAAGTTATTAATGAATCAATTTTATATGCAAAATTCACTTGCAGCTGCTCGCGTTTTGTTTGTTTAGCTGACAGTGTGACCATGTCGGTATTTAATGGATTTAAAAAAAAAATGTATATACAAAAAAAAACAAATTTCAGTATATTCTGTGGTATATTTTTTGTTAAAATATCATTTAAGCTTTTTGTATTCTCTCAAAATGGGTTGCGGGTATCATACTGTCGAGCACTCTCGACTGTAGCTTTCTTACTTGTTTTTATCTCGAAATGGGTTGCGGGTATCATACGGTCGAGCACTCTCGACTGTAGCTTTCTTACTTGTTTTAATATATCTATATTCGACCAAAAGGCGATCGGAGCCTAGTTTTCTCTTTTAAGAGCTAAGCCTATGAGGGCGTCGCTAAACTGTTTTATTGAGAGCGATTAAACGTATCTTCATTACACCTGTGATAATTAGTGTACATGGTACTCCTTTAGTCGAAGGATCGAGTAACCTCACGATTTATTGATTTTCATAGCTAACAATTCTTTTAATTTTTTGCATTTGGCTTTGACGAATCACAATTTCTTGACGGACTACCACCCTCTGATGCACAACTTCTGATAATTCAGATTCGGTAACTTGATCATCATATCGACGCATTTCCGCGAAAGTATCGTATGTCGACTTTTTACGAAATTGAGATTTTAATGCAAAATTGTTAGGTACCTAATGTCTCACTACCCTGTAAAATATTAAAACTGAAAACCCTATAGTTCCGATAAAAATTAAGTTTTATCGTATGTTACAGTGCTTTTTAATGTGCGCGCGAACTTATCGTATGTCCATACAAATTTTTTTTTCATGTGAATGGAAATACTTCAAACGCACAAAAATAAAGAAATACAATAACAAATGTTTATAATCGCTGAAACATCTTATGATTTTGCTTATTGCTTGTTCTTCTTTCTGCCGTTAATTCTTGGTGTGCGTTTTGATATTCACTGATCTTACTTCTGATAAGTGAAGATGTTAGAGCTTTAATTAGTGTTTTAGATTTTGAGTTTTAGTCTTTGTTTGGTTTCAAGTGCACCAAGTTTGTATTATAAAGCAATTTATTAAATATGGAATGGCCTCAAGAAAGAGTAAGTATTGAGTTTGGTCTTTATTTAATTATTGTCCAGGTATCGTAATATTCTTTGTATACTTGTATTCTTGTAAGATATTTGGAGATCGTGGTCTTAAAAGAAAAAGTGCAAAGAAAGATGTTAAAAAATATTCAATAAAAAAAGGAGTACATCCCAATCCATGCAAATTAAAAAAATGTGGTAACGATTGCGTATCAGTGCCCGAAAATTCTAGGCAAAACATTAATGAGCTCTACTGGGGAATGTCGAATGAAAGATGGGTGACGTGGCTACTATCCAATATAAAGCGCAAGGAAATAAGAAAAAGGCGAGCTGGACTGAAAACGAATTGTGTACATAGGCGCAATGCGACCTTCGAATATTAATTTTCAGATGAAGGGAAATATTCCAAGTTTGTCAAAATTTTTTTTTTAAAACATTAAATATATCTCAAATGGTTATCCGACACGCATTAAAAAAGGCAAACATTTGTGAGACCCAAAAGAAAACATCACATAATAAAACTGATGGGACTAAAATATAAATTGTAAAAGATTTTATTAAAAAATTGCCTGCTGTGCCTTCGCACTATTGCCGCAAAAATAATACAAAAGTTTATCTACTCAGAGAATTTAGAAATGTATCAAATTTATATAAATTGTACATTAGTTATTTGAATGATCAAGACTTAAATTACTCATTAGTTTCGTGTCGAATATTTCGAAAAGTCTTTAGCACAGAATTTTCAATAGGGTTTCACTTGCCAAAAAAAGATAAATGTCCGATTTACGAAAACATAAAATATACAAACGAAGAAGAGAGAGAAAAAATTATAAGTTCGGAAGAATATCAAAATCACATAAGAAATAAAAAACTTAGTATATCAATGTTTCTCAAGGAACAAGATGACAGTAAAATGTGTCAACAATTTCTTTGTGTTAGTTTTGATTTACAAAAGGTTTTGCATACACCTTTTTCAAAAAATGTAACCCTTTTTTATTCACGCAAATACGCATATTACAACCTGTATGAAAGTGGGACTCGAAATGGGTATTGGTTTTTGTGGGGTGAAGTCGATGGGAAGAGAGGCTGTAATGAAATATGCTCAGCTCTTTTAAAATATTTAATTATTTTAGATAGTAAGAAAAAAACAGAACACCTTAGCCTTTATTGTGACAGTTGCGCTGGCCAAAATAAGAATCAGGCAGTGCTAGCAATGATAATTTATTTCTTAAATTCATCTCGTTTTTTAAAAACTATAAAAATTACTTATTTATTGCCTGGACACACTATGATGCCAGTGGACTCGGTACACAGTACTATTGAATCCTTTGTACGAAATCGTAATGTATGGGCACCCAGTGAATGGCCGACACTTATTGGAAATGCTTGAACAAATCCAACCGGCTATGAATGTATAGAATTAAAGTACACAGACTTTAAAAACTGGAAACTTTTTCCAAACTCTTTATTTAAGCATAAAACATTACATTTAAGTAAATTACGGATCGCTGTTATTAAAAAATGTCCATTATCAAAAGAATTGAATTATGAATATTTTGAAATTTCTAAGAAGTATCTTTTTAATTTGCCTAATTTCACCCAAACCATAAAATCATTATATAATTGTAAGCTAAATATTTCTAAGAAAAAATTTGAGGATCTTAATAATTTATGTAAGCAAAATAGTATACCTCCCAGATACCACAATGAATATAAAGCCTTGGGACATTCTACCAAAGTATTTGATTGTTTAAACGAAACAGATGAAGACGATGATATTTTAGATTAATTTTCCATGAATATATTACAAATATTTTGTTTATAATGTTGTTAATAAATAAAATTTCTAATGTTTATTTCGCATAATAAAACAAATTTTAGTATCGTATGTCGCACGTTGTGCGCAAGGGAATAAAAACAAAGCGGGCGAAATTATCGTATGTATTAATATTCTTATTTTTTCATGAAATGGTGCCGTTAGTGCCGTTATGCCGTTAACAAAAATTAAGTTGTCATTAGTTACTACAGCTAAAACCACGAAACCTTGAAAAATATTTGCATGATTTTCTCATTGCTAAGAGATTAAATCAAAAAAGGCTTCTCCTGTAAAATTTGATTTTTCAACATACGATACTTTCGCGGAAATGCGTTGATATGTACATATATATAAATTAACCTATTACAACTGGAAATTATATTATAATTCTTGTCGGTAAGTCAACTGGGTACAGCTTACGTAGTCTTCTTTTTCTGGGGGTTTCAGACATCTTGCAAGCAAATTGGGGTGTCTGTCAAGTCTTTCCATATAGTTTTTTAAGGACGTCACCCACCTTTGGCACCTTTAGATCTCTTTCAATATTGTCGTTTCTCATGTACCAAGGGCATTACATACTTTTCTTAATATCTTGCTTTGGGACACTCTAATTTTGCTAATATTGGATATAGCGGCTACGCCGTAGATTTGAAAGGCGTATTTCCAAATGGGACTAATTATAGCTTTGTATATCCTTACTTTGTTGTATAATGATAATTTCACCGCAGACAGAAGCGACGACATCTGCTTTGGCCATGACCGATTTCTGGATCATGGTGGTATCACGCTTGTATGTAGCCGCCTATCTAATATCACACCAAGGTACTTGTGATGCGACTTATGAGTTAGTGTTGAACCTTGCATGTATATGGGTCCGCAGATTCGTGGCCTTGTGGGACACGTGACGGTCGCACACTTATCGCTGTTTATGCCAATGTTCCATTTTTTTGCCCAATTTTCGAAATATTGAACATATTTTTGTAGACCTTCTGTTGCTTCATCAATACTCTTACTTCTGATCAGCACTGCAGTATCATCAGCATAAGTAGCTACCATAGCGTCTTCCTCGTCAATGCCAGATATCGCTCTGTTGGTCGGCATATCCGATGTGAATAGCGTATACAGAGCAGGACCCAATACACTGCCTTGCGGGACGCCTGCGCATACTGAGCGCTTGGTGGATTGCTCGCCATCCACGACCACACTGAAGGTCCTGCCAATTAAAAAGCTGCATATTAGCTGGAACAGCTGGGGAGTGAGAATTGGTCGAAGTTTAAAAAGTAGTCCATCGTGCCAGACCCTATCGAATGCTTGTCTTATGTCCATAAACACCGCCACGGCATACATTTTGTGCTCCATTGCTTCCTGTGCAAAATTTACCACACGGTGAAGCTGCTCTGGTGATCCATGACTTTTCCTAAAGCCAAACTGCCATTTTGGAATTCTCTTTGATACAGCATCAAGTTGTAGTAAACGGGTCAATATCACCCTTTCAGCCATTTTCCCCAGCGCCGGTAGAAGACTAATTGGTCTATAACCATCCACATCGGTGTGTTGTTTTTCAGGCTTCGGAATCATGGTTATAAGCGCCATCTTCCAGATGCTAGGGAAGTAGCCCAACCTCAATATGGCATTGAGCAGCAATACTATAAATAGTAATGCTCTTGTTGGAAGGAGTTTCAACGTTCTGTTGTCTAAGCTGGCGTGTCCTGGCGACTTCTTCGGTTGCAGTTTTTCAACCAGATGCTCTACTTCATGCAGAGTGACCGGTTTTGCTGGCAAGTCCATCTGAAAAGGCATATCCATCTGCATCTTCACAGCACGACGCACTACCTCCGTAGAATAGTTAAAAGGCTTGAATCTCTTCTCAAGGCTGTCTGCAAAAACCTCAGCTTTATCCTGGCTGGAATAGCACCAATTGCCAACTGAATTTTTAATTGGAGACTTCCTGATGGCTTGTCTTTTGAACCGATTTGTCAATTTCCAAAGAGAGTAGTTCGTAGATGCATCAGGGCCGGCTTCTTCCAATAGATCATCAATCTTATCTTGCTTATGCTTTGTCAGCACTTTCTTCACCCGGTTCGATAATCTTTTGAAAATTTGGTGGACTCGAGAATCTCCCGTTCTCACATATTCTTTTCTAACCTTTCTTTTCGTACGCAACAATGCTACTATGTTTGGTGGCAGTGGTACAGTAAAACATTTACTTTGCGTACTTCTGGGAGCAGCTACAGTTGAGGCTTCTGTGATGTTGCGCATAAATATGTCAATAGCATCGTTAATATCTGCAGCACTATTTAATTCCATATTTAAGTTTATTCTGCAGTCCATTTCGAATTGAAAGACTTCTATACAAGAGCCAGGCGAGAGTATAAAATGTCTCTTTGGTTTGCGCTGCACAGCTGTGTAATGTGGCTACCAAGGGCAAGTAATCAGAGGAAAGTTCGTAGTGCGTTTTGATTGAAAGGTTGTCATAAGAGATACCATACACCTCATAAAAGTCTATCGCAGAGGGATTATTCTGTGTGTTGTCTGAATAGAAAGTTGGCACGCCACTAGCTAGGATTTGATATGCTCCGCTTAAGACGGCCTCTTGTAAACTCCTACCTCGACTGCAAGTCCTTTGGTTTCCCCACCAAGGGTGTTTGGCATTGAAGTCTCCACCTGCGATGAATCTATTTCCCAAAGTTTGAAGTAGGATATCAAGTTTGGTGGGAGGTATAGGGAAGCGATTTTTATGCGTCCTGCACTCGTATATACATTTACACAGGCAGCTTGTGTATTTTCTGTTGTTATATGCTCGTCCTGAGCGTGCGCTATGCTGGATTTAATTATTATTGCAGCTCCACTTCTTGAGGTCCCGCTGGGATGGGTGGCGTAAAACTGCGCAAATCCTGGTAGGAAAACTTTTTGACCAGGACGCAAATGCGTTTCTGTTACAAGCATTATATCAATTTGATGCGCGCCTAGGAAGTGTCTAAGTTCTTCGTTATGTGAAATTAATCCTCGCGCGTTCCATAATCCGATGTTCAGTTTTGGATAAATCATTTTGAAATGAGCTTCTGGATCAAATCGCGAAAGGCTCTGTTTGACTCGATCGCTTCTTGCATTAGTTTAAACATCAAATCCATCATTGTGTTTAAGTCTATAATCGCTTTTTCTAAAGATCGAAACTTATCGTTCGACCGAAGCTCTTCCTCAGCGTCATTTGTCTTGGTCCAATTCTGTTTTTTTTTTATATTGACATTTCTGTCTCTCGCTTGTCTTTCCATGTCTGCATACGAAAATCCATTTTTTACGGAAGCAAATGGTATAAATTGCGCAGATGTACTTTGCCTATTTATTCATATTGGTAAACCATCCTTGGGCAATCTGGCCTCTGGCTTTAGTTTTTTGGCAAGCTCGATACGGGTTTTACAACCTTTGTAGTTGGAGATGTGATCTTCTCCTAATAAGCGACGACTCCAGATTTGCGAGGTTATTAACCATTGGCACGCATATTGCTGGAGGTTTTAGAGGAGCTTTTTGCTGTATGGGGATGTCGTTAGTTTCTGAAGCAGGAGGTTCAACAGGGTCATCCATTTCCATTAATTATTCCGCTTCGTCAGCAAGAGCAGCAAACCTATTACTACGCATGGTAGAAGTCAAGCGGCTGCCCACATCATTTCGACCATCAATAACATTGATTTGCGTTATTTTATTTTTGGCAATAATCTTTGTAGCCTTTGGACTTCTTTGCTTTCTGTGCAAAGATCCCATAGGCATTTGGAAAGAGCATCCATTTTTATACCCGCTACCCATAGTGTAGAAGGGTATTATGACTTAGTGCCAACAGAAAATGTATGTAACAGGCAGAAGGAGGCATCTCCGACCCCATAAAGTATATATATTCTTGATCAGCGTCAACAGCCGAGACGATATAGCCATGTCCGTCTGTCCGTCTGTCCGACTGTCCGACTGTCCGTCTGTCCGTCTGTCTGTCTGTATGAACACCTGGATCTCAGAGAGGCAAAAAGGTTCCTTCATACCCTACGCAGATCAAGTTTATTTCAAAAGTTGGATGCCACGCCCCCTTCGCCCACAATAAGCATTAATCTAAAAAAAGTCAAGTTATTTTTTATGTAAATCGCGTATAACTCGAAAAGTTATTTGTGTAATGATGTGTAATTTGGTAGCCCATCTGCGCTTGACACTCTCAATATACCCTGTAATTTTGGTAAAAATCGGATAAGTAGAACAAAAGTTATTTGTTAAGTTATTTATTAAAATTGTTGTGCCCAGTGCATATGGACGTTTTAAGTGTCTGAATGACCTAGAGATATCAAATTTGGTGACAGTATTCGTGTAGGTCTTACGCAGATCAAGTTTGTTTTAGATTTTTGCCACGCCCCTTTCCGCCCCCAAAAACTGTAAAAGCCGTAATAATAGACCTAGAGCATTGAATTGGTATGCATAGTAACAATGATAGTCTGAATGACTCCTGTGAATTTGGTTGAGATCGAATAAAAAACGGGGAAGTTATTAAAGAATCAATTTTATGTGTGAAATTCACTTGCAGCTGCTCGCGCTTTGTTTGTTTAGTTGACAGTGTGACCATGTCGGTGTTGTGGATTTTTACCCGCTATTTTCAAATATATACAAACAAAACATTTTTTTGGTATATTTGTTGTTAAAATATCATTAAAATTTTTTTTTTCTCTCGAAATGGGTTGCGGGTATCATACGGTCGAGCACTCTCGACTGTAGCTTTCTTACTTGTTTGGCTCTGTACTTGGCGTAGTTCTATCTCTATGACCGCTTTGGATTTTCTCATTTGTGACAGTAGGCGCAGAGCATATATATTGGGACGAAGTTGAAGCAACTGAAAAAGTAAGCGCGCTACTAACTGCCGTTGTAGTAGAGGTGCAAGTAGGCGTCGCTGCCCAATTACTTGTTGCATAAAATTGCGATGATCTTAATCCAGTTGTAAGAGATGCACTTAGGTCTTCGGGTGATTCACCAGCTACTTGTCTCATCGCCTCGAAATCCAACGACTTGTTCCCAAGCCGGGAGTGAGATGATGCATTATGAGTCATAATAGAGCAAATCAGAAATATTTATTTACTAAATAATGCATTTGCAAAGTGTTCGTCACTCAAAAGTTTTTGCAGACAGATTTGTCTGCGGAAGCACAAAATCAAAGAACACAGCGCTAATAACTTAATCCAGTTGTAAGAGATGCACTTAGGTCTTCGGGTGATTCACCAGCTACTTGTCTCATCGCCTCGAAATCCAACGACTTGTTCCCAAACCGGGAGTGAGATGATGCATTATGAGTCATAATAGAGCAAATCAGCAATATTTATTCACTAAATAATGCATTTGCAAAGTGTTCGTCACTCAAAAGTTTTTGCAGACAGATTTGTCTGCGGAAGCACAAAATCAAAGAACACAGCGCTAATAACGGTCTCGCTATCACCATCACGGTGAAGGGCAAGCGAACGCCGCTTGGAACGATCGCTTGGCAAGCGCGGGGCGATCGCGGCGTGCGGGTTTGCTTACTTATGCGCTTATCTTTGTTTTGATCTCTTGCTAGACGACACCGTCTGGACGGCGTCTGAAAGTAGAATTGCAGCTGCAAACTAACTGTCAACTAGCAAAACTTGCAGTAACTGCTTAGGCAAAACACAACGGACTGCGACGACTGACTGATTGCGACTGCAATTAGAATACCGCTAAATTGCGGAAGTGGGTATGCATCTTTCTCAGTGAAACTATTGACTTTACGATAATCGAGGCAAATTCTAACTTTGCCTGGCTTGTTCACCATGACAATTGGAGAAGACCACCCGCTTTGCGATTCTTCTAATACCCCAAGCTGCAACATCCTTATTGATTTCCGCATACATAGCCTTCTCTACAGCGGGCGAGACAGGGAAGTGTCGTTGTTTTATAGGCTTAGCATTTCCCACCTCTATAGAGTGTGAAATCAAGTTAGTCTTACCAAGACCTTCTTCAGAAAATGAGGGAAAGCATTGTATGACGTTGAACAACTTTGCTTTGTTACTGTTGGACAACTCATGTTGATCAACATCAACACTGCTACTAACTGAGCCTTGAGTAGCTTCTAAGCTAGACACTTCCAAACTTTTCGGAAGAATATTATAAAGCCTCCAGCAATCTATACCCAAGTAAAGATCTGGCTTCAAGGATGGTACGATATAAATATTTAGGGACTTCTTAATGTTGTCGTATTCCACGTCAACTTTTAATCGGCCTACCACACGTTGAGGGCTTCCATCCGCAGTGGTAGCACTTTTGTTTATCGTTTTGTAAGCTACCTCTTTCGCCAATAATTCCTGAGCTTAATTTCCTCCAAAACATCTTATCGAAGCGCCAGAGTCAAGCAGTCCGAACACAGTACGGTCCAGTAACCGAACTGGCAAGAATGGCCGTGGATCAACAGACCCTGTCGACTGAGAACAAATATACTCTACGCCAAGCACGCACTTTTTGACTTGCTGCCGAAAGGATTTAATGCGCTTTGAATTTCTTGATTTAGGTTTTTGAAGGTCTGGTGTTAAGTCATATTTAGATAATGGTCTTTTACTTAATGTTGGGATTTTGTGATGAAGCAAAGAGCTTTCATCGTTTGGTAGGTCCGGAAAAGTATTTAGTGGAGACACTGCTGTATCCACTTTTAGTCTGTCATTGTCGCTTGACTGCGTGAGGCACTCGAAGTTTTCGGCTTGTGTTGCAACTTCGAGGTGCCGGGCTTGGAGTTTTTTGAACACCTATTGCAACTTGGCTTGAAGGTATTGGCCGCTCCACAGCCGTAACAAAAAACTCTTCTGTCGGATATACAATCTTGGTATCTATGCCCTTCCTTTCGGCAGTTCCAGCATATCAAGTAAACAGCTTCTACATCTAAATCCTTTTCAGATTCTGCCTCACTATCATCTTGAAGCTGAACTAATTCTGAGATCTCACGCTTAAAAGGTGTTGCCTTTGCGAATCCGTGAGATCTCTTCACATCTTCCAAAAAGGTTTCGCGTCTTCGACAAATTTCTCTCAATTCAGAGACTGTTCTTATTTCAACGTTTAAAATTTCATGCCGTATCTCTGGTCTCAAATTGTTTTTAATGATTCGAACAACTTTTACTGGAGACCACGGTCGTTCTAGTTGATCGATTAAAATGGATATAACATCGTAGAAATTATCAAAGGATTCATTCTGTCTTTGTTTCCGATTCCTTATTAATTCCTCAATGTCACAATCATCCCTCCCTACTCGAAATTGCGACCTCAAGGCTGTGCATAAATTTCCCCAACGAACTTCGGCAACTGCTTTGTGATACCGCCAATAGAACTCAAAGGCCTTTCCTTCAAAAAGCACACTCGCGTTCTTACAAAGGACGGTATAATTTCCGCCTAAAGTTTGATCCGTAAGAGCCTCGACTCTATATATGAAATTTTCAACGGACATTCCTGTTCCAGAAAATTTCATCTTCCAACCATTTAATATTTGGACCACTTTATTGGGCCGGTTAATAAGATCTGAGACATGCGATATAGGTGAAACCGAGTTGGGTCTTACAAAGTCGCCATTGTTACCGTAAAGGGGCCTGCTTTCAACTCTCGACTCGATTGGAGGTAGAGTTAATCTATTTTCGCTTTGAGCTAGGGTTGCGACTAATTTTTGAACACATTCCACTACTGAACTTTGAATAAGTTCAGCCATCCTCTCGGAGAGTGTTGTGAGCAATCTTTGCTCCATTGCGAGCAAAGACATAGGGTTCACAGTATCCCCCTTGTCTTGGTCCCTAATCCTTGTATTTAACGCGCTCTGTGATGTGCCAGCCACATCGTTCACCGTGAATTCGACACTCTGTTCTTCGATACGACGGCTTTTAGATTGGGACCGAGTTTGCAACCCTTGACTATTTTTCGGTTTGTCTGCTGCTGACCGAACACACTATTTGACAAACTGGACATTTGTCAGATTTTTTAAAGTGTGCGTCGATACACTTTTTGTGAAATTCGTGATGGCATGCCTCTGCAACCGACTTAATTTCTGTTTTACATAACGGACAAATTGAACTTGGTTTGCCCATAGCTCCCTTATTCGGCGATCGGTCAATACCCATTTTGGTGTATATCCACTCCGATACACATTGAATTTTTCGATTGTTGCTGCGCCATATTTCGAAAAGTTCGCTATGACTAAACTCAAACGTGCCTATATATTACCAAAATGTGAGAAAAGGGGGACAAACGGGGATGAGTTTTTGGTTTGCGGTTAAAGACAACACTTGCAAGTACAATCTGGACCAATTAGTTGCTTTCAGCATGGAACAGCTTATTAGTTATATTCCACGAAACACGGAGAACGCATGTTAGTTTTCTAAAAAAATACACATAAATTGGACATTACACAACACTAAATCCCTAGAACTACACATAAAATATCAATATACATTAATTAGTGCATACCTTGAAGATTACTATCCATAATTTAGTTTAATTTTGCGGACCAATTTAACGCGTGTGCCCCAACATGAAGCAACTAAATATTTTGGCGCACATTTCAATTCGGAAATCAGCTGATCGCAAGCATACTTTTAAAAGCTCTCAAAAGGCTTTGGTGGCGCTTTTAAAGCTTTTAATTAAAATTATGATGAATTTACTTTAAGATTCAAATAAGAAAACAACGATATATTAACATAGAAAAATCGACTTTATGCTAAAAAAAACGGAATCTGGACCATAGTGTAATGTTTTAAATTCTGAGAAAATGCGAAATATCGTCGACCCAATTTGTAATGGACTTAAAGCCGCTGACGGAAAAAAAATAACCTTGAATGCATCAAACTGCAAAAAAACTTTGCAAACAGTGGCAAACAATATAAAAGCGCATATAACCACTGAAGTGACAAATAAATTATTGTGTAAAAATAGACAGTGCCACGCGGCTGGCAAGAAATATTTTTGGCATAAGTGCACAATATATTTGTTCAGCTCAAATAAAATCCCTTATATTGGGCATGGTAGAGCTTAAAGGTGTTGGATCGAGCACAGCCAAAAATCTCGCCGTTGAAGTGCTTAAAGTTCTAAATAAATATAATATAAACTTAAACCAAATAGTTTCAATTATATCTGACAATGGCGCCAACATGCTTAAGGCAACAAACATTTCATCATTTGTTTTCGATGAAAATATTGGCGAAGACGACGAATATTGTTCTAACGATGAATATTTAAAAATAATTGAAAATATAGAAAAAGTGCCAAATATAGAAAAAGTGCCGTGTTAATTGGGAATATTCAGTTTGTCGTTGTGCTGAGCATACAGCTCAACTGGTTGCTCTCGATGTAACCAAATCGTCGGATATATTGAAATATCTATTAAATTGTCGTAACATGACGAAATTTATAAGAAAAACCTCAAATGGGTATCGCGAAAAATTCGAGCTGAAACAGCTAAAAATGCCACAACTAGATTGTCCGACCAGATGGGGATCCATCTACACGATGCTAAAGGATTTGTTAGTGGCTAAAGATGACTTAACATAACTGAAAACAAAATCGAAGAAGACAATTTTGAAGTGGATGCATCGTTTTGCGATTTTATTGAGAACTATTGCTTAGTTTTTAGTCCATTGCAGAAAACAATAAAAAAAATTCAAGAAGAGCAACTGCATTATGGAAATTTTTACGCCCAATGGCTAAAATTAAAAATTTGCACAGAAAAAATTGTAAATGATGCAACTCACGATATGGCAAAAATTATTGTCGAAAAGATTCTGAGCTCTATAGAAGTGCGATCGAAAAAATTATTATATTTTGGACGTTGACGTACATTGTATGCACATTCAAGTGGCCCAAGCGATACCAAGCCAATGCTTGTTACGCGCGGATCCCAGTAAACCCTCCTCCCGCCCAACCGACTGAGAGGTGCTGTCGCAGGACGAACTACACAATTCGCGATCGGACAGGATAGATTCGGGCATGCAAAGAAAAAAAAACGCGGATAGCATAAAATAGAAATACAGGATCGGACATAAGAAATAAACGGGTGGAATGAAAAAATTTTAATTTATTACTATAAGCTAAATTCGCTCTAATTATTAGATCTACATAGAGGTAGAGCAAGCGGGATGTAACTACGCGTTAGTCTAGATGGAACGGAAAAGGTTAGTCGCGATATTAATTCTGAAGAACCAATATCACCATTAATAAGATTAAAAATAAATAAAATGCCAAGCATTATTCTACGGTTAGCTAAAGAAGGTAGGTTAATTAAAAGAAGTCTACTACTATATGACGGCAATCTCATTTCAGCATTCCAGTTCAAACCACGCAAAGCAAATAAGAGACATTGTTTTTGAACAGATGCAATGCGATCCTGGTGCACAGAATATTGTGGAGACCATACGCACGAACCATATTCCAGAATCGGACGAACAAGTGATGTATAAAGGGTCTTAGTAATATAAGGTTCATCAATTTTCTTTGACCACCTCTTAATGAAAATGAGTATAGACATAGCTTTATTGACAGTTCTAGAAATGTGGTCAGAAAAATTAAGTTTATGATCAAAGAGAAAACCTAGATCATTAACAGCAGTAATTCTTTTTAGATCGTTACCGTTCAGTAAGTAAGAGGCCAAATGTGGATTAACTCTATAGAAGGACATCACAACACATTTAGAACAGTTTAAATTTAACAAGTTCACTTTGCATCATTACTGGAAAGAGTCAAGATCTCTCTGCAACTTGATATGGCATGGTCAATCCCTGTACTGCAGGCATATTTTAACATCATCTGCATACATTAGTACGCGAGATTGTGTCAAAACAGTAGGTAGATCATTTATGAACAATGTGAAAAGTAAGGGACCGAGATGGCTACCTTGGGGAACTCCAGAGGTAACTCAGAATGTATTAGAAAGGAAATTATTAAAAGAAACTTTTTGCGTTCTTTGGCTGAGATAGCTTGAAATCCAGCAAATCAAATTATTGGGATCTCCAATTAAGTCAAGCTTATATAACAAAAGAGAATGATTTACTGAGTCAAAGGCTTTACTAAAATCGGTATAGATGACATCAGTTTGTTCGTTTTTAAGGAAATCCTGGTTAACGAACGAAGAAAGCTCAAGAAGATTAGTAACAGTGGATCTATGTTTCACAAACCCATGCTGGTAGGGGGAAATAATAGAACTACATAAATGTTGTAAATGGCTTGTTAATATCTTCTCAAAAACTTTTGGTATAGCAGACAATTTACATATCCCTCTATGATTTTTGGCGTCAGACTTACTTTCCTTCTTATGGAGAGGAATAATGAAAGACTCCTTGCATAAAGAGGGAAAAGTCGATGACTCAAGCGATAAATCAAATAAATTCAGCAACGGTCTGCATAAAGCCTCGGCTCCGTACCGAAGTACACAGCCAGGAACTCCATCCGGACCGGACGAAAACACCGGCTTAACCATTTGAAGATATCGAGTCAGAGACTCCTCACTCATTAAGGGACTGAAGATACAATTCGACCGAGATAGGCTGTAAGGATAGGGCGCGTTAGAGTAGGAAAAAGAAGAATAATAAAAAAAAGAAGCAAATAGATCAGCGATGGACTGACCAGAATTTGATTTCGAATTTTCGTAAGATAGACAAGGAGGATAAAAGGAAGACTTACGCTTAGTGTTTACAAAATTAAAAAACTTTCTTGGGTTTTCAGAAAAGCTAACCCGACAGCGAGCTAAGTAATTTTTATAACACACAGCGTTAAGCTCGATAAAATTAGACCGAGCAATTATATATTGCGAAAAAGTTAAGGTAGAGCCTGAAATTTTAAACTTTTTGTAAAGCCTAGACTTCAAAACCAAGGAGGCTTATTAGACCTATGCGGAAAATAAGAAGAAGAATACAGGCATCAAAGCAAAGATTTAATTTATTATAGAATAAATTGACGGCGGCACTTATGTCAGTGCAGGAATACAAATTAGACCAATCAATTCCATTAAGAAGTTGGATTAATTTGGGAAAGTTTGCCTTTCGAAAGCAACGAACTCGATCAGCAGGTATATCAGAATTAGAGAGTACAGATCTGCTAAGTTCGATCCTTAACTCCAGAGTTGGATGATAAGGGTCTTCAGGAGATGTAAGGGCTTCCGATCTAGATAGAACTACGCTGGTAGGTTCAGAGACAAAGTATAGATATAATTGCCGGCAAAGAGAATTTCGTATATTGTTAATTTGACCCAAAGATAATTCATGTAAACCATCAATAAAGTCATGTCGGTTTGAAGGAATAAGAAAATAAAAGTTATCACAAGGATCCCAAGCTGTTCCAGGAAGCTTAAAGTCTCTTAGAACAACAACATGATCTTTGTCAGATAACAAGGCAAAAATAGATTTTATTACTTCCAGGTGATCCTGGTATACAGATAAATCGGACGACGGAGATATATATGAGCAAGTAATAAACTTACACCATGAAAATTTACTTTTATTGATAGAAACTCTATATTATTAGGATTATTATAATGTAATGGCTCCGATGAGAAGTTGGAGTCTACTGCAAATAAAACACCACCTCCTCTTCGGGAAGAACGATCTTGCCTGTAAATAATGTACTTTGACGGAAAAAGTTCGGAGTCAGAAATATCCGAACTTAACCAGGTTTCCGAAAACGCAACTACATCAGTAGAAAAAGTTCGGAGTCAGAAATATCCGAACTTAACCAGGTTTCCGAAAACGCAACAACATCAGTAGAAAGTGTCGTCGTAAAGCTTACTTATTTTACTATGCAAACCACGCACATTTTGATAGGTTATAAGAAATGATGAAATTAGTTTTTATACCCGCTACCCATAGGGTAGAAGGGTATTATAACTTAGTGCCAACAGAAAATGTATGTAACAGGCAAAAGGAGGCATCTCCGACCACATAAACTATATATATTCTTGATCAGTGTCAACAGCCGAGACGATATAGCCATGTCCGTCTGTCCGTCTGTATGAACACCTAGATCTCAGAGACTATAAGAGCTAGAGCTACCAAATTTGGGGACAGTACTCCTATATGTCCTACGCAGATCAATTTTATTTCAAAAGTTGGATGCCACGCCCCTTTCCGCCCCCAAAAGACTGTAAAAGCCGTAATAATAGACCTAGAGCATTGAATTTTGGTATGCATAATAATAATTATATTCTCAATGATTCCTGTGAATTTGGTTGAAATCGAATGAAAAACAAGGAAGTTATTAAAGAATCAATTTTATATGCAAAATTCACTTGCAGCTGCCCGCGCTTTGTTTGTTTAGTTGACAGTGTGACCATAACGGTGTTGCGGTATTTTACCCGCTATTTTCAAATACATACAAAAAAACAAGTTTTAGTATATTTGGTATGTTTTTTGTTATAATATAATTTAATTTGTTTGTTTTTTCTCGAAATGGGTTGCGGGTATCATACGGTCGAGCACTCTCGACTGTAGCTTTCTTACTGGTTTGAAGATGAAAAAGAAGATTGAGATTGAGACTATACATGTCCATTTGGTAAAAGCCCAATCGGAGTCCGATTTTTAACTTTGGCTTTGAACTCATTTACCACCAAATGCTCTGGTCAAAAACTTGGTGAGCATATGGTTTCAAAAAGTGAAGGTGGGACATTGTTCTTGAAAGATGCAATTTGTCTATCATAAGCAAATTTAAATTTTTCCACCTTTGGATTGGCATTTTTAATTTTGGCTATATTGAAAGCCTTTACGTCTTCTGACCTGAGGTCAGGGGCAAGCCTTGAAACAAAAATCTGTTTCATTGGTGGAGCCCCCACAAGTGGTTTAGGAGCCAAAGGAGTAATATGTGGTATATTGTCTTTGGAACCTAATAAAGTCGGTGATCCGACAGTTGGCAGAGGTGCGGAAGAAATTTTTTTATTAGGATTCGACTTGCCTCTACTTCTAGTGACAACCGTGGACAATTCAGACACAACTTCGGCGTTAACTAATGTCGGTGGAGCAGGTTCCCCAATGGGAATGCTTTCCGCAGCGGTTGTTGCTACTGGGGTAGCAAACGAGATTAGCTGTGGAACCAACGGAGTAGTGGGTGGGTCAGTCGATGGTAGAGGTAAAAATTTTGATAATTGTAAGTCACAAGAAGACAACACACAATTTTGACTTCCATTATAAAAAAAAAAAAAAAAAACAAATTAAAAATTTACAAAATTAAAAAAAATTAACTTTGAAATAGAAGGTACTATGCCTACTGTACAGATTCAAAACAAAAATATGTTAGCAAAAACAAAACAGTAGAGCAAGCAGTGAGAGCAGAGAACGCCACTAACGGAATACTGTCAACTGAGAGTTGTTGAGAGAGAAACCGTCACACTGCGAGCGGAAAGGAAAGCACAAAGAGTAGACACGAACAATCTAATGCTTACCACAACAAAAAAACTTTGAGTTCAGTTTATGTGGAAATAAACAGAGCTTAAAATAAGCACAAAAGTAATTCACTATTATGTGATAAAACACTAATAACATGCACTATCACAGGATAGAGACGCGATGTAGCAAACAATTAAAGTAATTACTTTAAAAAAAATGTATTAAACACCGGTTGTTAGATACAAAAAGCGAAAAATTGCGGGGCGCACAAAAAAACACGTCTGTTTGCTACAAAGAGTGACAGCGAATTAAATAATAAATTTCTCGTTTCGGGTTTGTTTTTGGATCCTCGTTTCCAACATACACTAACACCACAACAAAAAAATGATGCAGTAAATCATTTAAAATCAATTTGGGGCAGAATAAACGACATAAATTCTACTGGCCAGTTATGCTCAACACCAAATTCGGGCTCACATCAATCTGAGACACTTTTTTTTGATGAAGAAGATGAGCTGTTAAACGCTTACTTAGAGCAAAGGATCCAAATGGAAGTCAGTAATACATTCGACGTCTACTCAAAGATTGACAATCTTCAACTTCCTTTCCAAAGAATCGATGCAGACGTTCTCACATTTTGGAAAGGAAAGCAGTGCACTGACCAGGAGCTGTATGCACTAAGTAATATTTGCTTTGCTGTACCACCAACTCAGGTACATACTTACATATATACAAATGTTTTAATAAATTAATGTTCACATTTTCTTAAATACATATGTTTTCTAACAGGTGACGATTGAACGAGCATTTTCAACGTTGAGACTTGTACTTACTGATTACCAAAATCGACTAAGTCAGGAGGTACTTGAGAATATTCTGCTGGTCAAATTGAATCCAAGCTTTCTGGGCTCAGCGATTGACAATTTATCTCTTTTTGAAGATGACGACGATTTTGAAAGTCTATTTTAAATAATATTATTTAATTCTTATTTTTTATGTTTTAATTTCCGTACAAAAATATGAATTAAGAAAAAAACCGTCTATTTTGAATAATATTATTTAATTATAATCTTTTGTGGTTCAATTTCCGTATAAAAAAATCAATTAAAAAACAAGTAAGAAAGCTACAGTCGAGAGTGCTCGACCGTATGATACCCGCAACCCATTTCGAGAGAAAAAAAAAATTTAATGATATTTTAACAACAAATATACCAAAAATATACTGAAACTTGTGTTTTGTATATATTTGAAAATAGCGGGAAGAAATCCACAACACCGACATGGTCACACCGTCAACTAAACAAACAAAGCGCGAGCAGCTTCAAGTGAATTTTGCATATAAAATTGATTCATTAATAACTTCCTTGTTTTTCACTCGATCTCAACCAAATTCAAAGGAATCATTGAGAATATAATTATTATTATGCATACCAAAATTCAATGCTCTAGGTTCATTATTACGGCTTTTACAGTTTTTGGGGGCGGAAAGGGGCGTGGAAAAAATCTAAAACAAACTCGATCTGCGTAAGACCTACACGAATACTGTCACCAAATTTGATATCTCTAGGTCAATCACACACTTAAAACGTCCATATGCATTGGGCACAACAATTTTGATAAATAATTTCGCGAATAACTTTTGTTCTACTTATCCGTTTTTTACCAAAATTACAGGGTATATTAAGAGTGTCAAGCGCAGATGGCTTACCAAATTACACATCATTACACAAAGAACTTTTGGAGTTATACGCGATTTACATAAAAAAAACTTGACTTTTTCTAGATAAATGCTTATTGTTGGCGAAGGGGGCGTGGCATCCAACTTTTGAAATAAACTTGATCTGCGTAGGGTATGAAGGAACATTTTTGCCAAATTTGGTGTCTCTATGTCTTATAGTCTCTGAGATCCAG